>OU830594.1:30000000-31200000 GCA_917563855.2 Limnephilus lunatus | reverse complement strand
CTGTTCATTATCTAGGCAAAATATGATTTAGAATTTTAATTTAATTTCAAATAAAATCATTAAAATAAAAATCCAAGCACCCGTTTTGTGCCGAAAATACTACAACTTGACTTATTTATTACACACTTACAAATTGATTTCTCTCGGAATTTTTAACACAGAAATTTAACTTAAGACGTTATTGAAATATTAGAAATAATTTTTAACCAAAAATATTTTCTCGAGTATATAATTCTGTTGAATTTGCGACACGCTTTTGTGAATATTTTATTCTGTATTTTGACGCGCGCGGCGCTAACCAAAACTCTTAGTATCTGTCGATTCACGGCAGCGAGCGGTCGTGTTGTCCGCGCCGGTCCAGTTCGTAACATTTTAAATTTATTCGTCCGCTTAAAATGGGGAGAAAAATCAATAAAGAGAGAACTTTCATAAAAAAATCAAAATTACCACACCAAAAACATAACTGGGAGAAATATAACGAGAAAAAACAAAGATTAGTAATATTTAATTATCAATTTACGTTGTACATACCTTATATGCTACAGGGTCGTTGGAACGAATCTGTCAGATTTATTGTGTATTTTTTATAACACGTTGTTTAATTTTTAGAGAAAAGAATCAACATTCTAAAGTTAATAATGACTGTAAAGTTTCATCGGTATGTGCAATTCAAATTTTTATTATATATATATTATTATGTACTTGTAAATGGGCTTCGACAAAGTATATTTGATCAATGAAAATGGGTAATAACTTCAATACATTGTGATTCATGGATATTACGGTGACCGATTTATCCGTTTATACCGCGGAAATTATAAACTAGCAATACTACCCAGCCTTACCATGTATAGGTACACGGTGTCGGGAAATACGTGGTACATTACGGTGACCGATTCAATTGTAATTAGCACGGTAATTATAAACGATAATTTACTAGCATTAATACACGCAAGCAACATTGCCTTATATACACGGTGGCGGGAAACCCGTGGTACATTCCGGTGACGTAATTATAAACAATAATTCACTAACACTAATACCCGGCGTTGTGCGAATTATACGCTCGCAACATTACCTTGCATATGTATGTCTTAGGCCGATCGTAAAATCAGGCAGATCATGTTGCGCCTAGCCACATCATGATCTGCTGCATCGTGAAATGGCGGCAGATCGTGATGTGCCTGAGGCGCATCGTGATCTGCCTGTTTTTACGATTGGCTTGCGACATATACAAGGTGTCGAAAAATACGTGGTACATTACAGTGACAGGTTCATTGTCATTACCGTGGTAATTATAAACAATAATTTACTTGCATACCCGGCGTTGCGCGAGTTACACGCATACTTCATTGCCTTATATATGTCGGCGGTCGATCGTAAAATCAGGCAGATCATGGTGCGCCTAGTTACTTCGTGAAGTGCCTGGCAGCAGATCGTGAAGTGCCTCAGACGCATCAAGAACGGCCTGATTTTACGGTTTGCCTGCGACATATACACGGTGGCGGGAAACCCGTGGTACATTACGGTGACCTAATTATGAACAATAATTTACTAGCATTAATACCCAACGTTGCGCAAATTATAGACATGCAACATTACCTTGTACACACGGTGTCAGGAAATTCGTGGTAGAAGCGGAAAACTGAGGACTCAAATTTCACCACAGGAACAGAAGCTTTTTACCATACTTTTTCTTCTATTTTTAACGTTTTTATTTTTCTTTTTACGAACATATTAATTTATAAACAATAATCTGCGTAAATCGTCCTCAAATTCAATTTGATTATGAATCTACTTTGCTTAAGACAAGTTCGTCCAGTCAATGAATGATCCAAAAGGTTTTAGGGTGCGTGAGCAGGAACCTAAGCGATTCCTTCAAAAAATTGTTTAGGGTGCTTAGGGTGTAAACATACTAAAAGTCCTGACGTCTAGGTGGTGAGTTAAGGGGTGGGGGGGGGATGTCCCAATTTTCAGGTTTTCGCTTATATCTCGAAAACGGTGCGTTGCAGAAGAATATTTTCTGAAATTAAGTAAAAGCTCATAAAATCATCTCCAACTTTTATTCTTTATGTAATTTTCGAAATCCCAGCCGTTTTTGAGTTACACGTTCTACAAACGTAGATATTTTTGAAAAAAATCATTTTACCTCACATTTTTCATCAAACATTCCTTCATGTCGTCTAAAATATTCAACAAAGAAAATAAATTTATATTAAAGAAGTTGTAAAGAATTTAATTTACTTTTATAATATAATTATATATATATAAAAACAGCTTTGTCTGAAAATGATATTTTACGAAAAAACTTAAAATTGTTGTAAATATTTACTGGTTTATATATATTTAGATGCAAATTAATCTCCAACCAGTAAATATTTACAACAATTTTAAGTTTTTTCGTAAAATATCATTTTCAGACAAAGCTGTTTTTATCTCATTACTGACACACATTTTGTTCGTTCGCCTAATAATACGTGTGACCACAGTTTAAAGCCAATTTTTAAAGAAAGTAGAAAAAAATAATATCACTTGAAAAATTTTAAATTGTATTTTATAATGAAAATTATAATTATCTCATGACAAAATTTTACGAAAAAGCTTAAAATTGCTGTAAATGTTGACCGGTTTGAGATTAATTTGCATTTGTATATATATATATATTCTAAAAGGGAATTAAATTCTTTATAACTTCCTTAAAATAAATGTATTTCTTTGATGAATATTTTAGACGATATGAAGGAATGTTTGATGAAAAATGTAAGGTTAAATGATTTTTTCGAAAATGTCTACATTTGTGGAGCGTGTAACTAAAAAACGGCTGAAATTTCGAGAATTACGTATAAAACAAAAGTTGTAGATAATTTTACAAGCTTTTACTTATTTTAAGAAAAAAATTCTCTGTGACGCACCGTTTTCGAGATATAAGCGGAAATCCGAACATTGGGACCTTCTCCCCCTCCCCCCGCTAGCTCACACCTAGACGTCAGTACTTTTAGTATGTTCAGACCCTAAGCACCCTAAACAAGTTTCTGGAGGAATCGCTTAGGGTCCTGCTCACGCACTCTACACCTCCTTCCTTGACTGGACTAAATGTGCACATCAGAGTGGAAAATGAGACAAATATTCCTATTATCGTTTTCCAGTGATTTCGAAAGTTTACCCACATCCATTCACATTTTATTTTTATAAGATCTTTATTTGCTTTTAGCAAGCATTAATTTATCATTTTCTATTTTCTTTAGCTCTCCGGTAGGTTGTTTCTTTTTTTGCCCTTAGATTAATTTAACACACTAATTTCGGTAATAATTATATATTAGAAATGTGTACTCGCTTTATTTAATTTTTTGACATATGATTTTTGAGCTTACTAACGACGTTCATTCGAAATGTAAATTTCTGACGGCTCTCTAATTTGTCAAAAAAATATATTATAAAGAAATTTGATACTGTGTCTTTGAATGGTTATGGATCGTGTTTTATATTAAGAACGACTGGTGAATCCAAATCAATATTTAAAAAAAATAAAACGCTCTTTAGAAGTTACTTTCTGTTAAAAGAACTTAAACTTTCTCTTGTTAGAAGTTACTTTCTGTTAAACAGTGTTTTAGTAACACATTTAATAAATACTGTACAATTTCTGTTTTGAACTATTACTAATAAAAAATGTCTTTAAGATGAAGCCATACTAAATAATGCAAAATCATACAAAATCGTATGTTTTAGTTTTGAAAATTTGACCGCTTAGAAGTATTATAGATGCTTCAATTAAATACTGCGTGTAGAACATACTTTGGCCCTTAAAAATATCGGTCATTTTTTTTAATATGTCTTTTAATAAGCTTAGAAAAAAATAAAGTATTAGGTCTATAAAAAACATTTTTAACTGAAAACTCTCCTACTTATAAACACTTTTTCTTATATGGTTTTATTGCATAATGTGGCAAATTCAGTTTCTTATATAATTATCGCGAAAAAAAAATGATATTTACGCCCGAACCTCACAAAATAAAATATAATATGCATTTTCGCGTTGGTATTTTTGACATCACGACGACAATATGGCAGTCGACGAATTTGCTATATCAAAGTGAACCTTATACCGTCCACCGAAGAACGACTGGCAGCCGCCCCCCTGTCTTCCGTCATTACTCCTCCGAACGGAGCGGAGAGCGGTCGTGTTGTGCTCTGCGCCGCTTATTTTCGTGAAATCAATTTAAAAATTCCGTTTTATTGCTATAAACAATGCATAAAAAAGGAATTAATGTTTTTTACAGGCCTTTACGAAATCAACATGTAAAAAAAAAATCTCAAATATCTTTTCCAACCTTTCCAAAAGCTTTTTCTCAAGTATTTTTAAACTCCTCCCATAAAAGGGCGTGAATTCCGATTTCGATTTTTTCCTGTACTAGTGGATCGCCTTAACTGGCTGCGAAAGAGAGGCTAGACATATGCATGCACCATGCGCGTGAATTTCCCGTAAAAATTATGGTTTTAATTTGTGATTGTGTAATTCAAATCGTGTTTTTGTTAATAATTTCTGTTATAATGACCAAGTCTCTAATATATTAGTATATTCAGTATATTTTATATTATTTTCAGTTTTATTCTATTAATAATGCCATAGAGACATAGTCCCTGTTACGATCAATGCACTAGGCGAGCCGTGGAACCAGGTCTTCATTCCCTTATCGTTCAACTCCGCCGTCAAAAATGCAATCAACTCTCCCTCCGCATCTTGGTCGGTCTCCAAAGATTTTTCGTCCATGTGTTGCTTCAGGTGAAGAAAGAGGTGTAATTCATGTCATTCATTGCCTTTTTGGTAGGGTTAGGTGGTGAACCCATTTTTCAACCCTAAAAAGTTTCGCCTTGGTTGGAAAAACAGTTCGAAGAGATCCGAGCGCATTTGCGCAACGAGCATTAATTTGCATACTCCATTTTTCCCTCAAAATCATTTGTGTGGTAGACTTACTGACATCTGGGATTAAAATTGCAAGCTTATGAACTTCAACAGGGCTAACTCCCTCTAAATTGAAAAAGCGAATAATTGAGCGCACCTCGCAGGGGGCGGGGTTCGACAACGGAGCGTCTTTCTCAAACGAACGCAAAGATCGCACTGAAGCAGCTACCAAGCCGGATCACCGCTCGGTTTTTTGGGAAAGTCTGAGCTAACGCTAGTGCCACCATATTTTGAGAAACAACGAGCAAAGGTAGTTAATTCTTGAACAACCTTCACATTATTGTATTGCGGTCTGTTTTCACTGTACAACTACTAACAGTCCTACTGTTTTTATATTTTCAAGTTCTGTACATATATTATGTAGACTATACTAAAATATATGCTTGTTGCTATATATTACATATTTTTTATTATAATGCTGCTGTTTTTTTGGTTATCTTTATTTGAAATTTTGGTAAAAATATAGATGTTAAAAATACATTTTACTTTTTTTGACATTAGCTCCATACAGGAAAATATTTCATAATTAGAATAAATATGTCATCTTTGGGGATGTTGTGTCGAAGGTCTTTTTAGAAAAAGGAAGGAGAGGAAGTTCTTGGAAGGAAAAAAGGTATGAGGGGTGGGTAGGAATCTGGGATCGGTGTATCCAAGAGGATGTATGAGTCTATCCTCACCACTGCAGTGCAAGGCTTCCGAGAGAATCCTGCAGGAGAGGTCAAAAGATCTCCCTCAACCAGTCTCTTCCGATCCGGCCTGCCACACAGTTGGTGGGCAGACGCATCTGCCGCCAAGATTCGAACAAACCTTATCCCTTGAACCCGGGCAAGTAAGTCACCAAACGAAACGAACCCCTTGGGGTGACCTATGGCAGAGGTGTTGGTTATCCAATAAATGGTTTCCTGGGCGGCGGTACCCATACCCGCCTCCCAAATTGGGTTCTGGATTCTGGGAAGGAAAAAGGTATCAGGAGTGGTAGGAATCTAGGGGTCCAAATTGAGTTCCGTTTCCCAAATTGGGTTCGGGATTCTGGGAAGAAAAAAGGTATCAGGGGCATGTAGGAATCTGGGGGTCAGTCCAAGAGTGACGGACATGAAAAAATCTATCCCTCCCACTGTAAGGAGATGTTTCGGAGAGTGCTGCTGGGTAGGTAAAAGATCTCCCAGGTCCAACCAGTCTCTCCTGATCCGGCATGCCATGCAGTTGGTGGGCAGGTGCATCCGCCGCCAAGATCCGGACAAATAAATGAACCCAGGTACATGGGGTGAGGTTTTTGAAATTCAATTTAATTTAGATTACCAACAATAATCTCCCTGGTTCCCGGGCGGTAGTATCCATACCCGCCTCCCAAATTACTGATAATACCTATTGTGAGAAGAATAAATATGTAAAAATGAGATATTTCTTACAATCAAACGGAATATCACTCAGTAGAAATACAATTAAAAAACAACAACAGAATACTCGTAAAAACATTTCAAAAATCAAGAAATTTGTATATTACGTAAGTACCTATTTTATACCCACTATTTTTACGCATTTCACTTGTATCTATTTATGTTTATGCACTTCGGTAAACAAATTACAAATAACTACTTATTCGGAAAAAGCTGGAACCGAGAATTCAATATCGATGTCGTCTGAACCATCCTATAGATATCGCCAGTTGAGTGGGATATGCTGCTTGCGGCGGAGCGAATGTGGTATTTCTATCTCGTTCTAAAAAACTTCCGATCGCGAGGCCGTCTTTTGATGAAATTTGAATTTTCGGCCGCTGGTAATGCCCTCTTAAATTACTAATACATACTTAAAATATTATAAGGCTGGCTCTACAAACATAAGTTTTGTCTCGCAAGTCGCTTAGGTGCAAACTACACGTGCGGTTCTCCCGCCGCGGGAAACCGCGGCAGACACAATTTACTATGAGCGTTGTACGGCGCAAACTACATGAGCGGTTCTCCCGCCGCGGGAGCTCGCGTTTCACAGGCGGGAGAAATTCGACCGCCATATGCAGCGGTTCTCCCGCCGTGGGAAACCGCCACGTTCAAACTACACAAGCGGTTTCCCGCGATTGCATCATTTCGTGCGAGAGAGCGTTGTTGTTTGTGTCGTGCGCGTAAAGGATCGGGCTGTTTCCCGCGGCCGTAGAACCGTTTGTGTAGCTTAGGCCTTACATACGTGACTTATGGCAAAAATACCAACATAAATGACATTGTAAGTTACTTACTGTAATTCAATGCACCTTTGAGGTGATTTTTCACAAAATCGGTGCTCTACAAATTGTCCAATAATTATTATTATTGCAGAAGACGTAAGTCGCGTCCGCGCGATTTTTCTCACAGCTTATGAAATCGGTTTGATGAGGTGGGATGCTTACCGTAAGAAATGGTACCTAACTATCTAACTGGTATAAAAACTAATGTTTTATTATTTGAATTAAAATCTGACTAGGAAAAGCGGATTATCTCCCAAAAACAATATCAAAAATAACACTAGATAAAACATTAAGTAAGCACTACGAAAACAAATATAAACGGAAAGCAAATTTTCTGATTCCAAATACCAAAGGGGTATAATTTATGTAAAAAGCTGTCTAAAAATGAGCAACATTCTTTTTTAATCCAATCCCTTCTAACCTCAACATTTTTGTTTCTAAAGTTACGTATTTGAATTCGAAGTCGGTTACTGGCATCTAGCTGTCGTTCGGATAAAATTCAAGAACTGCTATTAACTGGTCCAGCATTCAATACAACCATTAACGAAACGAAAGCATTTGGAGATTTTTTTCTCTCAAGCTAACTTCTATTCCAACACTTTATTTGGGCCCTTTCGTCTTTATTGATAAAATTGCATAAATTGCAGAAGCCATCTTACCGCAAAAAAACTTACAGGTGGATCGTTTGCTGTGAGTTGAGTTAAACATCCGAACAACTTACGTGATCATTAATCACCATAAGTTGGATGTAATCGTACTTGTGAGTACTTCATTAAAAAAAATGTAAGTAGTAAATTTTAATTTAAAATAAATCAATAACTTTGTAAACACCACTTTTATTTTTTATATACTTTATGCCGACCGGGTTTCGCTACAACCGTAGCTTCTTCAGGGCAGTAAAATCTCTACTAAAATTAATTTACATGTGTGTTATAGCTAATACATGATTTAACCAAATGGGCTGAACTCCTCAAGTAACGGAGGAAGTAGGTATAGGTGTAGATGGAGAATTGGGAAGGGAACGGGCGTGTTCTTTGTCAATAGGGAACAATCTTAGTATGGGACTTTTATTTAAATTTAGTTGGTTATTAACTACCTTACTGCTAGTGTTAATGGCTTTCCTTAGTTCAAGTGCTTCTAGATTGTCTAGCCTAATACCGATGTTGTTTTTATGAATTAGTTTGGCGCCTGTCTTTTTATCAAATTTATGGTCTTTTTCAATCAAGTGGTTTGCAAATTCCGAAAATCCAGAGCTGTGTAAACATCTAAGGTGTTCTTTGACACGGGTGTTTATATTGCGTGCTGTTTTGCCTATGTAAAAAAAGGGGACAGTCGCTGCATTGAAGTGAATTAATTCACTGGACATTCAGGGGTCAGTCGCTGAATTAATTCAGGGGACAGTCGCTGCATTGAAGTGAATTAATTCACTTTTAATTAATTCTTTTTTTACATAGGCAAAACAGCACAGATTGTTCCCTATTGACAAAGAACACGCCCGTTCCCTTCCCAATTCTCCATCTACACCTATACCTACTTCCTCCGTTACTTGAGGAGTCCAGCCCATTTGGTTAAATCATGTATTAGCTATAACACACATGTAAATTAATTTTAGTAGAGATTGTACTGCCCTGAAGAAGCTACGGTTGTAGCGAAACCCGGTCGGCATAAAGTATATAAAAAATAAAAGTGGTGTTTACAAAGTTATTGTTATATTTTAAATTATAATGTCACATCACAAAGTAACTGCTTCATATGAACAAATAGTAAATTTTAGTTGGGGCGTTTTAGGCGTCCGCTACATCGTAATTTATGCGTAATTTTATTATCGGTAAAATGGCTTCCTGTCAACAACAATTTACTGAAATTTGTGTGCTTTTGTCAATAAAGACAAAAAGGGCCCAAATAAAGCGTTAGAATCAGTTGGAATAGAAGTTGGCTTAAGAGAAACGATTCTCCACGCACTTTTGTTCCGTTAATGGCGGAAATTAATGGAGTTCTTTAATTATATCCGAATGACAGCTAGTATGTCAGCAACCGATTTAATCAGATTTTAGTTAAAATAATTAAGATACTAGTTTTTAAAGGAAATATATTTTTTTAATATTAATCCTACGAAAACAACTGTCTTCATTTTTGACACCTCGCATCGGCGCTTTTTGGTACCATTTCTTACAGTAAGAGTATCAACTTATCAAACTGATTTGATAAGCTGTGAGCAGGATGGAAGTTCACGCGGATGCGATTAGACCTGTCAAAAAACTTGCATAAGAACAACTTTTACAACTTGCTATAAATTACGGTAAGTGACTTTTGGTGTCGTTAACATTGGTAATTTGGCCATAAGTCGTTCATGTAAGCGTTTTAAAGTTTTTTCTAGGTTAACCAAAATTATAGAGTATGTGAAACAACGAAGATATCGCAAAAAGCTCTCATTTGGGGTAAGTGTACATTTACCCCACTTCAGAACGGGAGTGTTAACAACAATTGATGAAAATAATAAAGAATACCAGGATTGTTAATTACCTGTCAATGAGAGTAATGTTGCCGATGGTGGATTTGAGGTACCAGTTGGGAGGTTTCAAATTGAACATGCACTCTGAAGCTTGTATTGCCTTCGCATAGTCCTGGGCCAAGACGGATATTTCAAAAAATGTAGCCACATCCCAATATTCCTTCAGCGATGATAAACTACCCTTCTTTCCTATTAGATTATTTAATACCATTCCTGAAACAATATTTAAATATTGAAAAAAACATATAAAACACTTTTAGGGACTGGTTTGGAAACATTTTTATTTTTTATTTTAATACCGCACAAGAGTCCTAACTGCTTCTGTCTGAAGCCAGTGAGTGCTCTATGACATCCCAATTGGGGTATTTGGTATGGTGGTATGTTGTGAGGTATGGTTATTATCAGTGGCGGCCAGCCCTAAGGTGCTGCGGTGCAACGCACTCCCAAAATTTCTGCCAATCTAAAAATTCCCGAGCACCGAATAACATGACAACACGCCTCATCACAAATCACAATACACACTTCGGTTATAATGCATACATAATACAGAATATAGGTGTCAATGTATACCCGCTCGCGCTCGCGTAACAGAAGCAGAACGTTTTGTTCCTATATTCAAGGTGATGGTGAGTTTGGCAAAGTGATCACAGAATCCAAGAGAATCCTTACACAATTCTCCATGCGGCAAAATCGTAGGTAGGTATAATCCTTTGCAAATTTAAATAAATCGCGGACGGCGATCCAAAAATTTCCACCATGTCAAAAGGACTAGTTTGTTCAGTAGCATCTTAATCGGGGACACGTTTGTGTCATTTTATTATTGATATTGTGAGTTTAAATTAAGATCTACTCTTTTTAAGTCAATGTTCCGATTAGCATCGACCATCTATTATCTCTAAAGCATACCAACATAAACATAAACAATGAGACCCGTAGTAACAGGTTGCAGGTCAGGAATGAGTCGGGATGAGTAAAAAATGAGTTTCATTATTAATGAAAAAAAAAAACAATGCGCTGAACTTTGAAAAACGGTTAGAAATTAAAAATAGTAATAATGGATTATCGGATGCTTTTTCAGAGTCTGTTAAATTGTTAAAAATCTTATGTACAATCCCTATGACGTCGATGGCGAGTGAACGGTGTTTTTCAACTTTAAAAAGAATTAAATCTTTCCTAAGAAATATGTAAAATTAGCCAAGATATACTCAATGCATTGTCAGTGCTGAGCATGAAAAAATGCTTTATTCAATCTATACCGGACTTCAACTCCAGGGTCACCGACGTCTTTGCCACTCAGAGACAACGGAGAATCGACCTAATCTACAAACAGGTGGGATTTTTTTCATAATTAAATTTATTTTAATTAGAGTAGGTATATGAACAACATTGAGCGCACCACCGATTTTTGTGAGCACCAGCCGCCACTGGTTATTTTATCTGTTATTTTCCCAACTGGGTATAGGGTATTTTGTGAGGCTGAAATAGTGGGTAGGGGAAGGAGATAGGGAAGAGAAAGGTGGGGAAGTATCTGGCAATTCAGATCTGGTCACCAAACACGGCTCAAGCCATTTCAAGCAACGTTTCATTTCTGAATGGTGGTCTTACAACAGGGCAATTTTTTAATAATCAATTGTGAAATAACACAAATTACTCAAATAAAATTTATTTGCGCATGCAGGAGTTTGAACCCCGCGACCTTCGGATTGCTAGTTGAGAGCCTTACTCCTCGACCCACATAAAAAACCATGAAATTTTAATAATTATATTTGACTATACGCAGATATTATTAAAATATATACATACAAAGTAAATTTAGTAAGTTTGTTACTCACCTACATGCTGAAGTTCTTCAGACTTTGAAAATTCATTACCAGCAATTACTAAAAGAGTTGCCAAATTAATACCGGCATATTCGTTGGGCTGCACTTCAAAACCTTTTCTATACCTGTAACATAAGATTAAATTTGGTTAGTAATTATTGAAGTAAAACTTCTTAAAAGAAAAAATATGAAACGCTACAATGAATGTGTAACGCTAATCTATATGAAGCGCTATAATGAAAGTGAAAGGCTAATCTATATGAAACACTATAATGAAAGTGAAACGCTAATCGATATGAGTTAAGTTAAGTTGAGTTGAGTTAAGTTGAGTTGAGTTAAGTTGAGTTGAGTTAAGTTAAGTTAAGTTGAGTTGAGTTGATGGGGATGTTGAGGGGATGGGGATATTTTTGAGAAAAACTTCTTTACGCACGCTCGACACTTGGGGGGTAAAATGATGAATATGTTACGAAAAAATACGAAACGCTAATCTATATGAAACGCTACAAAGAATGTGTAACGCTGATCTACATGAAACGCTATAATGAAAGTGAAAGGCTAATCTATATGAAACGCTAATCGATATGAGTTAAGTTAAGTTAAGCTAAGTTAACTTAAGAGGACATTACCAGAGAAACCAGAAATATGTCATTTTTAAATCAGTGTTTAGACTTATTGACTCGTTTCCACAAAAAATTATAAATTGATTTTGAAAGATTGTTCTTTTATCTAGTAAAGTTATGGATTAAATTTTGAGAAAACATGTTTATTTTAAGTATAATAAGGTTATACCATAGGTCGTTGGCAGATTTGTTATATTTTCAAAAAAGTACATGTATTATACAACACCAATTTCAAATCATATAATCATGCAGTTAAATAAATCCATACATTATCTGGTAAACGTATGTTTTAGAATTTTAATTTTAGTTTAAATAAAATCATTAAAAAATATATACGTACATGTGTTTCTTGACGTAATTTGGCCAGTTTGTGTATTTATTTGCGTACTTCCAAACTAATATATTTCAAGATTTTTTTAAATACTTATTTTGCTAAGACATTATTGACAAGTCATAAAAATTTTGATCGAAAAATAATCATAAGAAGTAATTAATATTAATTAATTTACAGCTCGCGTTTTACCATTTTTCTTATAGCTCGACGACTCGAGAATTGAGAATTCACTCTGCCCGCAAACGTGGCAGCCGGCGGTTGTCTCCGCGGCGCTCTGTATCGTAATATTTGGAAAAGACGAATTTAAAATGAAACCAAATAATACGATTTCATTGTTTCGTGTTTGTAAAAACTACAGGGTTTACCGAATGCAAAAATTCATGTTCATTGAATATTTTTATGAAAATTTTGAAATTTTTTTTTATTGTAAATTATTCTTATGTGAATACCGCACAAGAGTCCCAACAGCTTCAAAATAATTTTTTTGAAGTAAAACTTCTTTGCGCACGCTCGACACATGAGGGGTAAGTTGGTAAATGCGTTACGAAAAGTGATGATTGTTACGAAAAATGTCCTGCGAACGGTAATCGATGCGAACGGTGATCGATTGCTAGGCGGGTCGGGCCTTAACGAACGCATGTTATTCGTATTATTGTTAATGGACTATTTTTCCGTAAATAAATAAATAAATTATATACAGTGGGTACCCGGCATGCGTTGCAAGACCAATGTAACCTCGGGGTTAACTAAACTGTAATGGTTCCATCCCAAGTCCCAAGAAACTACATTATATTGCAAGCGCCTACACTACATAACATTATATACAACGGGTACCCGGCATGCGTTGCAAGACCAATGTAACCTCGGGGTTAACTAAACTGTAACGGTTCCATCCCAAGTTCCGAGAAACTACATTATATTGCAAGCGCCTGGACTATATAACATAATATACAACGGGTACCCGGCATGCGTTGCAAGGCAACTGTAACCTCGGGGTCAACTAAACTGTAATGATTCCATCCCAAGTCCCGGGAAACTACATTATATTGCAAGCGCCTGCACTATATAACATTAAATACAGCGGGTACCCGGCATGCGTTGCAAGGCCACTATAACCTCGGGGTCAACTAAACTGTAATGGTTCCATCCCAAGTCCCAAGAAACTACATTATATTGCAAGCGCCTACACTACATAACATTATATACAACGGGTACCCGGCATGCGTTGCAAGACCAATGTAACCTCGGGGTTAACTAAACTGTAACGGTTCCATCCCAAGTTCCGAGAAACTACATTATATTGCAAGCGCCTGGACTATATAACATAATATACAACGGGTACCCGGCATGCGTTGCAAGGCAACTGTAACCTCGTGGTCAACTAAACTGTGATGATTCCATCCCAAGTCCCGGGAAACTACATTATATTGCAAGCGCCTGCACTATATAACATTAAATACAGCGGGTACCCGGCATGCGTTGCAAGGCCACTATAACCTCGGGGTCAACTAAACTGTAATGGTTCCATCCCAAGTCCCGGAAAACTGCATTATAATGCAAGCGCCTGCACTATATAACATTATATATAGCGGACACCCGGCGGGCATTGCCAGGCCACTCAAAGAAAGAAAGGGTTCGTGCGCTATAATTCTGTTTGTTGAAGTGCTTTTGAATAGGTTCACATAAATTTTTGTGTTTTCGTCCGACACGTCCGCAGGTCGCATACAGCTGTCCGTTTGAGAAGCATGTTTTTTTTTAAATTTATTGTTATAAGTTTGTTAAGTTTTACTTCAATCGTGTGGTCTAAAGACTCTAAAGCACACTAAATTTAAAAAAAATATATATATTATAAATTATTGTTATGTGAATACCGCACGAGAGTCCCAAATGCTCCAAAAAAATATTGTTATGTAATACCGCATAAGAGTCCAACAGCTCCCAAGGGAGAGAGGTTGGAGGAGAGTTGAGATGAGATGAAAGGGGTGGCTGAGGGGGGGGGGGGGGGGGTAAAGGAGCCGGGGGGTGGAGAGGTGTTAGAGGTGGGGGGTAAGGGGAGGGGGGTTTAGGGGGGGGGGGGTTGAGAGGGGGTGGGAGGGTAGGCCTTTTTTATATCCATTTTTCGTATTACAAAAATAACAAACACGAGAATCGGGTATGGGTACCACTGCCCCGAGAACCATTTATTAGATAATCAACCCGTCTGCCGTAGGTCATCCCAAGCGGTTCGCAATGTTTGGTTCGTGGGGGTGAGGTTTGTTCAGGTCTTGGCGGCGGATGCGTCTGCCCACCAGCTGCATGGCAGGTCAGATCTAGAAAAAGTGGTTGAGGGAGTCCCTTTGACTTCTCCAGCCTTACCCTCTCGGAACATCGCCTTGCACCGCAGTGGGAGGGATGGCCTCATACATCCGCACTCCTGGACACGCTGACCCCCCAGATTTCTACCCACCCCTAATACCCTTTTCCTTCTCCGAAGTTCCTCTCCTTCCTTTCCCTAAAACGAGCCTCCACACAGCATTCCCAAAGTAGAGATAGGCAGTGTGTCGAGCGATTGTAAAAAAAACGGTCTCTCCTGATCCGACCTTCCACGTAGACGAACCTCGCCCCATGAACCCGAGCTCCCGTGCTAAGTCACTTGGGGTGACCTATGGCAGAGATAGGCAGTGTGTCGAGCGATTGTAAAAAAAACGGTCTCTCCTGATCCGACCTTCCACGTAGACGAACCTCGCCCCATGAACCCGAGCTCCCGTGCTAAGTCACTTGGGGTGACCTATGGCATTTTGATAATCCAATACATGGTTCCCGAGGCGGCGGTACCCATACCCGCCTTCCAAATTACTGATACTACCTATTGACGGCCGGCGTGGTCAAGGGGTAAGGCTCTTGACTCGCAATCCGAAGGTCGTGGGATCGAATCCCGGCGTAGGCAAATTAATTTTATTTGAATAATTTGGGTAATTTTACAATTATTTAAATTAAAAATAATATATTTGCGTCACGTTCCAGAGTGGAAGATACTTTCAGTATCACCCTGGGTGGTGTAAGACCACCATTCAGAATTGAAACTTGCTAGAAATGGCTATGACCGTGTTTAGTGACCAGATCTGAATAGCCAGGTAATTCCTCGCCTTCCTCTCCCCCATCTCCTTCCCCTCCCCACCACCTTCAGCCTCATAATATACCCCATAGTCACGTCATAGTCTCACCGGGGAGCATTTGGGTCTCTTGTGCGGTATTCACATAAATATAAAATAAACAAATATGCACACGAATAAATATTTTAAAATGAGTAATTTTTTACAATCCAACTGAATATTACTATTTTTTTTTCATTAATACCGTACAAGAGTCCCAACTGCTCCCGTCTGGGGCCAGTGGGACTATGGCTAATTGGGGTATGTTGTAAGGCTGAATGTAGTGGGGAGGGGAAGGATATAGGGAAGAGGAAGGTGGGGAAGTACCTGGCTATTCAGATCTGTTCACTAAACACGGCTAAAGCCATTTCAAGCAACGTTTCAATTCTTAATGGTGGTCTTACATCAGGGCGATACTGAGATATCTAATGGCCGTAAAATACAATTAAAAACAAAATATTAAAAAGAATATAACAAATTGTTTATTCATGTAGGTATCTACTTAATACCTACTGGGTTTACGCATTTTACTTGTATCTATTTATGTTTATGCACTTCGATATACAAATTACAAATAACTACTACTCATCAAAATTCTGGAAGCGAGAATTTAACATCTTCATCTGACCCATACTGTGGCGTCTATACAGTCGTAGCGCGTGAGCTAGTATATCTCGAAACCAAGCTTGGAGCGGAACGAACTCTAGTTCTAAAAATGCCCGCTAGCGAGTGTGTAGTGCTGACGTCGGAATCTGAATTTAAATTTGCTGGTTATTCGCTCTTAAGTTGAGTTGAGTTACGTTAAGTTGAGTTGAGTTGATGGGAATTTTGATGGTGATGTTGAGGGGATGGGGATATTTTTGAGAAAAACTTCTTTACGCACGCTCGACATTTGGGGGGGTAAAATGATGAATACGTTACGAAAAAACATGAAACGCTAATCTATATGAAACGCTATAATGAAAGTGAAACGCTAATCGATATGAGTTAAGTTAAGTTGAGTTGAGTTGAGTTGAGTTAAGTTAAGTTGAGTTGAGTTGATGGGGATGTTGAGGGGATGGGGATATTTTTGAGTAAAACTTCTTTACGCACGCTCGACACTTGAGGGTAAAATGATGAATACGTTATGAAATGTTACGAAAAAATATGAAACGTTACGAAAAAATGTGACACGCTAATCAATATGAAACGTTATCAATGTGAAACGCTAATCAATGATATGAGTTGAGTTGAGTTGAGTTGAGAGCTGAGAGCTGAGAGTTGAGAGTTGAGAGTTGAGTTGATAGGGATGTTGAGGGGATGGGGATATTTTTATTCCTGTTATTGTTAGATTGTTAATGGACGGCATAAGTTAGTGAAGTTTTACTTCAGTCGTGTGGTTTAAAGCACACTCGTTTTTTTTTTCAAAAAAACCTACAGTCGAATATTAAAATGCGGTTTATTTGCCCTGAAGAAGGGACGGTTGCATCCGAAACTAGATGGCTTTAAACTCAAACAGAATCGTTGTTGTTTAAGTTTCACCTAAATAGAAGTACCTACACAAATAATGTTTAAATTATTAAATTTAAAAAAATTTACCAATGAATGGCGTGCTCCAAGCTTTCCATATCTGAGTGCTGAGATTCTACAAATTTGTCTTTGTAAATACGTCCGCAGAGGCACAGCATGTCTGGAAAGTGGTTCTCCCTTTTCTCCAGAGCTTTCACACAAACTTTCAGCGCTGCTTCGCGATCACCTTGTTTATTTCGTCTGAAAAGGGATAATACGTATATTAACATTGCCTTCATCATACATACGTTTTTTTTTTTTTTTTTTTTTTTTATTTCTTAAAAATAAAGACAAACATTCCCGGGTTACGAATAACCCAACAATGTTTGAAAATCTCCTACTACCACCACAGAAAGCCGAAAATGTTGCTTGTGTTGTGATGGAGGACTTAGCCAGCCGAGGAATTGAACATGCGACGCCCGGGTGGGACCCAAGCGCTATGCCCACTCAACCACTGACCATTGAAACGCATTGTAAAGTGTGTAGATAATTGGCAGTCAATCTATGATTGATTTATTTAAGACTTTATGAATGCAGACAACAATTAGGTATGTACACATATTAAATTATATGTAATAAAGGAATATTAATATGACCTCCATCGCACAAATTTCACATACATTGCCAAGTGTATACATAATACATGTTACATAAATAAATTCTTCATTTTTTTTTTCTTCATTCTTGTTGTCGAAAATAAATCAATCACAGATTGACGGCCAATCATACATTTAAATATTTATGAATTGTCTTTTATGTGGATATCAGGGGTGAGCCATGCCTGATCTTTCAGAGCCAAAATTATTTGATTTAAATTTATAAAAATAAGATTATTAAGTATGTAACAGCTTTTGTGCCCCATAATCAATATGCAAAGCCCCCTTTGAAAGAATAAAAAAAAGTATTGGGGTAAAAAAAAATGCTAACAAAATTCTTTGTGCCAATGATGTTACGTTATAGTACACAGCCTTGTTATTGTCTCACAAAATTAAGATAAAATGTGGCAAGTAAGAGTAATGAACGTAGATCGCAGACTTTGGAATAATAATGAATGGTTTTTGATGAATGTATGATGCGAACAGTGACATAAAAGGCCAGTCAGTCTATCTCTTCTTAAGAAACACTTACGTTTCCAGTAAATTCTTACTTTAAATGTTTTTATTGAATGACAAAGATAGACATTCAAAGAAAGTGTGTGAATGAACAAAATAAACAATAGGACCGTGATAGGGCACATTTAAGTATTTAAGGGGTCATCCATTAATCACGTGATGTTTAAGTTAATACACGTGATATCCCCCTCCCCCCTCGTTGTGATATTTCGTGAATTTTTTTCAAACCCCTCCCCCGCTTTCGAACCTCACATGATTAATGGACAACCCCTAAGAGTTGCATCAAATACTACATTCTACATGACGGGTGCGACTGAGATGATAAGATACGCTTACTAAGACGAATACCGAATACTGTATGAGATGACAATAATGCGTGTGAAATGTAATCCCTTGGCTTTTTCTAGTATTTACCGTGCAATGCAAACACTTTCTCATCACACACGAGGGCATCTTGGCACTTTTTATGCAATTTAGTTAGAGATAGCCCACAACCTTACGTGACGCTTGACAGTTTAGTACTAAAACTATGAAATCAAAAGCATGGCAATTAGCATTTCTTTTGCTTACCATTTTAAGGTAAAGTCGTTGTTTTTTGTTCTGAACTTAAAATTCACAGCACTTGTCATGTATTGCCGCAGGCTGTAACCCAGAATAACTCAGCGAAACTGTATTAAAATCTATAACGTGGGTTTCGAAACCAAGAAGTGCACAGATGAGGGCTAATGATAAAAAATATATAAAATAAATTGTAAAAATGTTTACCTATTCAGGGCAAAGGCGTAAAGGTATCTTATGGCAGGAATATTGGCGTAGTTTTTTCTGTTTGGTATTGTCTTCAGATCATTAACTAACTGCACCATCGCATCATAGTCTTGTATCTCTCTGAATGAAATTAACATGTTGAGGACCACCTCTCCGTTGAGAACGTTGGGATCGTCCAGTCTCTTGCGCATGTTGTGCAGGATCTTTACCAGCTCTGGACCTGAGAAGGTGTCACGGGCCTTCCGGAGATCTGTTAAAAACTTCTCGTGCATGTGAGCCCTGAAAAATCACAATAAAAGCAAAAATAACAAACAACTCTTTTCGAATTTGCCACATCTATCAGTTAATGTTTAACACAGAGTAACAACATCAGGAAGCCGAAATCATGACCAAGTAAGTGTCCCGGTGAAAGGGACCAAAAATCAGGCTGAGGAAGAAGTGGAACTAATCTGTGGAAGAGGATTGGAACAGGACGGAAGGCCTGAGGAAGGACTGGAGGGGAATGGACAAAGACGAGTGATTCTATATTTTTTGTGGGATCGTTATTGAGATAACGTACGTGATCTCCTGTCAGATTTGTGTGATTTATTTGCTTTTTGAATGAATAAATAATCATGCATACTTGCAGGAATTTGTGTTTAAAACGATCTAAACTAAAATATATAAAAATCACACAAATCTTACAGGAGATCACGTCTGTTATCTCGATAACGATTCCACAAAAGATATAGAATCGCTCGGCAGAGCTAGTGAAAGCATTTAAGGAGAAAGTCCAATCCCACACAGTATCTTACAACCTTTCTCCTTCCCTTCATTAAACCTCTTTAGCCCTTTAACATTCTCTAATATTGGAGTGCTATAATAGTCCAATTGTCTTGAATAAAAATAAAACAGGGTCAATAAATCAGAAAATACGCACTTTGATTGAACTTCCACATCTTGAAAGATTTGTCTTAGTCTAAGCGTCAGATGCTGCTTGGGGTCAGTATAGTCTTCTCCCTTGAACTTGGCTGCGGCAGGGTTGGTGGTGACACACATTCCGTACTCCACTAGCTTGTAAGATACAAAAGTGTATGACCCACAAGACAACTGCAATCAAACACACACACACACACGATGTGAATAATTCATTTTATAAAAATATATTACAAATATGAGAATAGAGTGTCGATACATAGATTTTTTTATTTTAATTATAATATTGTTGCAATAATAAGCATAATACAAAAGAGTGAAATAAACATGTCTACATCTTTATATGCCAATGAAGAGAAATAGCTCTTGAGTTTGGCGTAGGAGTTAAAAATAATACAATAGAGAGTTTAATACTATACTATGTCTTATGTGGGTACTAGGATGTATTTTTTTAACATTAACTCCACACAGGAGGCCCTGAGAAAAAAAATCCTCAGGGTCTATGTAATCTTTGGGATGCTGTGTAAAGGGTCTTTTTAGGGAAATTAAGGATTGTAAGTTCTGGGAAGGAAAAGGGTATTAATGGAATCTGGGGCTCAATGTGTCCAGGAGTGACGGACGTATGAATCTATCCCTCCCACTGTGGGACAAGACGATGGGTTGAGTCTGGCTAGAGAGGTCTAAATTAGATCTCCCTTAACCAGTCTCTCATTGGGCAAACGCATTCACCACCAAGACCTACACAAACCTGACCCCCAGGTGGCACAGAGTGTTGGTTATCCAATAAATGAATCCCGGGGCGGCGGCACCCATAACCGCCTCCCAAATTGAAATAACAAACTATTAACAAAATACCACTATCACTCAAAAACCTCAACATTGTAACATTTAAATCTCAAATAAAAAGCTGGATACTAAATATAGAGAGATCAGAAATAGAAAATACATATACTGATATCAAATACAGACTAAAACCGAATCTACTGAACTGAATTAAAAAAAACACTATCTTATTTATTTTATAATTATTTTAAAAAAAAATACTATGTATATGATATATGTTTATAACTAATTCATATTAATTTCTTTTAATTAAATTATAATATATAAATGAAATCCTCAGTACGGGAGATCCCAGTGAGGATATCATTATCTCTACATGTTACTAAGAAAGGAAGACAATAAATCATTATTATTATTATATTTATATTAAAAAGAGGAGTGTAAGGAGAATATATGACGGAAATGTAAATGGAAGAAGAAGTCGGAGACGCCCAGGAAGACATGGCAAGACCAAGTAATCAAATACTTGAGTCGGGCCATGTCAAGAGTCAGAATAATAGAAGAGCATGTATGAATGTGAACGAGGCAAGGAGTGTATGCGAAGACCGCATTGATTGGCGGTCCGTCCTCTCTGCCTACTCCTGTGGTAACATTATATAAATATAGATAGTTTGAAATGAAGTTACTGCATATTGTTGTTTATATTACGGATGTTAGTTTTTAAAAAGAATTTTAGTTTTGTCTTGGATACATAATAACAAATCTGTTTATTTTATTTTATTTCTTTGGGAAGACTATTAAAATATTTTATCCAGTACAGTACATTCACGCATGATGCATCGGACATTTATTTGACACTTTTATAAACAAGACGTGACAAGAAATCGAACCTAATATGGATGTATAAACGGACTCATTGTTTATTCAACACTTAATGCCATGAGAAATTTAACCCACAAAAGATTCATCCGACTCTTTCTTTCGGCAAATTCTGTGACTAAATATTAAAAAAAAAAACATATATATATATATATAACACAATAATCAAATAATATTATCAAATAAGAAGATAACACTAATAATCTAAATGAAAATATGAAAGAGAACTAAACACAGAAAAATAAAAAGAGATAGGTCGCAGCTGGGACTCAAACCCAGAACCTCTCGTATTGCCAGGACAAATGCCTAACCCAGAGGTTCCCAATGTGGGTGCCGCGGCACCCTGGGGTGCCGCGGACAGAGGTCAGGGGTGCCGCGAGGCGCCCAGAGAATTGTGCTCTTGGGGGTGACACCCGGTCCCGAGGTAGACATTTTATGACAGGGGTGCCGTGAGAAAATTCAAATTTTCTAAGGGTGCCGCGACTTGGAAATGTTTGGGAACCCCTGGCCTAACCAATTCGGCTACTGCCATCTCTTATTTGAAGGTCATTTTTGTCAATCTCATATTTCAATTTTTAGAATTAAGAATATTATCTTCGACAAATATATATATATATTTTTTAAATCGGATATATTTATCCGAGACACTATCTAGGTTACAGAACAGTTGTTTCCAATGAAAAGGGTAGTTGCAAATAATACGGAAAAAAAAGCCAACATCTTAGGGTACCTACTATAAGAAGTTTTGATAAACGTACCTTTAATCTCAAAGTAGCTTCTGTATCACAATCATTATAGAGCAGTATGTTTTCCTTCATACCAAAGCTGTCCCTGACGCCCAGGTGGTAAAACAGGGAACTCTGTTGGAACTGAATGCTCAGGTCCACCACTGCGACGTCTGCATTGTAAAATGTATCCAATACATTTGTCTCACCAAAATCCAGTTTTTCAAACTGAAAACACAATAAAGTAAGTACATACAAATTATTATATACTAACCACTCTGAAATATCGCGAATATGCACTTTTTACGTCTTAAACGAAATGACAGATTTACGAAAACTTTGTGTTCAGTATTTCCACTTCACAATTAAAGCTCTATAAATGAAACATTTCTGAACGTAGCCGAATACTAAAAACAGTTTTTGAAAGGATACGAAATACGCTTTCAAATTATTATATTACAAATAAATATTAATATTTGTAAATATTAAAATTTAGAATGCAAACATAAAAAAATTTAAAAATGACTCACATTATGTTTTTATGTGAACACGGTACTAAAATTACGGATAATGTAAAAAACAATACTTAATATGTTGTATAAATGTATAATAACAATTTGGTCACCTCCCTTTTTTATCACTTCATACAAGAATATTTAATAAAAATTAACAATGTCTGGTGGCCCATAGGTGATTTGGCGGGTAAAATATGTACAACCGTGTATCTGACAGAATAGGTATTTTTATATATTTCTATGGACATGGTCAACCTGAATAGGGATAGCAAGCTTGATTTATGATCGACCTTTTACTTTTTGTTTTAGGGATGTCACTAGAACAATAACGGAGTTATAACGATTTCTGTAGAAACATACGCGTTGATGTGAAAACACGCTTATTGTACTTGACTGCTATTGTCATATTAACGTGTTTATCTGCTTACGTTGCCGAGTGGTTAAATTGATTTGATACATCACTAGAGTGATTTTTTAGTAACGAATACCAGATTTGTTGCAATCTTTTGCCTTGGTATTGGAAAAAGAAAAAATAACTTAAAACACATTCTAGTTGTCAGCCATTATGATTTTTTATGAAAAAAAATTAAACAAAGTCATTTTTAAATCTGTAACTAACATTGACTATTGGATTGTTCCACTATTTACTTAATCAATTTCAGCCTTGAGCGCTAGGAAATTTTTTAGCGTTTAGTTTTGAAATTTCCCGCCTCCATTAAAAAAATCATACCTCCGAATTTTAAAATGGAGACATGTAAACTGCCAATAGTGTTAGAAAGCCATTGAATGCACCTATATATGACCGTTTATTTCATATTTTTAGGCTTCAAAAAATAATTATTAAAAAATCGTTGAAAATGATTATTTGAAATGCGTAACTGATTTATAAAGCATGTAAATTGTTGTGCATGTAAAACAAGGTGAAATGGTTAGAATTTTGATTAAGTAAGTACTACAACTAAATACGAATAGCATGTTCATAATACCAAAAAAACATTTGAAAGATTTATTAAAATAATATATCGAAGAATTATTCTGATCTCTGAAAATGTACTGCGCCGTAATTCATAGGTGTTATAATTTAAAGTTTGAAAAACTCCCAAACTTTTGTTTATATTAGCTCCACTGAGGGAAATAATTCCCCTCTTAGCCTGTGTCATCTTTGGGGATGCTGTGTGGAGGGTCTTTATTTTTATTTAATTGCACCGAGTCAAGAATGGGTAATAATATTAGAACTTACCTGGATATGGTGGGTATTCGCATTGACTAGTTCCGTAGCTTGCCGTACTTCTTCCAAAGCCTTCTTTCTGTGGGCCAAGTTTTCTGGTTGTACAATATCAATAACACAGACGACATCCATACGCGGCTTTCCTCCTGCGGCCTGAACTGTATTCCCAGAGCCATCGCTACACACACTCTCACAGTTACTTCTGACTTCACCTAAATGAGACATTGAACAATGTTACTCTCGCTTTTTTAATGTTTCGACATGTACTTACTACACTACCATAACAAGTTACAAGTATTCCCACATACATATTTACCTAAAAGTACTGTATGCCAGAATATTTTAGTTAACAAAACAAAAAAGTTGTTTGAACCCTAATGTAAACATTAGACGACTTTAAATTTAATAAAGTTCGTTGCCTTTAAAAATTTGAATATTTTTAACAACAGTTTATTTACTATAATTGGTTTCAATGCAAGAGAAGTGTCTTCTGAATCGCGCGAAAAGATATACTTCTCCACGACTTGAATAACCCCTTGTATTACTCCTTTACCCATTTATAACCCCCCTCGTATCATTGATGATTATTGCACTATTGATCGTTGATATTCCACGAAACTTGATAGAGCTAATCAAAAAATGAAGTTTTGATGAAAATACTTGTGTTAAATAG
The DNA here is from genome assembly GCA_917563855.2 of Limnephilus lunatus. NCBI lineage: Eukaryota > Metazoa > Arthropoda > Insecta > Trichoptera > Limnephilidae > Limnephilus > Limnephilus lunatus. The sequence goes on along the minus strand of OU830594.1, from coordinate 31,175,265 downwards.
TTGACTAACCTTGAGATTCGTCTGCTGCTGAACTGGCAGTACCCAACGGAAGAACCTTATTCATTGGAACGTTTAAACATTTAAGTAGACTTAATTAATGGGTGGAATTTTATGTGACAACAGAAAATGAATGATAATGTTATTGTAATCATACTATCGAAATCTCGAGCAGCCTTCAGTGAAGTTTGACAAAAGTGTTACTAGCTGTCAAAAAATTCTTAGAACCGCAGTGAAGTTCGCACAACTCGTAAGGTTAGTACGCAGCTTTATAAGATTCGTTTTTTAAATGCTTACGGGGCATTTATGAAAACGTAGTTTTGAAGAAACGTAATGGTACGGCCACACTGAGGCTAACTTCTTACTTCATGGTACGGCCAGACTGCGGCCAACTTCCAACTTCAACTATTTTTTGTTTGGACGACTGTGTGGAGGGGTAGTTCGTGCGTTGGAAGTTCGAGTTGGAAGGTTGGAGTTCGAGTGAGCCTGAATCACCTCCGAGGCGATCGGCGATAGCTGATTCGTGCGAGTTGGCTCAACACATCAGTCTGCGCAATATATTATGGAAGCCGAAGCATCGCCTGCACAATTGCAGGCAAATGATAAGATACAGCGCTGAATCAGCTGTTTTACGTCCGCCATTTTGGAGTTCGGAATTCGGGGTTGGAGGATTGGCCGCAGCCACCACACGATCGGCCAACCTTCCAACTCCGAACTAAGTTCGGAGTTGAAAGGTTGGCTTTGGTGTGGAAGTAGCATCAAACGTTTGGACGATTCCGTGAAGGGGGGGGGGGGTAGTTCGTGCGTTGGAAGTTCGAGTTGGAAGGCTGGAGTTCGAGTTGACCCGGGATCGACTCCGAGGCGATCGGCGATGGCTGGTTCGTGCAAGTTGGCCCAACACACCAGTTCGAGCGATATTATTACGGGAGAGTGGTATAAAAATTGTTTGAAATAATGTTTTTTTTAACTTTAAAATCGAAGCATCGCTTTTCACAATTGTAGGCCACTGATAAGATATGTCCGCCATTTTAGAGTTCGGAGTTTGGAGTTGGAGGGCTGGCCGCAGTCACTACACGATCGGCCAACCTTCCAACTCCGAACGTAGTTCGGAGTTGGAAGATTGGCTTCAGTGTCGTCGTAGCATAATGTGTATTTTGCATTGAAAACTCGTATCTTCATGATTAAAATATATTATTTTTATGTCTTACTCCGCTTACTCGTTAATACAGAATATTTTTTATTCAAACAGTTAGATTTAGCTTTATTATTACGAAATGTGACTATTATGTGGGGGGAGACCAAAAAACATGCAAAAAATATGCATTTAACATTTTAATATTGTTTAAATTAATTCACGTACGCGGTAACGCCATTTTATTTTCACCGTTTTTATTTCATAGACAATCAATCATAATTACACAAACCCGCTAGACATCCCCTGCTTTGCCAAACAAACCATTTAAAACCTGGGATGTTTTTTAAAATTATGATGACGACCAAATGCATATTTACCTAAATATTATATCCGTGCGAAATAAAATGTAGTCCAAAACCATGTTGATAATATAAAGAGGCCTGATTGGAGTTTTTGCGGTGGCAGGGTTTGGTATCATTATCCATACTCGCATCTGTTCACCCGGACTTCTGGAGCCAAACCTCGTTGTCTGGATCGTCTTTACCCGGGCTTCTTGAATTGTTGGTGCACTTCTTACTTCATCTGCGTGGATTTTAGTGAATTTACATCTTTATCTACCCAGTAGGTACCTATATATTACCTTTTCTATTTTTTGTGAGGATCTTGTGAGGTCCACTCCAATTAGGTACAAATCCTGCGAAGTTTCCTTCTGGAGATCCAGATAATTGTTTTTTTTTCATTAGCTCCACACAGGAGGCCCTGAGGAAAATAAATTCTCTCAGGGATGCTGTGTGGAGGGTCCTTTTAAGGAAAATGCAGGGAAAGGAAGTTCCTGGGAAGTAAAAAGGTGTAAGGGGTGGGTAGGAATCTGTGGGTCAATGTGTCCAAGACTGACGGACGTATGATTCCATTCCTCCCACTGCGGTGCAAGGCGATGGATCAAGAGAGTCTGGCTGGAGAGTTCTAGTGTAGGTCTCCCTCAAACAGCCTCTCCCGATCAGGCTCGACACGCAGTAGGTAGGCAAACGCCTTCGCCGCCAAGACCTAGACAAACCTCACCCCATGAACCCGGGCACCCATGCTAAGTCATCAAACATGTGGCACATGTCATGCACCGCTGTAACCAATCTGCGGATCTCTTCGTTCATTCAGAAATGACCTTTCTATTCCAACAAGCAACACGGCGGCTTATCAGATGATATTCTCTTACCTGGGACCGAAATTGTACAACAGAATCCCTTCACAATTGAAATTTTGTGAAGTGGCATCCTTCGGCCCGGGGGTGACAAAGTGGTTGTTGGATTTGGGCAGGACGGAGTCGGAAATGTTGATAAAAAATATTATCTGATAATTATAAATTTATTTATTTTTATCTATAACATTACATTTGATACATTTGTATAGCAAAAATAACATAGTAACAACATTGCAAAATAACTATAGACTTTAAAATGTGTGCAAGTGTTATTATGTCTTGTGGGTCGATATTAGTTCCTGCTCGCCCGTTCTAAGGAACCAAATGCTGGTGAAAATGCAAAAAAATTATTCTGTAACAAAATGTTTACTTTTTTTTTAATTAAATATATATTAATAAAAATGCCAAAAATTAATTCTGTAACAAAATCAAAAAAAAATAATAAGAAAGGAAAAAGAAAAGACAAAAATGTTTTTTTTTTGTATTTTTTTTTTTAAATTTAAATATATACCTACCTACAAAATTTTTACTAAATGTGCCGTTAATAGGCCATGTAAAAATTTAAGTGACATTATTTAATAGTTTTTCAGATTCCACCCTGCCCAAGCCAATCAGCCATTTCGTTATTATTGAACCGATGTGGGACATTTTGCAAGCTTTAATATTTAATTCTAGGGGAATTTTGTTGTATATTTTTGGTCCGGGATATGTAGGTGTCCTTTGATACTTTGCCGTGTTGCTCCCTGGGACCATGGGTTCCTTTCTGGTGTGACTTCTTGTGATATGTTTATGATCGTATTTACATATTTATCACTGTATATGTATTATGTAAAAGCTGTTTGTTTCTTACAAATAAATAAATAAATGATCGAATTTTTTAATATTTTCTAGATTTTTATGTGCGTGGATGATAGTCCTTTTTATGTGGTTTTGACGAGCATCAGGTGCATGGAAGTTTTTATGGAGCTGATCGCTGGAATACCTATAGGGTTTACGCAAAATTACTCTAAAGGGGTCTCCACACGGTGCTGCCGCAGTACCAACTGCCGCAGAACTGTAGTCAAAAGCGCCAGCCGTATTGTTATTATAATAACAATACGGCTGGCGCTTTTGACTACAGTCAACTACAGTTCTGCGGCAGTTGGTACTGCGGCAGCACCGTGTGGAGACCACTTAATTATGGATTTCTGGGCCTTCACAAGCGGATCTAGGGTTGTTCTACCCGACGCTCCCCGACCAATGCGGCGTACGTTGAGATGTGGTTGCACAGTCCGGGATATATTTATCTTGGGTCTTGTTGTTTAATTATGTTCCGTAATGCAAAGAATATGTGAATCAATTTTCTTACCCTTGTTGAAGGGTTTTCTGTGTGATATTTCCGTTTGAGATGGTTGTCTATAGTAACACCTAGATATTTGATGTTTTCTACACATTCCAAAGCTTCACAGTTGCAGCTTTGGAATGTGTAGAAATGTGCATATTACGTCTCTATTTTTTTTTATATATCTCTATTTTTTTATATATCTCTATTTTTTCCACGCTTACGAAGCTTCTTTCGGATATAGTTTTATTGTAGTGGGTGATTAGTTCTTTAAAGTACGATTGGAAAACACTTAAAACATTTTTGAAAACCTTTTATGCTAATGATTCTGATATTTTTTGTATGCCTCTACTGAAGTATAAAGCTGTACTAATTAAACAATTTAGCAGTACACATTTTAACAAGGTCACTATATAACAGGTATTTTCTGTTTGTTTCTTCTTCACTGCTTTCACTAACTTTGTACTAATATGTATTATTCTTTTGGTTTATTTACAAGTAATCTTTTGGTTTATTTATGTATTATGTATGTACTATTTTTCTTTGGTTTATTTGGAAGTAATCTTAAAATTTTATATTTCTTTCTTCTCTCTAACTAACTAACTAACTAACCATCACGCCGTTTCCCCGCAGGGGTAGGCAGAGAGGACGGACCGCCACACAACTCGATCTTGGCACACACTCTTATTGAAAAAAAAACATGTACGTAAAAGACACTGTGCCGTTAATTATAAATTATTAAATATTTTTTGCCTGAGCTTCAGTAAGAAAGATAAAGTTATTTGGCGATGATTTTTTGATTTGTGTCCCAATATAAATCGGTCATCTGTAAATTAAATTTACGCCTATCAAAATGTTTCTGTCAATTTGACTGTCCTAGAACGGGAGACTCCTAGTTCGACAGTCAAAGCTTCTTTGTAGTGATATATTCTTTGTAACAATAACAAATATAAAAAAATATAAAAATTCCTGGCCAGAAGTTGTGCGCTGATATACCTACTCTCGTTCTTTCTGCTGCTCCCGGGTTTATTGCGATGTCTGAGTTGTGGTATTCTTTTGAATATAAACTGGTCGAGGGAGACCCAACTCTCCATCCAATCTCTCACTACCCGCTATCAATCTCTCGCTATCAGTTTGCACCGCAGTGGGAGGGGTGGATTCATTCGTACGTCACTCCTGGAGACGTTGAACCCTACTACCCATCCCTCATACCTTTTTTCCTTCCCAGAACTATCTCTCATTTTTTTCCCTAAAAAGACCCTCCACACAGTATCCCCAAAGATAGCATAGGCCCTGAGGGTTTTTTTTTCTCAGAGCTTCCTATGTGGGGGTAATGTTATTTTTTTTCTATAATGTGAAAAATCCAAAACTTATTGAATTAATCTGTTGATTTCCCCAAAAAATTATAAATAAATATTCTTGGTAGGCAATATACCTACTTAATAATATATTATGTTGGTCGATTTTGAACCCTTGGGATTTTTTGTATTAACTTAACGTCTGTTGATAACCGACAGCTTCCTTGAATTATATCTATAACAATTAAATTATTTGTAGGTATACATTTTATAGTGGCTATGCCGTACTATCGCTTGTCAAGCATTTAATATTTTACTCTCTTATACCATTTCACTACCTAAAATCCTATCCTTATGCATGTTCTCTGAGGACATGTACCTACTGTGTTTATATACCTAAAAGGTGTTTAGGTTTTGACTTGACGAAGTAACACAAGCACTAATATAAGTGGACTTCATTACCTACAAGGATGGTGTGATTAAATAAAACTGTTTCTTTGAAATAAAATATATTAATAATAAATTTGTAGTAAATACAAGCTTATATTAAAATAATATAATAAAACTAACGAAATAGTTGATAATACTACATTGTACTTTAATTTTTCCTCACCGTAGTTTTAAGAGGTGGTAGGTACATTTTTACTGCATTTATATAAAACAAATTAAAATTAAACCAAAAGAACAGGTAGGTATAGCAAAAATGAAATTCAAATATGTAATTTTTCGAAGAAAACTACTTCGGAAAGGTTTTCAAATTGTGATGGCATTATTTATAAAAGTGATGTAAACAAAGTTATTTGTCTTTTCATTAAAATTCAAATATGTATTATTTTGTGCAGGTAACGTTAGGTATCTACCTACTTATAATATAATTCAGTTTGCTAAAAAATACAAGTCGTTGTCGCTTAAATTTGATATTTAAAAAAGGCTTTAAAAAGAAGCAATGTGGTGACACAAAACATTAAGTTTAGGGTAATGAATTAATCACATTATTATGTGGCTTAAAAAAGTTAAACAATAGGTATATATACATCAATAGGAAATACTTTATTTGGTAAAACATTTTTTTTAAATCCTCCATTGCATCGTCGAATAAAATTAAATATAAATTATAAAAAATAAGGATGTGTTGTTCTTCGATTACTTTCCAAGGATGATCTTTCTCGAGGCTCCGAAGCTTTGTCCCGCCTGGGTAGCCCCCTTGAACTTGCCGGCCTGGAAGCCGATGATTCCCTCTCCGGCCCTCATCTGGTCCTCAGTGAAGTCTCGCTTGTTTTCTTCGGAGGGGCGGGGGCCCAGCCATGGACCGCGCCACTCGGGGTGCCTGTAGGCCTGGGAAGGGAGAATTACTATTAGCTTTCCAAAATAACTTTCCACAATAATATGATAAGTAAAAGTGGTTAGTGCATGTATGGCACTTTAGAAAATCTAGGTAGGTACTGGGGAAAGGGTAAGAGAAAGAGGGTCATTCCTGAAATCGATATTATATAGGTATTAATATTGGTGTCGATACAGTATTAAAAATAAATAAATAAAAAATTGTGAATACACTGAAAGGTAGGAAATATCTTTTTTAGCGGAAAGTAAAATTAAAGAGAAGTGGGGAAACCCTGAAATCGATATTATAACAGTATAATCAATGGATTCGATACAGTACCTACTCAAAAAAGATTAGATTATTTTAGTATAGGTACTAGATACTATTATTTTACGATTCATGCTAACATTTTTGTTTTATGGGATAGGAAATGATAGATATGTTTTATTGGTAATTACAGAGTTATGATATTTCAGGAAAAATGCTATAATTACGCAAAATTTAAAAATATTATTGTTTTAAGTGGGTGCGAGGAACTTTTTATATTTATGTAGGTAGGTGCGGATGATTGGTAAAAAGATAAACAATTTGTGTCCATTATTTTCCAGCTCTCAGCAGATACATGAACATGTCACTTATATTTCGGTTTTCTTTTGAAAAACCTACCGATAAAAATGTAATTTTACAAAACAGCTTTTATAAAAATTATATTTATTACTAACTAGCAGACCTGGCTACGTTGCTGTGGCTAACGAAACACAACGCCATTACCCAACCTTTATAAAATCCACACCACCCCCTTGCCAGCTGCCCGGTGCCTGAATTGAATATTTGAATTTCTCGGCTTTTCTCTACTATAATAAGCATGTTTTATACGTATAAACCTTCCTCTTGAATCACTCTATCTATTGGTGAAAACCGCATGAAAATCCGTTGCGTAACTTAAAAGATCTAAGCGCACAAACATTTTTAGCGACTTCATTTTATACTATGTAATGATAATGATAATAATGATTTTATACTATGTAATTATGAATATTTGAATTTCTCGGCTTTTCTCTAAGTAACTTTTCTCTAATAAGCATGTATTATACATATTAACCTTCCTCTTGAATCACTCTATCTATTGGTAAAAATTGCATGAAAATCCGTTGCGTATTTCAAAAGATTTGAAGCGACTTCATTTTATACTAGGCAATGATACATACTGGTATAAACCTTCCTCTTGATTCACTCTATCTATTGGTGAAAACCGCATGAAAATCCGTTGCGTAGTTTAAAAGATCTAAGCGCACATACATTTTGAGCGACTTCATTTTATACTATGTAATGATTACCAATAATAATAATCATTAAAATGATTTTTTTGTAACTGACAAATTAGAGAAACGTCAGAAATGTATCTTTAGAATGAACACCGTTAGTAAACTTGAAAAGACTTTAGAGATTCAGATTTAGATCTACTAAAAAAAATTAACAGAGAAATAAACATATCTAATATTGAATTATTAAAACGTGCCTTCCTACGATACTGCATGTCTTAATTTATATTTTAGTCCAATTTTTTTTTAAATCATTACGTTACGCAGGAATTGTTCACACCACGCGTCGCCCGGGTTGGACCCAAACGCGATGCCAACACAGCCACTGACCGATCATATAAATTAATATGTTTAACGAGCGCAGACCCGTGAGAAACCACGGGATATTATGATATTATGGAATTTGTGAAGCTGAAAGTATTTACAAAAAAAAAAATTCCATCAGCCTTTCAAAATAAGAAATTTTGAAAAGCAATGGTATCCCGTTATTTTCAAACTGATAGAAAAAAGAAATGTAGCACTGCTTATGAAAATGATAGAAATTCAAAGAATATACCTATATATATATACTGGACCTAGTTCCGAGAAACCACGGGCGTTTTCCCAGTATAGTATTTTCACTTCATTAATTTATTATCCATCTAAGCATCTATCAAACATTTAAACCAAAATAAATACATTTCAAATAATGAATAATTATTTGATAAAACCATTTTGGTACCTACTTTATTGCTTGTAATTTAAGTTCCAATTCATTTTGGAAATTAAAAGTTGATCAAACTTCAATAATCTTACGCATTACGCAGGAACTCAATTTCAAACCCGGCAGCCAAAATTTAATTATAATTAGATAAGTTTCTTTAAATAAACGTTTATTTTACAACCTACCTACCTATATTGCTGTGCATGCATAGGTACCATGTCGATATGGACGAGTACAAACAAAAAAAATAACGTTAGATACTAATTATGTTTTTACGGAAGTGATTTACAATAATGGATTCTACAAAATTGATAAAAAAAAATATTTATTACTAACTTTGTAACCCAAATAGTTTTTCGTAAATTTCACGATAATATCTTAATAAATAATATCTTGATAAATCTTCTACGAATAGTTAGGCACCAACTTGGATTTATTTTAATTTGTGGATCAGTTTTTATTTATTAACAAGTTCTGCTGTATAATTAATTATTATTAAGCGTGACAGCTGTTTTGCCTTTATGAAACTGAATGAGGCATTATCAAACTGAATTGAATTATAATATTATTGAATGTATAAAAGGAAAAAACTTTCTTGGCCGTTCAGATTTAGATTGCTTGGGAAGGAACTAGATCGGTAGCTACTTTGTAGTTCGGTACATTAAACTATTTGAACTAATCTCTCAACACAGATATACCCTAGCGAGACAGGCATCGAATAATATATTTTAAACATCACGTATATAGATCAATAAAAAAATAAAAAATAAATAAAAAATCAAAGATTTCAGAGAAGTTTTTACTGAACGTGGAGATGCAGATACTTACAGTTCTGCCGATAGCGAAGATGGTGGAAGTAACAAGAGAGATGTTCTTCCTGTCCCACAGATCGGTGGTTTGAAACAGGTCGACGTCGGGGACACCATACTTCACGCAGGCCTTCTGGAACCTGCAACCAAAAGTTTTCAAAATTTAACATACCTATTTGAAGAAATAAAAAAACAATATTTTTCAGAAGGGCGGACTCAGAATTAAGAAAATAACCGAGAGCCGCGTGTTGCTCAAAACCTAAGATTAATCCCAAATTACTGAGGTTAGGTGGCCACTCAGGTAGGGGATGGGGAGTGGCGGAAGAAGGAGGGGGGGGGGGAACTAAACGGCGGATATTAACTTAATTTTTACCGGTAATTCGGTGTCCAAAATTGGTTTTATTGTGAAACCGCGACTTTCAATGCTAGAAGGCATAAACTGACTACACACATCCTATGTGTGTCCTTTGCACTCACCATCCACTTATTAAAATCAGGTCAGTTACGTTCGATCTTCTGAGAAATGCACGAAAAAAATATACTGGATGGATTTGATTGCTAAAATAAATTCTTAGTGTGGCCATGCGCCCGTCACTTTCTAGCAATAAAGAGTCCTTCCCCCCCTAACCCCCCAAACCCCCATGAAGGTCTAATAACTAGAAAATTCTAATTTCACAAAATATAATATCAATTTACGATTTATTATTACGCTATATAATGTGGGAAGATTTTTTTCTTTTTTTGTATGAATACGAAAATTCAAAACATAGAAAGCTGAAAACGAAGAAGAAAATTAGAAGCGCATTCCATACATATTTGAATGGAAACAAAAGTTTCATTTAGCCCAACCGCCCTGCGTTCCATCTCACTTTCACTCGCCTGAAATTGTATATCTCCATCCCATTTGAATTTCGAAAACAAGGTTTCATGTGGAAATAGACGCTCACATAAAGAAAAAAATGGATGTCAAAGCACACCCTCAAGGCACCTCTTGTGTTATTCTTTATTCTACGGATACGGATAGAGGGACGTCACTAGCTTCCAACAGAGGGAAGAGGGGGGGGGGGGGGGCAGCTTAAAATTTTGGCTTACAGAAAAGGAACAAGGAAGTAGTCAGAATAAACTAAAAATATTTAATTAAAAAATAAAAGTTTTCTTTATTATTATAACCAGCTTGTATGTAAAAATATTTACATACAAGTTGACGTGTATTATACCCCGGCCGTTACGGAAAGAAGAACAATAATCCTTAAATTTTAAATAATATTTAAAAGAATATTAATTTATAGCAAATTCGCTTAAAATGCTAGAGAAAGCCGTGAGTCTGAAAAAGATAATTTATTTTTCGTTTTCATAGAACTTTCAGCGGTTTTTCTTGGATTTGTGCCAAAATAAATAAACTCCAAGCCTGCAAAGTGTTAAGGAACAACTCTTTGATTTTATCCTTATTTATGTACATACGTAATAGTATGGTTTAGGTAGCTTAGGTCTCAATCTACAAAATACTTTACAAAATCATTAATCAAGTATTATCTAGGGGCACCCGCATTTTCAGTAGGTACCTGTCCAATTTAATTTGCGTTAAAATGTCACTGATGACTTTGTGCATTGAAGTTCCATGACGAAGTGATGTTATTGAGATGATTTTATTTTTGTCATGTCTTGTGATAAGCATAAATAATAATACAAAGACATATCTAAATAAAGGGAAGGATGAAAAAAAATATGAAAAATAAAAAAATAGAAAAGAAAGTCAATAACTTTAGAATATTATTTTTCTTTCAGGAAATTTTATGTGATTAGCATGATTACTGACTCAAAGATAATATACTCGCTCCAAAAAAACAATAAATTCAATAATAATATTAACTACAAAGCAGACAAAACCTTAGACCTGTTGTTTTGAGTATTGAATTCGGTTTCGCGACTTTTCATCCCCGACAAAATATCATACGGACAAAACATCCTCCAACAAAATATCTACTAAAACCTAACCCAAAGTAAGACAACAAAAATGGGACAAAAATAATACAGACATCCTGTAGAGACAATAAATTATTGTTCAAAAATAGTAAAATGGGACAAAAATAATACAGACATCCTGTAAAGTTAGGTTTGGTTAGGTTATAGTATAAATTTGTTAGAGGATGTTTTGTCGGGAATATTTTGTAGCGGGACGAGAACGCGTTTTACCGTTGAATTCGGGAAGACCACAGTTTCTCAACGTGGGCGATATCGCCCCCTTGGGGGCGTTTCAGGTCCTCAGGGGCGGTAGAAGACCAAGAGAAAATTAGAGGGCGTTACAGACTTTCTGGGGGGGGGGGGTAAAACCAAAAATAAATTAACCCATCCCATCCCATTACGCTCCCTCCGTTGTGGTAGATATAATAGTGGCGATAATTGCAATGTCAGATTTTCAGATTTACGAGTTAGGGGGCGCTAGAAAAAAAATATTCTCAAAGTGGGCAGTGGCCAAAAAAGGTTGAGAATCTATGGGGTAGTCAAATCAGTTACATAATTAAATAATACGTACTGGCTGAGGTTATCCATCATCTTGTAGTCTCCTCCAGTGACGTTGATCTTGGTAATGATGCCAGGCTGCAGGCGGTTCATCAGCTTGCACAGGATGATGCCGTCGCGGAGGGCATCCTCGAAGGCCACGGGGGGAAAGCGTTCATTGATCACCGTCTCTACCCACTTCTGGGCCTCCATCTCCTGCTCGGGTTCCCTCTTTCCGGAACACTGGAAGGCCAGAATAAAACTGTTATGACCTGGTCAACAAAATAACTTGGAAATCCTTTCCACTCGAGCGACAACGCCATTTAAAACTTTTTCCTTCGATTGCTCGTGATTTTTTGGTGATCATTTTGAATGTTGTATGCATGTAGGAATCTACCAAAGCAAAACAGAATAGTGACGAAACAGATCAGTGACAAAACAGATCTGTGACAAAACAATTTATTATTTAATTTTTGTATAATACCTTACAAGAGTCCCATCTGCTCCCGTCTGGAGCCAGTGAGACTATGGTATCCCCAATTGGGGTATGTTGTGAGGCTGAAAGTAGTAGAGAGGGGAAGGGGAAGGTGGGGAAGTACCTGGCTATTCAGATTTGGTCACCAAACACGGCTAACGCCATTTCAAGCAACGTTTCAATTCTGAATGGTGGTCTCACACCAGAGTGATACTGAGAGTATCTTCCACTCTGGACGTGCAACAAATATGGTATACATTATTTTATATGAATTAATTGTGAAATAACACAAATTAATAAAATAAAACATTTGCCCACTCCGGGATTCGATCCCGCGATCTTCGGATTGCAAGTCCAATTACAATTCCTTCAATTACCTTACCCCTAGACAACGCCAGCCGTCAATATTGTTCTTCAATGTTGTTTTGTCCAGCAATGTTATGTTTTGTATGAAAAAGAACAAAAAACGCACATCCTAACATAACCTGACCAAATCTACTCTACCCTAAACTATTCTAACCTAACTAAACCTAACTAACCTTAACTCACCTAACCTAACCTATTATACTAACATCTTCCGTTTTGTAATTTTTGTGTTTTATTCAGTTAAATACCTTTTAAAACAATGAAAATAAGTTTTCTTTTCTCATAAAATGTACGGTCACAGCGCATAGCAAACTCCCCGATCGAATCTTTATTAGAAAATTGCAAGCGCTTTTAGATGACGGTGCCACTTGAAAGTAACTAGGTAGAAGTGACTGATTTATTATTATGGTTACAGCCAGTTACAAATTCAAAGTACGAAAATTAACATAAAACGATTCCACCACGACCTTCATGCCGCTTACGTGACTTACGTCTCATTAAGTCATCATTAACGGCACTCTTAACTAGCAGCGAAATTCAAGCAAAAGTATTTCGCAATATACTTTTTTCTTTTTTTTTACAATTGCTTCACATAGGAGGCCCTGAGGAAAACACTTTCCTTCGGGCCTATGTCATCTTTGGGGATGCTGTGTGGAGGATATTTTTAGGAAAAGTAAGGAGAGAAAGTTTTGGTAAGGAAAAAGGTATGAGAATGGGTAGGAATCTGGGGATCAGTGTGTCCAGAAGTGACGTACGTTTGAATCCGTTCCTCCCACTACGGTGCAAAGCGATTGGTCGAGAGTCCGTCTGGAGACATCAAAAGGTTATCAACCTCAGACAGTCTCACCTAATCCAAGGTAGGCAAACTCATCCGCCGCAAAGACAAGCCTAGTCAAACCTCACTCCATGAACCCGGGCACCCCTGCCAACCAAACGTAGCGAACCACTTGGGGTGACCTATATGGTAGGATTCGCCTCGCAAACTATACTATACCTACGATTTAATCAAAGATTAAACCTACGTATAAATTTAAAAAAATCTGATATAGGTATGTAAGTAGGTACAATTCTGCCACCCAAAAATAATCAGATGCTCAATGTTATATTGAAATTATATATTTGCTAAATTTTAATTAGGTCAATACAAAAATGTTTATCACGAGATTAATGTTTAGCGAAAATAAACAGAAATTAGAACATGATAAATATTATATTAGATGTAAAATGGTAGAGTTCTAATTTGAGTTAGATTTGTTGAATATTTATAATTTAAATCTTCGATTGAATTAATTTTGCGCAATACTTTCACGAGATTTTCACCGCCAGTTAGGAGGGCCGATAAATGCTTTAAATTTTTACTGAGCTATGTTAATTTTGGATGAGCGAATAACAATGGACGAACAACTAATACACCATAATTTTCAAGCAGCCTGTATTTACACTTTTGGAAGTATGCGTAATCACTGATCAGTATCAATTTTTTAATTCTTCTTGAATCATCGAGAAAAAATACAACGTTTATCTTCTGTTAGATATGATTTTAGATTTTCTCAGCCAAAAACATTATCATGATTAATTTTTGGGGTATTATTCCCTTCTTTAGTCAACGTTTCGGACAGCGTTACAGTGAACATTATCAGGGCAGATGACAGGCACATATCTGCCCTAATGATGGACACTGTAACACAGTCCGAAACGTCGGTTAAAGAAGGAGATAGCGCAACACAGCATAATACCCCAAAAATGAAACACCATAACATTTTCTGCTATCATTTTTTTTCTTGACTACTTTATGAGCACTACATTTGTATATTATAGTGTCTAGTTGTACAATCAGGTTTGTAAACTATTTTTATTGACGAAAGGAAATGTTTTCTGTGGTTTATATAACTCGGTGACAGTGTTGGTATTCCGGGAAAACTCGAGATAAATCTCTCACATCCGCTATTTAAGTAGATACCCGATGAAAAAGAAGCTATCATTAATTCTATTTTTCAAATTCTTCACAGCCCCACTCATGTACATTTCTTTCAGCCAACTAAATAATATGGTAGGTATCGACCTAATGTTCATCGACACATAGTAGGTAGGTAAAGCTATTTTTGGGACACCCTTAGAGAGCAGCGATCGGCAATTTGTTTTGGTGGCAGGCCGTATGAATATGTCATATCTTTGAAGGGTTGGTGGGGGGCAAGTGAACGGTGACATCATTCGTGCGCATGCGAGTCTGCTCAGTCAGTGCACTTGTGACTGCCCGTCTGATCCGATCGCCGTCGTCATCATGCTTCATGCCTAGCAGCGTTGTACAGCGCAGAGGTACCCAACTTTACCCCCCCCCCCCTTTTCATAAAAAAGGGAGACCGAATACACGTAAAAAGTTTAGTCCTCCATCACTGCAGAAGTCACATTTTCCACTTTTAACGATGGAAATGGGTGGATTTGCAATGGATTTTGATATTCTAACACACTATATAAAGAGGTAATATTTTTTTGTTTGTTTGTTTGTTTGTTTGTGTGTTTGTTTGCATCGAATAGGCTCCGAAACTACTGAACCGATTTGAAAAATTCTTTCGCTGTTGGGAAGCTACACTATCCCTGGGTGACATAGGCTATATAATATTTTTTTTTAAATAGGCATCCTTGCTAAAACTTCAATAATGTAACCCAGGGTGTAAAAAAATTACCTAAAATATTCTTTAAATCGCGTGCGCTGCGAAAACTATTAATGATAGAATAAAATAATGTACTACGACTTTATAGAACACATCATTATTTACAAAAAAAGTCGCAACAGCATATGTCTAACTATTATGGTTATGCCACAATAAGTATTCTTTTATTTTTAAAATTTAATTTAAATGTCGCCGCTTGAAAAGGCTCTTTATTTGTATCTTGGTTTTAATATTTATATAAGCATATATACAAGTATGACAGAACTTACGGAAAAAGCGCCGCAGGCGAAAAAAAATTTAAGTGGCCATTACATCTTTTCAAATATCACGAGCAGCTTTTAGTGGCGTGGTGGTTATTGAATCCCACTCGAGCGTTGAGGATTCTTAAAAAATTACATTTGTGTTTTCTTCACAAAAACAAGATATGAAAAAAATGTGCTTATGACTGTTAATTATGGTGAGAAGGAACAATTTATGCACAAAGTTAACTTAGCCCGCGGGTCCCAGTTGCCGATCGCTGTCCTAGAGTAAAGTACTGACAGACTACCTACGACATAACGTAGCAAGCGTTTTTGGGCTTGGCTTGTTTCAGCATATCTGAAATAGGCAAAGCCACGAAAGTATAGGGCGCATATTGCGTGGTCTGACACAGGAATGAAAATACAATAGTGAATGAATGGTATGTGCTGTCAACTGATTTGATATGTCTATAATATATTGAATTATCTATGTAAATACACTAAACACAAAGTTCATATTTCAGGTGTTCCTCAGCAATATGTATTGGATAAAATAATTAAAGTATGTAAGTATTTATGGAAAACAAAAGGAAAAAATTAATAGCCATCACGGGTATTTACAAAACCTAAACTGATTCAATCGCGGAAGCGACTGAAATGAGGTTTTATAACTACGTCACCAGATACCAAAATTTCGTTTACATTTTTTACTTCAAATAAAATCAAGAATCACTGGTTAAAGTAAGTCAATTATACCCTTTAAATATATTTAAAAGCAATTTACCACAAAACTAATTTTCATTGGAGGAGTCACCTTGTAATTTAAAAACTAGTCGATGATTTTCCGTTCCGTCGAAAGCTGGTTCGATTTGCCTGTGTTTGTTTTCTCCGATCGCGGAGAGCCATGATAACTTATAACGAAAAAATATTACTTTGCGAACGTCCTGTAGTTTTGGCAAAAATTTGGCTGTTGAACACATCCACTGCCTAAACACTACTGACCGTTATGGTCCAGCCAATGATGTGCCTCGAACGGACACTAACACACTTACGCTTGGGTTTAAGACACGTCCTCCGTGAAAGTATTAGTAAAGGATCTTATAATGGTGAAAAACTACTCTACCGACGCCCATTTTGAAATGTGTGCTAAAATTATTATGTAATTGTTTTGGGTATAGTAAGTAGGTACCTATTCGGTAAATACTTAGAAATTAGTTGAATGATCTCTAGCATCGACACATTTACCGAGCTTTGAGCCAGTTTTCCGTATACTCACAGTCTTTCCAGTATTATTATTTGGCTGTTTGGAACGAGAAAAGCACACGGAAGCATCGGGACTACCAGTTGGACGCAGCTGTCAGAGGTTGGGTGGCATTATTATTCGTGATAAACCGCCGTTGGTGGTATATTATAATTATTTTTAAATATTAGAGAGATGAAGAGATGTTCCCTTGGTACATAAAAATAAATGCGGTCATACGTCGTTGCTCTGTGATATTATTGTGTTTGGCATTAAATTCTAGTGCAGCTATGACGGAGGTATCGGTGTGGTTTAAAATTATACGAAAATACACTTTGTTATGATTTATCTCACTCGTCAGCTATATTTATTTTATGCGTTGAGTGCACTTCGGTTGAGTGAATCTAAATACATGAATTATCTAGAAATCTAGACTCCTAAGTGCAATGGGCTTCCTTGTTTATCGTTTAACGGATAACGTGTGTCCTCATTTGGAACTATCTGATTCACCGCGGTACACACACAATTGATAAATGAGTATCCTCACAAAGTTATTATTACCTACGATAAAATTTTCTGAAATGACATTACGTGTCTGCAGAGGAAGCCAAGAATGTGACGATAGTGGTTTTTGTTTTTTGAATCTGTTAGACTTTTGTACGTTAATGGCGTCTATTATTATTTTCAGAGTCGAAATGTTGTTTGAAATGATGATATAGTGATCAGATCTGAAGAGCCCAACTTTCCTCTCCACATCTCCTTTTTTCCCACTCCTTTAAGCCTCATCAAATACCTCAACTGTGGTTGCTATAGTTCATCTGGCTTCAGACGATCGGAAGCAGTTGGAACTCTTTTTCAGTGTTGTAATTGTAAAAAAGAACTGAACGCAAAAGGATCGTAAAGAATCGCATAAACTAGTCCCAGCGAGCCGTAGAGTCATAGCCGTTCATCCTCTTCCTTCTCACGCATCTTGTTTGAAAACTAAAGAGAAGAACTAGAAGAACGATGAAGATAGGAACCACAAAATTTTCTACATATTAGATTATTTAAACTGGCTTACAAGGTCTTTTTCAGTAATTTATGAATTAATCCGAATTCAGATAAGATTAACATCGAATCCCATTTCGCAATAACCGAGTTGTAAACATAACTTATCATTTATCGCAGAGTTGTGTTAGGAAACATCAAAATAACAGGTGGTCCGTTTGAATGACATATTTGCGTTTTTCCTTTGTTAAGCTTAATATTATTATCGCTTTCGTCAGTAAACCTATTTTAAAAAACATCATGTTATTCTGTTCTTCTTTTAGTGGGCAATTTGTTCAGTGTAGCGAATTTTCAACGACACTGAAATTATTTGGCAAATTATTACGGATGGATGAAGTGATACATTTTGATCTCTAGATCAGAGATTTTCAATCAGTGGTACGCGTATCTCCAGGACTCCCCTTGAGGTAGGTACCTGCGGAACAAGCCCTGTAAAACGGTTAATGCGGGTTCATATCCCGACGTACGTACATAAATTTTGTTTAATTTGTGTCATATCACATTTAATTTATAAAATAAAACATAGCTCGTTCCGCAGTGGAAGATGATCTCAGTATCACCCTGGTAAAGACCACCATTCCAAATCGAAACGTTGCTTTTTTTACATTATCTCCTTACAGGATGTCCTGCGATCCCACCTGACGCCTGTGATCTAAATAATGCAACTGGGAATCTATCAAATGAACCTCCCGTTTCTGCATAAAGTCAATTATTTCGAGGCTCCACACCGGAGGTGGCTGCCACATAATAAGCCTTGTTACTTCTGATACTATACTATTTTTAAAGAATGGATTCATGGGTAGTGTTAGAACGAGTGTATTATCTTTCTAAAGAGAGTATTTCGTAATATTTCTGAACCATATAGTGTTGGTAGACTGAGGGTGCGTTTTGGCCTTGTATAGTTTTGAAATACGCGCCCACTAACCATCGGTAGAAAATATACGTGATTAGTATGCACAAATCGTGAATACGTAATAACTTAGTTTATTTATTTCAACTTCCGTTTTGATTGATTTAATGAGAGTAGATTGTCATTTTGATCCCTTTTATGCCAGCATTAGACGTTATCAGACATTATTGCTTCTTTGAAACATTATATTCGACTAGGTTATACTTATCCCAAGATGAAACCCTCACGAGGCTTAAAATGTCTTTAACCCCATTTGGCGACCAGATTTGAAAATCCAGGTACTTTCCAACGCTCTTTTTCTCTTCCTCACCCCCTACAGCTTCACAACGCAGCCCATTTGGATTCTGAGAGTTGGTAGCAATTAAGATTCTTGCGCGGTATTAACATTTTTAAAAATCTGAAAAAATATTTCCTTACAACGTTTCGGACGGGTAATAATAATTTTGCTTCAGACCATGTTTTCATCGATAAAATATTTGGGAGTCGCTGATCGCTCCTGACTTTTCAGGCGAGACACATATTTCAATTTATGCCACTCAAATTATATTAGAGTGTTGAAATTAATATTACACGAACACTTTATAACATATACACAACATAATATATAATATTGTTATTTAATTAGTTGCGCATTAGTATCTACCAAATATATATTATGCACAATATAAATCAGTTTTTTTGTTTTTGAATATTTATTTAGATGTACGCAATTTATTTTCATACATCTAGTAAGAAAATATAAAAAAATATAATTTACAGATACAGTTACATTTTTACAAATACATTTTAAGAAAAAAGATAACTATACAAAAATACATTTTAAGAAAAATAGATAACTATGTGACTAAAATAAAATTGACAAAAAAAATAATATTACAAACGAAAAAATATTTTTACATGTAATGTACATATCCTTCGAAAAGTGCTAAGACTTGAGGCTTCCTTTACGGCATTTGGCAGGCTGTTAAGTGGTTATTTATCTTGTTGGAGGTACTGACCCCCACCAGTTTCACATGCGCATTCACCGAACCCTTAATTGGAAATCGAACTGAATCATATGTGTCGGGGGTGTGTCTTGACCTCCGCCGAACCCGTGAGGCTAACTCACCGAACCCCTGTTAAGAACTACTGTTATAGATGCAAAAAGTTAACTGTGCTATCGGGGACGTCGAGCTAGCGTAGATATTGTAGATAATACGTAGAGAAATACCGACTACTCTATGTACTATTACTTACGTACTCGTACATATCAATAAATTATAATATTACCCATTGTTGAAAAAGCCACAAAATAAAGTACACCAACGCCCGGTTAAGTGGTTAACTATGTAAACATTACAAAGAAAATATAAAATGCTCGTTTTCTTAAAAAAAAATTAACTATTTTAATTCAACTGTTAAACTATTAATGTAATTTTCTATAGTTTGTTTACATTCGCGCTGGTGTGGGATTAAGAACACATGCAAGGGATTCTTAAATAATGTTGGGATCTCAGCCAGATTTCATCTCAGGACGATGTTTGCTCAACGCTCAAATGAAGTTTGGATGTTACATTCATTTCAATCGTCTTTTTCTCTGACATATAACAACAAACAGATTATACTGTCGCGATGATCGATGGTTACAATGAGGGTGGGATTCGCTCTTCACTGAACAAATAAATATAATTGGAACTAAAATTTGCTTAATGTTTTGTCATTTCATTTCACACCAACAATGAAGAGATAAAACAAAAAAAAAATTAAATTAATCATGTGACATTTATTATTTTCTAAATTAAAATTAGATAAAATATATATATTTTTTTATTTATTTGTTTTTATTTTAACTTATGAGTAAAACTTCATATTGTAATATTTAATTAAATGAAGACAATATAAGCGAAACTCCATAAAAAATCTGAAAACAGAAAAATTAGAAAAAGATATTGGCACCTCTGGGACTCGAACCCAGGACCTCTCGCTTTTCGGGTAAACGCGCTAATCAATGCGCCAAGGCGTCGATATCAAATTCGGTCATTTTTAACTGTATCATACTTCGACTAAGAACCACCCACATTATCTTCAGTTTTCTTAACGCATATATTATTGGCTCCTATCTTTATGTATGATTGCAAGATTCAAACCCGAACTAAATGCTCTCTAGATAGTGTCTGGATAAATCTTTAACCATTTTTAGACACTGATATTGTAAATGATTTCATAAATATATCGTCGGCCTAGTGGCAAAGTCCACTAAGTCACGTTTTTTCATGAAATGACTTAAGTATGAGGTCTTATGTAAAAAATCGTCCTCTTTCGACTGGCATACTCCATTAAGTCGTATATTTAATCGTTTTCAATTTAGAATTGTGTTTTTAAATTTACCATAAGTCATAGATCCGTTATTATTGACAAGCAAAACACATTAAGTCAAACATTATACTCTAAATGTCAATAATACATCAATTTAGACCGTTAAAACGCAAGCAAAATCCACTAAGTCTGCTTTAAAATATTTAAAATAGAAGCAAAATACACTAAGTCAGCTTTAAAATAATCTAAAAGGCATTTCGCGGCATTAATTTTAACAATTTAACAGTAATCTTAACAAGCAAAGTACACCAAGTCATTATTGACTGGTAAAACCCACTAAGTCCGGCTCATTTTTTTGTAAATCTTTGATTAAAGGTTGCTGTTACTGATTTTAACTAATATTTTGTATTGATAAGGTACTTAAGGGTTCATTCTAAATTATAAAATATTTGAAAATACATATTTTGGAGATATTCATCCAAAATTGCTAAATATTGAAATGCGATTACCTCAGGATTGTGTTTTAGTGACTTAGTGGACTTTACCAGTAGGCCGACGATATACTAAATTTGCTAAGGAAGATTACAAAAAATATGGTTTAAAAGATTCATAGAAACTTTAATATACACTAGAAATAATCCCTTCGTATGAAAATTTTCAAAACTTTAAAGTGAATCCGGAGGAAAAAGATCGTATCAGAAATTGGAAAATTTTAACACTTCGCGTCGTTTTAAACCCATTTGGTACCCTTTTATTGCTCTTAGATTTTAAAAATAACATTTATTTTAAACGATCCACCTTATTATATGTACATATTAAAATTGCTGTATCTTGTAGAAGAGTAATATTTTCCACCCAAACTTTTTTCTATTAGCATTAACGATTGGTGTCTGCGAATAATTTATCGGCATCTCCTCTATAAAATGACCGGATAACATAAAAAAACAACTTAATCATCAAAATCCATGTTTTTTTTAGTTTAAAAATAATCTCATATAAAAAAAATCTTCTTCCAAAAGTTACGTGCCAAAGCCACAGTTGTACTTTTATTTATTAATCATGTTTGCTTTTCCAGGCGTCTGTGCAGATATAAACAGTTGCGCCACTGCCAATTATAATATGCAAACATTAGCTAATTAAGTCAAGGACTGAAATCGTTATTTGGCCGATGATCAGCCATAAATCTAGACGCCTGAAGTTTTCAGCCGCGCGACGGGTTTTCCCGCGCATACGCCAGAAGGCGGGAAAAGCTGTCCGCCATTCAAGCTTTCGGTCACTTTAGCGATGGGGGATCCGCACTATTCGGAACGAAGTTAAATGGTTCTAAATTCAAATTAATTTTACTCGAAAGCTGTTTCAGCTACTTATTGCGGCCAAAATATTATACGAGTATTCTAGGATATTATCATTGTAGGATTTGTGAAGCTGAAAGTATTTATAATATATTTGCCTCACGATCATCGTCTTTCAAAAATATTGTCATTTTTCTTTGGAGAGAATTTGAAAGACGAACAGAAATTTATCTTACGAATGAACATCGTTAGTACCGAAATTTGAAAAATCACGGACCTTGTCAAAAATTAGGAACGAAATACACTTTTCAAATAATCGTAAGCTTCATTATGGTGGTACATCTTACACATAATATATGAAATTATTATTAAATAATGAAACATTATTTTTTTGAGCAAACATATAAAAAAAATTATAAGAAAGATAAGTGCCTGCTTTATCGTTTGTCAAAATAATTGTTCTACACACAATCAGTTCCAATTTAGAAAATGGCTCAAAATTCAATGTAAATTTGAGTTCATTGAACATGAACAATGTCACGCAGGAATGATTCCCGCAGGAAGAACTAATGCAAATCATCACAGACAACTAAAATTAGTATGTAGATTATTTTATTACTTAACTATTGCATTATTTTTTTAACATTGACTTGCTAGATTTCATTATTTAATAATGTTTGCTGCCATATTGATATATATGTGTAAATCATTTGTACAATGAGAAAAAATGGGGTCAAAACTCTGGACTAAGCGGGGTTGGTATCTACTAGTTATTTTATAAATAAGTCCGTCAATAGAGATTACTGTTATATTAAAGAAGAGGACGAGTGCGGTGGGTAGACCTGCCAAATTTATTTTACGATCTCACTAATTGAGAGATTAGTCGAGCATATCGGGCAATCCTTTAATTAATTACATCAGAGATAGATAGTGCAAGGATCTAGTAGATAAAAGCTGCATCGATTAATTTCAATCATTACAAATTTCTCAACTCTTTTTTGGTTTCAAAAGGTTAGCGAGTCTTAATTTACCCTTTGAATTGAGAATTGGTAATGACAAGATTCATCAAATAATGATAAGATGCATCAAATAATGGTTAGATATCAAAAAATATCCTCTTAATTAAGTACAATTAAACAGATCACAATAATGGATATGAAACAGGCCTTATTGATAGAATCCTAGCAAAAAAAAAGATTAAATTCGATAAATAAATACATTTTCAATAGTCGACTAACTTTTAACAATAATAACCTTAACCACCAATGGCGAAGAATTTTGTAAATTAATAACAACAATTAAATTCCCACCAGGAATTAAACCAGCCTTTTATACAAATAACAACCTGGGAAATTTTTTAAATTATGCCAAGGACAAAGAGGATGTTCTAAGCCACTCGGGCATTTATAAAATCAGTTGTATCTAATGATTGTTCAGCGTTCTGCATAGGACAAACTTCACGCAAAGTAGAAACTAGAATAAAAGAACACATAAGATGCCTAACTAGTTCAGGCTTTTCAGAATTCGCAGAACATTTAATTAATAAAGATCACGCTTATAACCGTGATACGGGTATTAAAGTCCTACACAAAAATGGGATAGGCTTAAGGCTTAATAATTTAGAGGCATCGGAAATTTTTAAAATCAGTTAATTCAAAGGCTGAAATCGTCAATAATCAACTAAATTTAACATTCGGCCCTATTATAAGTATGTTGTCCGTTATCCCACACTCCCCTCCCCCACTTCCCTCCCACAACTGACGCACTGTCCCACTCTAATTTACTGTATCTTTCTTTCTTAATAATTTGTATATATGTATACGTGTGCATTATATTGTATTTGTTTTTGTTAGTATTTTTATAACAGTCCTGATATACGGAGGTACCGACATCGGTAGACTAAAAAATATAAATAAAGTGACGTTAAACAAAGTATTTTCTTTTTATTTATTTAAAATTTCAAGGCACAATGTGTTTGCTTCTTTTGAAAGAAAAAAAAAGAAAAATGGAAAGCTTCATCAAATGATAAGATGGATCAAATAATGGTAAGATGCTAATAATGGTAAGATGTGTCAAATAATGATAAAATGCTAATAATGGTAAGATGTATCAAATAATGGTAAGATGCTAATAATGGTAAGATGTATCAAATAATGATACGATGTATCAAATAATGATAAGATGCTAATAATGGTAAGATGTGTCAAATAATGATACGATGCATCAAATAATGATAAAATGCTAATATTGGTAAGATGTATCAAATAATGATAAGATGCTAATAATGGTAAGATGTGTCCAATAATGTAAGATGCATCACATAATGATAAGATGCTAATAATAATAATGGTAAGATGTGTCAAATAATGATAAGATGCATCAAATAATGATAAGATATCCAATGACAACCCTTGTGAACTATATAATAGGGATTGACCTTCCGTTATGAGAATAAATTATGCAAGGGATTAAGCATAGTAGGCATAAGTGGTCCGAGTGCTTACTTACTTAATTTGGCAGCCACCTCTGGTCTGGAGCCCCAAAATACTACAAAAAAACACTGACTATGCAGCAACGGGCGTCCCATTTGATATATTCGCCTATCTCAACAAACGGATTGCAGTTTTTCAGCAGAGGCGACTGATGGTAATGTCATTGAATTTCAGAGAAATTTGTATATATCTGCGTGTGTCGAGTTTCAGCGCGATCAGATGTCGGTAAGTATTTTAAGGCGGTACAACCCTAATAGTTTTTGTTTGCTCAAAACTCACATTTTAATAATTTCCGGCGAATACGTAACAATAATAACTTTTTTATTCCAACAAAATACTTGGGATGTAAGCTCTTTGTATTTAAGATTAACAAAAACAATACATTACCATTAAGAGTGTTTTACCAGAGAAAACCATAAATATGTCATTTTTAAATTAGTGTTTACACGTATTGACTCTTTTCCACAAAAATTTATAAATTGATTTCGAAAGATTGTTATTTTATCTAGTAAACTTATGTAATAAATTTTCAGAAAAAATGTTTATTTTTAATATAATAAGGTTATACCATAGGTCGTTGGCGGATTTGTTAAATTTTCAAAAAAGTACATGTATTATACAACACCCATTTCAAATCATATAATCATGCAGTAAAATAAATCAATATATTATCTGGTAAACGTATGTAACAGAATTTAAATTCTATTTTAAATAAAATTATTAAATAATATATAAGTACATGTGTTTCTTGACGAAAATTGGTCCGTTTGTGCATTTATTTGCGCACTTACAGACTAATATATTTCAGATTTTTTTACATTCTAATTTTGCTAAGACATTATTGAAAAATGATAAATACTTATGATCAAAAAATAATTACAAAAAGTACATAATTTTAATAGTTTTATCGTCACGCCTTTCAGCATTTTTGGATGCAGGTATAAATTAAAGCAACTTTGGAATGGAGTAAAATCGATATTGAGTTATAATTTTAAAAAGCTGGTGTGGAGAATACCTTATCTTTCTCATTGGAACCACCCTGTACGATCGAAAGAACATCTTTCGACGAAATGTGGATTTTCGTCCGCTGGCTGGTTATGCGCTCTTAATATATTTTACGTACAACGATTTTAAAACTTTATAACTCGTTTGTAACTATAAAGTTAGCGGTGAGCACCAGATTTTATTTTTCTAGACGATGAATTAATAACTTCGATAGTGAGACATGAAGATACATTTTAAATATTTGTAACACGTTCTTCGGAATTAATTCAAATGAACGCGGCGGAAAGGTCGAATATCCAGGCCTGCTAGGGTTAATTTGACCGTACGTTAGTCCAATACCCGTGCCGCGGGCGTATATTTGTTTACACGCTTTCTTCAATTACGTCGTTAAGATTTCCACATTATTTGTCTTCTTCTTCTTTTATTTGATAGAGCAAATTCGACAGTAGATCTGTCTAATACACGGCTTCTTTACTAACGTCGTTAAGATTCTGAATATATTTTAGGGTATATTGTCGTCTTAATTTCCACTTCCAAGATTTCACTTCATTCATACATTCGTTCAACCAAGAAAACAAAAGTGAAATTCAAAAATAGAAGTATTTAAAAAGATCGTCTTCTTTACAAAAAAATAATAAATTGATTATTTATTCGTTTCTGCTTCCCTCCTCTAAATGTCGTAAAAGCATGTTGTTTTTGTAGATAAGTCTTATGTATGTAAGTGTGTGGGAATATTTTTTGAAGACTCCCCATAAATTAAAAGTAAGCTGGTGAAGTTTAAATAGACCCCGGGTCATTTTGGGAAACCACTTAATAAAGCCATCATTCTGTTAAGATTTTTTCTTTATTTAAGTTATTAGTTGTTACGATTGTGGAGCGTGTAAAATAAAATGTTCATCAGTTGACGACGTTTTGAGAAATGTAACTAATTTCATAAATATGTTTAGGTACTCTGCATCTAAGATGAACTTTGAACACTAACGAACTTAACTATGGCGCCTAAAATTCGCCCAGCTGTTTCTATTTGGCATTTCCATGTAAGAGAAAATACTTCCAGCTTAACTCGGTGAGCGTAAGGTTTAGTAAAATTTACCCGACGCAATTTATGTTGCTTGATAATTTTAGTTTGCCGCCCTCAACTGTTTCGTGTACTCCCGTTGAGGAGGTAAGGAAGCGACAAGAAAAGAGAATTTAGTCAGTCACCGTTAAGGAGGTAGTTAGGCGTCGTCAAAGTTGTCGGTGGGTGAGTTCTTACCCACCCAGCGTTCGGTGTTACTATTTTTCAAGATGAATAACTTAAGTCTGATTATTTGTAGAAGAAAAAAACTATTATGATTTGTGATTGTTACGATCAAAATTTTTGAAGACGTTAATTTTTGGCGATTTTATTTAGTTTTATATAAAAATGGACATTTCAGTGCCGTGAGTTGAATTCTCCAAGAAAAATGTTGATTCGAATAAAAATGATTAAAAAAAATAATAAAAAATAACTTATATTAAATTTAAAAAAAAATATTAAATTAAAAAAATAACTTATATCATTGATGTCGCTATTCCAAATTCTTGTAATATTCAGAAAACTGTTTCTGAAAAAATAAGAAAATATACAGATTTAGGAAATGAGATTAGAAGAATTTGGCATTCGCAGACTATAAAAATATTAACATTTGTTATTTCGGCTACTGGCATTATCTATACCTAGCTCTCTCATTCAAAATTTAGGCGTATTAGATTTGTCAAAAAATTTGTACATAAAAATGCAAAAGTCGGTCATTTTAAATACATGTAGGATTACGAAAGATTTTTTAAATATTTATATTGAGGGATCAGTAGGATTTATCGGACCAGTTAGGATTTCATTAGAGCCGAACCCTCTGATATGAAAATATCTGGAGTCGGTGAAATATTTTCCCATTATGTTTCTGGTGGATTGACGTATTGTTCTTGTATTGTTTTGTATTTATTACACTTATATAGTGCACTTACATTGCGTGAATTTACTAGATATTCATTTGTGGAAAAGTGTGTGGAAGGGTTTAGTCTTTCATTTGGGAAAGTTTTAACCCGGACATAAAATCTGGAGCACCCTAATTATAACATTTTTATTCCTAATTACTAAAAACAAGTACTTACTCAGAAAACAGGTTAAATAATAGAATTAAAAATAATGATTAGTCGAGAATAAAGAAAAACGCTCTAAGTAAGAAATTCAGGTGAAAATTACCCAACCTTACGCTCAGTATTACAAATTTGCTCAAAATCTCATCTCAACACGGCACCGATTAATACATTTCGCTAATTATTATTATAACTGCTTCAAAGCATGAAGTATGTAGGTATATAAGATTTAGTAGCATTTTCTGACTGCATTAGATATATATTACGATATAAAAAGATTGAGGCTAAATTAGCAATCCCTTTGAAATGACTGACATTTTGTGCCAAGATTTTACTCCTAAATTACAAATAATAATGTCAAAACGTGGCAAGTGGCAACTGATCTTCTCAATCTTACCCTATCGTGGTCAAGACTTGTAAGTTATGACAGATTTTATGACAGATTTATTAACTTGTTACGGATATTCAAAATGTAAATATTTGTTCCGACCAATGTTTCATAATTTCTTGACCATCAACTGTTTTGATATGTAGCCTCGTGATTTTTTATAAGCCGGTTAGTTACAATATTATTTAAATCTAACCGCATAGGTGCAATATCCCCAAATGCTAAATATGTAGGTATTGTCTTCTACCATTTGTTTTCTACCTATATCAACCAGCATTGCCTACATCAACAAATAATATCGTGGATTCATCGAAAGAGACAAGTAGACAAGTACATAATTTATTTTATTCAAATAGATTAGACCGAGATCGGATCAACTAAGAAAATATTCGGATCAACTAAGAAAAGTGGTTTTATCTCGGCTATTGTTACGAAATATCATGAAAAAAAATGGGCGCAAAGTCGTCATTTATCGGATACCCTAATAGTAAATTTACAAGTTGCGCGGGTTGCGCACACAAAGGACCGAGAGAAAAAATAATTTCTCTCAGGGCCTATATCTTCTTTGGGGACGTTCCGTGAAGGGTCTTTTTGTGGACAGGAAGGAGTGAATCTGGGTCTTGAGACCCATGTTGTAGGAGGGAGGAAACACAGAGGAAGACAAATCCTTCCACAGCCGAGCTGTTGAACTCAAGAACAAGTCGTAGAAGCGATCCGTTCACATGTGACAAATGTCAACCTTGTATAAATATTGGGCGCATGTTTGGCTTGTTTCCCGACTGTGTACCGGTGCCGAAGGAATCAATGACAACCAATAATATGGCTGAAAGAGGTCCCGCCCCGGGAACCTTTATTGGATAACCAACACCTCTGCCATAGGTCACCCCAAGTGGTTCGCTACGTTTGGTGATTTAGCAGGGGTGCCTGGGTTAATGGGGTGAGGTTTGTCTAGGTTTTGGAGGCGGATGACCAGGACGCACTGAACCCCAGATTCCTACCCACCCCTTAAACCCTTTTCCTTCCCAGAACTCTCCACACAGCATCCCCAAAGATGACATAGACCCTGAGGGAAATTATTTTCCCCAGGGCCTCCTGTGTGGAACTCATGTAAAAAAAAAAACGAAAACACCCTAATGAAGACACTAAAAACGACATAGAAGACAAATAAATTATAATTAAACAATTTTAGTCCGCCTCGGCACAGGAACCCCTAGTGAGGAGGACTAAGAAATACAATATCTTTACCTTACATAACCATTATATTTTGTAATGGAATTATTTTATATAGTCGCTTAATTAAAAAAATAAAATAAAAAATGCTAGTTCCTCGGAGCATCTTCCAATGAAATGCCGTTTTCGATGACTCTAAACAATAAAGTATTACAAACCAATACTAATTCCACATAAATAGGATTTCATCACTTGTTTATCACGATTTGTTATAGAAACAAGGATTATGACGGCAACTGATACAAGACAGATGTTTTTTGCGCATTAACATAAACATGATGAATATATATTTTACCACCGAAGTTATAGCCAGAACACGGTCACCGATTGAATTAAACTGTTCTACACATTGGGCACCCAAGTAGTGGGAGAGAAATAGCGAAAATAGTAAAGTCTTCTTTGTCAATTTTCACTGGGTCTTTACCCAAAATACTAAAAAATGAATAATCACCGATATGAATTTCGTTAGTGGGAGTCATAAATCTCTCGCCGTCCTGTCAAGGGGGGTATTCTAGTCTAGAAGCATGAATTGTAGGTTTTTTTCAGGTGCAAGAAAAAAAAACAAATAATATTTTTAGTAGCAATTTTTTTACCAAATATTTATTAAATATTAAAGAATTCATAAAAAAAAATCAAACGAGAAAATTTAAAATTCAAAAAGCTACAGGGGGTTGAAGTGGGAGGTCTCTAAAAAATTGCGCGCCCGTCGATTTTTTTTTTTCACAAAATGGCGGCTCCTGAAATAAAAAGACATTTTTTTGCCAGTTTTTTTGCGTTTCCGAATTTTTTAAAAATAGTGAAAATTGAAATTTTGTTAAATATTAAAGAATTCATAAAAAAAAATCAAACGAGAAAATTTAAAATTCAAAAAGCTACAGGGGGTTGAAGTGGGAGGTCTCTAAAAAATTGCGCGCCCGTCGATTTTTTTTTTTCACAAAATGGCGGCTCCTGAAATAAAAAGACATTTTTTTGCCAGTTTTTTTGCGTTTCCGAATTTTTTAAAAATAGTGAAAATTGAAATTTTGTTACAGTTTTAGTTAACGCGATAGAGTAATGCATAGAGAAGGCTCACACCAAATTTCAAATAAATTGGTTCAGTAGAACTTGAGATATCGTGTCAACCGCCTCGAAAAAAGTGGTTTCGTGAAACACGCGTCTAATGTTTTGCTGTATTTAGATTCTAGTTAGATTCCGTCAAAGCCGGTCGAACTAAAATGGCTATAACTTTTAAAATAATTCGAATTTTGAATAATCCTTTAAAGGTGATACTCTTGAATAGATATTCAAGAGTATACATAAACTATCGAAATATGAAGATTTTCTTCTAGACTAGAATAACCTCTTAAAGTCTAAACAAAGTTGTGCTTCTATTCTTGCCGTTGTTGCTGCGAGGGTCTTTATCTAGATAGATAAAGACCCTCGCAGCTTTTCACTACCAACGTAAACAGACCATAACAGCTTCTCTAACTTTTCCTAGTATTGGCCGGTCTACCAACTAACATCCTACTGATTAGATGTAGATATTATCGGAAATGGACAGTTCTTCAATTGGGTAAGTCGCCCAAACGAACACGAACGAAGGGTTAACATTATAATGTTCCACCAATTCCAACGGAGCTGGATATATATAAATTATGAGACCACGTGTCTTATAATGAGCTAATTTTAAAAATTAAGTGAATCAATAAATCTGCTTTTATATTTAAAACTTCCTTCCAGCTGCAAAAATTCGGATATCACAACATAGTCTTGGAGTATATTTTTATAGAAATCTGTTGGCAAAATGCCTGTGGGGCTGTAATATTTATCGGCTTTAGAGATATTTACTGAATTATACTTGCAAAGAGGTTTGTTTATTAAAATATAATACTCTCAGATCAAGGAAATGCGGGATGATTATGATTAAAAATGGCATTTCGACATTAATTGACGTGGATTGAAAGAATGGTGATTGAACCCATGAAAGTGTTTTGATTTTCCCAAAAAATTGGCTGTAATTCAAAGAGATATAAGCAGTGGCGGCCCGTGAGTTTTATGTTTTAGAGTGCTAACATTACAAAAAATGGCATTAGTGATGTTGTTGAAGCCAAAAAAAAAAAAAAAGTTGTGAATTTTTTTGTGAAGTTTCAGATCGTCCTTGTGTCACTAGGATTTGCTGAAAAATCTTCATACAAAAAACCGATTTTTGAAAAAAAAAAAAAAAATTTCGCACACGAAAACATCAATAATGCCATTTTTTAATATTAGCACTCTAGCACTCCCAAAAGTCACGAGCCGCCACTGATATAAGCAATATTTCTATAATAATTATTACTGAATTTCAGTACTAAGAATTTCAGATATGCAGAAAGCAAATAAACTATTTTAACTTCTGTTTGGCTTCAATAATAATGTCAATAATATAATTGGTTCATTTTTTTCCTAATCTGAAAAAACATTAGGAAAAAAGTAAGTTTAAGTTAAGTTATAAATAAAGCATGCACCAATATACGATTGTATGCGTATGTTGAGTGAGTGAGACAGGCCTAGCAAAAACCTTTCAAATATTTTTATCAAGATTGATAAGACACGGCAAAATCAAGTGAGCGAAATATTTCAGGTGGGCTTTGTCAAGAGTCAGAATAACAAATCGGAATGTGTATGAGACAATGCATAAATGAAAATGAAGAAAAGAGTATGCAAAGATTGAGTTTTTTTGGCGGTCCGTCCTATCTGCTTACGATGGGTGATGACTTAAAACTGGGGTGATGGTTAATAAGTAAATTAGTTTATACATTTTAAAAGGTAATAAAAAATACTAAAAGAAGGAAGAACTGAAATAATGTCTTTTAAAGATGAAAGGGCAGATTTATTTTACCACCAGTTATTACAGCTCGATGTACTTTTATTCCACTTAGACTGTTTAGAAGTGAGCCATCTCTCCCAATGGAAGGATGGTCCTGTAGAGCGGAAGCTATAACCAATCTCTGTTATATATAGTTGCCTGGGATAAACTGGTACAGATAAATGTATGATTTACACTCTATGATTTATAGATTTAGGATTTATGATGATGACGCGAGAGATCAACTTTCAGCTGTTAAATAAAATCATTATTGAAAACGATGGAGCCAACTAAAATATACTATATATATATAAATAGATAGTGTGCACTCCCCATCAGAAATAGGTAGGTACTTATTTATTGTTATTAAATTTAATTTGTAGAACACCATTTTAATTTTTATTTATTTTATATAATATGCAATAACATTATTGTTTAATTCATGAAAACAGTTTGTCTATAAATAAGTTCTGCTATGCAACGAAGGAATTGTAAAACTTTTGTTAGGCCACTTAACAAAGATATATTTATATTATTTCTAGATAGGTGGTACTTATCTTATTGCTTATTGATTTCCGAGTAAAATGTTGAAAATTGTTAACGCTGTCATGCGTAATAATAAAATACATAGCAAAACTTGTTTATAAATAAACAGTTTTTATAAATTAAATAATAATATTATTGGAAAATAATATTATTATAAATTTAGGAGGTAGAGGTATAGTCAAAATAACATCTTTAAAACATAATCAGGTTGAAATGCTAAGAAATTTTTTCCATAGGAAAGCTGATAGTTCAGAAATGCACAAAATTATTTGCAAGGCAGATAGAAATATTTCACCATTAAATTTATACGACGAGAATGCCAGCATTCTTATAAATACCAACCAGGAATTATTAGATTCCTGGTCAAATAAAATTCTTCACGCAAAACACTTCAATTATCTCAACCAAACATATGTTGACAAATTTTCGTCAAACAAATGGTTGAGTATTGGAGAGTTGAGCGCAGAAATAGAAGGCTTTATGCTTGCCATACAAGATAGAGTCATTAATACTAAAAATTATAGGAAGCATATCATCAAAGATGCAAATCAAATTGATGATTTATGTAGAAAATGTTTGGCTTTTCCGGAAACTATAGAACATATTATATCGGGATGTTCTGTATTAGCGCCGTCCGAGTATACATTTAGGCACAATCAAGTTTTAAAAATAATTCACCAAAGTTTGGTAATTAAACATAACTTGATTGACTGCCGTAATGTACCATATTATGAATATGAACCAAATTCATTTTTAGAAAATGAATTTTATAAAATTTATTATGATAAAACTATTCTGACAGACAGAACAATTAGTCATAATAGACCCGATATAGTTTTACATGACAAAATTAAGAAAATAACTTATATCATTGATGTCGCTATTCCAAATTCTTGTAATATTCAGAAAACTGTTTCTGAAAAAATAAGAAAATATACAGATTTAGGAAATGAAATTAAAAGAATTTGGCACTCTCAGACTATAAAAATATTACCATTTGTTATTTCGGCTACTGGCATTATACCTAGCTCTCTCATTCAAAATTTAGGCGTATTAGATTTGTCAAAAAATTTGTACATAAAAATGCAAAAGTCGGTCATTTTAAATACATGTAGGATTACGAAAGATTTTTTAAATATTTATATTGAGGGATCAGTAGGATTTATCGGACCAGTTAGGATTTCATCAGAGCCGAACCCTCTGATATGAAAATATCTGGAGTCGGTGAAATATTTTCCCATTATGTTTCTGGTGGATTGACGTATTGTTCTTGTATTGTTTTATTCTTATATAGTGCACTTACGCGTTCATTTACTAGATATTCATTTGTGGAAAAGTGTGTGGAAGGGTTTAGTCTTTCATTTGGGAAAGATTCAACCCGGACATAAAATCTATAAGAGGTAGCCACATTGATTTTTTTTGGCTTGATGACCCTAAATGGCTTTCCATCTGAAAAAACTCGAAGATATAAATATAAATGTGACACGGTCTGGGCATTCGTCAACCATCACTCTTGGTGTTACTAAATAGCAAGCCATTTTAAAGCGGTGGCTTCGCGGTTTATCATTTACCGCGTTCTTTCACCTACACATTATGGCACGGCATGCCAAAAACTACGAAATTTTAATAATTTCAGAAATTCGGCTATTTTAAATTATTACGTTCAGGGATTTCAAATAATAAAGTTCAAGGTTGAAAGTGAATTGCCAAGGAACTAGAATTATACCATAATTTAAGTTTATCAAAAACATTTTTTTAATCAATTTCTGGAAGTTTCCATCTAAAGTATAAAGGATTATGTTTAGTTGAAAGGACTAGATTTAAACCAAAAACGAAAAAATATGTTCTCAAAACTTAACTAGAAACTCTGTTGTATTCAAACATGGCCCCTCCGTCCTCCTAATGATTGAACTCATCTCTACGATATAAAATACAATTTCACTTTATTTTTTTTTATTTCTACTATTTCACCAAAAATTATATATTACGTAAAACGGTAAATATTTCCTTTTGAAATCTGAGGAAATAGAAAATATTATCACTGTAGTTTCAATAATAAAGAATTAAGTTGATATATTGAAGCAACATATAAAATGTTCTCATAAAATAAATAAATAAAGTTTTATTCTTAGACAACTCTGACAATGTAAAAGACAGGTGCAGATAGTGCAACACATATCTAATAGCCAAATATCGAAAACAAGGCTACATTTTTCAAAGCCCTGCTTTCATTTTATACTCGGTTATATTATTGTGATACGATAGAAAGTGTAGTTTATTTAAAATTAAGTGAATTACATTGGTTGCATTCTGGCTTTTGTCATAATTATGCGCGTACACTTGCAGTAATGTTTTGCGAAGAATTATATTGTATATTTGGCTAACGATCTGTAATAAACGAATACATAACTTAGTGAGGGTATTCTGCGATAAATACATAAAATGAACGAGTATAACCGGTGTAAAATACACAACTTGTTGAGGCGTCTCCCCACTTCTCCGGCGCCGCGACGCTCAGCAAAAAGCTCGACGCGAGCTTTCAGGCGACAGTAAATCGACAGCCGCGGAGCATCCTAGTTCGTTGTGGTTCATTCCTTTGTTTGTTTTGCCCCAGTCAAATATATCAAAATGCCGGTATGTTTTCAAGTGTTATTTACTAACTGTACGTTGTGATAATTATTTGTTTTGTCTGTTAAAAACGCAGATTGATTATTAAAATAACGAAAACTTATCCTGAAAAAGCATTATTTAATTTTAATAAATAAGTTTCCTAAAACGCCGGTTAACTCAAATTTAAAATAATAAAACACTTACTTTGAAAGTAATATGGTTACTTACTCAATTGTGAAATACAATACGTATTTAAAATCTATTTCAATCAAATAAATTTACATAGAAGCTTTTAGAGGAAATATTTTTGTTTTTAGAAATCGAAATATGCTTAAAAAAAGTTCGAATTTTTAGTTACTTACCTAATTTGGTTCGGAAAAGTGTAAATGCTCACGAATTAAATATACCTTCTTAAATAATCCATTTCAAGAGCTCTTATCAATCTTTCGTACTGTTGATTTTAAACCCGCTCTCTTATTTAATTCGTAGAAAATTATTATAAAGATTCAGATAAGTAATTATAATTGAAAGCATGAACATATTTGTAAAAGCTTTATGAAGCTCACAATCAAATGAACTAACTTAAGTTAAGCCAAAACCAACATTGAGTAAGGTAAAGTTTACAAATAATATGGAAGTAATGACCTAACTAATCCAAGCCGTTCTTCATTTACGAGCATCTCTAATGAACACAGCCCCACGAAACCATCAAACGTTTTTCACTTCAGTTGTTTACATCCCATTGACGTAGATTAATGTTTACAAGCTTCGAATCGGTCTCAAGTCAGCGGTGATATCATATGCTTGGGGAGTATTTCGAGAAATAGGATACGTAAGTCCGGTTTCTTTTAGTCGGATACAATGATGACAAGGCGCGGATAAAACCGTGGTACCATCATTCATCCAAATATAAAACAGTAATAATTATGAGAACGTGCTTTTTTCGTCAACATCTTTTATTTTTAATGTAGTTGTAGGCATGAATTAAACTTTATGATCCGACAAGTTTTTTGGATGGCGAACATTGAGATAAAATTGGAAGGGTATCCCAAGACACTTAAATTATTTTACCGAACATTAAATAATCCATGTCTCTTTGCAGTAGCACGTTAGTCTTGCATTTTGGACTGCAAATATCTTTTAAACACTTGTATGAATATCTTTGAAAATATTTCTAGAAAGGAGCAATGAGTGGAAGCACTTCTCTTGCAGTTGCAATCGTTAACGAGGCGTGGAATGACAAGATTATGTTCAGGCACAACACTACATTTCCGTTGCGTTTCTCATTCACAAGTCTTGCATTTTCCCCTCTCTATTTCGGGCATACTTGAGTTCGGTAATAATTTATCAAGAGCTTTTACACCCGCGCACTCTGTGACACTCTTCCCTTTCAAACCACAGATTAAAATAGCACTCGCGGAGAAAACATAATATTCGTGTGCAACTTTACATTTATGAGATGTTTTAGCTGTTATTAAATGATAGAGCTGAGATGTTTTAGATTCGAAATATTTTCATGCTAAAATAATTCAAACACTGAGAATCAATGTTCCTTCTCAACGAACTCCTATTGATAAGAGCAACAATTTTACATTAACCTACTTAGAAATTTAATTAGATTAGATGCAACTGACGGAATTTGCTATAAGAGCAATTTGACTAGTTGTTATGTGTTTTATTTATTTCAGATTCGCAGTTTGGACCAAGAAAGGGAAGTCCTGGTTTGGATTTACAGTGTGCTGGGGGAAGATCTTCCCGGAACCCCCTACGAGGATGTTCTTCGTGATGGAATTGTCCTGTGTAAGCTGATCAACAAGATTGCTCCAGGGTCAGTGAAGAAGATCCAGGAAAAGGGAACAAACTTCCAGTTGATGGAAAACGTTCAGAGGTAATAACAAACCAAAAATCATATCACATCAATATAAAAATATACTGCAATGTCCTAATTCTTTTACAAAAGTAACATCTAACAGTATTTTGTTTTGTCTAGGTTCCAGGCTGCCATAAAGAAGTACGGTGTGCCGGAGGAGGAGATTTTCCAGACTGCAGATTTGTTTGAGCGCCGAAACATTGTCCAAGTTACACTTTGCTTATACTCCCTTGCCAGAATCGTAAGTATTTATAAAGTTTACATAATTTCGCGCCTGTTCTTTTCTATCTTGCTTCAAACTTCTAGACGGCCAAAAGCTAATTTGTCTAATTATCTTCGAGACAATGTTAAAAAACGTTAATTTTAAAAAGAAATTATGGTACCTGAATTGAACAATCGTGTGTTATTTTGCGTTTGAGTGTGTGTGGATTTTTCCATAAATGGTCTTATTTTTTACTCCAGACCCAAAAGCATCCAGAATACACAGGGCCAAGCATGGGCCCCAAGATGGCCGATAAGAACGAGCGAACCTTCACTGAGGAGCAGCTTCGTGCTTCTGAGGGCCAGGTGAACTTGCAGATGGGGTACAACAAGGGAGCCTCACAGTCCGGCCACGGAGGAATGGGCAACACTCGCCACATGTAGACTCTTATGCACTCCTGATTATTAATTCATAATTAACTTAAGCTATTTCTACTCTATCTTATTTATTAATCGATTCTTTCTATTGTAATTCTAGCTTAATATTATTTTTAATAAATCTGTTCTCTTTTACACATTGACAGTACACATTTGAGTTTTTTTTAAACATATGCTTTAAACATGGTATGCGCACATTACATTGAATGTTAGCATTCTATGCATGAACAAGTAGTACTTTATTTCAATTATGGATACATGTTGCACACAAAAAGTGTAAAATGTCACATACCTAGATTGAATAGTACTTTGAATACAAAAACGTACACACACAAATCCACAATAAATTTTAAAGACATCTCTGCTAGGTAGGTACCTACTGCACGATTCCACAACTATAATTAACCTTTCCTAAAGAAATCTAAATAAATACCCACTGTCAATGATAATGCACTCCACCCGCATGTTTGCACATATATATACTATACACCTATAGCTTATATTGTATGCGAATATTTATATATATGTTTATTATTATTTAATGTAAATACTTCTAGTGAAACAGCACGAATCACACTCGAAACATCTACAATACCCCAAAAAATTATTCACTTAGGAAAAAATATTCACACTACGAATGCAGGTCCTACAATATCACTTTACATTATAATTTCACCCTCACAATTTTGACTTCATCAGTTTAATTAATACATTTTTACACCTTTTGTGATCACATTGATACAATTAAATCAACAGTGTAAATAATAACGGCAATACTTTTAAAATAATGCATCTTTTATAAACGCTTTTGATCGAAAATACTCAAAAACTAAGATATAACAAAAGCAGACCATAATACTAAAACATCTTAAATGCTCTCTTAAAAAAACATTTAAATATACACTACAAAATAAACAACTTGACAAAAACTCACATACACGTACACCAATATATTAACATTCACACCACAAAAATATTTACATAAAAAAATTAAAAAACACAACCTGACTAAAACTCAACCTCAATAAAACATAACCTCAGACACACTTCTACAAAAAACACACTCTCACGTATATCAACCATAACAAACTCTCACGATACACATCATCCACAAACAGACACATCCTCACCATATACATTTATTCAAAACCACACCCTCACGTAAACACAACCTCATTACACACATTTACACAAAAACACACCCCCACAAAAACACAACCTCACTATACACATTAACAAAAAAATACACCCCCAAGAAGACACAACCTCACTACACATTTCCACAAAAACACACCCACACGAAAACACAAACTTCCTATACACATTAACACGAAAACACATCCCCATAAATACACAACCTCACTACACATTTCCACAAAAACACACCCTCATGAAATCACAACATCACTTTACATAGTATACATTCATAAAAGCACACCACCATGATAATACAAGCTCACTAAAAACTTATCACTGAACATAACCACACTATACACATTTACACTAAAAGACACCCTCATGAAAAACCAACCTCACCATACATTTTCACAAAAACACACCATCACGAAAACACAACATCACTATACATTTTCACAAAAACACACCATCACGAAAACACAACCTCACTATACATTTCCACAAAAACACACCATCACGAAAACACAACCTCACTATACACTTCCACAAAAACATACCCTCATCATAACACAACCTCACTTTACACATTTTCGCAAAATAAACCCTCACTTTACACAACCACACTACACAAATTTAAACTTAAACAAACCCTTACGAAAACACATTCTACCATACACATTTACACTAAAACACATCCTCAAGGAAACACAAACTCACAGTACAAAAAACACACCCCCACGAAAACACTACCTCACAATACACAAAAACGCACCCTCACGAAAACACAACCCCAAAAAATACTCGACCCTAAGCACAGACACAAAAATAATGTAAACCATACACAAGAGATAATTCTCTTATGAAAACACCTCTAAACTAAAGAAATTAAAATACGATCTCACACAATCACAATCTCATAAAAAACAATCCACAAAAACGTTCACACGAAACACATTTACATTGATACCCTCACGGAAAACATGCATACTGATAAGCCCTCACGAAAATACACTCAATAAACACATCTCATCAAAGACAAATATATACAACATCATATCTTTGGAAAAACATTCACTCTACATGTTGTAATATAACACCAAAGCATGCTTCATATAATCACATCCCTGAATACACAATCTCCCACAAACGCATTGTTTTAAAAATGAAAATAATATGCAACCAAAATGGATAACCGAGTTACCATAAAATAAATCGTTTAACTTAAAATAATGTTAAAAATTATTTTTTCATTTTTTTTCTATTATTAACTAATTTAAACGTAAGTATCATTAATTATAAACAAATAAGGGAGAGTGGTTGTTTGATTTAAAATTACTATTTGTACAAACATACTTTCATAATAAAAATAATGGCAATCACTTCACCGAATATGAATTGCAATTTTACTGACCTTTGACTATTGGAAAAACCCTAATTCCTTCTCCACTAGAAATAAAATTAAACATTATAAATGTGCTTTTGTACCATACCCCATGTACCTACCTACCTTATAATAACTGCGTGTAATCTAGTAATTAATTGTATTTTTTTACATAATTAAATCAATTAATTTTTTATTCTCTCGACATAATGAAAAAATAAACAAATGTGTTTCAATGTTTTTCCGATTACGTTTTATTAAAAACAACTCGAACAGATGGAGCACTTATTGATACCAAGTATCACAAATTCACTAAAGCTGGTTGATTGTAGGACTATATAATATCTGAAGTCGACGGGAGGAAAGTTTGTTGGGAAGTAGATACCTCCAAACATAATAAAAAAAACGATACTTAGATATTCTATTCATATAAAGATTTATTTTTTACCGGTGTAAACACTTATCATATTACTTATTTGTTTCGTTGAGAAAATATATAAAAAAAATGAAGTTTACAAGTAAGAGTGGTTTAAAATTTCAGTTATTTAAGTTCATCTTTCAACTTTCAAGTGGTCACTTTGTATATTTGACAGTTTTCCAAAAGCTCGTGGGAAAGATTTGTTATTTCAGATGGAGGACGCCAAAAGATTATGCCGGTTAATTATAGCCTTGATATCATCTCAGTGTGAAGGCGGTAAGATATTTAGAATACCAAAAATCTTTAAAAAATATTTTAATTTACATATAACTAAGTCGTTACTAATAACAACGTATTGCTCACCAACAAAGTGTTTCTCGCAAAATATTTAATATATAATGCCAGCCTGATACAGAAAAACAGTTCATAAGTCCACAAAAAACATTCAAACGGTGAGCTCTGATGTCTCGAAATTTTGTTAATTTATTAAAAAAAATTATTTCTGGTCCCGTGCTATTTAAAGTTTGCTGAAGTTATTTTTTTTAAAGTATAAGAAAGAGAACGAAATAAGATTGTTGAAATCAACTGACTGAAAATGTTAACTCAGTTCAGGAGAGTAAATCTGACATTAAATAATGTTATGGTGATGACATCTACTTACGCGTAGGTATACATATACATATAATTAAATGCAAATCAAGTACTTTCATGAAGGGTGTGTGCAGACTGCCTATGTCTTGTGTTTTAGTTCTAACTCCAATCCTCGTGTAAATATGAATGCACTGTAGTATATCTCTATGTTGTACATTGTACATGTTATATTCAATGTTATTGTTCTTCGGCAGCTAGCGCATCGCCAAATGTGAACAGGCAATCGATTCAGCCTTCGACGTTGTAGATTTTCAAATCCCTCTCCTTTGATAATCCCTACCAACTTTACTGACATATTAATGAAGTAGGATCATTGAGCAACCTGCCGATGAATGCCAGCATCAAGCGGGTTCAGCGATCAATAACGAATAACGACTACCACCTGATGCTCTAATGAAAGATAATGAGCCAATATAAGTGATTTATGTTGACTGATCACAAAATAATTGGAATGATGATAATTATATCCTGAATCAACCAAAAACAACCTTGTTATCAATAATAAAAAGATAAGTATACAGGTAAGTATCAGCTATGTAACACTGTTTTGCAACATTGTCAATATCTATGAATTCATATTGTACGACGTCAAAGAACGATCCTTGGTTTTAAAGTG
Organism: Limnephilus lunatus; assembly: GCA_917563855.2. Classification (NCBI taxonomy): domain Eukaryota; kingdom Metazoa; phylum Arthropoda; class Insecta; order Trichoptera; family Limnephilidae; genus Limnephilus; species Limnephilus lunatus. The sequence continues at coordinate 31,133,204 of OU830594.1, read as the reverse complement.
AATAATAATTATACAGCACCCCTAATGATTCATGAATATTGTAATGCAGATCGAATAAAAGAGGAGGTTGCTTTGGTAGGTAAGTACCTGGCTATTGATATCTGAATATTTAAGATAGCTATAATCACGTCAAGAAACTTTTCGATCTCTGGTTCCTCAAAAAGCTCAAATTATGAAATAAAATAAACACCATAAGGCAACTAAAATTCATGCTGGTTTGGCTTAGAAACCTAGAAAATAGGTGTAAACATCCGGAAATACTTTGGAAATTGGATTGAATATTGCCGATAATAACAACAAAGTTGTGCTTAGATAGAAGTCAAACAGAGTTTGAAGAGAGATAACAAAAGGAACATTAACCAACTGGAAAGATTTATGTAGCTGTAAGTATTGCCGACCCTACTAATAATGTAATTTTTTAATTTTAATTTAGTTATTTATTATGAATTATCGCCGATTAACGGCTTTTACATAGGAATTACATTCTTTTGAAATAAATCAAAGGATATTTAATAAATACTTAATAACAAACCGTCTAAATATCCAGGCGAATTAAACTGGTTTATCTAGTTGCAGTGTCAGCGACTAGTACCTAAGCTAACGTATTATAACCTGGCAAATGGAGAAAGTGAGTACGGCACTGCAGCTCGGGCTCAGAGCGACATGCACATGCATGTAACTGCATGGGCATAGACACCTCCATATTATTCTTCTTATGCGCAATTCAAATCCATTGAGAAAATATCCACAAAGCAGTCGTCGCTCAAGGTTGGTGTGTTGCAAGACGCAGAGTGAAAAAGAGGGTTTGAAAATTAAAACCAGAGATTCATGACAATGTATCTGCTATGTACCACTGTTTTACAGCAATGTCAATATATAGGAATTCATAATTTTCGACGTCAAAGAACGATCCTTGGTTTTTAAGTGAATAATATTTGTATAGCACCCCAAATAATTTATGAATATTGTAATGCAGAACGAATTGAGGAAGAGGTTGCGTTGGTAAGTAGCTACAATGGTGCTAACGGGAGTGAGGATTATATATTGAAGTACTTGAGCCAAACTTTTTTCCCCATACTGTTTTATTTTTTTAATGGTGTTTTATTAAAAAAATAATTTAGATTGATCAAATGAAGTCCGGCTTTATTTTCGTGACTATTTCTAGAAAGGCGTAGGAAGGGATAGCTATTATATTTTAAACTGACAGGTTTATGTAAATATTAGTGGGTCAGAATAACAACAACCGCATTAGTTTGGATTGATTCACATTTTTGTAAATAATTAAAAAGTGTTTTCATCAACTAATTACCAAAACTATATCACTTACGTTCATAATGTTGGGATATTTCATAAGGTATCGGTTAAAATATATACAAAAAAAACTATTTTCACGTTGTAAAAATAAATATTTTCACACACAGAATAACTGACAATTTATTACTAAACGTATTTGTGAACAAATATCTAAAAATGTGTTGAACGCTCATGCCTGTTCGACCATAAACTCGATTTTCCCAGGGGTGGACTATCGCTGTATAAACACTGAAAAGTTTCAGTTTAATCTACGGCAAATATTATATGTCCAAGCAGTGCTTTAGCCACAGCATTCAGAAGTGATTTCGTTGGAAGTGCGGGTGCGGGTGCGGGTGCGGGCAGATGTAGAATGTCTTCTGTAAGTGGGGGTTCCTAGTTCGGCCCTGGTTCTTACATGCAATTTCAATGGAGTTTGTATTACAAAATGATGTAATATACTATAATTCCATACCACCTGACGACAAGCCATTGCAACTGTTGATTTTAGTAAAGCCTAAGCATTCCTCGGAAGTGGGTGCTTTTCCTAAGTTCCCTAGATGGTGGCTCTACTGTGTAACGTCAAACAATGAAAACATAAACAAACCATCCTCAAAAACGGTTCAATTATTACTTCCACGTGCTACTCGTTCTACCAGGGGAGCAGAGGCTAGACGAGTATAAAGAAGACAGTGAAAGTGAAAATGTTTGTTATAAAATTAATGTGCGCGCTTTTCGCGCTGCATATTTCAGAGGCGAGTGATAAATACTACAAAGAAAAGCGTAAGCATTTTCAAAAACAAAAACAGATTAGAGCATAACTGTTGAGATTGTTGTAACTTTTTAAAGTGGAATAAGATTTTATTATTTCTGACTAGCTGTTTCATTCAAGTCGAATTCATAGCAAGCTATTTATTGAAAGTGGGTCGGAGTAAGTAATGGATAATACTTATATTTTATTTATGATTTCAGCAAGTTTCATAAAGACATGCTACAAAAGTGATCCTAATTTTGGAGACTGTTCCAGAGAAGCTGTACAAGGAATTTTCGATAAATTGAAAGATGGTCAGTACCCACGTATCTTTTTTCTTGTATACCATACCAGTATTTACGGTTTACATAAAACGTATGTACTACGTTAATACGTACTACGAATATGTATGTTCGCAGAAACTAGAAGCGCTCGTAGCGTCGAGCGCTCGACGCAATGAAAAACCGGACAAACGGAAATAATCCATAACCTCTTCGTTTTTATGATTTCCTGGTAGCGTAGAAATACTTTCCGTTATCGACATGACCTTTTTCTATGGAGTTTTTCAGGCATTGTGGTATCAATAAAAATGAATGAGGCCAAACCAAAAATATGTATTTTAAAAAGTCATTATGTTAAATTTCAGGGATTCCCGACATTGGAATTCCTAAACTGGATCCATTGAAAATTCCAAAGATTCGGATTTTACAAGGCGAAGGACCTGTCAGCGTAAATGCAGCACTTAATGATGTCGTAATTACAGGTTTCAGTAGAACGGAGGTAGTCATTAGTGAGTAAGTGATGATGTGAAAAAGCTAATATTACAATTTATTTCAATAACTTTGAATTAGGTCAAGCAATTTTCAATTTTGGAGGCGGGTATGGGTACCGCCGATCCGGGAACCATTTATTGGATAACCAACACCCCAACCATAGGTTACCCCAAGTGGATTGTGATGTTTGGTGACTTAGCAGGGGTGCCCGAGTTCACATGGTTAGATTTGTATGGATTTGCCCACCTTCTGCGTGGCGGACCGGAACCGGAGAGACTGGTTGAGGGAGACTTTTGACCTCTCCAGCCGGTCTCTCGACCCATCGCCTTGTGCCTTAGTGGAAGGGATAAATTCATATGCCCATCACTCCTGGACACACTGACCCCCATATTTCTACCCACCCCCATACGTTTTTCCTTCTTAGAACTTCCTCTCCATTCTTTCTTTTAAAAACCCTCTACATAGAATCTCTAAAGACGACATAGGCTGTGATGGATTTATTTTCCTCATGGCCTCCTGTGTGGGGCTAATTTAAAAAAGGCAAAGACATATGTGGCACTCGATACGACCCTTGAATAAAAATCTATCAAGTTGAATTCTTTGAAATTTTTGAAACCGATTAAGATATTTTTAATGTAAAATATCACTTTAATTATAAACATCAATTTATTTCAGAGTCGATGAAAGTAAATCGTATGACTTTTTCACGAGAATCAAAATACCACATCTTCGAATAGAGGGAATATACAATCTTAGAGGAAAAATTCTTCTCGTACCTTTGCTTGGCAGAGGAACATGCTGGTTTGAACCAAGTAAGTATTTTTTAAATAGATTGGTTGGAGGTACATATATTTAATAGTTTTAAATATTTCTGTTGGAATACATGATATCAAGGTAGGTTATCAAGTTATCAGGCATCAGCTGAAGTAATAAGTACATAAAGCTTCGTAAAGCTCTTAGTTTGAAAGTTTGTAAAAACACCATAATATTCATTTACCTACAATTATGGCTGTGATGTCATTATTGTTTAAACCTTCTTAGTAAAAACCGAGGAATTATTATTATCCTAAAACGAACTCGAAAACTATGCAATTATGCATACAGGAAAATAGATTTGAACCTTTTAGTAAAATATAGTAATTATTATATTTTTTATCGTGATCTGCCGAAAAACCTTTTTTAGTCAGCTTTGTAGGATAAGGTGATACTTAATATAATTCATAATCTTCTCTTACATAGATGGCGCCAGTTTAATTATTTTACGGAAAAAAGGTTTTACAAGTTGTGCTTTAAAGTTTTGATTAATTAATTGTTTTGCGCCCGTAGGTACATACCCAAAATGAATATAAATAAGTAGTTTTTTTTTTAAAGACTAACAAATAGAATATTTAATCCAATATTGTATTTGTTTACCTTTTTTGAAAGATTTGAGTTTGTTTATGGACAAAACTATTTATTCATAATATTCATTTTGCATATGTACCTACGGGTGCAAACAATTAATTCTTCTAATATTTTAAAGCATAACTAGTAAAAAGTGTTTTTCCTTAAAATGATTAAACTCGACAACTATGAAAGAGTAGATTATGAATACTTTAATACCACCTTAAATATCAATATTTTGACGATGTTTGTTTCTTAGCTTAAAGTCTTGGTATGCACATTACAAAGGAATGTAGTAGGCAGCAGGACTTGGTAAAACGATTCGACGTGTATAACTTAGACATAAGTTATTTGATATTAACTAAGAATTAGTATACAACCGATACCATTGCTGCATTTCAAAACCGAATGTAATTTGGGTCAATAGCAATGTCGCCGGCGAGTGTTTCTTTCAATCATTGAATGCATCGTGACGCGTCGGTGCCACACAATTACTTCTAAATTAGATGAAATATTATACCTACTGTTTTTAGAAATATGAGATGCGCCTCAACTAAAATAAATAATAATGTTTTGGCATTCTAACATGCATTTAAAAATATGCCCATAAACTTTCTAATTCCTATGCAAGATCAAAATACAAATTTTCAACGTCACACACAAGTTTTCAGGAAACCTTCAGCTTCAACTGAAAGTTTGGTTCATAACCAAGCTGATTTAGTTATTTTTTATTTTCTTTGTTATGGATCTAGAATTCTAGACCTAGACGTCAAAATGGTTGTATCGAACAATTTCCCCACATTTACTCTTATCACTTATGAAGCCCTGATACTGGGACGCCTCGTGCATATTCCAATATCGGAAGTTTTGCTAGGAATGTCAACAAAGATGGCATTTCCCGCTATTCTGATCCATGTGCTTCTTTATCTCGTCACCTCTCTGTTTGCCTGGTATTCTCGTGTACAACGGTTCTACCTCATACGAAAATGTCATGAAAAATGTTTGTATTTTATTAATTATAAGTTTTCCACAATTTTGACGACATTAATAAGGAAATATTTCATATAAAAACTTTATTATCTTTTAGCCAATTTGGAAATTGACATTCTCAGCGACGTGATTCCTTATAAAAGAGATGAATTTGCATTTTTCAACGTCACAGCCGCGCATGTCAAATTTAATATTGGTGGGCTGACTTTTAGAATGAACAATCTCTTCGATGGCATCAAATCTCTTGGTAAGTCTCAATTTTAAACCAAAGTGTAATTATTTTGAAATTTTAAAGTTTTTGTTTACATTTTTAGAATGCTAAGTATTTTAATCTCTTATTATCATTTTATTAACCAACCATATTTTTTTGATATAATATTTTATTATTATTCCTAGATCCAGAGAAGTTTCATTGTTCTTCTTTGATATAACAAATATTTGAAAATTATATGTTTTTGTTAAAACAAACAAGGACAGGTTGTTTAAAAAAATTTTAAGTTAATATTTACGTTTTGTGTAAGTTCTATTCAAGTTATGTTATAGGCCAGTAGCTCCATCAAACTGAAATACTAATCACAGAACTTGAAGTTAACTTACACAGAACGTGAAAATTAACTTCAAATATTTTTTTAAACAACCGTTCTAACAATGTTCGTATTTTTCCAAAAAAACCTTTATATCTATACTTTCAAAGATATTTAATTTTTCTAGATTTTTTAGAGAGAAAGTAAATTTATTTCAATTTTTACGATAATCGATTTTATACAGATATTTTGTTATTTATTGACCTGTTATGATTAATGTACCGGCTTGATAGAGTTTATTTGTAGGTATTACATGTTGGGTGTGAAAAATAACATGCATACTGAAACTAAGCAGATCTCAAAATTATTACAGGGTAGATACACGGAATATACTTTAATGACGTCTTCTGATGCCAGGAAAGCGTGGGAGTCCGGCATTTTTGTTGGAAATTCGCCAAAATCTCTCGAAAAGTCTATAAATATGTCAACTATTTTCGAATCTTGAATTCGAATATTCTCGGAGGTTGTGAAAGAAAATTATTATATCATTGAGGGATCATGATGCTGGTACTGCCATCTGTGGGAGGATCTACAAAGTTATAGGGCGCTTAGTCGGAAAAGTTTTCGATATTGGCGCTAGTATCGTATTTGCCAGTGGAATGTCGTTTTTAACCTGTGCGAGTCTATGTGCTCCTGGGATTTTGACGTTCAAGTTGAGAGCGCCGAGAGCGCGAAACTGGGCGTGTTGCGGGGAGATTAATGGGAGCAAGAATGAGAATGGAGTTGGGGGAGTAACCAAATTTGGGTTTGAAGTTTGAATGAATCTGAACACTATCAAGAATGCGTCATGGTTGGTCATCGTCATTATTTATTGTCTTATTGTAGATATTTAAAAACAGTTTTTCTTTATTGAATTGAGAATTTATTGAAAAATAAACATTTTTGTGTTTTTTTTTTTTAAATAAAACGCCAAACAATACAAAGATGGATTAACTCTGGTTGTCTCTTCCCAGACATACATACCTATTTAGTTTTATTTTTACGAAGTTTTTAGGGTTTTACGCGATTAGAAACTGGCGCAGGGTTTTTTTTATTAAGTAGGTTTGTACTTTTGAAGGAATTTGAGGGTCAGTTTATAAATTAATAAACAAAATTAGGATATAAATTGTTTGAAAATTTATAAAAATAATTAACAATAATAATTATGCGCAAAAAATTTTCAAAGATTCCCTAAACCCTTCAACATCAAAACAAGCTTAGAAAATTGACACTGATTTTAATTTTTTCAATATTATTTGAGAATTTTATGTTTATTTTGTAGAGGACAGCACCAACGCCTACCTCAACGCCAACTGGCGGCCAGTTGCTGAATCACTGAAGCCAATTTTGGCGCGAACCATCGAAGATATCATGATTGTCATATTGCAAAAGATCTTCCACACTATTCCAGCGAATTTCCTCATCGCAGACATCAAAGTGCCCAATTAAATCCCCTGGAGGCGAAAAACTATTTTTAAAATTGTAAAGAAAACTTTAAATTTTATTAACTTGGTGCTTTATGTTACTTTTAAGAGTTTATGTCATTGACTTATTGATTAACTTAAATAAAAACTTCAAATTTGTTTGATTTTTACGACTGTTCGTATTGGTTATTATACAAATCACCCCTAGGCGTAACATAAAATAATTTGAACTAAAATAATCACAATTAAATATATTCGATATTATTGGTTTTAAGTTTCCAAAATTGTGTCACAAAAAGAAGCAGCACGAATTCAAATCTTAAAAATATATAACATACACTTATTTCACAATGACAGGCTGTTTTAAAACGCGGGAAATGCAAAGAGTTCAACACAACATACCTGCCACAATGGACGACCAGGCATTTTGATTTGGAAAATGAATCGACACTTCACTGAATAAACGTCGTGGAAGACGAATTGAACTGGTTGGTTGAATAAACCGAATGGAAATGCCGGTTTTGGGGCAAACCATGTGTTTTATACGGTATTGGAGGCAAGTTGTTGACTTGCGGTGGTATGGGTGCTCAACACTCTGGCGTTGTGTCAGTATTTATTTTTATATACCTACACTCATTCCCGTGTTTACTCCTGCAGTAGGGTTGTAGCTGGAATTCATTCTGATAATTATGTTTGTTAAAGCAAAGGTGTGGTATCAAAAATTAAGTATTTTGCGTGAATTTAATATGTGCTTGACGATTACATCAGTTAATTTTTTTTGGTACGATGACAGAGTAATGTTAAAATATTGAAAGGGTTTTTTTTAATCCAGGACACTTTTCAGCTATTGTTCTAAAATAAATTGTCCATTGTACAACGTGTACTGTGTACTTAATAGAAAATTTTATTAAATGCGCACAATTCATCAAAAGTTTTCTACCAAAAAAACCTTCTTCAATACATTAATATAATGTATCTATGCTTCAATAATATTTTTTCAGTAGAGCAGACCAACCAACCAACCAACATTATTTAATGCCAAACGCTTGACCGAAAAGCATCAAATCAATCATGATTTTACAAGATTTGTAGCAAACATAACAGTAATTTTAATTATTTTATAGCAGGGAAACATAAACTGGTAAGGTAAAAATATCAAATTTGTAAATTAGATTAACGGTTTTCGAGTAAGATTCGCACACGAATCAGTTGAACTCCGCACACGAAACAGATGAAAAAACAGAAAAGTAAAAAAAAAAAACTTTAATTCATATAATATGGCAAAACTGTAGCATTGTATGAGATACCAACAAAAACTGCATAAATGTACACATGAACGTAAACGCACTGCCACATTGGGCCCTCAGTGCATTTATACCTACCTCAATCAGAATATAACCAGCATAAAACAAGCGTAAACTTTGCTAAACTCCGGTTTATCATTACGACATTTCCGTCGAAAGGGAAACACGGAGGGCCTCTCGGTTTCCTTTGAATGCACAAAAGGAATCGCAAATTAAGGCAACATAAGTTCGAGGAGATACATCGCTGCACAATGCAGTTTGCTGCAGTTTTGTGCATAGGTCGATACTGTAAGTCGGTAGTATAGCGAGCGCAGGCGAATGCACTCGGAACCAACAGACACTGCAATATTGTACCTACTCGTAATGGTGGCTGGCTTGCTATCACACTGAAGCGTGAAGTTTTATTTTGTGTAATAATAACCAACATTTATAGTTCATTTATTGTATTATTTTTTACGCCGTAAAATTGGAGTATAAAGTTAATACTGTTTTCAATTTCGATTTACTTTCGTTTAGAGTTTATAGAAAGTATTATTTAAATGCCCATAAACATCGTTGTTACTTGAAATAAGATGATTCAACAAAATATAAAAATAAAATAAAAATCAATTTTTCGGGGTTCTGAGTCCTTCGACCTAAAGTTTTATTAAAGTGGAGCCGCTTTGAATGTCGTCGCAAACTGTTCTTCACTATCTTCTTTCTTCGTCCTTTGTACATTAGGCGACGTTAGGGGGCATACAGTAATCACGTGAGCTCAAAAGGGGGGGGGGGGATCCAGCAAAATCTCACGTTACTTGAAAATAATATATGAAGTGGCCCAAATTAATCTCACCACGTGAATGTATGTCCCCTTGAAGAATCCCACTTTGACCTCCACCAACTCTCCTCCATCATACGAAGAAGGAGAGATGAAGAAGAAGACGTGGCTAAAAGAAAAGATTCAAAAATGCAGGAGAGGCATTTTTCGCAATTAAATCTCACCCAACTTTTTAGATAATCTACCAGCGATTCCTGAGTATTTTCAGTTCGTTGCTTGTTCCGGGTGCCATCTTTTGATATCCGGATGACTAGTATACGGAGCGCATGATGCGACGGAGATGACCATTTCAGGCAAGAAAGGCGGAAAAGTAGTTGGTAATAAAGATCATGTGATCCGGATAGCCGCGGGATTCCTGGCTACACGCCTCTCGCCCGCGGCGCACCATGACGTCACGGGTCCACAACGCAAGACAACTTGTATCTATGTGCCCGCATTCATCACCACACTCCATAAAACATTAAAAAATATATGTATTTTTAATATAAGTTTTATGCATTAAAAAAGATGCGTAGCATTATATGTATCTGTATTATTTCATATCCTGCATAAAAATATAACGCATCCAAATAATTCTATACTTTATAACCCCAGCAAATATAACTAACATAGTTTTTCAATCATAATTTATAAATCCCTTTGAAAACGGATTCCTTCTTTTGGCTATGTACTACAATAATATATTTCAAATGTGTTTGTACCTAAAAGCAATTAAAAATCATAGGTCTTTTTGCTAATATCATAATAATTAGGTGCTGGAGGATTTATTTTATTCTCAAATAATGTTCCAGCATAAATTAAAAACTTGAATACAAATTCATTTTCAGTTCTGAAATATGGTGTTCATTTATAAAAAAAAAATTAAGAAGCGTGCTTAGAAAGGCAATAGAAATATAAACATGGGGTTATTTAGGGTTTTCTTCTGAGAATACTTTTCTTCGGGGATGTTCCGAGATTTCAAATGTATCGAAAATATGCTGTATTTTTAATTGAAATTATAAAATTTATCATTCAATATCAATTCTTCGGTAACCCTTGCGAGAAATCCGTTACGATCCCTATACTTAACTTTACACCCTTTTACGCAACACCCATTTACCAACAATTTTATGAAACGATAGCTACACCAAATGGGATGATTCGATTTATTAGTTACCAGCATTATCCAATCCAACAGAGTGGCATTTCAACACCCCATTGAAAAGTCATTAAAAGTTATGGTTAAAAAAAATCAAAATACGTAACTTATTTAACCAATTTCTTTTTTCATCGCTTTTAATGACTTTCCAAATGAGGTGTTGAAGTTGTATGTTGTTGAGTTGTCCGGTCACCTAAACCTAGTAGCATTGACATGTTATTTTGGTTACATACTAAGATTAAAGAAAACTTTATCATGCATCTCGTAAAAGCAATTAAGTTTTTGTAAAATTTTAGAGGTTTTCAAAATGTGTGAACCCTCCATCCCACCATCCCATTCCACTCATAAATATAGAATTTTATTGATTTGAATTGAAATTGAATTGAACGGAACAATTTCTCTTATTTGGTACGAAAAGAAAAGTTACCGAATGTTTAAAATAATAATATGCCTAGATATATATACTTTTATTAGAGCTGTTTTTTAATTATGTAAACCCTGGGACCGAACCCGAAACCGAGGTCGTTCCAACATAGCTCAGAAATTAGGTAGGATTTTTTGGCGAGAGAAATAGCGTAATGCTATTAACGTAGTGTGGCTCATCACTACTTTTTACCCGGATTGCATTCCACACCACAGCTTGCCAGGCCAAACAGTTCGAAGCGACTTTATATACTAAAAATTTACCACTGAATCGTTCCAATAATTTTTTTTCGCTCTTAAATGTGCTTACTAAATAAAAACAAATATTGATTTTTTATTTGACGTCTCCGTGGATGAGTGGTTGTGATCATTTTGTTATTTCGCAATTTATTTTAAAAATTATATATTTTTTGGTGTATTTGCTATTCCTCTCCCTCCCCACTACCTTCATCCTCACAACCTACTCCAATTGCCATAGTCTTACTGGCTCCCAACGGCTGTGAACAGTTGGGTCTCTTTTGAGGTATCTACATAAAAATAAAAAAAAATTGCGATGACTACATACAAAATAAAATACAAATCTATGTATAGTATGTGGTTACGTTTAACCATCTTTCTATTATTCTCCGCCCATTGTTATTATTTGATTAATTATGTTTTTTCCAACCCGTAAAATTTTTAAAAAAATATATATATTTCATCATATTTGCAGGAAGATTGAACTTTGAAGTAGGAACCTTAGATCACAAACATAGATATGCCTTTATTATCTTTTTAAGACAATCAGCCTAATACACAAAATTATTTTCTATCATGATTTATCTACGGCTACCTCCTCCCTTTCTATATTGCACCTCTCCGTAGAGTCCGTCTGATTCACATCAATTTTTTGAGGTTTTTATGTGTCACTTCATCATCATATATCTACATATAAAATCACCCTTCAAACTTCACCCTTTGAGCATAAATTCTATGGCTAAATCCCATTACACTTCATCACCTTCCCAGCAATTCCCTCATGAAGATTGTTGTATTTTGGTGATTTTAGACGTCAACAAAATTTGAAATTAATTGGATTTATTGCGTAGTCCCCATTGTAATGCCCAAAATAACAGTGATTACCTAGCTGAGATCTCATTGGATGGAGGTAATCGGTAACATACCTGCTGGGATAAAATTAGCTTCCTTTCTTCACGGTTCACCTGCAGAGCTCGTGTCCCTAGGTTAAACATCGACCGAAATAGAATTTCTGAAAAGCGTGTAATGCCTCATAAATGTGCCCGTCGATTTTGAAAGATGGGAATCTCGCCCACAACCTATTTTTAGAGAAATAGCTTTTCTTTTTGTTTAAAAAACTCTACGCCACCTACGTTTGTGAAATTTAAGTGGATTTGAGTTTTTTTTTTATATTTTTTATTTCTATCTGTCGTTGGTTAGTAAACATACCTCAAAGCTATTTTTAATTTATTTTTCAAGATTATGACGACTAAAGCTTTTTAAAATTATTTTTACATGGAATAGTCATTTCGGCCTTCGAAGACATTATTAATCTGTGACTTGACCGCAAACTGTCAACTTATAAATAAACATACTTTAGTATTACAAAACATTTGTTGACATAATGTGTTGATATTTTCCAGAAATATATTCTGAAATTGCTTTATGCCAAAAATAACCCTAGCAGGACTTTAATTCAAACTCCAAATCCATGCACAAGCTTACTGTGATTATACATATATTTGAGGAGTCAGATGAAACATGTATATTTTGAAAATAATTAGTTAAAGAAACCTAGTCAGAAATGTGTTATAAACTTCGACTTCTTGGTCGATGGTTATAAATGAATAAATGAAGCATTCGTCTTCTATCATGTCTTTGGTTGATTACATAAATATATGCATTCAGTGAAGTTGTTTTGGAGTTATCTTGAAGCATTACAAATTCTTCCTCCTGTAATTCGAAATGCTGACGCAAATGTACATATATTTTTTTAAAATATGTATGCATATTAAAAAAATAATAATTACCAGAAAATATGTTACAATGTCAGTAATAATTTCACATTGTCTAATATATGAGTTGTACCACCATTATAAAGCTAGGCTTGTGTATAAAGGGGACGTGTTAGACTGTTATATTATCGTTATTTCTTAATTTATTTGTTAGAATATTTAGTATACATTTTCTGTACGTTTTTTAAAGTTTTTATGAAATTTAAAATATTTTATATTGTTATTTATATTTCTGATACTTTCTATAGATGAATTAAATAAAATAGGCCAAGATATTTATAATCGATTTGCCCTTGCCCTATTGTTTTTTTTTTATATTTTGGAGTTAAAAGAATTAATGTCTGGATATTTCTTATTTATTTTTGTTAAATGGCGTAGTTTTATTTCGAATATTATTTTTGCAATTTTCTAATGTTGCATGGTACTGATGGTACAAGATGCAAGTATAATGCATTTAGTTTTCAGACTTTAAATTCTTTAAACAGAAGTTCTGATAAATACATTATTTGTTTTTAAATTTAATTTTTATATTATGTAAAGCGTTTTGGTGTGTTTTTTTTAACTTCCACTCCGTCCTATAACGCCCTAATATATTATTGATTGGCAGATGGCAAAGTTCGTCATTCTGGGTTTCCGTCAAATCTTTATTTAGAATATAATATCATAGACATGTATGTGTGTGAACCATTTTGGTCTACTACGGTAATGTCAGAGTGTTTTATATCGGTTTTGCTTACCCTCACTAAACACAAGATGTTGCAATAATGATGTTGTCTATTGGTTTTATAGTGGATTATATTTGTTTAATGCAAAATGGTATACAATAACCTTTTTGTTAATAACATATATTTAGAGAAAGTAATAAAGTTTATGTAAAATCACTATATTACTTCATTGATATTCATGTTGGCAAGTACCTAGTAGTAGCAGCAGCAAGTAGCAATGTTAACTCAAAACCTCATTTGAAAAGTTATTAAAAGTGAGGAAAAAAATAAACTTAAATTGAATTTAAAATTGGTTATATAGGTTACGTTAGGTTAGGTTATGAGCTATTTTTTTTTTCATAGTTTTTAATGACTTTTCAAAGAGATGTATGATAAATAGCAAAGGGCCTAATACTTTCCCTTGAGGTATTGAAAATTCACCACATTCAGTCACTAACTTGATCAAGTAATTTTACTTCTTGGGGTCTTTTGTTTAGGACGTTTAGTTAACCAGTTATCCATGCTAAGGTTTTTTCATTTACTCCAATTGATTCTTTTTTTTACATTAGCTCCACACAGGAGGACTTGAGGAAAATAATTTTCCTCAGGGCATATGTCATCTTAGGGGATGCTGTGTGGAGGGTCTTTTTAAGGAAGGGAAGTAAAGGAAGCTCTGGGAAGGAAAAAGGTATGAAGGGTGAGTAGGAATCTGTGGGTCAGTGTGTCCAGGAGTGACGGACGTATGAATCCATCCCTCCAACTGCGGTGCAAGGCGATGGGTCGACAGAGTCTGGTTGGAAAAATTAAAAGGCCTCCCTCAACCAGGCTCTCTCGATACGGCCTGCCACGCAGCAGGTGGGCAGACGCATCCGCCGTCAAGACTTAGACAAACCTCACCCCCATGAACCCGGGCAACACTGCGAACCACTTGGGGTGACCTATGGCAGAGGTGTTGGTCATCCAATAAATGGTTCCCGGGGCGGAGGTAGCCATAACCGCCTCTCAAATTGATTCTAATTTATTTATTAGTTTTACACGATGCACTGTCGAAAGCCTTTTTTAAGTCTATAAATATTGCTAGACCTTTTTCAGTATAATCAATCATTAATATTGGGATTTTTATTTATTTTAGCGATAGCATCTTGAGTAGGTACTTGTGCTTTTTAAGCCAAATTGAAAAGATTTTTTTTCTTCTCAATATGACCAGATTTGTTTTTTTTTGCAATTTTTCAAATATCTTTGCTGGATTTGATAATAGTGACATATGGCGATAACGAGCTCCTTACGCATTTTTGATTCGTACAGAAAAGCTGATGGGAGGTCTCCTTATTTATTTATATCCCTCGATATCTCCAACTAAAAAGAGTTTCCCTAGACTAAATAATAATCTAAAGATGACCGTATTATCCGTAGCAAATTGAAACCGGCACATTCCCGAATAAAATAAGATAGTAGAACATACTCATAATCGAAAACAATTTTTTAAATCATGATATTTTATCCGGGCTGTAAACTCTTGCAACATGTTCAAACCATATAAGGACAAGTCTTAAGTACCAGTGGTTGCAGACTCGATTAAATTTCACAGCTGTGATAATAAAACAATTGGTTACTTTATCGACATTACCTCCATTGCAGCATTGATCTCGCCTATTTGGTATCTTGCCGTGTCAAGATAACTTCTGTGTTTGAACCAGTTTGAACCTATATATGGGTAAAATTTTCAAGTGAACTTGTCAAGGCACAACGCGTATGACTAATAGTATTAAAGGTTAAATGGATTGTTCGGTATCAACTAATGAAATACTCGTAACTCACAGATTTTTTTGCGGTCTTATGTAATGCTTTTTATAACAATTATTTCAATACATTATAGCACTTTCTAAGCGATTATTAATATAAATTGGAACTTTTTGTCAAAACGGTGTACTGGCGTAATTTGAAGTACGATGTGTCTTAATTAGTCACTCGGGTACTAATAACTCAACCTGTGTGAATGCGAAATGAGGTCAAGATCTGAGATCCTGTTTTTCAAATGTGGGTGAGTGTTTTTGGCTAAAGTGCGAGACTTGAAATGCACCTCAAATTAAATGTTTTAAGAAAATATTTACATGCATCATTATTTACATTTGTTTCAAGGAAATACGCCCATCTTGCTTTGACTGACCACATACTCGGATTATTATCGTATACAGTTGTGCTTATTTTAAAATAATATTAAATCAAATTGATAATTTCGCAATTTGATATAAATTTACAGTATTTTTATTACACAAATCTGTAACTACTTTATATTTCAGTTTTTGGTAAAACTAAAATGGAATACATTATAATTTTATTAAATATCAAGAGAAATTGATGTTACTTGTGCATTTTCATTATTTGGTCCACCCATCATTACAACCGTAAATGGTTATTTTTTTTGAACTGTACGATGGATCAGTTCGGCAATATTTTAAAAGCAATTTAGTTGTTTGACAGAACACAAATCACAAATTAACAAGTAGTCAGTTATTTTATTATTTCATTCTGCAGAAGAGTGTTTATATTACATGCGGAACGGCACTGCTTACCGACTGGTGAGAAACGCCTAGTTAGAATTTTTCAAATTAGAAACATTAAATGAACGTCGTTGTGCCAAAAATGACGTCAAATTCCATCTTGACCACATTCAACATCAATGTCAATCGTCGTCTACTAAGAAACCTCGAAACTTTCTATGTTCCTTTCCAAACAATCAAAATATTCTTCTTCCAACATCTTGTGCGAATATCATATTTAGCGACAGCCCCCAGAACATTACAAAATTTTTTGAACCTCTTATTTTCACTTGACTTCACTTGACCAAAACTTCGTTGTTTGTTGTTTTAATGTTGTTGTTTTACATACTTATTGTTTTATTACAGCGTTATTGGGCGGTTGGTACTTATTCTACGTTATTGCGTTGTAAATGTTTTTTATGTTGTAAATGTTATACTTCTGTCTGTTGTATAAATTATAAACAAAATATTTAAAAATAAAAATCGCTGTTGCTTTGCCGTCAGAAAACATCTTCTACGAAATAAATATCGTCTCGCATCTAATTATATACAGGAAAAGGTGCATTTATTTGAAGTTTGGTTTTCAACTTGTTTGCAAAAAAGGCTAAATGCAATAAACATGCTTGCAAGTCTATTTCGATGAATCCTGAGTCACCTAATGTGAAATTCTCCACTGGATTTCCACCGAAAATATATTTATGTCTGAAGTTATCGCTGAGAAATTAGGCTTCCAGCCAAAACACTATAATATTGTTATTTTCATACATGCTTTCGTCAATGCTTACCTGATTCTGACAAAGATACCATACATTTCTCTTATTAAAAATCCACATCGTTGAAAAATACTTATATAAAGGTCAGTTTTAATATCTTTTAATTTGCCAGGTTTTTGACACTGGCCAGGTATTTTATCATATTTTTCAAAGAAATTTTCTTTACTTACGTTAATATTTTTTCATATATTATAAACCTAATAACTCACTCATAAATCTATTCAAATTTCACGAACCAAGTTACAAAAAAATCATTCAGCGTAGAAGAAAGCATGAATAGGAAAACATGTTTTCTGAATTTCGTTTTAAATTGATTAAATATTTTATGGAATAAATTTGGTCTTATCATCATTACATAGTATAAAATGAAGTCGCTCAAAAAGTTTGTGCGCTTAGATCTTTTAAACTATGCAACGGATTTTCATGCGGTTTTCACAATAGATTCAAAAGGAAGGTTATATGTCAAATATTTAATTCAGGCAGCGGGCAGCTGGCAAACGGGTGGTGTGGATTTTATAAAGGCTGGTAATGGCGTTGTGTTTCGTTAGCCACAGCAGTGTGTGGCCGGGTCTGCTAGTTACATAGTATAAAATGAAGTCGCTCAAATGTGCGCTTAGATTTTTTAAACTACGCAATGGATTTTCATACGGTTTTCACCAATAGATAGAGTGATTCAAGAGGAAGGTTTATACGTCAAAAATTCAATTCAGGCAGCGGTCAACGGGCAGCTGGCAAACGGGTGGTGTGGATTTTATAAAGGTTGGGTAATGGCGTTGTGTATCGTTAGCCACTGCAGTGTGTGGCCGGGTCTGCTAGTTAATAATAAAAAAGTATTTGTTTTTCATAATTGTTTTTGTCCTGCGAAATTACGAACTGAGTAATAATATAATATATCCCCAGTTAGACCCGAGAATATTTCTCTACTAATTGGGTAACCAAAAAAAGTGATGTCTGATATGAAATGTAATATGTATTTATTGTGAATATTTACTTTTTTCTAAATAAAAAAAAAATAAAATAAAAAAAATAAAAATAATATTACAAAGTGGGGGTGCAGAAAAGCAGAAAAATTCGTTCTAAAAAAATGTGAATGGGTCTTAAACACGTGTGACTCACACATTCAAATATAAGATATTCTTCATGTAGGTACGACGCGATGCTTACTCAGCATTAATTATTTTCACCGTTAGTATTTTACCCTATTCGTTCTAATTTAAGAAGGAATAATGTCACATTTGCTGTCATCGAAGTGGGTTAAAAATAAGTTTATGTACTTCTTGTCATTCAGAGAGCTGGATGAGGAAATTTCCTAAAACAGATTTGTCATAAAATGTTTGTAGCCTCATCACGTCGCGTTTATAAACGATAATTCTTGGCTGATTTCTACAGTAATAAAATATTTATTGCTATGATATTTATTATACCTATAATAGTATTTGCACTAATAATGAAAATAATACTTTATTATTTTACTTTAATATTTATCAGTAACATTACAAGTAAAATATAAATAATGTTACTAACGCTGTTTGTGAAATATCAGCCGTGTAAAGTATAATTTGCTGATATTTCACAAATAGCGTTAGAAACATTATTTATATTTTACTTATAATGTTACTAACGCTGTTTTTGAAATATTAGCAAAATATACTTTACGCAGCTAGAAAATATTGTTTTTTGAAAATTTTATATTAAGTTTCATTGTTTTTGTTTTTTTTTTTTTTTGTGCATTACAGATTAATATAATCCTATAACAATACACGTAACATATATACATAACTTTTTTCAATAATACATATTTTAGAGTCCTTGCCTAAATTTATTCTTGAAACCTTCAAGACTAATGTTGAAAATGTCAAGAGACCTAGAAATATCATTTAGCAGTACCATACCTCTTGTCATGCTGTGTTGGGCCAGAACGTCTGTTCTGCCATTTGGGATATAGAACAAGTCGTGGTGGCGACCCTGGAAGTAGTTGTTCGGCACGAACAATTTATAGCATATATATTTATTTTATATTTCACATTATCTACTAATCCAGCGAACTTCGAAAAGTTCATATAGAATTTTTTTTTAAATATGCAGAGGTTCTAAAGTTTAGGTTGGACCTACAATGGACTAGCTACAAAAAAAATTAAAATAATGAAAAGAAACTTTCTTTGTGTAATGTCTTCTCTTATTCCTTTTATAAACCTGAAAAAAAAATAATATGAAAGTAAAAATTCATAGGTACAAAAAGCAGTATGAAATAAACCCAAAATTAAATAAATAAGGTTATTAAATAAACCCAAATATCAGTTATTAACAAAATAATATATTGCGGACATTGCGAACAATAGATTGAATGGTTCAGATTATGGAAGGTAGTATGAATGTATTATGTATTTTGTATCTCTGGGGGGGCCATGACTGACCAGATAGGAATAGAATAGTATTATTGTTTATCTAAGCTCGAACGTATTCTTTAGTTTTAACGAAGTCATCTCACATTTAATCACCGGTGGATGAAGTCCAGAACGATCTTCTAAATTCTAACGTAAGCAAGAAACTCATTATCGGGTGCTTTGTTATTCGCAAGGCGTTGGGCTGTGGTTTACGAATATTGAATCAATTGAATAATCATGAAGGACTAAAATAAATAAGCATGGAAAGATAATAAAGATTATTTATTCTAAATACCCTTTATTCACTCGGACCCATAAACTGGTGTTCATGATAATGTAATATTACCAGACAGTGATTTTTTTTTTAAATTTATTATTTCATAAATGTTTAAATGTTACATTTTAGCAAATTTTTTAACTACCATACCAAGAGGCTATTGCCCGTGTTGTGGTAGTCATATCTACATGAAATATTATTTTATATAAACAGATAATAAAATATAAGAAGAGGAGAGAAAAATAGAACATATTTATTTAAGTATAAATAAAACTAAAAAAATACTAATACAAATAAAAATATAAACAGAAAGCTGAGAAATAAAGAATAATAAAATATTTTAAAGAAGATTGAAATAAAAATGAAAATAAAAATTCATAAGTATTATTCTTCTTCAAATAAAAAAAAAGTATAATTTGGTAACTATTCTTCTACACGAGAGTACCTACATGTTTATGGTCTCTTTCGAAGTTCGTTCTACGAATGAAATTGAAAAATAGATGCACTAGAGTAAGTACATTTAAAAAAATAATTAATATTATTAATAATATAATATAATATTCTTATATGTTGTATGAAGAAATCTCTTCCCTTTTCAAATATCCGATGTTTTTATACGGACTTAATTAAAAGAGATATTTAGAATTATGTGACTTTATAT
Organism: Limnephilus lunatus; assembly: GCA_917563855.2. Taxonomy (NCBI): domain Eukaryota; kingdom Metazoa; phylum Arthropoda; class Insecta; order Trichoptera; family Limnephilidae; genus Limnephilus; species Limnephilus lunatus. The sequence continues at coordinate 31,112,997 of OU830594.1, read as the reverse complement.
CGGCACTCAAAGAAAGCATTGTATATTTTGGGAGAATTTTATATTTTAATTTAATTATCATTTTTATTTCCATGCTCGTGGGTACGAAATTAGGGGTCAATATGATGACATATGAGGCGTACACAAAGAAGGAATAGGTATACTCTTTGAGGTGATTTTTCACGAAAACGGCGCTCTATAGATTATCCAATTAATTAATTATCCAAATTATTATTGCACATTCTAAAAATTGTTTTTAGAGTACTAGTAATTTTTTTGTCATAATTAACATTAAAATAAAATATTATTTAAAATATTATTTAAACATTTACATCAAAATAAATTATTTAAATCAATTTGTACTGTCAAAGCGGAATTGTCGCCGCTTGTGGAATTCGAAGTTATGGCGTGTGCGGCAATGCACTCCACATGGGAAATCCCATGTACTAAGGCAGCATGAAGTCGAGGAGATCGAATTTCACCGTATCGCAAGACTCGATGGAAAATAATATTACTTATTCTGTTTACTAACATAATTGTAGTACAGAATTTTGTTACTTGTTAAAATTGAGAGTGTGACTCAAATAACATTCTCTACATTTTTGAGTACATAAGTTGTTTAGAATATTTAAGCAGCTCTTTTTATTCGGTGAAATTCTCCTGAAAATACCGTCGAACAGGTACCTACGTGATTGATACTGAATATTTCCTATCGGCTATCTCCTCGGTCGCTATGTGATCCTGGTAAAAACCGAATCAGTCGATAGGACGTAACGGGCCAATCATTGATTAGTCGTATAGGAAACCAATTAAGCGTGACGTTCGTCGAATTTATGTTAAAATAAATAAAAAAATTAAAATAAAATAAAAAATTTAATACAACTTTTTTTCTTTATTTTATGTTTTTTGTATTTTGCGTTCTATCCTATATTATTGATAATTTTTAAGCATATTTTGGCCCTCGATTAAATTCTGCAATTTAACCCACCAGTGAAGTGAAGGTAAAGAAAACGCGAAACACCCGGAGCATAGAAGATGCCGGCGGTATTCTGATCTTGGTTATTCTGAGGCTTGTACCGCGTAAAGTAGTTTCTTTGAAAACCGACAGATGTCACTCACCGTCTAGTTTTTGTGAATTGCAGGCAAAAAAAACCTGCCTTTCCGGTGTCCGTTTGGATAAGTATTAAAGTAAGAAGAATGCTTCACAGATGTCTCTAGTCTCCGTTTTACGTCCGCGTAGGGTGTCGAAGATTGTATAGGCCATAGGGGTTCAATGACAACTCAACAAGTGGCATTTGAGCATCCCTTTGAAAAGTCATTAAAAGAGATGAAAAAATAGCCTATAACCTCAGGGCCGGATCTACGAAATCTGGCGCCCTGTGCAGAGGTACCGATGGCGCCCCCCCCCCTACATTTTTATTTTGATTAAAAATTCGTTCATCCCAATTTTTATTTTTTTACACTAATTTATCAAATAAAATCAAGACATATATTTTTTATCAGTGCTGGAGAAATTGGAATAAAAAAATTCATTCTGCTCTTTAATTCTACGTTTTAGATTTTGCGAGCCTGAAAGTTTTAAAAAAAAAAATATTATTCTATTCATTGTAATCCACAGTACTTTATAACCTCTAACAACCAATAGAAATTTAGTTATAAATTAAAAAATCTAATAAGAACCTCAAATTTGTACCTTGCATTTCCCCTGTGTTGAGCGAACAAACACCAAATTGAGCGAACAAACACTAAACACTGATGTATGGTATCAACGGCTTACGAAAGACGCTTACACTGACACCGTAAAATAACAAATCCAACACCCAACAAATATAATAGATATTAATTATACATTTAACGAACTTCAAATAACTGTCAACTGTCAACACGTTCAACCTGCAAATCCTGTAAACCGTGCGATGCTTTTGTTAGTGGAATTTACTGAAGATTTCATAAGAAAATGGTCTTTAACGTCCTTCTCCTTGAGACTTAAATCGTACAAAATTAAACCATAGCGAGCGCACGGACAACACACTAACAAAAATTGTCAGCATTTTGAAAGGCGCAAGTCGGTTTGTTTGATTCACAGGAACAAAAAAACTGCGCTGTGATTGGTTATTGAATTTGGATCGCACCCATTCGTCGTAAAAGATATATGGAAAAATAGATCTTAAGTTTAAACTAAATATATAGAATTTGTAAAAAAATTCTGTAACTGACTCTAAATTCGTAACCCGTTGATTTCAACCTAATGCGTGCGCATTCTGTTTCTTTGGAAAGTGTTGCTAGAGCGTAATAATTATTTCGTACTATGGGTAATTTTTAAACGATTCAGGGAATATTATAACTAAATTTTAATACAATATTTATTTTCTCACGGCGCCCCTTTGGAGTTGGCGCCAGGTTTTTTGCACGATTTTGAACGTATGGCAGATCCGGCGCTGTATAACCTAACCGAAAGTTACCTATTTAATCGAGATTTTTTGAACTTCCCCTTCGACTTAATAAAGTTCACTGTTTTGATGACCACCTTCATGACATGATCCGTTTTAAGGGACTTAAATTCTCCTGATGAATAAATACAATGAAAATTTAGCAGCGAAGTATTACCAACTTTGCAGGCCTCATTTTCAATTAATTTTACTAAACCTTCGTGTTTCCCAACTATTGTTGGACCACCATCTGTTGTTAAGCCCGATGGGTTGTTGAATTGTAACGAAGAGCGATTCAACGTTGATATAACAGCTCCTGACAAATCTCATGAGCATGTAGTGTCCTTAAGTGGATACACCTGCCGCTAATTCTTCTATTTTGTTAAAATGGACATCAACACCCCTGATTAAAATCGCCACTTAGGCGGTATCTGTTAGGTCTGTGCTTTCATCCAATGCTCGAGCATAAAGTATGAACTTTGATGCTCGATTTATCAAATTATCTTCAATATGTTTTCCAATGTCTTCGACACGCCTAGTAATAGTTTGTCGAGACATGCTTATTTTTGAGAAATCCGGTTTTATGTACAATAAAAGAAAAAAAAAAGTGTGCATATGCCCCGCGGGCCGCGGATTGGCCACGCTTGGTCTAAATCACACTCGTTTTTTTTTACCACTTAATGCATTTTCAAAGGAGTGATGAAGTGACACTTTGTTGAGATGCCCGGTCACCGTACAGTACAGAGCAGGGGCGTCAGACCGCAGCTCAGGAGTCGCATTCGGCTGTGCATAGGCGTTTGCGGCTCCTCAGACATCAAATAATATTTTCCAATAATTGGAAAATATTTCGCGTCCACTCCACTAACCCAGCCTCATGACCAGATCAGTCTTTCAATTTGAATTGATCAACTCTGTGTTGAATGACTCTAGAATACGACTTTTTTGTGCCTTTTCAACAACATATTCGCAAGTTCGTTCAGCAAAATGTCAGAAATTATAGAGACGCACGCACTAACAATTTCAGTTGACGACAGCTTGATTAATAAGATCGGTTCAATTTAAATTGAAACGGATGAAGTTGTTTAATTTTTGTCGTCCAATAAAAGTTGATCAACTTAAACCAAAGGCATTACGAGATGGAGCCTAAAGTACTCGAGCATAAACTATTGTTTTTAGTGAGTCAGTTTTTGCTCTTCCCCATTTCAAACTATACCTAGGTACTCGACTAAGTAGCCTATTTTTTGGGGTAATTTATTTAACAACCCGACTTCTGATGAATTATGCATAATATTATTTTGGTTTGTGTTTTCCATTCATTCGGTTCAAAATATTTTTCCTTAGTGTTTAGTTCATTTATACAGCGCCGTTTTCATGAGAAAATCACCTGACGGGCGCTTAGCGCCATTCTAATACGATGGCTTTTATATTAAACTAGCAGACCCGGACAGATGTTGCTGTGGCTAACGAAACATGACGCCACGCCATTACCCAACCTTTATAACCAACGACATCTGTTAAATCAAATCCACACCGCGCGCTTGCCAGGACGCTGCCCGCTTCCCAGCCCCTTATTTATATGTTTCAACCAATTTACATAAAACTTTTCAAAAATTATATACCTAAAAACATTCCTCATGAATTAGTCTATCTTCTATTGGTGAAAACCGCATGATAATCTGTTGCGTAGTTTAAAAGATTTATGCGCACAGACAGCGGGAGCGACTTCATTTTATATTTTATACTATGTAAAGATAAAGATTTTGCTTTCGAAAAACTAACTTAAACCACCACCGAATCGGTGTGCATTAATGCATTCAAACGGGCGCTCTTGAAAATTATTTGCGTGGTAACTTTTCAATAACCCTTTGAACATTATGGATCCATGACAACTCAACAAAGTGGCATTTCAACACCCATTTGAAAAGTCATTTACAGTGATGAAATTTTGTTTTAAATAGCCCGCAACCTAACCTAACGAAACCTATTTAAACAAGTTTTTTTTCATCACTTTAGATGAATTTTCAAAGGAGTGATGAAGTTGCAGATTATCGAGTTGTTCTGTAACCGATATTTTTATACATCATACTATTTGTACTTACCTATTCTTCAATAAATGTAAATATATTTTGTTGTAGATAAATAAATAAAAAATAAATAAAAAAATTTGGAAATAATAATTATTATCTAATTTTTTTAATACATACATGGGAGTGTTGTAAATCAAATTAATTGTTGTACACAATGACAAATTTATTGTTTTATTAATTTATACATATAAAAAAAACAGTTGAGACACAAAAATATGCATTTAGTCATTTTACTTCACTAAATATATTCTGAATATCTACATTTTCTAAGAATAACAAAATATTGCTTGAAAGTTTTATAAATTTCCATGAACTAAATCAATAGTTGTTATATTATTTAACAATAAAAATAAGTACCTACATTCTGTTACGTAATAAATAATAATTCAATCACTTCCTTCGATTGATACTAGAAAATGTACCTAAATCTACAAAATAAAACCAAGCATATTTTATCACTTGACGTTCAAAAAATTATGTCTGGTAACCGATTAATGTTGCATCTCAATTACGTGGATTTTTTTTCAAAAATTGATTCTAACAGAATATCGAATATTCAGCACGCAAAGTTTCTTTTGGATTAACGTTTGCAGTTTTATCTGAATTTGTAGCATCGCTTTTGACTTCCTTAGTGGGCCTGTGCTTCTTTGGCAACAATTTCATGCACTCCACTAAATAAGTGTGCATTAAATTATACACCAGTGTAAGTTGCGCCACCTTCTCTTTGCAGAGCGGATCTGTTTCAATGAGGAAGAGTCTGGAATCCAGGAGCTTTATGCAGGCGATGATATAGTTCCGTACAGTCTTTGGCTTAAAATAGTTATTCATTGCATCCATGAACATGGAGACGTATTTTTGTTTTCCTAACAGATCATCAATGTCGTCTGCAGAGCAAGGGTTTTGTTTCTGCAGATAAACAATGAGTCGTTTTGCGTACCTCTTGTAAGTGCGATATGTTCTTTGCTTTTTTGAACTCAGCGTTCTGCCCATCGTCATAGATTTTTTCATGTCATTAATGATGTATTTATATTTATCATCTAGTTTTGCATCTAACAAGTCTTGTAGTCTTTCATCTCCTGTTATTTCAGTTTGTCTAGATACGATTTCGTATGAGTAATTACTGCTGTCTGATTCGCAGGATGACACTTCACGTGTTGCAGGATCAGCTTCGGTGCTTTTGATTTCATTTATTTCATTAGGTGTTTGAATCAAATTATTGTTTTCTTCTCCATCGGTAGAAGTTGATTCACAAGAGGTTCTTCTCCGTTTACTCCTTGTGGCGCGATGTGTTGTTGATTTATTTTCTTCACCTTGTTCATCGACCGGAACTTTTCTTTTAATAGTTTTCTGTGGTTTCGTTACGGTCCTTGCATTATAATTGGTAAGAATATTGGCATCCTGCTCCGTCAGCGGCGTGGTTCTATTTGTCGTTGCAGTAATTGGAATTATGCGAATCTTAACCATAGCATATCCTTCGTGAATTTTGTTTTTGATATTTGGATCATTATAAACATCTCCCCATAGATCCATAATAGCAGATTCTTTTAGAAACTTCACTTGACAAAGTTCTCCGTTGAAGAATCGTTTTCTCTGCCTTTCATTGACTAGTTCTCGTTCTTCTCCCGTGAGTCCGTGCCTTTTGGTCAGATGATCAGGCAACTTCCCGTAAGTGAATTTGGCACAATTTTCAATTGGGCATGGAATATTTGCATGGTTTTGTTTCTTGGTCCTCTGCGGAGGCTGAGTCATACTTTTCATGGTTGCAAAGTTTTCTGAAACAAAGAAATAATATTATTAGAATATTTACTTTTTCGTGTGAATAGAGCTTTTCTCAGTGAGTACTTATTCCTGTTTCAAATAAACTTCCGCATTCATCGTTCCATCCTTTCCCTAAACAACGTACTTTAATATTCCTGTCCTTTTCAAACACCGTTCTTCTCTTTCCCTCTCGTAGTAACCTTGACATAGCACCCCACTGCACCCCACCACACAACAACAGCCACCCTCCCTTGTCCGCCTCCTATATTGCGCTTGTTTACATTTTACCTCGTCACATTTATGTGCTCCTGGTAGCGTTGTTGTGCAGTTTTTACTTCATGGACCTTCTAACAGAGAGGGGAAAGTGGGAATAGCCCCGAGATACTCTCGTAGTATTTTGTTTTATCATGGGAAATATGTGAGAGATTTTAATTTTGGGTAATCTAACAAAAATCTCAAATTGTTTAAAAAATTTATGAAATTCGTTAAAAAAAATTGAAAATCGTGTTTATATCTAATATTGTCAACCAAATACGAATATTGCCTATGCTTGCTTACAAGCGAAACTTAATTGAAACTTGGAACTATATTATCCCGGTTTGAGTAGCCATCGTCTTTCGATAATTATTCAAAATTAGGGTATTTTATCCATTTAGTTAGCTAAAAATAAGATGATGTTGGATGAAGCATGTTAAATTATTGCAACTGAAAAACATTCTCTCAGTTATGTATGTGTGAACCAGTTAATTTTAATTTTTGTAACAAGACAAAGAGAAAAAATAAACATGTGAAACCCATTCAAACTGTTTTCGCAAAGAGTCCGACGGCTTTATTTTTTTAGGAAACTTTAATGGACTTTGCCTCCAGTAAAATAAATAGAGGAAGAAAGCCTCTTTGGAAGGCTTTGTTTATTCGACGGCGTGTTCCACAAGAGATGAATGCTTTTACCGGGGCAACAGAACGCGAGGGTGGTAACTGGTAAGGTGGTTTCGCTTTGGCTAAATACAGACCCCCTACCGTTTGTGTGTATTGTATGCACTGTATTCAGCCAGACGTTGTAAATGGACTAAATTGCAGGAGATGGTAAACATGTTTACTCCTTGCATGCTGCGGAGCAGATTATTATTAATTAGTCAGTGTACTGTGATGCATTGCTTTTATTGAGTTTTAAATTTGTTTTCGGAAAGCTATTTGCACTTGAGTGCTCATGCATTGTTCCTCCCTTGAAATTGAATTTAAATTATTCTTTCCCAAATTATGAAAACAACAAAATATTAATATAATATGTTCTATTATATGTTCTCATTTATCTGATTACACATTCATGAAAATGTTATTATTGTAGAATAATTTAAATATGTGCGAATAACTTTTAAACAAATCACCTTATACTCCATTATTAGATTAAAACCATTATTTACCTTACAACAAATGCCTAATATGTCGCTGATCTGTTAAAAAAATAAATGTTGTGTTTTTTCTAGGTAAAATTTTTTTTTGTATGATTTCGAACAACTTTGAAGTCCTATGAAACGCTCTGAATATTGTATCATTTTATTGGTTTAGTTTTTTTTTCTAAAAGACTTCATTAAACATCTTCGAGATATACCCCAAGTTTACCCTCGCTGCCTTAATACAGGCAGGACTCACACAAGCTTAATTCTTCCTGTATTTGAGAAAATATCAGCCTTATTTGTAGAACAACCTGTTTGGCAATTATGTTATCCTGATACAGTTGTTGTTTGAATTTTGCAGAATATCGTTTTGATTGGGGGAGGTTGTTAATGTTTTTATAAACAGAAAGAGACATGTTATCACTGGAATAATAAAATTATACATTTTGAGGCTGGCTTGTTAGGGGTTGAAAAACGTATATTTTTAGACCCCTAATAAAAGTCGCAACATGATTTTATTAATTATTGAAAATATAATAACATTTCAGCTAATTTTAAGTTCCGTGGCGTAACGTAACGAGAAATAATTAAATTTAAGACAATATTTATTATCGAAATTAGTTTCCTTGGCCTGTATGTACTACGTTTTTGTGGTGCAATGTTTATTTTTCTTATTACTCGTTTGCCTTGGTGCGTTCGAACAAGATCGAGGGGAAGGTTTTATCATTAAGTTGAGAATAAAATTTATTTATTATTATTGTAGAAAGCAATCACTTTGTGGTTTGACATATTTAATAAAATAAAATACTTTTTTGTTTAAAACCACGAGTTTTATTAATTTATGAACCGACCGGTTTGAGCGTCAACTGAATTCCTTCCTCGATCTTATAAACTGTTTTCATAATCAGATTAAATTCACATTAGAGATAGGCAACAATTCAACCTTAAATTTTTTAGACCTTACCTTATCCATCATTAATAATCAAATTAATTTTAACATCTTTCGTAAACCCTCCTATACTGACATTGTCATACAGTACCTCCAATCACCCTATTTCACATAAGCACTCCGCATTCCATTCAATGGTTCATCGTTTAGTCCAATTCCAATGTCCGATGGTAATTTTGTTAATGAACTTAAACTAATTAAAAAAATAGCGGTAAATAATGGCTATGAACCATATTTTATAAATTTAATCTTAAATAAACAACTAAAACAAATAGCCATTAAACGCTTCTTATTCGCTAGTCCTTGTCCTCAAATCAATGATAATAATATTAATTATCATTGGCGGCGTGAAGTCAGACCTGCCTTTTATGCCAATAACAATCTAGGTAAATTTCTAATTAATTCTAAAGATAAGGATGACAAATTAAGTCATTCGGGAATATATAAATTAAATTATAATAATTGTTCGGCTTTCTATACCGGTAAGACAACACGTATAATATTAGGGTAAAGGAGCATCTTCGTTGCCTCAATAATAACGGTTTTTCAGAATTCGCCAACCATTTGATCGATAAAGATCATACGTTTTGTCATAGCACCGGTGCTAACATCTTACATAAAAATCGGGCATGGTAACAGACTAAACAATTTAGAGGCACTAGAAATTTAAAAAGCTGTTAAAACCAAAAGTCATATACTTAATAATCAATTAGACATATCAAGTAGTCCAATATTAGGTCTGTTTCCAATAAACCATTATTAAAAAAAATCCCAGTGCAGTTTTGCGGAAAAACCATGCCAGTTGATGCTTTGTTTCTCCAAATTTATTATTGTAACCTTCGACCAAGTATATTGTAACCCATTAGTCACATTATCTTTCGGTTTTTTCCATTGCTTGTGCACTTAGGTTGTATTCTATGGCCGTCGATGTGTTTGTTATATTTATATCATGTTGTCTCCCTCTATATTTTGTTTTATATAAGCACACATTATGACTTATTGTTCAGTATTAATTTGTACCCTGATGATGCTTGAGTAAAGCGAAACTGGTCGGTTCATAAATTAATAAAACTCTTGGTTTTAAACAAAAAAGTATTTTATTTTATTAAATATTTATTACAACTTACTTGTTTTTCGTTGACTTTATTCGGTGCACCCCTCAGAAAATTCTGAAACAAGTAAAAAAACAGGTTGATAAAGCCGGTTTCTCAGGTTCAAAAGATCTCAACATCCCTAATATATAATAAACATTGCGAGCTTTTGCGATACCATACCATATTATTCGATATATATGTTCTCAATACAAATACAAGGCAATCCTTGTTCCCTTCATAAGGCAAACAGAGCGCTTCTGTTTACTGAAGTCCTTTTCGAAAATATGTGCTCCTGATACAGTTGTTGTTCGGATTTTCCTGTGCTGAGAGGAGAATTAATAAAATAATTTTACTATGTCTGAACAAAGTAAAATTAAAGATAGATTAATTTATTTTTTTATATATATAATGAGTTAAACCTAAATTATGTGATATTTAATTAAATGATGACAATATTAGCGATACTCAATCGAAAATCTGGAAACAGAAAAACCACAAAAAGATACGGTCCCAGATGTGACCGTGCATTTTTCTGTTTCCTAATTTTCGATTGAGTTTCGCTAATATTGTCTTCAATTAATTAGAAATTAATTTGTTAATACCACTTTACTAAATACAAAATTTAGATGTTCTCTTTATCAGGATGAGTCGACACTGCAGAGAACATTGTTCTCAAAACATGTAGATTTTGTAATATATAATTTTGTATTAAAGCGGTTCAAACAAAGTCATGAAATTTAAAGTAAACTTCGAATAACTCTTGTTACAAATTTTTTTGAAGATTACATCCATCAATGGAATATATATCATTGAAGAAGAAAAAAATACTAATAAATCTAAACGAAAACATGAAAAAGAATAAGACACAGAAAAAACACTGTAGATCTTCTTCTTCAAAGACACAAAGTAATATTGCTTTAATTTATTAATTACGTCACCGCAAAGTAAAAAAACCTACCTTTTTAAGAACTATTCTTAAAAATAATTATATTAATTTAAAAAAACCTTTATTATAAGAAGTTTTCATAAGAAGCAAACACAGTGTGATTTAAGATTTTAAATAAATAAAAAGAAAATACTTTGTTTTAAGTCACTTTATTGTTATTTTTTAGTCTACCGGTTTCAGTACCTCCGTACCATCATCAGGACTGTTATAAAAATACCGTATTCGGTACCTACCGGTTTCGGTACTCCGTACCATCATCAGGACTGTTATAAAAAATACAGTATTTTTTATAACAGTCCTGATGATGGTACGGAGTTACCGAAACCGGTAGACTAAAAAATAACAATAAAGTGACTTAAAACAAAGTACTTTCTTTTTATTTATTTTATTATAAGACTAAATATTTTGTACCCAAAGATTTTTGAAGATTGTGTACAAATATTTGAATTTGTGGGTGAATTTCATTCATACACGATTGTAATAATTCATTACAAATTCAAAGAACGAATTCTGAACCGCGGTTCTAGCGGGGATTTGATTAATTAATAAGCATCAATTATGAATTTCGCGAAAACGAGCGCAAGTCAAAGCACGAAACGTGATTAAATATTCTTGTATTATCGGTTCGTTGTACAAACCAAATTATAGAAATATTAATGAAGAACCCCCTTGCTTGTTTTAATGCAGGGTAGGGACATTCGAGCGTGCGGTAAGAAAATGTAATTTTATTAAACAAATAGTAGTTAGCTAGGCGAATTTAAACTTAAACATCGATTGTAAGAAATTTCCTTTATAAATGGCCAGTAGTTAGGTACTATAAGGTTTCGTATCGAGTTTAACCCTCTTATGAACGATTTTATTTCGTATTACAAAATTGAATTGAGTAATTTATTTATTTTTATAACTTTATGAGTAAAACCTCAAATTGTAATATTTAATTAAATGAAGACAATATTAGTGAAACTCAATCAAAAATCTGGAAATTGGAAAATAAAAAAAAGATATTGGGACTCGAAGAAACCCCAGTTTTCTTAATATTGTATTCATTTAATTAATTATTAAAGTTAAAAATAAAAATAAAAGTCCATCCTAGACTTGCAGAAAAGTCAATAGATGTCGCAATATAAAAATAAATTGGACAAAAATGTATCCTGACATTATCTAGAATCTTGTAATCATACATAAAGATAGCAGCCAATAAAATATGCGTTAAGAAAATAATGTTGGTGGTTCAAAAATGACCTAATCGGATAGCGACACCTTAGCGCAGTTGTTAGCGCAGTGGCTCGGAAAGCCAAAGGTCCTGGGTTCGAGTCCCAGAGGTGCCAATGTCTTTTTTTTCTGTTTCCAGATTTTCGATTGAGTTTCGCCAATATTGTCTTCATTTAATAAAAAATTATTTCTTAACGCCCTAGTGGGCTTTTTCGTGAAAACTTTACAATTGATTACAGTATTTTTAACATATATCGAATCAATAATATGGCATCTTATCGAATATTTGAACAATTAAATTGATGTTTCCAAGCATCTTAGCTCACGAAGGGAATAAAATTATTGTGTTCGGCTGAATAGAGGGGTGACCTGACGTTTTTCATTTAGTTTTTTTTTTTTTTTTAATTTTCGGCTTTCGTCACAATTCCTACTTCATAGTAAATTTGACGCAAAAAATCAAGACTATCTCAAAATAATTTACAAATTCTTAATTATTTTGGATTTTCTTTGCATCTTGATGAGGCCTATAAAAAAATCTTATCTTTAGTGTTTAAATACCTTTGATGAGGAAAATAGGCTTAACAACAGAGTGTTCAATTTAACGGGGATGTGTTTTACGCTTTACGGATTCACACCCCTTTTACTTTTAGATGAGATAAAAAAATGGAAGGGCGACAAAAGGAATTTCACGGGTAAAATATTTTCATATTCAACAAATTTTTAAGCGGATGGACAAAAAAAGGTCTGATGAATTTTTCTACCGCTAATGGGAACCCATCCACTTCCTAAAAACCTTCTACCTACCTAACAGAAGAGTCAGGGGTAATTTTTTTTGACAATCGAAAAACTTTAGATAAATGTTATTATTTCGAGTTTAGATAAATGTTATTATTTCGAGTTACATACATCAGATACAATTGAATTATTGAAAAGTATGTTATCAAGAACAAGTTAAAGATGTGACCATATTCTGATGGCAGGGCAAATACGTGTGTTTCCTCTGACAATGAGCAGGTTCAGTAGCTGCTACTTGTACCTTTCCACGAGCATATATCTGTGAAAGTACACTTTATATTATAACACATTTACATATGGCACGGAATAAGAAGCAAACATGTTTTGCATAGCGTATCCTCGCACTTCCATATCAACCTCCAAAGTTTCATGCTACCCCGGTACTATTTTGCATGCGTGTATTTATTGTGAAGTTGGATAGGGTTTTGAAGTATGAGGATTTTATCCCGGGATAATGGAGATAAATGCTCCCCCGCACACTCCCGGGTAATAAACGAATTAATTTTCGGGATTATGTCTTTGCTTGTGGCGGTTTAACTTGTATATTTTAAATATTTATGTCCCGACACCCATTCCACATTATGCAAATAAAATTCCCGAGCATTTTTGCCGCGAATTCGGGTGTTTTATCTTTCGGCTAAAAGGGCTTAATCGTTTTGCTTTAAAGGGTGGATTTGATTTTACATTGCAGATTAGAGAATCACGCTCTTTTACTCTTTTTAAAAACCGTGTTGCAATTATTGAAAAAGTTTCACTGGATATATTAGTAAAATTATTAAATATTTTTTATTATTAAGTATTGCTTTTGATTAACTTGAAATAAATTAAATGGAGTTCTGAGAATATTTTTTATTGTGCTTCCAGTTTCTTAACGTTCAAGGGTACGAAGTAACATTATTTGCACTTGAATGCTTTGATCTAAAAAAGTTATACCAGTACTACACAAGTATATTGAAAATGAAGTTAAATTCAATATATTTATTACATTGAACAAGAAAGAACGAGTCAAAATATATCGGATTTTGTATGCATAAATAAATCCCACGGCTGAAATATGGACCAGGCACGCATGAGTAGCGAATGGTTGAGGATAGGGCGGGGGCGGGGCGGAGGCGGGTTCGAGATAATTCCAAGTGCCTAGCGGGGCGGAATGCGAGATCGGGCTCAACAATATATCCACCACTAAAAGAACAAGCAACCAAGGGTCACCGATTAAAAAAGTGTCAACAAAATCCATACCCTTTTTTGACTGCAGTACTCGTGGATGGTCCTTTATGCTAATTTCCACCCGCTTGTCTGCTGTTTTGCAGTATGCGAATATTGCGAAACATGACCTCCGCTGCCTTCTGCAACCCTGATGATTTTGAAGCTTTCTTCCACAACTTTAAACCATCAGAATGAAAGCTCATATTTTCAACAGCGAGCTTTCAAAACGGTTTTGTTAGAAAACAGTTATTAAAAACTCTGTTACAAAATACAGAACTTATTTGAACAAATTACTTCCATTCTTGTGAGAGTGTAATGGAAAGTTAATTTATATTTATGGAAAAAAAACGGCATAATTTATGCAATAAGGAAAATCATGAAGGAATTTGTTCTGGTATCATGGCTTGAATGAATCATTGTGATCCTCATCCCGACCGTTAAATTTATTTTGCTCGTGTATTCAATGTTGAGAGATACAGGAAAAAGGGAATACATCTACAAAGCTGCATTTGAGACGAATAATATTTATGTCCATGCAAAAACATAATGTTCATTGTGGCTAATTTATTGTACATTATACAAATTTATTGTTTCTATTATTTAGGATATCTACCTAGTTATTTAAATTCACCAGACCGGAAGAACATTATTTTATACTAGCTGGTTCCCGGCATGCGTTACTATGCCATTTAATAAAGAAATTGTTTCTCCCTGCGTGTCCTTTCCCATTCGTCCCGTTCCACTCCCGCCTCCCCTACCTCTTCGTACTTACCCTTCTCCCCTCGCGTTCCCACTCTGCCTTCTCCAATTTCCCTCTCCCCACTCCACTCCCCCCCCCACCCTTCACCAGACCCGCGAACCCCCCTCCCGAGTTCCCCTCCCCCCTCCCGCATTCCATACATTTAGTCCCGGTACATTCATTTCGGCGATTCATTTTGATTTATATAGATAGATATATAGAATAAGAAGTTAGAAGACGTACCAAATGGAAGATGTACCATATAATATGTAACATGAAGCATCATCCAATTACTAGGCAAAGCACATTACTCTGATAATGATAATTACTGAAAATTACGTATACTTGAATAAGTTCCAATTTTATTGGAAGAGATTTTAATATTTTTACGTTAATTTTCAGATTTTAATTTACCTCTATCTTGACTAAAAATTATCGTTCCATCTAAAAAGTTTTTTTTTTGTTTTCCACACAGGAGGCCCTGAGGAAAATAATTTCCCCCGGGGACTATGTCATCTAAGATGCGCTGTGTGGAGTTATACGGTGTCCGGAAACTAATAAAAAAGAAAGCTCAAATCCAAAAAAGTTTCATCACCAAATCAACTCCTAATGTGATGTATTCACCAGTTTTCCGCTTGCACTACGAGTTTCTGCAATACCTGTGTAAATTTTGCTTCCTGTAAATACTACGTTTATTTGAAAAATATCAGAATGAAAACATTGGAAAGTCGTAAATAATATGTACCTACACTGTCTCATATTTTTATTTATTTATTTTATTTATTATAGAAAGATACAAAATAAAGTACAAAATACATATTAGGAAGTTTTGCCTGTCCAACTAGGAAAGTTTCCCGTTCCAGGAAAAACAGATTTAAACTTTTTTTCAAAACATTCATTAAAAAAATAAAAATTCCTACAAAGCCCTGATTAGTGGGAAATGCATATTTAAATATTAATTATTGGGTATTTCCGTAAGTGTGAATTTTATGAACCGCTCAATTGTATATTATACTAAATTATCAAATTGCAAAGTGGCACTTTATTCAAAACGAGCTACCTGCCTTTTTATCGCCCGTTAACTTTAAAGATGATTTGATATTTTTCAACCGGAGGAGGGTAAAGGTCTAAGGCGAGGCGAGGTGGTTTGAGTTATTGGCGCTACGTGTGCTTTATGATACGTGAGAAGGGGTGAGTTATGAGGTGAGGGTCGCAACTTCTTTACATTACTGTTTTAATTTTACATTTGAGACTTTTGAACGTAAACTCTGTACAGCATCAGTACGTGATAATTGATCCCAACTGGGATTTAAGATAATAATTCATGTAAATGACACGACTTTAAATACATATTGTTAGAAAAGTCTGTAATTGTTTTTGTAAACTCGTTATCAACAATGTAATAAATTCATATATAACCAGAGAAAACCAGAAATATGTCTTTTTTTAAATAGATTTTAGGCGTACTGACTCTTTTCCACAAAAAATTATAAATTGATTTCGAATGATTGTTCTTTGAAAAAATTAGTATAATAAGGTTATATTATAGGTAGTTGGCAGATTTGTTAAATTTTCAAAAAAGATTTTGTATTATACAACACCCATTTCAAATTAAATAATAATGCAGTAAAATAAATCAATACATTTTCTGGAAAACGCATATTTCAGAATTTTAATTTAACTTTAAATAAAATCATTAAAAAATATATATGTTTAGGTGTTTCTTGAAGAAAATTGGTCCGTTTGTGTATTTATTTCCGCATTTACAAACTAATATATTTCAGATTTTTTTTGCATTCTTATTTTGCTTAGACATTATTAAAAAATGATAAATACTAACGATAAAAAATAATGACAAAAAATACATAATTTTAATAGTTTTATCATCCCGCGTTTCAGTATTTTTGGATGTAGGTATAAATTAAAGCAAATTAGGAATTAAATAAAATCGATATTGAGTTATAATTTTTAAAAGCTGGTACGGAGAATAATTAATCTTTCTTAATGGAACCGCCCTGTACGATCGTAAGAACATCTTTCGACGAAACGTGGATTTTCGGCCACTGGCTGGTTAAACGCCCTTAATTAGTAATACCATATAGCTGGCTGGCTAAATAAACGATTGCGATTATTTTTAATTATAATACTGTTTTTGTTACTCAACTGTTCTCATCGTGTTATTAATTTATCAAACATTTCGATATATTGAGATAAATAATAATTAAGCAATAATGTTGATTCACCTTCATGTTCCTACCATTATGTATAGGTATTATTGTGACAATTACAGATTACGGTCTCAGGCTACAATTCTGCTATAAATAAATAACACATCATTGTTAACTCTTTTGCTAATGTTGGTGATGTTTTAATTTGCCTCTATTGAAGTATAAATCGGTACTAATTGAACACTCAGTGCATATCTTAACGAGGTCACTGCATAACAGTTTTTTGTTTTCATTTCTTCTTCATTGTTTTAATTTACTAAGCAAATATACGTACCCAACTTATCTAAAATCGATAAAACTTGCATTTGTCCTACGTAAAATAAACGTGTTTAATTATTATTTTAATTAACTGAAGAGATACGCGCACTGCATATGACTTAAACGATAAAGTGAAGATTGTAGCGGAATTTTATTTAATTGCTTGTGTGTAATATTTATATGTTCTTTTGAGATGTAAATCAATTTAAAAATAAAAATGTACACGATACATAGCACCGTTGGCAGTGTTTGAGAAAACACTAAAATTTCGTTGGTAGATTAATGTTCGCATAAATTATATATAAAGGTATTTTTACATTTATGCATATTAATTTATCACGAATGAGCAGCCTGAATTGTTTTTTTAATGTCAGTAATATTATCTGTACCTAATAATATCTATAATTTAACTTCTTTGTGATAAAATAGCCACAAGTGTACTAAAATATTTTTATAGTTTTTGTCTGATTAGGTATGCAATATACTAATCTTATACATTGTAAAATACAATAAATTAATTATTGATATCAAAATCGAAATCGTGCCAAATTTACTAAATATTTTTGCAAAATAAGAAAAATTATCTACCATGATTAACAATTAAAGCTGCAGGTTTCAAGCAAATTTTTGATAAGTACCTACATAAATAGTGTTGTGTAAAATACACATAGAAATATATTTTATTAAATAAAATGAAAATGTTTTGGAAAAAACTTTAAAACTGAAACTTTAGAACTGAAAAGTGTTTTTTTTTTATAAATATTCTAACTCGTTTTGGAAACAATCGAGGTTTTAAATATAAAGAATTTAGTTTTATTTATATTTGTGTAAGTAGGTACCTAAGTATTAAATAATTGCTCTTTTTATTAAAAAAAACATACATATACGTTTATAAAAGTTTTTAGATTTTCCCGGCCAAAAGCATTTTTGTTGTTAGTTTTTGGGGTGTTATGCCATGTTGCGCTACCTCCTTCTATAGCCGACGTTTCGGACAGCGTTACATTGTCCATCATCAGGGCAGATCTTGTAGATCCGACGATGTGTCGATGATCCGACATCGTTACACAGCCGACAAACGTCGGCTATAGAAGGAGGTAGCGCAACACGGCATAACACCCCAAAAACTGACAACAAAAAATATATATATTTATATTTATACATGGATAGGTCGGTTAACATTTTCATGTACTATGACTCTGATTTTCAATGTTAAATATAGACACAAAAAATAATTGGTACTAACCTTTTAGATGCTGCACAATTTTTCAGTTTACAAATTCAGATTGATTATTCGCTTTTAGAATCGTCTTGTTGAAATTTCAATAATTCTGCAAAACTTATCACTTCAAAAAAATGTTTTGTGCAAATCTGACAGATGCGCTCTTATCACTAAAATTTATTTGTCGAGTTCTTGAATTGCAGGAAAAATAAACAACCCCTTGACGCGTGTTGTTGCGAGCATGGAAACTTCGCTACTGAAATGGGAACGAGAGGGGGATGAAAAATCCCGGCACCTACCCCTACCCGGTAGAACTAACTCCCCGAGGCGTACGGTGTAGAGCGTAGAGGGAGACCGTTAGATGTCCTTCGTAGACGGTCGGCTATCTTCGTATTCCACGATCGTAGCGATTCTCAGGGAAATCACAAACGTTTAAATTTTGTTTTCGGTACTGTTGTTATAGAAATTTTTTGACCTTAAGAGATATTATGAAGAAAGTTAATTTAAGTCACGTTAATCAAGTGAAATGGTTAATTAAACTTCACCTACAGTATAAGATAGGTACTTATTACTTATGGAATTCGGATCTACAAAGACACTCTTTGAGCATCCAGATAATCTTCTGAATAGTGAGCGTTGGCATTTACTAATATAAAAAATAGGTTCAATGGTCCTATCCTCTTTCCCCTAGAGAAAGTGCGAAATAAATATATATTAAAGTTAATTGCACAACGACGAAAGGTTTGTTATCTATAGAATCTCTAACGTGTCAGAGGTCAACGATGTAAGAGGTATAAGGTACACAAATAATGTTCTTTCTTTACTCTTTTAATTTTGCCCAAGATGTCTTTGAACAATGGATGTAGAAATAAGTAAGGTTGTAGACTGGTCCATATTTCTTAGTGAGATTACTTGTCTGGTTAAATGTCTCCTGTCTTCTCCACACAAGACATACAAACAGGAAGGTTTAAGGTAATTTACTTTTCGTTTATTTCAGTATTTCTCACTGCTTATTCAGATTTGATAAAAAACTATGAAATTATTTGATCCTAAAACGTTGAAAACCTTGTCATAAAATTAGACGATTTCTGAAAATGTGTATTTTTTGTCCTTTTACGAGTGTCTTAATTTTATATCTTCAACAGCCTTCAAAACGCCCGCCTACTCGACGTGGGCGGGGGCGTGGCTTCCGTAGGACACGCCCAGCGTTCTTTTGTTACCGACCCGGCAGCCAATAGGAAGACACGCCCACCTCCTTACTTTTAGGATTCTGTAAGGATCCAAGAAGTAACATGGATTCGTTTGGAAACAAAACGGAATCTTGTATTTCAGAAGCCGCAAAAAAACTGAGTTCTTATAATACAGGGTTTCCGGGGATAAAGTGCATTAACTTTGGGAGGTGGATCTACATGATGGTAGAAGTAAAAAAGATTAACAACATTTTTTTTCCCATACAAAAAGACGTACCTTCTAAAAATCCTTGGTGTAAGGTACAATCTTATTTGCTGAGAGCCTTCCGGGCGTGATTGTGGCTACGTTGCATGGTTGTGCTTGGCCCGTATCGTAACAGCGGAAAATAATAAAGCTAGCGGCACACGCCGGTCTATTTTTATCTTTTTACCACAAAACTGCACTAAGAGTTGGAATTTCGAAAAAAGTTATTACTTATAAATCATGTAGAATCACCTCCCGAATTAATTCACTTTACCCCCGGACATCCTGTATATGTTAAATAGGAGAAAAGTTATTGCGATTCGTAAAAACCACTGCGTTAATCCATTAAACTACGAACACACATGCTCATCAGTCGCATGCTCTCTTGTTATTAATGAGCAAATTAATGAATCCTAGTAGCATGTGTGTCATGTTCAAATCAGCAAGCTCACACATCCAGCGGCCGTTGACTTGTGAGCGTGCTCATTGATTCGCGGTGGAAGGTGTAATGAGCAATATGAGCATGCTCATTAGTATTTAATAAAATATTAAGAGAAAACCTCGTTGCATGAAATCTAAGGCAATTAGTATCTATGTTTTGGTTAAAAATATATACACGGGAGGCCCGTATGAAAATAACTTCCCTCCTGGCCTGTGTCCTATTTGAGGATCCCGTGTGGAGGATCTTTTGAAGGAAGTTCTGGGAAGGAAAAAGGCATGAGGAGTCGATAGGAATCTGGGGTTCAGTGTGTCCAGATTATCCACTACCAAGACCTAGACAGACCTCAAACTCATGATCTCGGACATCCCTGCTAAGTCACCAAATGAAGCCACCACTTGGGGTGACCTATGGCAGAGGTATATTGATTATCCAATAAATAATTCTTGGGGGACGGCACGCATTCTCGACTCCCAAATTGTTTGACAGTGAATGATATACCGGGTGTCCGGGGGTAAAGTGCATTAACTTTGGGGATGATTCTACACGATATTAAGTAAAAAAGAAAATAACTTGTTTTGAAATTCCTACTTTTAGGGGTAGTTTTGTGGTAAAAAGATAAAATTAGACCGGCGTGAGAGTCCAGCTTTATTATTTTCCGTTGTTTACGATACGGGCCAACCACAAATATGCAAAGTTGTCACAATCGTGCCCGGCAGGCTCACAGCAAGTAAGATCGTACCTCACACTAAAGATTTTAATAGGTACCTACGTCTTTTTATTGGGAAAAAAAGTTGGAATTTCGGAAAAAGTTGCTAATCTTTTTTACTCCTACCATAATGTTGAATCACCTTCCGAAGTCAATGCACTTTACCCCCAGACACCCTATATAAATGCGAGATGACAGCGAAGCCTGTAATGTAGAGAGAAAAGATTTCTTTTTTAAACACAGCGTTTTGATTAACCGGTATTCAGCCTGGAATCTTGAATGGAAAACTGCAAAAAACATATTTTACCAACTGGACCTTAGAATCCTATCGCGGTCTATTTTGGAAAATGCTGAATAGTAATTTATACCCATAAAAATGTATATTTATTACGAAAACTAGTGTGGCCAACGGCATAAAACCTTTCGATCCCTATGCCCCAGACATGTCCGTGGAGTTGATCACGTCTTGAAGAAATGGATTCAGGAATAATAATTTCAACAGTAGCATTACTTATGGCGCACAGCAAAGGCCACAAAACACTGGAAGTGGTGAAAACAAAAAAAGGTTCGTCACTTGGGAAACGTAGTGCTGTATTTGTCATGAAACTTAAAAAATCAGAAGAGCCACGTAGTGCTATTTCGAAGATAAGTCCTCATAAATGTCCTTCTATCTCTTTCTCAATTATGGTCGTACATATGATATAAACAATTTTAATTTGGGAGGCCGGTATGGGTACCGCCACCCAGGAACCATTTATTGGATAACACCTCTGCTATAGGTCACCCCAATTGGTACGTTAAGTTTGGTGACTTAGCAGGGGTGCTCGGGTCCATGGGGTGAGTTTTGTCCGGGTCTTGACGGCGGATGCGTCTGCCCACCAGCTGCACGACAGGCCGGATCGGGATAGAGAGGTTGAGGGATTTTCGTTAGTTGTTTTTGGGGTGTTATGCCGTGTGGGCAGGGCAGATATGCCCTGATGATAGACACTGTAACGCTCTCCGAAACGTTGGCTAAAGAAGGAGGTAGCGCAGCACGGCATAACACCCCAAAACAACTAACGAAAATGCTTTTGGCCGTGAAAATCTAAAATCATATCCGAGGTTGGGGGAGTTCCATTGACTTATCCAGCCGTGCTCTCTCGGAACATCGCGTTGCATCGCAGTGGGAAGGATGGATTTATACGTCCATCACTCCTGGACACCCTGACCCCAGATTCCTACCCACCCCTAATACCCTTTAACTTCCCAGAACTTCCTCTTCTTCCTTTCCTAAAAAGACCTTCCACACACCATCCCCAAAGATGACATCGGCCCTGAGGGGAATTATTTTCTTCACAGCCTCCTTGTGGAGCTAATGTAAAAAAAAGAAAAAACTCCAAAAGCTCTGCATTTAAAGTTTTACCATAGACGATCCCGAATAATAATCTCAAATAAACAAAAAACAGTTCATCCGGTCAAGGATTGCATTTTTTTATGATAATTCAAAAAATTTAAGACGAAAAAAATGAATTGCCATTATCCATTATAATACGTTTGATTAATTAAGTGTGATACACTTAAATTTTGAGTAGCGTTCGGCACAAGCGGACTCCACCATTTCAGTGCTCTGGGGATGTACCTACATCCAACTTATGTACATTGGAATATCTTAAATTTCACAAGCTACTCGCAGTAGATTCGCACATAGAAATATCTACCTACCAATGTACCTATAGCCGATAAGTCGCCTAGCGGTGGAATATTGATTTAATTTTTGGCTTAGTTTGCTTATTAACTCTTCCACGCAAAGCTAGTGTAGACAGAATTGAGTACTCCACATATTAGGTACTCCACATGGTCGGTACCTTTTCGCACATATTATGAAATTCATGTTACAATGATTTGGGTAGATAGGTCCTTATTTCAGGAATTCATGCTTGTAAGAAAATTAAAGAAAGCTTTTCGAGGATCGGGCTTTCGGGCTTTCGGCAGTGAAATAAAAGTAACAAGTTTTTACTTTTATTTCACTGCCAATTTTTGTTTCTGTTTTAGATTTGATAATGAGTTTAATTATTTAATTGAAATTTACTAGAGTCTGAGGC
Source organism: Limnephilus lunatus (assembly GCA_917563855.2). Lineage (NCBI taxonomy): Eukaryota > Metazoa > Arthropoda > Insecta > Trichoptera > Limnephilidae > Limnephilus > Limnephilus lunatus. The sequence goes on along the minus strand of OU830594.1, from coordinate 31,090,041 downwards.
ACGTACGTACCTACCTACACATACCTTCACATTTTTAATAATTTAAGGTACCTATATTACCAAATATTCTATTAAATTAGCTGAATATTGAAAACTTCTCGTGCTTTGTTTTATAATCAACAGAAATTTAGTTTTATATTAGGACCTACCTACTAACAAATTACTAGGTTATTATTAACGTTTCTCTGATTTTATGGAATGTAGGTAGACACAGGTACTAAATTGTAGATGTAATTTCATTGTAAAATGACAGAGAGCGTAATTTGAGTTCGGGTTAGGCAGTTACAAGCATTTTACTTCCCTTTTTATTAAATAGAATACCAACCAAATGACATAATAATAATTAATTCATAACAGACGTAGTTCCCAATAGGTATCTTCAGATGAACGTAAATTTCTCGTTGGGAAATTCTCGTATTAGTCCTGCAAATTTTAAACAGTTTTTACTTATACCATCATCAGATATATGAGTATATACTTAATGGATATTTAAAATCTGTTACCTTTGTATTAAAGGGTTATCAACGGTTACAAAATCAATCAATACAACCAAATTATAGAAAAAATCAAATACACTGATCTTTTTTTATATTACTAGCCATATCCAATGGCATTCAATATTTTTGGCACATGTTTAGTAATGTTTCTAATTCGATGATCGGAGGATAGTGGGCTCTTTTAAAGTCAGGTTGTTTAGATTTATTGAATTTTCTTAACCTCCCGTTTTTTTTTCAAATTTTCAATTTCACATATTTTTAAGTTAAATCCTCTCAAATTCCAAAAATTCACAACATGTTAAAAATTTGGATAACTTCCGCCTTAAGCTGTATCGCAAGTATCATTAATTTCACACATTTTTTTTATTATTTTAAATTACAGCAACTTTAGTCTACTTTGGATATTCTTTACTGAAAAATTCTTGGTCAATATTGGCAAAAATGTGGATCCGGAGATCTGCCAAGTTCAAAAACTTTTTTTTTCACGAGGCCTCCGTCGTGTACAATATACCGAAAAATCACAAGTAGGTTATATTTTTTGATGTAAGGTAAAGGGGGGATTAATTAATGATAGATTTACTGTATTATATTGCACTGATAAGAGATTGCCCTCAGGAACCGAGTCATTTCTTTTACCTCCAATCCATCTTCTTATTTCACTTTTCTTCTGAATCGTAATATTCCCAATATTAGGGTAAAATAATATTAACCCTAAATTCTTCTGACTACAGAATGTGGGACAGTGGAACTCAGCGGGAAAGCTGCTTTAAAACTATGAATTAATTTTTTTTATTTTTTTATAATTTTAACGCCTTTCGGCTTTTACATAATATATCGTAGTATCAGGTATAATTATTACAACGTAAAAAAGGTATTGACGGCCGGCGTGATCTAGCGGTAAGGCTCTTGACTCACAATCCGAAGGTCGCGGGATCGAATCCCGGCGTGGGCAAATAAAATTTGTTTTGATAATTTGTGTTATTTCACAATTTATTCATTTAAAATAATGTATAGTAGGTATATTTGTGGCACGTTCCAGAGTGGAAGATACTCTTAGTATCGCCCTGGTGTATGACCACCACTCAGAATTAAAACGTTGCTTGAAATGGAGTTAGACGTGTTTGGTGACCGAACCTGAATAGCCAGGTACTTCCCCACCTTACTCTTTCCCATCTCCTTCCCCTCCCAACTACCTTCAGCCTCACTACATACCCCAATTGGGGATGCCATAGTCTCACTGATTCCAGACGGGAGCAGCTGAGACTCTTGTGAGGTATTACTGTAAAAAAATAAAATAAAAAGATAGCTCTAGTGAGCTTTCAAAACAGCAAGAAATATAAAAAAAATAGTTTAGAAATACATGTGTATTTTATATTTATTTTGTATTTTATTTTTTTATTTCATATTATTTTTCCCTGCCGCTAAAATATATTAAATACACCCTTTTTTTAATACAAATTTCATAACGCCAGAGCTTACCATAATATATAGCCTATATGCTATTCTGAAGTATGAGCTATATTATTGTAAAGTTTCATTAAAATCCATTCAGTAGTTTTTGCTTGAAAGAGTAACAAACACACATACATCCATACAAAGTTTCGCGTTTATAATATTATTAAGATATGTAAATAAATTAACATAAGGATGAGGCACGTTGAAAATGTTTAATGGTAGGTAAATAATAAGTAAAATATATTTCATGTTGAGAAGATGTCTAATGTCAACATATTATACGAAATAAACCTTTATTTATTTAATACATGAAAAATCGAAAGTACATATAGTTTTTTTATGATATTTCACCCTCCATGCTAGGGATGACCCTGTGTTATACCTTATTTCCAATGAAGCAATAAAATTACGAAAATCTGTAAACAACGTAATAAAAATTCTTTTGTAGATTGGTAAAATTATTTGCCCAAATTTTAAATGATGAAAAGATATGAAAAGAAAGGCGTGCGACTGAGTTAAGTCAGTTTTTAAAATAGATCTATCTAGATTTTTTGCCTATGAGCCTGAATCTGTTTCCTCCATTAGGTACAGGTAAATCACGTTAAAGATACCTTTGCTTATGTAAAGATGTCATGGATGCAAGAGAAAAAAAATCTTAGGGAGCTGAAGAATGAAACAAAAAAGCATAAAAAAAAACATTGTTGAATTGAATCGCAAGTCTAAATTTAAACAGGACTGATAAACGTCGCTACGCACCCATTATTATTTGTGGGGTAAGAAAGGACCGCGGGCGGGTGTTCCAAACTATTTTAATGATATTTTAGATTTTTATCGGTGTGTAGACTTACCATAGATCGGGCAGATTTAAGACAAATAGAACATGCTAGGTACTAGGTTAAAAAACATATAAGGCACCTACCTACCAGATAAATATATCATAGTAGATTGAAGATAAACACATGGTTAATTACTAGATTTAAAAAAACATCATATTAGTGACAAAGAGATCATGGTAGGTACCAGATAATAACGTCATATTATTAATAAACTTATTGAGAAATCAGATATGAGCACGCTGTCTGGTCATCAAATAATAATAATACTAGGTGCTTACTTACCTACCGAATAAGTAGAAAATGTTTAGATAGAATAAAAAGAGATCATGGTAGGTTTAGATTTAAAAAAAACATATTAGGTAAATACCTACTCACCAAATAAGAAGATCATAGTAAGTGAAAGTAAAAGAAAAAGGTAGGTAATAAATAAAAAACATCATATTAGGTACATACTTACCTTACCTCCTTACTAAGAAGATAAATAGTAAGTGAAAGGCAAAGAGCTCATGGTATATAATAAATAAAAACATCATATTAGGTACATACTTACCTTACCTCCTTACTAAGAATATCATAGTAAGTGAAAGGCAAAGAGATTATGGGATGTAATAAATAGAAACATCATATTAGGAACGTACTTACCAAGGAGGCCCTGAGGGAAATTATTTTCTTCAGGGCCTATGTCATCTTAGGGAGGGGATGCCGTGTGGGGGATCTTTTTAAGTAAGGAAAGGAAAAGGTACGAAGGGTGGGTAGGAATCTTGGGGTCAGTGTGTCCAGGAGTGACAGACGTATGAATCCATCCCTCCACTGCGGTGCTAGACGATGGGTCGAGAGAGTCCGGCTGGAAAGGTCCAAAGGCCTCCCTCAACCAATGGCAGAGGTGTTGGTTATCCAATAATTGGTTCCCGGGCGGCGGTACCTATACCCGTCCCCCAAATTAAAAGTAAGTTAAAATCGTAGTAACATAAAGGTAAAGAGATCACAATAGGTGCAAGATAAAAAAAAATTAAAAAGCATTTTAGGTAGGTAGGTACCTACTTACCTACCAAATAAGTAGAGAATAGTAGATAAGAGATCTCGTTAAGTAATAGATAAAAAAAAGGTATTAGGTACCTACCTACCAAGATAAGTAGAAGAAAATAGATCGTGGTAGCAGTCAAAGCGTGCAGTGGGTACTCGGCAGGTTGTTATGATGGAAACGTGCATCTCTTGGAAGGTTCATCGGCCAGGGAAGATCTTGTTTTGATGACTTAGCAGAATCGCTATTATTGCTAAGCCTGCGCGGGAAAGGCTGAACAAGTGTTTCAGTGATTGGTCCGCTAGAACGATAGGCAAAACAGGGCACTCCCTCTTTAGAAAAATTGAACGAATTGGGTAAATATGCTTGAGTTGTTCCTCTTAATTATAAACATATATAGTAACAAAATAGTTGTTCTGTGAACAATAGACCTCGCATCCAAAAAAGAGGGTTTCTTATTTTCTTTCATTTAATAAATCAAAACCTTAATTTCTTCTGAAATCATGATAAGATTTATATGTTGGTAGGTACTTAAATAACTACCTACTTAACTATAAACCATATATTTTATGTAACATTTTTTTAAATATCTAGTACGGAATTATATAATTTGTCCATCTATCAATCATAATATTAAGAAAGTCCAAATAAACAAGACGGTTTTACAATTGAATAATCTTTACTGACAAGAATATTGAAAAGAAAACGGAATGCACAAACAATTTTTTTTTGAAATAGGCAATTTTCGCTAAAAGGAGTGCTTTGTGACTAACAAATTTGCAGACAGGTGTAATGCAAAACCGTCGAACTAAAACATGATGTCAATGTGCTCAGTAAACTAATAGAGTATCATGGAAATATTTTTAAGTGTCACGTTTACAATTTCTGTTGTTGAGAATATAAATAATTAGTTGAGAATTTTAAATGATAAGATTATGTGGTGGTATTGAATACTAAATCAATGTCATGTATTTATAAAATTATGACAGCATTAGAAAAATCATGTGCATTACAAAAATCACAGGAGGTAACAGTTATGCCACAATAGGGATATAAATGCTGAAAATCTTATCTAATCTAACCGTAATACTTCTCTTAACCACTTGGCCATCGTAGAAAACTTCAGACCCGCCATAGATGTTAATGAACGTAGTTTAAAAAATAATCATTGCTGATGCATTTTTTATGTTCTGTCTGATGGACAAACTTAACCCGTGTATCAGTTTGCAAGTAAGTACCTGCATATCTAATTCTTACCTGGAAATTGTACGCCTTCTTTAGTACCTACCAGAACAATAAAATTCGATGAATACTCTCACAAGAGTTCCAGCTGCTCCCGTCTTGACACAGTGTGACTATGGCATGTACGTTGTGAGGCTGAAGTTAGTGGGGAGGGGAATGAGATGTGGAGGGTAAAGGTGGGGAAGTATCTATCTATTCAGATCTGGTCACCAAACAAGGTTAAAGCCATTTCAAGCAACGTTTCAATTCTGAATGGTGGTCTTACACCAGGACGATACTGAGAGTATCTTCCACTCTGGAACGTGCTGCAAATATGCTATATATTATTTTTAATTAATAGTTGTGAAATAACATAATATAATCAGATAAAATTTATTTGCCAACGCCGGGGTTCGATTCCGCGACCATGGGTTTGCGAGTCAAGAGCCTTACCCCTCGACCACGAAGGCCATTAATAATTCTGTATCAAATTTTAGTTAATAAAATGTGGGATAAATATATTTTTTTATTAATTTTCTTGCAAAACTTTATTTAGATACCATTGTAGGTACCTATTTAAGTAGCACATATGGATAAATATTTTTAAAAAATGGTACAAATACACATCGTATAGGTACCAGTCTACTGTTTATTGCAGTCTAACATTTATCTTTCTTCAAGTACACAAAATTTAAGTAGAATTTTTGCAGTGGGTATTACTTTGAACATTATTCTTTTGATAAATGACAAACAGATCTTTAGGCAACGTGTTTTGATCCTATTTTTATCGTTTCAGAGACTTCAGAGATATGGAAAAGCGTATTTGCTTACCGAACGAATAATATTAATCGTTCTAAATCTACATATATTTTACTACATAATAACAATTTTGAATTTTCAAAGGAAAATAACATCATCATTACATAGTTAAAAATGAAGTCGTTCAAAATGTTTGTGCTCTTAGATTTTTAAACTACGCAACTGATTTTCATGCGGTTTTCACAAATAGATAGAGTGATTCATGAAAAAGGTTTATATGTATAATAAATGCTCATTGTAGTAGAGATAAGACGAGAAATTCAAATATTCAATTCAGGCAGCGGGCAGCGGGCAGCTGGCAAGTGGGTGGTGTGGATTTTATAAAGGTTGGGTAATGGCGTTGTGTTTCGTTAGCCACGGCAACTTGTGTCCGGGTCTGCTAGTATTATAATAAAACAAATATAAAACTTATTTCCAATTTAATTAAGTGTTATAATTGTTTTATTATAATATAATATTATAATGGAATTCCATCGTGAATAGAAATAAGAAAAACCAATAAATTATTCACTCCAATAAATTGCATCAAATGTCATTCAAATATATCTACGATGTAAGCATTTCAGCTGGGTTATTCTGAAAAAAAAACACTTCAATCAACCGTTATGGAAGTAACCAGACTGACTTTTTTCTTTAAATAATTATGTTTCAGTTGTAATAATGTTGTTATTTCACGGCCTTTTCTTTAAATCATTTCTATTAAAAATGAATTTAGATTGCTTTATTAAATGTAAGTGAGTACAGTTGATAATGATGAAGTCATCTCCAAAACAAAAAATTAAACTCCTAAAAAAAGTAATGATTTTTACCAATGTATCGTTAGAGCATACTGAGAACATAACTTTTTGAATTTTCAGAAATACCGAATACTTAAGCTGAATTGAATTATGCTTTAATTAGTCGTGTTTCGTATGACGTCACGATTCACCATTGCATACATTTTACTCTAATTCCCTTTGAAAGCTCATTACTTCATCTTGTTTGGAGTAATTTAATATTGTTATTAACTCTTTAAACACAATACATTTCATCAAAATAAAAATAAAAATAGCTGACGACCCCATTACTGTTCTTTACAAAGTTAAAACAAAAAAATAATCTCTTTTCATTAAAGGTATAATATTTAAGAAATAATGTAATATGAGAAAAAGTTATTTTATTGTAATTAGTATGAATAATTCACAAACCATCATCAATGAGTCCCATTAGCACAATTCCCAAACAAATATAAATGCATCTTATTGTGTTGCTTTTCAAGCTTACCTTACACGTGCTCCGTTAAGAATGCACCATTATGAAGACAGAAGATGCAAACATTACATTGCAATAAATTACTGCAAGTAACGAAGGAGTGCACCCCCCCGCCCCCTCCCGACGTTATTGCGCTGTACTCGTGCAGTTACGGGGATGTTTACTGTTTTGATGAGTCGGCGTTTCCTCCCCCAATATTTTGTTATGATATGCACCGGCGCATCGGGCGCATCAATTATTTTTTACTTGTTTACGCTCGCCAATATTCGGAGGGTTCGATATGGAAGAAAAACATCTTTAATATAACATACACTAATTGTTTTGCACTAGCCTGTGGCGGATTTATAAACGTTCATATTCGGTTTGTAAACATTTGTTAATAATTTTAAATGAATACATCAATATGTATGGATAGAAATATTTTAGCAGGCTATATAACAATTGAATAATTATGAACTCCCGGGTGGATTAGCTACTTAAATAATCTATATGTTAATATGTAATCCAAACCGGGACGCTTCAGTATTGAAACATTACATTTAAGACTCGGAATCCAGAATTTTTACCAATTTATAACATACTTTTCTTGAACATTTTAAGTTTTTAAGCTCGTGAAAAAGTATACGTTATTCTTGAAGATAATATTAATTCATTTGCCATGCCGAAATGGTAATTGTATGAAATTTCCTTGATATGAAAAAAATCACAAAGTATGCTCCGAAAATTATATGTATGAAAAAATTCAAGTGTTTCAAATTCAATTTCTACTTAAGACATTTCCTTCAAGATTTTTGCTCTATTTTAAACGAGTCCTGTGTTATTAAACATTTTAATTAATTATTAGCGCGCTCCCTCCAATTCGTATTTACATATCTCCCCTTCTTCTTATTTTTTAATGCTTACTACCGTTCCTTAATACAAAAAAATTGTTTGGATGAACTAGTGCCAATATAAAAAGAAAATTTTTCTTTCATATATATACTTGATATTTTATTGAAGACACTCCTCGACCCCAATCCCGACCACTCTACTTATAATGTGACAAAAACATGAACAAAAGTCAGTGCATGCTCATACTAAACAGGTTATGTAAACAGGTAGTCAAAAGTATTATCTGCCATAGACACCTACTGGCGAATACTGCAGGGTTAATAATTTGATTTTCGTACAACATGTGCGTATCTTGTATCTTCCTATAAGCTACATGCAATCAAGTAAGTACCTATATAAAATAGGGCCAACTTTACCTGTAAACAAGGCGGTATACCGAGGGCATTAAGGTCTTTTAGGTTGGCTACTTGAACCTTGTTATTAATTCATGATATCATTTCTACAGAAACAAGGTCCACCCTTGTTCCTTGTTACAAAATCGCAATGTGATGTTCTTCATGTTATTTTGATAGTCATAATTCATCAAAAAACTAACAAAACTTTACAATTTTTGGCTCCATGCTACTATAATACATATTTTAAGCATTTTTTTAAACTTTAACAGTGGGAATCGCAATGGCTACCAAAAATAAATTTTATTGAGTCAGCTAATAAAACGAAAACTTCATGTTCATCAATTCTGATTTAATTTTTCCGATCCAAACAATAAAAAACAAGCGCCCACTTTAAACCCATAACAGCTCATCCGCCGTTCTGAAAATCCATATCCGAGATAATGCAATTTAAAACTTTTACAAATTGCAATAAAACCGTTGCACCATTATTGCATAAGCGAACCGGCCAGTTCATTTGCAATCGTGAATTATATATCGGCGGAACAGTTGCAACATGTTTGTTGTTTGCCGGATAAAAAATCCTGAAAAACATGTTTGTACAGCGGCGCCAGGTCGGGCATGCAACATCGTATTAAACATTCAGAGAAACACAAACAAATATGGACACAAATAAAGCGACGTCTCCGATCAAATTCATTCGGAAAATAAACATTTTCCGCTGCAATTGTGGGCAGGTAGGTACATTGTACAAGCAGGAAATGGCGTAATGCTTGTTGACTTGCAGAATGGCAAATGCGAATGATCGGAAAGGATGGTTTTGTATTCAATATTTTATGACTTTCTGTACTGCTCATAAATAAATTGTTTTATTTTTAATAAAAGCAAGTTAAAACAAATGCAAAGTGAAATAGTTTATTCACAGTTCTTTTCACTAAGGATTCCTGTTCCAAGGTGAACTGTAGGTAGTTGTATTGGTGTTTACTTCCTGTCTTTGCATAGGTAATTTGCAGTAAACACATGAAATAATTAAGAATATCGAAAATATTTTTTGACCCAATATATAATCACACACAGGAAATTATCTCACTTATTTATTAATTATCGATTTTTCCCAAATAAAAGTAGAACCACTCGAACGACAGTGATCCAAATTTGGAAAGCACAGACCCGTGAAAAATCACGAGATAGTCTAAATTCTTGACAAACAATTTTCTATCTTAAAAACGACGATTAAAAATATTTTTCTGTTAAAATATTATGTTATAGGTAGGTACTTTAAGGCTTGTCTGAATTCTTCATACTTGCTTTCAATGATTTCGCTGAACGTATAATAGAAACCATTCAACAGTATCCTTATAATATTTACATTCAATATCATCCATATATGTACACATTTTGTTCAATATCATCCATAAACACTCTTTGACCAGGATTATATAAGAAAATCTACCATTTGCTACATTATTTGCTTATAATACGAGTATGTTAATTTCAAAAAGATATTTAGTAGGTAATGCCCATACTGCACCCATTTGTGTATTTTCTTCAAATTATTTCCATTGCCTTATTCCTCCGCTTATCATGCAATATTTTTCCTAACATTGAAACAACAAGGTTCAGATAATTGTGCAAATATTTAAACAAATATATTAAACATCTTCAGCAATTCTGTTTTCCTAATAATAACCTCCCAACGCAAACACCGAGCCCCAACGACAACATGTTGTTTGTCTATTGAGGAGAGAGCAACACCTGACGATGTTGAGACAAATAACAAGGAGGAAACTCCTCCTGCTACATCCTACCCTCCTTGTATAATAATTTATGGCTCAAGTGGATGTCCTTAGTGTGGGTGATGTCCAGTACCCACTTGGTGTAGAAGATTCTAGGATAGTTAAGAGGGAATAACCAGACAAAACCGGAAATATGTCATTTTTAAATCAAATCATAGACGTATTGACTCTTTTCGAAAATTTATTTCGAAAGACTGTTCTTTTATCTAGTAAAACTATGTTTTACATTTTGAGAAAATATGTTTATTTTTAGTACAATAAGGTTTCACCGTAGGTCGTTGGAAGATTTGTTAAATTTTCAAACCAAATTTTGTATTATACAACACACATTTCAAATCATATAATCATGCTGTAAAATCAATAAATTATCTGGGAAAGCTATGTTTCAGAATTTTAATTTTAGATTAAATAAAAATATTAAAAAAAGATCCGCGCACGTGACGAAAATATTTCAGTTTGACTATTTATTTACGGTCTTACAAACTAATATATTTATGATTTTTTTACATTCTTATTTTGCTTAGACATTATTGAAAAAATTATAAATACTCATGATCAAAGATAATTACAAAAAGTACATAATTTTAATAGTTTTATCATCATGCCTTTCAGCATTTTGAATGTAGGTATAAATTAATGCAAATTTTGAATGAAATAAAATCGATATTGAGTTATTATTTAAAAAAGCTATACTTATAAATAAATTATAAATGATAAATAAATTATACTTTTTATAAAGGTAAGCACATGAAGAGGACATAATGAAAATTAGTAGATAAAACCAAACAGAAAACTATTCCGTTAAGTGTTTTAACAGACTAAATGCCATTCTACTTGCAATCAAAAATACCGTTTTAATATATAACTAGTTTCCTTACAGAGCCCGAACCTTCATGCCCGTTACAGTGGCGTGCGTGGTTATTGGAACGTGATTAATTAAAGGAATTTACCTATCGCCACTTTCCCCCGGGAAGACCAAGCCACTCATCCCCCGCCCTTTCCCGTACCGCCACTCGCCCACCCTACGCCACCCTAAGCAAGCCATCCTCGCCACCCCTGCGACCAAGCCGATACACTATCGTCCAGGGTGAGATGCTGCGGAATGCTGTGTTTAAGGTGATAAAATGTAATTTTTTTTATTTTTTTTTTTTTTTTTATTACATTAGTTACATTTATACAGCAAAATTACATAATAATAATAATATTTCAAATAACTGTAGATATTAAAACATAACAAATACATAACAAATTTTCACCAAACATGTATAAATTTATACATACTTAAATAAAGTAAGGGAATATTTGCTTATCGTTAAAAGAGTTTAACCAGCCAGCGGCCGAAAATCCACATTTCGTCGAAAAATGTTTTTACGATCGTACAGGGCGGTTCCAACGAGAAAGATTAATTACTCTCCATACCAGCTTTTTAAAATTATAACTCAATATCGATTTTATTTCATTCTAAATTTGCTTTAATTTGTACCTACATCCAAAAATGCTGAAAGGCGTGTTGATTAAACTATTAAAATTATGAATTTTTGTAATTATTTTTTGATCATAAGTATTTATTATTTTTCAACAATCCCTGAACAAAATAAGATTGTAAAAAAATCTGAAAAATATTAGTCTGTAAGTGCGCAAATAAATACACAAACGGACCAATTTTCGTCAAGAAACACATGTACGTATATATTTTTTAATGATTTTATTTAAACTAAAATTAAAATTCTGTAACATAAATTTACCAGATAATGTATTGATTTATTTTACTGCATAATTATATGGTTTGAAATGGTTGTTGTATAATACAAAATCTTTTTTGAAAATTTAACAAATCTGCCAACAACCAATGGTAAAACCTTATTATACTAAAAATAAACATTTTTACACAAAATTTAAAAAATACGATTACCAGATAAAAGAACAATCTTTCGAAATCAATTTATATTTTTTTGTGGAAAAGAGTCTAAGCGTCTAAACACTAATTTAAAAATGAGATACTTCTGGTTTTCTCTGGTTACACGCTCTTAATAATAAAAATCGGCGACTGCTTACTCGCTCACTTCATATTCCTGAGAATTGGTCACCAGGCTATTTAGATAGCTAAAGCCGTTTCAAGCAACCTGTATTGAAGGTCAAAAGAGTTGATTAGTTCAATCTTTTCTAGCTTTTAAAATCGTGTCATAAATTAGGGTTTTGTTCTTTTAATTTGATAATTAACTAGCTGGTACCATGCATCGCAATGTCATTCAAGTAAATGATTTTTTTCTGCCTTCATTTCCTTTCCCGTGCGTCCCCGTTCCCCTCCCGCGTCCCCTTTCCCTCCGGCATTCCCCTTCCACCTTACCAGCCTTCCCCCTCTATCATCACCACGCGAACCCCACCTCCTTCGTTACCCTCCCCCTCCTTCATTAAATTCCCCTTCCTTCCCTCCCTCCCTTCCGCTAAAATATATGAATTACGCAGATTTTAATTTATACAAATTTCATGACGCCAAAGTTTACCATTATATAAATAGAAACAAATCACCGAAGTTTTATCGGAATCGGATGAACGGTATGGCAGCGCATAGACAACTCACATACAAACATAATTTGATTTTTACATACATTATAAAAATATACCAACTAATATAAAATTTCCAACACAAAAATGTAACACCTCATTTGCACAACATCATTACACATATCTAGGAAAAAAATACTTCAATAGCCTACCTGAAAAAATAAGAACAATCGAAAACGATAAATGCCTACTAAAAGCAATTAAAGAGCAATTTAAAGTAAAAATAACAATTTGATAAAATTTATCATCATAACTTATATGTTTAACTTGTAAATTTGTTTTTTTTAAGTATCTACCACAATTAAATTAAAAGATACAAAATATATTTTGTTAATATATTTTAAATATTTTCTCATCCCAATACTCGTCCCTCTTCTAATCACAAGCGTCTGCTTCTATAGAAGAGAAATATCATACAAAAAAAAATCTGTGAAAATTTATTATGTTGTTTATTTGTATCAAAAAAAGGTTATTTTGAAATATAAATATTATAATTTATATGTTATTTTTGCTGTATAAATAATTTATTTTCTGTAATAAATAAATGAAAAAAAAAATAAAAAAATTATGTATACAGATTGAATAACATCCCAAAATGGCACACCGCTGCTACCGAAAGAATATAAATAAAAATTAAAAATACAATTCTTCCCCAGATTAGCTGCCTTTAATATTATAATATAGGTACATTATAATCGATTAGTTACCAGTTATGGTATGATATGTGGGTATAATAAAGTCACCGCCCCCACTTCAGCGACACAGAATAACTTCCAAGTGGCGATCCAAATAATAAACGGCGGTCATTTGTCCTCCACTTTCTGGAAATAAAAAAGCGTAAAAAATGGCAGTGGATATCGCTTTCCCCGGCGCGTGTTGCCAATAAGTGTTTTTTGCCGGACAATAGGAAAAAAACTGCGGCCTTGTATTAGGGCGGCAGAATCAAATGGGGGTCGAGGAGTGAAATAGCCCAAACGATGCGGCCAACTTCCCACTTCCCGATGAGGAAAACCTTTGAGCAAGCGAAAATGTTTATCGGCCATTTAATGGGAGAAAGTAGTCACACATAAAACAAACTTCCCGCTCGGGGCAATTGGATTTGGCGAAAACAATAGTTATTGTTAAAATGTTTTTCTCTTGTAAAAAAACACCCCCGTTAAATTGCTTCCCACCCCCAGAAGTCCAGGAGGTATTATGTCGGCAGATAATGCATATAGCCGGGATATTAATGTCGTAACTTTAGAGCAGGTATAAAAAAGCGAAAAAATAATGAAAGGAAACACAAAGAATCCTTAAAAACTCATGTCATTGTTATCTTCAGATAATTTATGAATTATACGCGGTAGGAAACTCGTCTTTCTATGGGGCTTTAGATATCACTTTAGGTAGGTGGAAAATTTTCTGTGTTTTCCGTACAACGGAAGTGAAATAAGGATAAAAACTTTGGCATTTTTGGATAATTCTTAAACGATTATCCTTCCCCGGAAATAAAAAAATCTGCTTTAGAGATATTCTGTTGTCCTGATAACTACTGGGATGGCTGAATTCCGGGCTGATGCATTATTGCATTTATTGATAAAATATTCGTAAAGAATTCAACAAAAAATGATATCCATATTGTTTTCATCCTTTTCGATAAGCTTGTCTGAAAAGTCGGATGTTTTTTGAAATACTAAGGCTAAATTTAAAAAAATGGAAGAACTTTGAAATGAATTATTTATTACATTTTAAATCATTACCGCTAATCCATTAGACCCGTTACCAATAGCGTGCAGTGGATTACATTTCAGTCCCAATGTGAGGAACTGTTTTCGGGAAGCAGGCGGATATTGTATGTTATTGCCACCCTTTCCTGGTCGGAAATAGCCTCTTTATATATATATATATCTACGACTTCTATGGGGAGGCAGTCATACAATATAAATTACCCATTCAGGGTACAAGCGAAGGCACCTGGGAGAATATTGGGATGGATTTTGATGGAAAAACAGGTTTGAGTGCCAATTTTTAAAGACTTTCAATACTTGGAATTAACTGGAGTCTATTATACAACCATTAAAATTAACTGCGTTGATTATAATTGACTTTTTTATAGTTTTCGTTTCGACGCACAGTTAACAATTCAAGGTTAGCTCGACTTTATTATAAAATGCAAGGTTTCTTTCTGGATTTCATTTTAATTTAATTGGGTACCTAAATGTCTAATCTTGTTAGAATTTTGAAAAAAAATAACATTTTAGCTGCTTGCGACCTATGGCACCATCGCAAATACGCACTACCTCGAAACGCGAACGAGTAATTTTATATCAGTCAAGTTAAGATCTCTCCGCGGATGGATGTGTGCACGTCATCTTGATAATTCAACTATAACCACTTTGTTTTTCTGAATCTTTATAATGAAATCTAGAAAATCAGGTGATTATCATAACTAATTAGTTTTAGTGTGATAAAAATTATTGAAGTTACGATTTTTCAAAACGTATTTTTTTTAAAGTTTTGAATTCATCGAGGCTTTTAAAAATGTATCCGGCAAAATTTTACGTTTTCTGTATTTAATGGATATTAATGTGTCACATCAATTTTAGTTTTGTGATATATTCAGGATTTATTTTAACAACTTTTAATTTTTTCAGCACCAAGGCGATTTTTGTCTGTAGTAATTTTTTTTATTCAAATTTCGTAACGCCAGAACTTACCATTATATATATAGAATCTCTCTTCTGCTAAAATGAAATGTTCTGTAAAATTTTTGAATTAATCCATAGATTACTTTCCGAGATCTGCGAACCCAAACATACGGAACCTGAATTTTTATATGTATAGATTGCTGTAGGTATTAAAACGAGTGTATCAGGTTGAATCGCACAATTTTTTTTTGAACATTTTTTTCATATAATGATAATTTATATTGTCTCAAAAACAAACTAAAAAAATAAAGTCGAACTAGATACTCAAAATTACCAACTGGGCGACGCCTGAAGAAATCTGGTGATTTGGAGTTGAAGAAGTTATCAAGCCGATTATCATTTTCCACGTAATGACTACGTTTTAAAATAGCATGTCATATTATGATATTTTATAAATAGAGGGTTATAATTCTGATGTGGAAAACAAAAAGGCCATAAACTTTGTATTTCAAGAAATTACAGAAATGGGTCTGTAAAATGGAGAATACATAATTTGTTTTAAGTTTGGTAGAACATATCATTACAGATGGAATATTGTATAATATCTTTGTTACATAATTCGATTAAATTGGAGCTTTCTTAACTTTAGATCGCTCCAGTTGGCACAAGTACAATGGCTCCAAACAGGGTCCTTGAAGTTTCTCTTCATCTCAATCTTATATCATGAAAAATTCATTAGGAGCGCATAACCCTTCCAGGAAATTAAGGCAGCTTTACCCGTACTTAACAATCTCTCACGCCCCCGTGTATAAAGTAGGCGGATAATGTCTCGCGCGAAAATGAACGAATTGTCTTTTCACGTGTCACCTTATAAACTCTCCGACTTACGAGACGTTTTCTGACATTACACGTCCTGTAATGTCTGTGCTCCGTGTAAAATTAATGAATTCCTTTCCCCAGAAGCGAGGGCATTATGCAAAAGTAAACGAGTGCGTTCGTTGTAAAGACTACAAACTGTTTTGCTTGTCTGGTGACAGTTGGGGGGGTAGTTAATGTTGTGACAAGACTGATTGTCTTAACGAGTATATTATTATTTGGAATGTGTGTTGCGTTTTGATGTGCAATAAAAAAAACTGATTCAAGGCTTGATAAACAAATAGCAGAACGTTCATATTACATACTATTAAAAATTTAAAATAAATTATTGTACTTTCCGCATCCCTGTGCATGTAGATTAATGTATCGATTTAAACAATACTTCCTCACATTTAATAAAAATGTTGGCATCCCACGGGGATCGGTACTGTTTCCATATTTTTTGTTGCGCTTTAATGATCGTTTGTAGTGTGCACATTGTTATGCGGATGATACAGTATGATAGTACGATACTTGAAATGACTTAAGCCATGTTTGGTGACCAGATCTGAATAGCCAACCAGTCAAGAAGAAGAATACTTTTTTTCTTAATCGAATGACCAAGGTCGGTCCAGACATCTGTAAAAGTTTTGAAAAATATTTAGTTTCGTCGCATTAATACCCCCGTTAGAATGCAAGAACCAACTCAAACCCAACAGTTTAAGGCAAGTTAAGAGGGTAGCCCTAATGCTTGACCCAGTTAATTAGAATGTAAGTGGCTAGACGGTCTTATCGCCAAATTGCCCAAGAGTCATAATAATTATAACGCATTGGGCGGAGGGTCACGATGCTAGGGTACTTACATAAATACAATTACACATAAAATCATACACGGCACTTCCCAATATCTTTATGTTATATTAGCTGAACTTCCCGGCGTTGCTCGGGGAAAAGGCTTACATAGCGTTTTTCCAAATCAGAATTAGACAGTGAAGTTGATGGAAGCCTGATGAAAATAAATTCCCTCAGGGTCCGTGTCATCTTTAGGGATGCTGTATGAAGAGTGCATTTAAGGAAAGATTGAAGACGAAGAACTAGGAATGAAAAAGGTATAAGTGGTGTTTAGGAATATGGGGTTAAGTGTGTCTAGGAGAGACGGACGTATGAAACCATCCCTCCTACTGCGAGCTTCGAGGTTTGAGTTTCGACCTTTGAGCTTTGATCTTTAAGCTTCGTGCTTTGAGTTTCGAGCTTTGTGATTCGAGTTTTGATCTTTAAGCTTCGATATTTTTGTGAGTTGATCTTTCAGCATTGGGCTATGAGTTTTGAGCTTCGAGCTTCAAACTTCATGCTTTAAGCTTTGAACTTCGAGCTTTGATTTTTGAATTTTGATATTTGATTATTGAGCTTTGAGAATTGTGCTAGGTGCTTTGAGCGATGCGTATTGAGTACAAGACTGTGCGCGATTGGTTGAGTTTAGAGCTTTTAAGAGGACTTAAAGTTTGTCAAAAAATTCGAAGAAAGTTTATGATCCCCGTCATTGCCCGGGCTTTACGTATAGCTTTCAGAAATCAGATGGATACAATAATGATCCTCTTAATTTGAATATCTTGTGTATAAAATTTCATTATAACCTATCAAAATTCCGCTTTAAGGGGTGAGAAAAGGTGAAGGGGGTAGTTTTTTTAAATCTGGTGTAAACAGAAACAGTAACCTTCTCCTTACTTTGCAGGTTAAGTGTGCAAAGGGGGCATACATTAATTACGTGAGCAGTTTTTCTCCCAATCTAGCCCCCCCCCCCCCCCTTGGTGAGATAAATTTGGACCACTTCGTATATTCGTAACGTGAGATTTTGCTGGAACCCCCCCCCCCCCTTTTGAGCTCACGTAATTAATGTATGCCCCCAAAGTATCATCAATCACGGAATAAAATTGTAGATTTGCACAAAAAATAAAGCTATGCCCCCACAACAAGACACTCGTCTTACTCGTCGTACGAAATCAGGTGTAACCGTAATTTTTCTCTAATTTTGAACGTCAAATGTTCAAACATTTTAGAGTAGTATAAAACTCCACTTTAAGGGCGGGAAAAGGGGGTTGTAGAAAGAGTCTTAAGAAATTTCATAAAAATAGTGATCTTTTTCTTAATTTGAAGGTTGTGGGATAAATTTCATCGACGTTGAGAAAAAAACTGTAATAAGGATACCAAAATTTAATTAACATTTTTTACTTAAAATATTTTCGGAACCACTGGTTAAGGTAAATCAAGTGCGTCCCTTAACACCCCGTAAAGATATGAATATATAATATGCAGCTAATATCCCCGGCGTTGCCCGGGCTTCATGCAGAGTTTTTCGAAATATAATGTAGATGATTATTTTCCTTGTATTTTGAGCGTCAAGTGTGCAAAATTTCTTCAAAAATATCAAAATGCTGTGTTAAGAGGTAGGTGTCGACGCAGCTATTTATTCATCCTACCTACTTTCAAAACCTATCCTGTCTGATAATATTACCTACTTGTGGAACAATAACCCCCAATCGTTCTGTTATGATGCACAGTGGATCTCTCGGTGTACTTATGCAATATCGACTGAAATAAATTTATTAAAGGAACTAGTGTAGTGATCATCTCCTTATTGATCTCTCGGTTTTTTTTTTTAATATCGATTCGCGTGGAGACTTGTGCAGTGTGCTCAGCCAAGTAGTTAATGAATAATTATACAACAAGAACATGCTCAGGAAGTCAAGGTGGGAAAGATTCCCTTCCAGTGTCCACTGTTCACACCCCCATAGTTGTTGTACTGAAACGCCGTATTTTTTTGATTAAATTCTAAATTATTATAGGCCCAATTGATTCGCAATATATTTGCGACTACAGGTAGGAAAAGGGAAGGTGTGGTTTTCGAAATTTCAAACAGTGACCTTTCCATTGTTTTGTTTGAAAACTGCCTTATAAGTATATATATAATAAGATTTATGTACAAATTAAATCGACGCCCTCCCGCCACAAACAATCAACTTTATATGTTAGAAGATTTACAAATCAAAGTGTTAAATTCCCAAAAATGACTATTTTAGTACCTATTGTCAAAGGAACATTGTTTTTGAAGTAAAACTTCTTTACGTGCGCTCGACACTTGGGAGTAAAATGATGAATACGTTATGAAACGTTACGAAAAAATATGAAACGTTACGAAAAAATGTGACACGTTACGAAAAAATGTGAAACGCTAATCAATATGAAACGCTTATCAATGTGAAACGCTAATCAATGAGTTGAGTTGAGTTGAGTTGAGCTGAGAGCTAAGAGCTGAGAGCTGAGAGTTGAGAGTTGAGAGTTGAGAGTTGAGAGTTGAGAGTTGAGAGTTGAGAGTTGAGAGTTGAGAGTTGAGAGTTGAGAGTTGAGAGTTGAGTTGAGTTGATGGGGATGTTGAGGGGGTGGGGGTACTTTTATTCCTGTTATTTTTGTATTGTTAATGGACGGCATAAGTTAGTGAAGTTTTACTTCAGTCGTGTGGTCTAAAGCACACTCGTTTTTTTTCTTCTAATTAATCCAGAAGATAACAAAAATGGATGTAAAACCCATGCCTTTGAACTCTCGTCACATTTGACGTGATATTTGTTTTTTTTTTTTAAGATTTTAACAATCTATGTTACCCGTGATTTCACCGCCCGTCAATTTGCTCAACAAGCAATTTGGCAACTTTTTTGTTTGGTTGTTTGATCAGACATTGATCAAGTCAACAAGCATAATGATCATCTGCATTTTAACAAACGCCAACAGGCTAAAATCAGCGGAGACCTATTGGATTGTAAAGATTAGATGCTAAAAAGAAAAAAAGTTTATGTGATTTACGCCCTTTCAGTGGTGGGTGGAGCGAGTATAAATTTTCAAAAATGTAAAAAAAAATCGTCACAATGACTTACTCGAGCGCGTCAGATATTAATAGCGTATACGCCCTACGTGTTTCTGGTAACAGAGAGATATTAATCTGACGACTTGAGTGGTGGGGGTGGCCGTATGAAGAGGTATAAAATTGAAAAAAAAAATGGATTTACTCGAGCGTGTCAGATTAAGGTAATGTGAGTTAATTACATGCAGAAAAGTTTACATTTCAATAATCTGACGATTTGGACGTAACCTAAACTTGTGGCAGATTTTTGAAAATGTAAAAAAAAATCGTGTCCTTGACATACTCGAGCGCGTCAGATTTTTATATATACGGTTCAGTTTGATGTCCTTGTTGTGCTGACCTATAATCTGACAATTATGTGGAGGGGTTTTCTTAATCTGACAGTTTTAAGTTTTTTATTTTATTATTTATTTATGAATAGAATTACAAGGAAAAAAAAATAATATATACCTATTATAATGATAAAAAGAAAATCGCTTAATTAAACTTCTTAATAATTTCTTTACACAATGAATAAACCAAAGCGTTGTACACGAACGCGCGGCCTAAGGGCCTCCGGCTCTGCGACAGAATATAAAACGAGCAAGCGCTTGTCAACGTACGACTCGACCATAGACATATGAATATTACTAGACCTGCCCTAAGTGATAAAAGCGGTCTGCCTATATATAAAGAGGAAAGATTTGATTGTTTGTTTGTTTGCATTGAATAGGCTCCGAAACTACTGAACCGATTTGAAAAAATTATTTCACTGTTAGGAAGCTACACTATCCCCGTGTGACAAGGGCTATATTATATTTTCAATAAATTAGGTCTCCAATAAATCCAAAACTCCAAGGTGTAAAAAAATTACCTAAAATATTCTTTACATCGCGTGCGCTGCGAAAACTATTGATGACAGAATTAAATATTGTACTACGACTTTGCAGAACACATCATTATTAACAAAAAGTGTCGCGACAGCATATGTCTAACTATTGTAGTTATGCCACAATAAGTGTTATTTTATTTTTAAACGTTAATTAAAATGTCGCTTGAGTCGTAGTAATTTTTCAAATCGGTTCAGTAGTTTCGGAGCCTATTCAATGCAAACAAACAAGCAATCAAATCTTTCCTCTTTAAATATAGGCAGACCACTTTTATCACTTAGGGCAGGTCTAGTAATATTCCTATGTCTATGGACTCGACAGTTATAGGCAGTTCTCAGCGCCGTCAGCCGATGTACGCTCCACACTCAGCGATGATTTTAGCTTCTTCGGCATGTTGAAATCGTCAGATTATATTATTTCTGTGATCCTTACATTATTTCCTTTAAAATAAAAAAAAAAATTAACCGCGCTCGAGTAAATCCACGTGACGTTTTTTTTTTGCAACTTTGTGACTCGCTAATTTTCTTACGTCACGTTCAAATCGTCAGATTATTGAAATGTAAACTTTTCTGCATGTAATTTACTCACAATACCTTAATCTGACACGCTCGAGTAACTACGGGGATCGATTTTTTTTAACTAATATGATCGGTTGCCTTAGCCGCACACAATATTATTGGTTCATAAATGGTTGTAGTCCATAACAGGGTCGGGAGGTATCTCCCCTTAGTTAATCTGACGCACTTGAGTAAATCCCAAAATCTACTATTATCTCCACACAGCAGGCCCTGACGAAAATAATTTCCCTAATGGCCTATGTCATCTTTGAAGATGCTGTGTGGAGAGTCTTTTTGAGGAGAGGAAGGAGTGAACATGGGTCTTTAAGAGACCCATGTTGTAGGAGGGCGAAACACAGAGGTCGGCAAATCATTCCATAGCCGAGCTGTTGAACTCAAGAACGAGTCGTAGAAACGACCCGTTCTCGTGTGACTAATGTCAACCGTGTACAAATATTGGGCGCGTGTTTCCCGACTATGCACCGGTGCCGAGGGGATCAATGACGCTAAGGACAGCATTCTCTAAAGATTGCAATCCGTTTTTTTGTTATTTTAATTACATTGCAATGTACCCGTCTCGCTAGGAACTTCAATAATTAATGACTCCAATTAATTACCAATTTGATAAGATATAAAAATATGACAGGTGTTTAAACAACTAACCATTAAATTTATTAAATAAGATACTTTTAAGTACGATTGAAAATGTTTCTCAATCAATATCTAACACCAGATTGGTAGCGCCCGTTTTAGCAAAACCAAATAAATTTATTTCAGCTGCGGGAATCGAACCCGATACCTCCGAATCAAAAGTTCCAGAATCAAATGCACAGACCATCATATCATAGCTACGGAGACCGATTAAGTACATATATCCGCACGGTGATACGAGTCTAACAATGATTAAGTGCACGTATAAAACGTCATACATTTATGTGTGAGGTATGCTTTATGATAGGGATATCTTAAGAGAAATGATTTATAGATTTGGAATAGCTCGTGGCGGTACCTACGTGAACAGCTTTCTAAGGGTGAACCACTGTAAAACCAGTGGCGGGGAACATTTTCATTTATTCGATACGTGTTTAAATATTTATAGTGGGTATCTTATATCAATTTGGGAGGCAGGTATGCCGCCGCGGAAACCATTTATTGGATAACAAACATGTCTGCCTAGTTTCGATTGGGGACTTAGCAGGGGTGGCAGGAATCCCATGGGGATAGGTTTGTCCGGATCTTGATGACAGATGCGTCTGACCACTAAACTGCGTGGCTGGCCGGATCGGGAGTGAATGGGTGAGGGAGACCTTTTGACCTCTCCAGTAGGACTCCCCCGGAACATCGCCGTGGGAGGGATTGATTTGTTCGGTGTTTGTTCAATTTGTTGAATCCCGGACACACTGACCCCCAGATTCCTACCCACCCCTCATACTTTTATTTACTTTCTTAAGGAAGCCCTCCACACAGTGTACCCCCATACAAAGGCTCTAAGGGAATTATTTTACTCAGGGCCTCCCGTGTGGAGCTAATAAAAAAAAAACAACCTGTAGACTATTTTGTTCACTTGGTCTTTTAGTTGTTAGCCCTTTTTAAAATTTATTTTTCATAGCTGGAAACCGGTGCGTTTATTGACTTTTATTTTGAATACATGTACATGTACGAACACTTTACTTGCCACATTGGACAATTTTAACAAGATTTTGTGATATTTATTTATAATTTTTTAAATTATGCAAGTGTTTTAAAGAATAATTATGAACTACGTCCCTAGTTCATAATTATTCTACTAAACCGATAGTAAATTAACAAAAGAAATATGAAATCAGGTGAATTTTAAAGTGATCGATTTCATGAAATTACCCAGTGAAGAAGAAACACTGCCGTGGCGGTCTACCGTCTACCCGATTGGCGAATTTTGTGATCCAGAAAGAAAGGTTTTTTTACCACTCTATATTGATGCCCGAAAATGTTTAAAAAAAAAATTGTTCCTACCTAAACATTGCGTAAAATCTAATGCAGGATAGCTGGTTAAGAGAGCACCCAAGAAAATAGTTATTATTAAAACAAACTTGGACTTCCAATAGGCTACTTGAATGGATTTTATAACGACTTGGAAAAAATCTGTGGATAAATTTTTTTACTAAGATTACGAAAATGTTAGTGAAAATTTTTAGAAATGTATAGTTTTTTTTTTTATTTTTTTTAAATAAATAAATCCATTATTTGAGCTCGTGACGTCACTTCATAAAAATGTCCCGTCTCCAATTATGTTCCCTTAATTTTGTAAAATTCCACATGATTAATTTTTTTTTATATGGCAACACTTTGATTTCCGGCGAATTTTTGAATTTGCGTTTAACGATCACTAGATTTATTGTTTTTTCTATGCGAACTTATCCTTTGGTTTGATTTTTTGATAAAGATGGCGGTGTTTTTACAGATGTTACGAAGAGAACCGCATACAATTTATTGCTATTCGTGTGGAAAACGTTATTTTTTTAAATTATTTTCGGCTATGTAATTATCGTCTTTTCGCACCCATAAAATTATGTCCCATCTTTCCGGTTTATAAAAAATGGTCTGATTTTTCGGATTGAAATTTTCAAAAAATCGCCAGGGCTTCAAAAATACGATAAAAAAACATACAGAGTATCTTAGAATATTTTCCTAAACCGGAAATTTAAAAAAAAGTGATGCAAGTGGCCTATTGAGGACGCTACTGACTTTATAAGAACATAGGTGAAATACCTTAGTTCGTGAGGACATTTCGGTCCACAGCACTAAGCAAGCGTTTAAACTCCCAGTTATTTATGTGACCCTGCTAAGGAGACCTCACTGTATTTCTCTTCAGCATCTAAGTGAAAGGGTGTGTAGTGCAAAGGAGAGAGACGAAGGGAATATGAGGTGGCCCGTGCATGCTTGGCATACTAGTGCGAATCTGAAGGTGCGTGCATAAATAATGCGAAAATCGTACCGTTTCCATGAGTTACGACCTTAATGCATTGTTTATGATAATAGTGTCACCCTGCACGCGTAACCATGGTAAGTAGTATACTCTCTCAATTTATGATCTTCTGGGAGGTCACAGAAATAAAAAAAAAACATTATTCTCTATGGAATTTAAATCTCTACCAGCAAGTAATGACCTCCAATGTGCAGTCGGCGCGCGGCATTGCATGTAAGGGTAAAAGGTACTCCTCGTCTATTTCGTTAATTTTGTATTGACTGCAGTGCCCCTTTCTAATTGCAAATGACACAATTGAATATCCGACAAAGGGCATTCCAAGTTTCAATGAAAAATAAACATCAGAAATGCTTCGAATCCCGGCTATTGGAATGGCAGGTGAGCGATATGCTGCATATTAAAGCTTCGCTCACTCCTCCTATTCTCGCTTTATTTCGCTCTCCGCTTTATTATTTCATCGCTCCACGGTGACAGGTCTGCTCATTTTAGGAGCTTCGTTAAGTAAAAATTTTCAACTAAATTGAAAATTTCAACTAACTTTATAAAATACCTGTCTGACAACCCAAAAGCTCGGGGGTGTAATCTGCGAAAATATTTCAGAATATAAATCTATATCTACTTTATTAGTTGGTTAGCAAGTATTACATAGCGGCATTTCATATGAACCAGAATTGTTAATAAAATCGTATTTTTCCAAAATTTTACATAAGGTTATGAAAAAATAGGTAAAAATTCATTGCATGTCCCTGATTAGTAGGAAAAGTGCAAAATGTAAGTAGGCATATAGATTCTTAATTATTTCTCGTAGGAATCCTTTACAAAGATTCGAGACTTGCATAACTGCAGACCGGAGCGGAATGAACGCAATCTTTGATTTGCAGAATTAGGCATTTGAAACAATCAGCTAATGAGATTGGGCGCGCACAATGGCCGGGTCCCGAATGGCTCCATAAATCAAAAGGCAAAACCAATCAAGCGCCTACAGCACTGGGCGTCAGTCTCGTCAGTGTTTGTACAAAGGACCGATACGGACCCCTTCTCGATTCTGCCTCCCGGATATTTTTTTTTACATTATTGTTATGACCCCCGTTCATGTCCACCGACGTCATCCGTTGGGCCGCCGGATATATTTGATTAAAAAATAACGACGCTGGAGCGACGAACAAAAAGGAGATCGAAACGAAAAAACGGAGAATCGAATTTTCTGAGTTTGTTAAAGCTTTAACTGTCGGTCATCCTTGGGTTCATAGTCCATATGTGGTGGTCCATCGGAAGATCGTACTAATACACCTCCGCTTCCTGGTGCTTTTCTATTCCCCTTTCAGTATTTAATTAATGTCGCAGACATTAATGTCTGGAAAAAGAGAACTCTATTACTATTTAAAATTTAAACAAATCTAGAAGAGTTTTATTTTTTATTTTTTTATTTACGCCCTTTTTCGGGGCTTTTAAATGTAAGAAAGATTTTTTTATGTAAATAACATATATTATACGTTAATAAAACTTATTCATAATATAAATATTAAAAGTCTATAAAGTATGCAATATCCGATAACCTAGATCTATATTGATTTTTTAAAGTAGGTACCGATATTTATAAGGGTTGATTTTAGGTGCAAACAATGAAGAAGCCCTTCATTCATGGATGCCACATTATCGGCCGACATTTATTACGTTGTTGTTATTACGTGTATAAACATGATATTTCTCGAATATTTTATATTGAATACATCAATTTCATAGTTCACTGAACGCGTTTTATTTTAAACCACCTACCCTTCATCACCATCGTCTTTTAGGTAAGTATATCTACCAGATTTCCAAAGATATCACTTAGTACGTTCCACATTCCGATATAGTCAATTTTGCACACACGTCATGAAAACTGACAGCCCTATCTATTACCTTATTTTTCCCACTAAGTGCACTGACCAGTGTGAGAATGTTGGCGAGGCGAGGGACGGAAGGGCTGTTGACTCAGCCACTTTGCGCCCCGGACCCGGGCTGCTGCATCGTCCGTCTGTTTGCTTTCCGGATGTATTATTAATTTTCGCAAGTGAAAATTCAATTGATTCTCTCACTTCTTTCGATACGTAGATATTCGTGGAGATGGGTATTTACTCTTGCCTGGGCAGGGTATCTCTATTTGCATTCACACAGATACTTTTTTTTAAAGTTCAGGAACGTAACGGAAGAAAAATATATGAATTTTCCCGTAGATTTTGTAAAAAACATATTAATTAACGATCGTGGCCACATAAATGTGCCTAGTGTGATGGCCAAAAAATTACCCATTTTCTGTAATATATATACTTTACTGAATAAAGAACATTAAAAAAAAAGAAGGAATCGTAAACTATTTGACACTTGGCTCAAAGATCAAGCGTTCAAAATTAGGGAAAGTGTAAAGGAATTTTATTGTTTTTTCCGCACTAATAAAATTAAAACAGTACGTTTTGATCATTATGTCTCTCTGATAGGTGGGAGACATCCATTCACTCTTAATATAACTACGTAATTTCCAACCCTTCTTCACTCCTTTTCTTTCCACTTCATCATTTTCTTTTGCGTCTGAACATTTCCAAAAGTTACCTAATGTAAATTTATTTTGTATTATAACTGTTTGATCGTCGTAGTTTCTACTTCAACTGTCAGTTACAATTATTTAAATGCAATTGGTGTTTAATGTAATTTTTCAATACCTACTTGATATTTTTGCGAATTGCGCAACATTTTCAATCCCCAGACGAAACAGCTTATTTCTCCAACCCTTGGCAGATGTAATGGATAACAAGATTCCGCTACACGCAACTGTAGCAATTATCTCACTTGAGTTTGCGCTCCGGGAAATCCCATCCAAAAAGAAGCCTTAAAAATACTAATGGATAATGGAAACCGGATTTTTCTGCCAAGTGATGTCCGTGCTACGGAATTGATTTACGTAAATTGACTCAGTCCGCCGCGTATCACCAACTCCGGCATTTGCATTCGGAGAGCTTATTTTTTTGTTAATATCCTCGTGAAAACATTGAAACGTCCAATCACAAGTCCACATAGATTCCAATAAATAAGCACTGTTTGCTCAGACTAAAAATCTGAGTAAACACTAAGCACTTTTGCATAACGCTCTCAGTTTTTCCATCGTTACATCGTACGCGTACATACTGGGAAGAGACCAGTTGTCCGTCCGTGGGTAGATGAAGATACTTGATTCAAATGGAATATATTTATTTATTTACTCTTTTATACGCTCATAGGGCTTTTATATTGGGAATATGAAGTATTTACAATTTTTACAAAGTAATAAAATAAATACTTGGATTACAATGGAAAAAAATAAAATAATAATAATCACCCAAAATTGTTAGAAATAATAATAATGTCACAAGAAAAGCTGCAGTAGATTGTTTCAGAGAAAGGTTTATTTACATTTTTGGTAGAAAAGTCCGACTTATGCCTTCGACATAAATCAAAGAGAATTCAGGGCAAAGAAAATCAGTAGGTACCCACGTATCTGAAGATATACGAGTTTTACTACTGACTCCGCGAGTTTAAATCTATAGTTTTATAGTCACTACAAAAAGCGGTGCAAATTTCGTGATGTCAGAATATTTTTGCTTACAGCGCATTTTTCTGTGTTGTACCTAATAAAAAAATATTTTTCACATACTCTGTTGTCTAAATCAAAGAAAGTAAATTCGTATGAGTTGCGGTAGGCTTCTTTTCGCAGCTATTTAATATTTCAAATGACAGAAACAATATCAAATTTAGCCACCACAAAATATAAATGATTTTTTGAATTTCTTAATGCGTAAGTAAAATGCTTTTAAATGGGAGATAAAGCGAGGTTAGGGGATGTTTCTTACTTCTGAATATTTGTTTAAAATGCGCAATGATGATTACCATCAAAATAATAAAATATGGCCGCGAATTCCGCCTAAACATTTTATTATCGTCAGAATGGAGAGGGGGAGCAAGAATGGCGAAACTTTGGATGATAAATAAGGCGCTATGGGCAGTAAAAACAAATTATAGAATAGTGTAAATAAACGTACATATTAATGAGGGTTTCACAATTCCTTTGTTTTCACACAGTAAAAGCTTAGCCAGCTTACTCTATTTTACGGGTCGTGTTTTATCTTAGATTAGATTTATATATAAAATGAGATACGTCTCATTTTTGTTATAAAATAAATAACTTGAACGTATATTCTTACGAAAAATTTATGTCTTTAAAAAAAGCACATCTTTGAATGTCTGAAATTTTTAAGTTTTTTTTTTTTTTTTTTTTTTATTTAATAAAAGAATATTGTACATTGTATATTATTTTTGTGTTATTTCAACCGCCATGCTAGGGATGTCCCTGTGTTATGGCGGGTGAAGTTTTCAGATAGTAAATTATACATGTTATGGTTGTAAAGCAAAAATTTAAGTTATACAAATTAAATCAAGTTGCAAATATAATAAATATGGTTTTTAAATGTAATAATAATTATATTCTATAGTAATAATAAGAGTAATATAATTAATAATATTAAAAGTAATAAAAATTAGGTCGTTATTTTTTCGTTATTTTTCTTATATAGTGCAATTACATTGCGTTAATTTACTAGATATTCATTTGTGGAAAAGTGTGTGGAAGGGTTTAGTCTTTCATTTGGGAAAGATTCAACCCGGACATGAAATCTGGAGCACCGTAAAAAATAAAAATTAGGTCGTTAATAAAATTCAATGTGAGTAAAAGTTATAAATTTGTTAGTTTAAAAAATTGTTGTTAAATTATACAATTTAATTGCGAAAGAATAGTAAGAATAATATGTAATAATAATTAAGTCGATAATAAAATTCAATGTAAGTAAAAGTTACAAAATTATTTGTTAATTTAGAAAATAGTTATAGTTATACAATTTAATGTAATAATAATATGTAATAATAATTAGGTCGATAATAAAATTCAATGTAAGTAAAAGTTACAAAATTATTTGTTAATTTAAAAAAAAATAGTTATAAGTTATACAATTTAATTGCGAAAGAATAGTAATAATAATATGTATAATAAAATTCAATGTAAGTAAAAGTTATAAAATTATATGTTAATTTAAAAAATTGTTGTTAAGTTATAAAATTTAATTGCGAAAGAATAGTTATAATAATATGTAATAATAGTTAGGTCGATAATAAAATTCAATGTTAAAAGTTACAAAATTATTTGTTAATTTAAAAAAATATATTTATAAGTTATACAATTTAATTGCGAAAGAATAGTAATAATAATATGTATAATAATATTAGGTCGATAATAAAATTCAATTAAGTAAAAATTATAAAATTATATGTTCATTTAAAAAATTGTTGTTAAATTATACAATTTAATTTGATAATAATAGTATTAAAACTTTACAATTCAAGTAACAAGTTTTATATAATATAATGGTTTCTAAATGTAAGGATCCATTGTGATAAAAGTATTTTAAAGGTGTGGGGTTGGGATTCGGTTTTTATATTATCAGGGAGAAGGTTAAATATTTTAGGAGCTAGGTATATGAAATGTCTTTGAGCTGACGTGGTATGTAGTGTAGGTACGTTGTAGTGTCGGTTGGTTATTGTTCTAGTGGTGTAATTATGATGTAAAAGGGTTTTTTTCTTATATTTAAACATGAAGTACGTTAAGGTAAATTTTAGATGGAGTTGACGTATGTTTAGGACATTACATTCGGTGAATAGTCGAGTGGAGGGGTATGTTGTCGGTCGCTTTTTGATAGCACGTAATATCGTTTTTTGGGCTTTTTGTAGGGGATCAATAAATTTATGAGCACAGCCGCCCCATATTATGATGCCATATACTAATTGGGATTGGCAGAGAGCAAAGTAGACTGTTTTTAGTACTGTGGGAGTAAGGATTTTTCTAAGAGATCTAAAAACATAAGACAGCTTGCGAATTCGGGGAGTTAGACTGGCTAAGTGCTGATCCCAACGAAGATGATGATCAATTAGGACCCCCAGGTATTTTATATGCGATACTTTTTCCAAATTTGGGCAAGTACAGGAAGAGTAAGGTCTCGGACAAGAGTGAATTGTTATTTTCTGGTTGTTGGTAGGTTGGGTTGCAGCAGACAGACTAAAGGTTAAGAATTTGGTTTTACCAGCATTGAGGGTGAGGAGATTGTCATCTAACCAATTTTTTACAAGGCCTATGTCGTGTTGAGCTATGTCGTGTTGAGCTATGTCGAATGCTCCTTTCCAATTTTTATGTCGAGCTATAAGCACAGTATCATCTGCAAAGGATATTAGTTTTCCCGTTATGGATAGGTTGCAGAGTTTATTGATGTATATGAGGAACAAAATTGGGCCTAGAACACTTCCTTGTGGGACTCCGAATTGGATTGGTAAAGGGTTACTTAGGGCTACGTTGTTAATTTTCACGGTTTGTGATCTACCAGTTAGGTATGAGGAGAACCAGTTAAGAGTTGAATCCCGGATGCCTATTTGAGACAATCTTTCTAGAAGTATGGGGTGCGAAACGGTGTCGAATGCTTTGGCTAAGTCTAAGAATATGGCTAGGCAGGAATCGCCTTCGTTCAGGCTGTTTGTGGTGTTCTCAGTCAATTCTAAGATTGCAGATTCTGTACTAATTTTTTTTTGGAAGCCAAACTGATTGTGTGAGAGAATCTTCTGGGTTTCAAGATGGGAGATAAGTCTACTTTTAACAATTTTTTCAATGATTTTTGATAAGACACTTAGCAAAGAAATGGGTCTGTAGTTTTCGATATTTGTTTTGTCGCCACTCTTATATATTGGGATAACCGTTGCATGTTTTAGTTGGTTGGGGAAGGAGCCACTATTGAAGCTTAGATTTACAATATGTTTTAACGGTGTGGTAATAAAGTGAGCTATACTTTTTAGTATGTATGGTGAAATTTTGTCAATACCCGCTGCACTATTTGTTTTTATGGAAAGTATTGTGTCAAAAATTTCTTTAGTGGATGTGGGGGCTAGGACAAGTGAGGGATGAAGAGAGTTCTGTTGTCTTACCCGTGAAGTTAGAAGGTTTTGGGTTTTATTAGTGGCTTTAAGAATTTTGTTGGCTAAGTTCGTGCCGATGTTACTAAAATAATGGTTGGCGTGATCGGCTACGGTTTTTGGGTCTTCGTGGACTTGGGTATTTTTCCCATTAATAACTAGAGATTGAATATTGAGCGAGGTTTTTTTATTTTCTGAGATGTCATTGACTACGTTCCAGATTACTTTACTGTCATAACCTGAATCTTCAATTTTTTTTTTATAATATTTTTGTTTGGTTATTATTATCAGGTTATTGCAAATGTTGCGATATTTTTTGTAGAAACGTAGGACTTGGGGGTCTGGGTTAATTAGTGCTTGTTTATGGAGTCTGTCTCTTTTACGTATGCAGAAGATAAGGCCGTTCGTAATCCAAGGTTTAAGCTTCTTTTTTTTGTTGAAGGCTGTTTTGGTGGTGAAGACGCTTGATTAATGTGGGCAGTTAGTGATGTAGTAAACGTTTCAAGAGCTGTGTTAACGTTTTCAGAGAGCAGGGTAGACTCCCATTTTTCTCGTTCTACAGACTTTATCAGATGATCCATATTTACAATGTTATGAGTAGGATAAATAGACTTAGGGGGAGGTGATTTTGAGTTGTGTAACTCTAGGATGGTAGAGTAGTGGTCTGTTACAGAAGATTCAAATACAATTGATTTGGCGGTTCGTTTTGTTATGACCATGATATGATCTATGCATGTCTTAGTAGTGAGTGTGACTCGGGTAGGTGTGTTGATGTATGGTATAAGGCCATGCAGACCCATTAGGTTTAAGTATTTTGTAGTATTAGGGCTAGCTTCGTTTAGGATGTCTATGTTGATATCACCAATTATGATGAGATTCTTCGTTGTGTCATCAATATTTTTTTCAAGAGAGTTGAGAAAAGATGAAACATTGTTGGACTTTGGGGAACGATATATGGCAAAGACATTTAAGTTGTCAATTGTGATTTTGAGGCAATTTGCATGGTCAACTGTAGTTTCAGAAACTGTTGGGTTTAAGTAGGATTTGACATAAACTATGACCCCGTCGGATTGGGACCTGTGCCGAGTTGTATTATACACGGAGTAGTTGTTGATTATTTTCGGGATATAATTTGCATTAATCCAGCACTCTGACAGGACAATTATATCAAATTCATTTCCTAAGTCAGTTAGGAGTACAAGTAAATTGTCGAAGTTCTTATTGAGGCTACGGATGTTCATTGCAAATATTTTTAGTGCTTTAGGTGTTGAGATAATTTCATTATATGTTTTTATATCGTTTGTCGTTTGAACCGTGATGTTCAGAAAGTTATCAATAGAGTTAGCTGGGTCCATTTTTAACGTCTGTGTATGGTGGGGGCTCGAATACAATAGAGGCATTGTAAGTTAAGTAGATGTATGAGGATAATGGAAGAACCGTAGCAATTAATATTTGAGATGTTTTTTGCAGATGTTTAGTTGCTCCAGTGCTTAGGAAAATCACAGTTATAAATGGAATAATTACACTTAGAAAAACTAAAATAGTTGGATTTAAGTTTTGAATAACATTATTTGGAGAAGTTAAGTGGAAAAATTGATTGAAGTTAGATAATTTTATTTGGTGATATAATAATTTTGTTGAAGTAATAATATAATTTAAAACAATTGAAAATATCGCATGTATCAAATTTGTAAAAATATATTGATAGTTTGGAATAGTTATATAAATGGGAATTATGGAGTAAGTCAGGATAAATATTTGAAATAAGTTGATGTTGTTAATATGGTTAATAATAATAGTAAATTGATTTATAATATGATCAAAAGTTACTGTGAAAAAAATATAGATCAAATGTATAAGATAAGTAAGCAGATTTTGTAAAGTAGTTTTTTTGTGGACCGCAAGTCACATTTTTTTAATGTCCGATTCGTAGGAGATTCTAAGGATTTTGGTGTCTTCAGACTTGCGAACATAAACCTGACCATCTTTCGTAGTTTGTATTTGTAGGTTTTTGTATATGTAGACGAATTCATTTTGCAATTTGGTCATTATTTTTATACATACACTTCTTATTTTTTAATTTTACACAAAAAAAGATGTGTGCACTTGTGCAGTATGGGTCTATCGTTACAATATACCTAGAAGAATGTTTAGAGGCCGGAAACTTTTGGCCCCGGTGTAAAATAGTACTTACAATCTACAACACTGTTCATCCCATACAATCCCGTAATATTCGCGGGGGTGGAGAAGGGTTGGTTTTAGCCCACTTTTAATTGATCCTTGAGGGTTAGTTCCTCGAGATAAAACCAAGATATCTTTTATGCTCGCTTATTTGCACTTGTATGCATATAATCTCGGTTTTATTTCTAATTTGTTTCAAAGTTTTGTCATTTCAACGCGGTGTGCTCGGATCTACGGTTTCAAACCCATTTTAAACAGTTTCATAAACATGAACCAATACAAGAAAAAAAAACATTATTTTTACATTAAATAAGTAATTTGGATTCTCTGATATTTGTTTTGCAATATAGTCATCTTCCAAACATTCTTATTTATCTCGGTGGAAAGTAATTGATTTTTAAACGGAACTAAATGTTTTTTTCTTATCTTTCAAAATGTCCGATTAGAGTTGGAAAGTCGTGGTAGGAGAGATTGTAAGAACATTATTTGGAGTTGTTGAATGTAGCTTTAAATTATACAAAATAATAATTTAATTGAATAATTCAAATAACTAGATCTTATTAGCTAAGTTTCCGAAGATCTAAATTTTATATCCTTCTGATTTTGGGTAGATTGTCGGAATATTATCAAATAAAACAGTATTAATTTATTTTTACAGTTTGAGAACTCGGATTCTTAAACATAACATTATTGTAGCTACCTAATATTTAGCTTAAACTTTCGTTCACAGAAAGTTAGGTCGTATAGCAGAGCATTGCCAAACTTTTGGCAGTGGAAAGTGTTCTCCTCGGGCGATAAACGATAATGATCTTGAAGGAAGAAAAACATGGCTTTTAATTGTCTTTAAACCGCGGTCTCGGCCCTCCAAATCGTTTAATTTGTACATTTTCTACAACACAACTTTTGTGAGTGCCTATATAGAAATTGCATGAAACTGATATTTTATTCTTTTATTACTTTAATATTTTAATTTTTAAGAATCACCAATACTTTGTCACATTTTAACGATGTTCTCTTCATCAGGACATTATGTAATGTGTGACCGATATAGATCTATTAAAAATGTAATTGACTTTCACAATTCAGGGGTGTTTAAGATTCGAATGTTGGAAACCAAAGATATTGAAATATAAGAGATGTGCTATCCGCACTTTTTACTGGGTGGGACTGTGCTTCCTGGTGTAACCGGTTTTTTAACCAATTAACGAATAAATTAAATGAACGAATGCTTTCCGTATTCAAACTATATTGTTTACCAATACTTTCTTCTTCGGAAAATTCTTTCCGTATCCAAATTATTCCCATTAGGTAGTAGTCTGCCGACATTTTTATTTATCTTTGTTGGAAATAAAAAAAAAAAAATTCTTCAAATTGTGTGTTTTATTGTTGTTATGAAGATAAACAATTTAATGACTACAAATCAAGAATAAAAATATGGCTGAAAGAGGTCAACGAAAACATCCTAATGAAGACACTTAAAACGACATAGAAGACAAATAAACTGTAATTAAACTATTTTAGTCCGCCTCGGCACAGGAACCCCTAGTGAGGAGGACTAAGAAATACAATATCTTTACCTTACTTAACCATTATATTCTGAATACTTATGGAGTTATTTTAAATAGTCACTTAAATAAAAATAAAAAATAAAAATAAAAAAAACCAATGAAACTAGGTTGCGGGCAGTGGGGGTTTCTATGTATCCAAAATAATGCTATTTTATGTTATTTTCAGAAGAGTTCATAAAAACTTCCTACGTTTTTTTTTATTTTTACGCCTCTACGGAACATATCCATATTTATATCCATCGAAATTTATTCTAGGTATGACTAACTACCATTCTCTAGAAACTCGCAGATGTTTTGCGTTGCTAAAATACTTCTTTCAATTAATCAATGGCCTCGTGTTTAACGGTGAGATTCTGGCGCAAATCAATTTATTTGTACCAGAGTCTCACTCTCGGGCACGTCGCCATAACATATTATATTGCCGATTGAGTCGTACAAATCTGTACCCGAATTCGCCCGTGGGAAGAGCGATACGCTGTTTAAATATAATAGATAAAAATTACGACATATTCTTAGAAAAATTCAATGAGTTTGTAAGGTTTTTGGAGCTACATTCTCAATGTGAAAATGGTATTATTACAATTAATTAGATAAAATATCTGTAATGTTGTAAATTTTTCGTACACAAATAAAATAAAATAAAATAAAATAAACATTTTCATACTTTTAAATTCTTTCATGAACATAATTTCATTGTCATATCTGGGACTTGGAGTCGAAAGTCGAATGTAAAGTGGCGACAACAGCTGTCTTTCAATCTAAATGCAAAAGATTTGCTTCGTAACTTCATTGAAATATTGTCACTAAACTTGTTTCAAAATTAATTAACTATGAAATAAGAAGACATTATCCCAGCAAGACAATGAAAATGAAGCATTAAGTTGAGTCGGTCTTACCGCAACAATATCATTCCCCACCGCTGTACCCACTTCTCCTGTGTTATCCCGAGATACAAACCGCATGTTACAAGATGTTCAGTGGAGGGGTAAAATTAATGTAAATACTAAGAATACCTGCGTTGCTTTCGAAATCTAATATTACTTAACAATTTATTTAAATGATTTTTAACGTGTAAAGAAACACACTTATAGAATCTCGTTACATGTGCGAACGAAAATCCAGTAGATATTTAAATATTTAAAAGTTTTTTTAACGGAATGATGACGGTTTTGGGTATCGTCGCCCCTGGAATCATTTGTTGGATAACCAACACCTCTGCCATTGGTCACCCTACGTAGTTCGCTACATTTGATGACTCAGTAGGGTGCCCGCGTTCACAGGCTGAGGTTTGTCTAAGTCTTGGAGGTGGACGAATCTGGATGAAACGGTTTATGAAAGCTTTTTGATCTCTCTATCCTGACTCTTTCAACCTAACATCTTACATTGCAGTGGGAAGGATGGATTCATACGTTCTTAACTCCCGGACATACTGACCGCCAGATTCCAACCCACAATTCATACCTTTTTCCTTCCCAAAACTTCCTCTCCTTCCTTTCATTAAAAAACACCTTTCACACGCTTTTCCTAAGATGACGTAAGCCCGGGGGGCAGTTATTTTCCTCGGGGTATGTTTTCCCGTGAGGAGATAATGTAAAAAAAATACAACCGAAAAAAATATGATTTTCTCTCTAAAAGTTAAATTAGATGGATAGATTTTTAGGAATATGTTGTGATGCTCCGATTATTTATATAAACAATTTTTCATAAATTGCGATTATATAAAAATAAATTAAATTTTATTCTCATAAATTCATTTGTTTCAATGTTGTTGAAACTTGGTTTAGTCGTTTCAAACTTCATCGTATTTGATGATCGTCAAATCGACGGTCTGCGTCACGCGCGGTGTTTGACATCTAAACCGTCCAATTTAACTTTTTTTTTTTTACAGTGAATACCGCACAAGAATCTTAACTGCTCCCGTCTGGAGCCAGTGAGACTATGGCATCCCCAATTGGGGTATGTTGTGAGGCTGAAGGTAGTGGGGAGGGGAAGGAGGTGGGGAAGAGGAAGGTTGGGAAGTACCTGGCTATTCAGATCTGGTCACCAAACACGGCTAAAGCCATTTTCAAGCAAAGTTTCAATTCTGAATGGTGGTCTTACACCAGGGCGATACTGATAGTATCTTCCACTCTGGAACGTGCCGCAAATATACTATATATAATTTTAAATGAATTAATTGTGAAATAACACAAATTAATCAAATAAAATTTATTTGCGCACGCCGGGTTCGAACCCGCGACCTCCCGATTGTGAGTCAAGAGTCTTAGCCACTGGACTATATCTAACGGATCATCTATTTGTGCTTGGCAGCTGATTACAATCTTACTTATATTATAAAAGCGAAAGTTTGTATGGATGTATGTGTGTTTGTTACTCTTTCACGCAAAAACTAATGAATGGATTTTAATTTTAATTAATTAAAACTTTACAATAATATAACTCACACATCTGAATAACAAACAGGCTATAAATAATGGTAAGCTCTGGCGATATGAAATTTGTATAAATGAAAATGTGTGTATTTCAAAGGCAGGGGAAGGGGAACAGGGGAGGTGAAGTTCACGGAGTGGGAAGAGACGATGGAGGGGGAATGCGGGGAAGGTGGAAGGGAACGGGGACGCAAGGGATAGGACATGCAGGGAGAATAAATTTATTTATTTGAATGGCATTGCAACGCATGGCGGGGACGGACCAGCTAGTTTGATATAAATATGAGACAGTTCAAATGTCGAAAATTTCAAATCGGTGCAGATCTTCGATTTGATGGTCATCAAATGTCGTGGCGTTTGAAACAGCCGTAGATATTGTTCCTACCATCTTCAAACTAATTAACGTTATTTTAAACATGTATTTTTCCAAATAGATGTAAATATGAATTAAAACCGTTTTAGAGCATACAGTTAAGACGTTAATGTTTCAGATTTATATTACGCTTATGAGACGCCCCTGGACCATCCAGTAAAACGTTACTTCTGTTAACCTGCATAAAGTCAGAAGGGATTTAATAGCCAATTAAGGGTAAACAGTGGAAACGGGCCAACCGAATGTACCTGCTCCAATTATACCAAAACGACGCAAGTTTCTTCCCAAGTGGCGTTGTTCCCTTTTATTACCCAAACCAAGAATTGTTTTGATTTAACTGAGATTGTTCGGTTACTTTAATCACTTTAATGTTTCGATTAAAATAAAGATGAACCTTACATAAGTAGATATTTTATTAAAAATGTGTGAACTATATTCTTTGTTAAAATAATTTCCTCTACTTATAAAATACTTAAATACAAGTGCCCAGCGAAAAGTTGCTCGAAGATTCTGAAAATAATGTACCAACCGCTTTAGCAAAATACTTTGAAAGACATTGCTATTCTCTTTTCCACCTAAAAGTGTTGCAATTAAAACGATAGCATGCCATAAAATGATTAAGAAAGTCATTAAAATTCCCGACGTTGTAAAGCAATTTGATATCAGAGGAACCCATTTGAAATTATGTACCTACTGATTGGTGATATGACATGAATATTATTATTATATCTACAGTTTTTATTGGAATGATTATTTAATTTAAATTCTCTTCTTCTGAAAGTGACCATAGTACGTGTGCAGTAGGTATTTATTATTGAAATATTACTGCCCCTAAAACTCCGATCGTCCGTCCTCTGAACGTATTGATATGGTCGTACTGAGTCGCACCATCCTTTCCATTCTTACTGTGGTTATTGTGCCTACCTATATCGTGTAAATTTTTAAATTCGGCCATCCGTAGTTTTCGACCAGTAGTTTTAAATTATTGGATATTACCTTTGGTCGCAATGTCAGCTAACCACCATTGTAGATGTTGGTGTTAGTGTTGTACTCGCCGATCAGTAAATATTTATTTTTTTCAATGCGTTATTTCTACTTATGTATAACTACTTCCCCTAAAACGTAACACCTACCAGTACTTAGTTCATTACAATTAGGTAGGTATATAAAATAATTATTTTGTGATTGATTAACTTTTACATACTAATACATCTACCTGTTTTTATTTACTATAATTTCTTTGCGCAGGTAAGCAGGGGAAGCTTTCTTTGATTGATGTTATACGAAAAATGTTATTTTAGCAAAGTTTGCAAAAGAAAAATCCGTCTGTTAAAAAATGTGAGTTAGCTTAAAAACAATGTTTATTTATTCAAGCTTGAAAAACAAACGCATTTTATCAGGGTTCAGCATCTTTACGGGACGTTACTTCTTGTTTTCTTTGAGATTTCTGATTGTTTGACTTTTGAGAGTTATTTTTTTGAATTAATGCTCTGAGCCCCCACAGAAAGGTGAAAGAAGAGTCATCCATCATTTGGTCTGACAACATTTCGTTTTTTGACACTTTCTGAGTGCGGATTTGCATTAAGATGGACAAAAGTCTACTGTTTTTTTAAGGACCATTTGACTCAAACCGTAGAAAATTATATTAAATAAATGAAACTAACCAACATAGTTTACATATCTATTTTTATTGAAAATTATCTATATGTTTCAAAACCAAAAGATTTTTTTATCGGGATACAAAGTATACTTAAAATTAAGACGTGTGAATAGACAAATACACATAAAGTATAACTTAAAGAGTTTTGAGTATGTTGTCAATGGAAAATCTTACGAGGTTTTTCCAAACCATTTATTAATTATTGAAGTTTTTTTTTACATGAACTCCACACAGGAGGCCCTGAGGAAAATAATTTCCCTCAGGGCCTATGTCATCTTTATGGATGCTGTTTGGAGGGTTTTTTTAAGAAAAGGAAGGAGAAGAGAGTTCTGGGAAGGAAAAGGGTTTAAGGGGTGGGTAGGAATCTCGAGTTCAGTGTGTCCTGGTCACCCGCCTCCAAGGTCTAGACAAAATCACCCCATGAACCCGGGCACCCCTGCTAAATCACCAAACGTAGCGAACTACTTGGGGTGATCTATGGCAGAGGTGTTGGATATCCGATAAAGGTTCCCGGGGCAGAGGTATCGTGTAGAGATTGGATAAATCAAAATTAAGTTATCACTTATCATAAAAAAATAATTTCCTCTAAAATAATAACATATAACACGAAGATCTACATTATTAAATATTATAACTTATAACCAATATGTTGTATCGTGTTTTTTTTTATATATTCAACAATATAAAATAAATAAAAATTAAAACAGAGTTCTATAAAATAAACTTGATAAATAAATATATTATGTCGTGATGTTCGTGTGGTTTTCTGTGCATTTTTGAAAATTATTTTGCTTCCTGCCTCGGTGCGAGAGCGTATTTGATTGCAGACAATCGTAATAAACACACCTTGTTACATCCCGCTTTCCTGCTTCCCTGGCAGCTATTCTTCCGCTACGTGTTAACTACTTGCAACTTCTTGCTACCATCGTCCCTATTACTTTCCAGCGTTACTTTAATCGGCCCCTGTGGGATTCAAAGTGCGCGAGGCCGGGACGTTAACCGCTTACCTGCAGTCATAATAAAGAAAACGCTTTTTAATGTAAATCTTTCCCTAGTATTATTGCCTTGGTCATTAAAAATTATTCGATTTACTCAAACGTATTTTTTTATGTTGTGAATTCGACAAAGATTTAAAATAATTTAAAACCACAATCACGCAAACACTAACTATAGGTGGTTTTGCCTTAATCCGCTTTTCCAAATAATAGTTGTGATACACATATCGAAAAGAAAACCCAGCCCTTTTTATCTTCTGCCACCCTGGCAGACATTTGTTTTGACAAATCCCCTGGCACTCTCTTAGCCGGGATAGTCTTAAACCTATCCTCAAATTCACATAGAATGCGAGTGGCACAAACAAAAAAAGGATTTACACAAGCCCTCCGAACTTAAAATTGCAATGAAAATCTTGAGATATTTTTGAACAAAGGGTAGAATTTTGTTTGACTTCGTGAGTTTATACGGAACTGAGGTTTACTGCCGTCTCAGTAAAAAGAATGTGGGGTCATTCCAGAGGCGATGACGACCATGTATCCACGCGGTTACGAATGAATCTTCTGCATTATATCATGTCTGTTTTATCCGGATAAGGTAACCACCTCATGTCTTCAGTACTCTCGGAACCTGCACTGAGATTCGTATACTATAAAATATTCCAATGAAATCCACTAGGGCATTTTATGTTACCCTGATATGTAAAGTATTTAAAAAGATAATGGGTGTGCAACTCTTCAATATATATACTAAATAATTTATTTCCGTGACAATTTTCAATATCGTGAAAAGTGTAGAATTTTTGTGGTATGCAGTTGCGATTACTAGAAAGTTTTTTTAAACAATTTTTAACTCTCTCTCACATTATTGCACACCCAAATTTTTCTTATATTTTTCGAAGGATTTATAGGTAAAAGATCTCATAAATTCAATATAGGAAAAAAAGATTTGCGTCCCCAAAATAATCCACAGATTAAACATACTTATGGCATTTTTTACCGGAAGTCCTTTATTCCAGGTTTAGAAACATTCTTTCATGTCCACAATGATTTATTATCCATTGTTTTCCTTGAATTTCCTTCGGTTGGTCAACCTTTTCCACTCCAGCGCGGAGAATGTCAATATTTCCACCAAGATAATCTTGAAAAATCGCAAACGTCAATCTTTTATTTCGCCCAATGAAGAAAGTGGGGTCGACCCTCGAGCTGCTTGAAAAACTCTCGAATCAAGCACTCGAATTTAAGCAATCTACACTTGACACTTCATTTTTTAATGAAATTTAAAATCAATTAGTGACGTTCCAATTATTTTACGAAAACAATTAAAGTTTAATAAAGTAAAAGTAATTTCATCTCATTTATAATGAAGGACCTAACATTTTTGAGTGGGTGAGTGTACTTGATGTGTTTTGTGCACAATGAAAATCTTCAGTGCCAACTCTGTTCAACTGAAAATATTAAAAAAAACATCGACTGCGGTTCACACACGGTAAAAGGGAAACTTTACCAAAAACAATCTCAACCAATAGGAGCCTTTAAAAGTATGGTCTAACATCATTGTCATCTATGGTCTAGCATCATTTCCGTTTCATATATCAACCAATATAATCAATGCGGCAGTTTGATACTTCGCAGGTGCTGTGATGCGTCATTTCCGTTTCGTCCGAATTCCAAACCACAACGAGGCTAAAGAAATTTCACTTCAAAAATATTTTTTCACAAATATTTTACCAATATGAAAATGCGATATTAATTTTCCTATCTTGTTCGATAAGCAGAATCTTTAAAATGGCATTTGAATATGTATGTACTGTCATACTTCCTGGGGCCAGGGTGATACTGAAGCCACGTAGGGTCCAGTGTTATAATTCTGGTCTCCAGAAATATGTCCCTCCCGGGGGGGGGGAACAAGTGTTAAGCAGGCCCCCCGGGGGCAATATGCCTCGGCTTGGAAGGCTCAGCTCAGGGTAGTAGGGCTCCTCCGAGGCTGTCGATGGTTGACTCCAATGAAACAAGGTTTGGGCACAATTCAAATGTATTCAATAATGCAAGGGTGTACAGTACAGGCAACCAGGTAAGCTGTTTAAGGCCTAGCATAAGAGAGAGAGAGGCACTAGAAATACTACTGAATTTAGGCTCGGAAATACTATAAGAGGGTTTAAAATCTCACGTGGCGTCGTACGGATGCAGGCAGCTTCCTACGAAGTGGAGAGATCTAGAGCAAAGCTCATAGATCGGGTGCAGGAACGGGGCGGCTCGGGGTGCGTGGGCGGCTTCTCGGCGTCATGGTGGGCGGATTCGGTCAGCTTACCGAACCGGTGGGTGATAACGGTGAATTAAGCGGCTATCGGCAATGTAGGCGGATTAAAAGCCGGGCGGCCAGGGCTGCCATGGTATAAAGTAGGCGGCAGTAGGATTATACAGGCGTCTGTCGTGATAGCGCCATACTGTGATCGTAAGTGAAGACTTAATTAGCCGCGTCAAAGGGTGGCATACTGCCCGACAGTACGTAGTAGTGCGTACGACCGCTCGCGCCGTTGTCTGAAATATGTCTGTTGCTTCGGTGAACGGTGGCCGGAGTTCTCTGTCCGTGATGAGCGAGACGGAAGACTCGAACGTGTGCCCTATAAGGTAATGTCTTCTGCCATTGGCTGGATTTCGCGCCGTGTAGCCATATATGGTAATGTCTTCTGCCAGCCTGAGAGGGACAGCAATAATCACGCGAGAATGTACATGTACTGAGCACGTGACACACAGCTGCCTGCCGCTTGTATAGTTCGTTCGTAGAATTTATGGGCAACTCATAACACTACCCTCCTCCCCCTGAAAAATGAAGGGAAAAGGCAGCGAGGCTGATGCAGGGGACCACGACCTTCCATACAGCATGTGATGCGATGATTGCCACAATGTGAGGTACAGAGCTACCTCTTCACCAGGATTTAAACACTCCCTACCTAAGAGCCAACAAAATTTTAACTACCTGTGAGCCAAGCTAAAAAAAACTAGCAATAAACTGAACAAAGGTTGCCAACTCTCTCAAGAAATTAAAAAAAATGTGACGTACCTAGTGCGATACAAGACACGCTAACGAAGGTGCATGAAGAAATAAAGAAAACATGACCCTTCCGAGAAGGATTACTACCATGTAAAAATCTTAAAATTAGACAAAAAATTTCCAACACTATTCCTGTTATGGAATATTGTACGCTGACCAATGTCATGAAATGATCGAAACCAACTCATATTCGCGTCTTACAATAGAATTCTTAAAATTATACAACTTTGTTTTTATACACTTTATTCCTGTTATGGAATATTGTACGCTGACCAATGTCATGAAATGATCGAAACCAACTCATATTCGCGTCTTACAATAGAATTCTTAAAATTATACAACTTTGTTTTTATACACTTTATTCCTGTTATGGAATATTGTACGCTGACCAATGTCATGAAATGATCGAAATCACTCATATTCGCGTCTTACAATAGAATTCTTAAAATTATACAACTTTGTTTTTATACACTTTATTCCTGTTATGGAATATTGTACGCTGACCAATGTCATGAAATGATCGAAATCACTCATATTCGCGTCTTACAATGGAATTCTTTAAATTATACAACTTTGTTTTTATACACTTTATGCTATTTTCACAATTCAATTTTAACCCAAATGTTAGTTTCCCGCACTCTCAGCTTGTCATGGTTTGTCTGGTTTGCATTTAATTATCAGGCATAAACGACCATCCTCTCATGTTCGCATATAATTG
This sequence comes from Limnephilus lunatus, assembly GCA_917563855.2. NCBI lineage: Eukaryota > Metazoa > Arthropoda > Insecta > Trichoptera > Limnephilidae > Limnephilus > Limnephilus lunatus. The sequence continues at coordinate 31,045,575 of OU830594.1, read as the reverse complement.
TAAGGTAATGCTACAAAACCTATCATGAATATTAATTTTCAGGCATAATATGAATCCTCTCATGTTTTCTCGACTCACCCTCGGTGACCCGTACAGCGCTGTACTTGGTATACTAGAAATATACCCTTGCCGCAACGACATAGACAACCGGATAGATCCCTTGGAATCCTCACGGTGAACTTGCGTTCGACGAAACCACATAGGACACCCTCTAGGTGTTCCCACCAAAATAACCAGACGAACCGTAATGACCATAAGTGCAATTACATTATTCTCTAATAAGAACAATAAGACCCGAATGACATAACTTTATGACATTACCGAGCTAATTTACTCAACTGGGTGCATACTCTTAAATCTTCTTACTACGAGAAGTACTACTCCTTATTTGAATACAGTGATATAGCAAGTTACAAATTATCGTACAATTGCGTCCTGATATGGCAAGGACTTTACACGCTGGCTTACCATATTGATACCGAAGTAATCAATTACGTGTCTACAAAATATTTATATAGTAATTTAATTAATTACATTTATCATAATTAAAACACTTGAATATACATTTGTTTACCCACCAAAAACTCTATGTGTGTGAGTACAATTTTGTTAAATAACTTTCAATTCGAGTTTGTTTCAACTCAACTTAAACTCTCAGGGTTTGACTACGTAAGGAGAGAAGAAAAAAAAATTAAAATAAATAACAACAACGCCACGTATTTTTACCAAAAAATACGAAAATTTAATACTACCGACAATGTTATTAGAAGAGGAAAAAATTTTTTTTAATTGAGTAACGAATTTCTTCCTAACACCGGAATCATATATACTTCCATTGTTCGGAAATTCGCGTTTCCAACAATCCTTCTGCTCTAATTCTAAGGAGTTTAGCCATCCTATCACGCTTTGGATTATAGTTTACCTGCCGAATGACACGTTAGGTCGATACCCAAGTTCCATCCTATCGGACTTGTAACAGCTCTATAATACCACACAACGAGTAACCGTTGTTATATGATCGCGGAAGAAGGTTAAAATTCGATACCACCACAACCTATGTGAACCGAATAGTGTTGTCTATTGGGCCGATTCTGATAACAAAAATGTGGTAATATTATTATTACATTGCCTTTTCATCGTGAATTCACTCCAACATACGCTAGAATTGAGACATACCCCGTTAAGGAGTGAGTAACTACCCGATTGTGAACGTTTTACCGCCCCAATTTCTCCTATATCGCAACGTGTGAGATGTCCAATACTATAACGATTTAACCTACCTGTGAGAATAATTCGACAATGAAAGAGATTGAAAAACCCGAAAAAAAAAAGGACAAAAAATAAAAAAAAATTATAATTGAAATGATATTTCCATTTATACATGACCTTATATTAATATATACACAAGGTTATTTACAACCATAAGGTTCCTAAGTTTCTTACTACTCAATGACCTACCCCAGTATGAGAACTAGGTGCCTTTATACCTACCACTTGTACAAGAATTTTCTTATGCCGTCTCTTGTCAACGAAAAGAAAAGAATATGCTTGCATATTCTTTCATTGCATCTAAAATTAAGTACTTTTTAGAATGCAAATTGTTCCACGAAAATAGAAATTAGGTCTCTACTTCGGTCCCGGGCAGGATACTGAATACCTAACGCAGTTTTTTCTAATGAAAAACCTAGCCTAATTTAGGGTTCCTTGAACTACGCCCTCAATCAGTGTATCGTGTCGTGTTTCTTAGACGAATTTATATACTTATGTAACCATATTCATATATAAATTTAAAAAATTTTTTTTTTTAAAAAAAAACAACCTAAGTGGCTACGCACTAGGATGGAAAAGTAATAAATTATTACTACCAATAATAGTCATTACAATAAATGAACTAAATATCGCATCAGTAATTTCACTAGTGTAAGGTGAGTTACCTCTTTTTTTCATAATAAAAATAATGACAACAAGTCTTCACGTGCAGACATACCGGCGTCCCGGATTGTCAACACTTGTGATGACGATCCATTAAGAAAGGAATTGTATACTTCTCTAATAACAAAGGTTAAGTTATATGCGTTATAACCTCGTACTAACCACTAGGGTTCATGACGTCCTAGGGTTGTATATACAGGACAATAGAATACATGTACCTCGTGAATAAATTTACAATTTTTTATTAAGGTCATCCAATGATGGACAATAATGCTGACTAAGTCATGTAATCAAATGAAAATGATACATATTCGCATTTTAAACCCTTATGTAGAGGACAATACAATACATGCACCTCGTGTTTAAAATTACTGTGTTATTATAATTCGTAACCAATTTCTTTTCCTACTGATGGACTAATTTCCATTCCCTGTTCTGTTTTCCTGTTTTCCTCTCCGTGTAATTCTCAGGATACGCCTCCTATAGCGTCGGTCATATTATAAGGATACCTCCTATAGCGTTTGGCATATTATAAGGATCTCTCCTATAGCGTCGTATAATTATCAGGCTATACTATAATCCTCTCGTGTTTTCAAGAGATACGTTTGCAAACGTCTATCTCCGTGTGGCCACACCGTTACGTTCCGAGAACCGTAACCTTGCCTTAGTTCACCAACACAAATGAGAAATTTCCTTCCTCAAATGCCTGTGCTTCGGCAAAAAAAAACACATAAAAATAACACAATATCCAAAAAAACAGAACTTCATTAATTATTTTAAAATTTATGTTACTACAATTTCTATAAAATTTCTCTTTAAAGGTTACTCTATAATTAACAAGAATCGTTTCCAAATTTTAACAACACAGATTTAATAACACCGCTATACGATGCGTAATACACACTGACTAAGTCGCTCAAATACCTAAGTATTCAATTCGTGTGTTTATATTTAACATTACATGTTATAAGCTAACAATTTATATACATAAAAAAATAAAATAAATTCGCCTCATAATTGAATTGCTAACGACGTTGTTTCTGACTATAACTTCAAAAATTTAAAACTTTTACCTGTTTGACTGAATATTTGAAAATTCCTTTTTAAAAAAAATTCCGTGTCTATTATTTATTTACTCTTAATTTAACAATATTATCCGATGATAACTTTTTTTACTAATAACTTTTCACTATACGTCTCAGTTTAATCTCAACTTTCCTGTTCATAACTTTTTTAACTTTTGTTCACTTTACTATCATTTGTTTTTTAAAAAAAATTCCATTGTATTTAACTATATAAGGGCGCCATGACATTTTTCTAAAATAGCTATGTCAAAACTATACGAATTTACAATTACCTAAAGCTTACTTGAGGGTTAATTCTCTAATTCCAATTTTTCCTATATCACAATTTTCTTTTTTTTTTTTTGTTCAAGACTTCACATCTTAACAATCCCACTATGCCCTAATTCTGAGGAAGGCATTCCTATAACGGTTTGAAACCAGAATTGTATACGCGGGTACTTATGTATCCGTAGTACATTTCTTGAGTCTATTAACTCAATATCTAATATGATATAATTTCCTAACAACGATCACGTTGACATATTTATGAATACGAGAAAAAAATGAAGAAGACAATTTCTTATAATTTTATAACCCTTTTCTTCATTACAAGCAAGACATTATCAATTGGATTCTATTTACTATTTATTTTTGTTACTAAATGACAATACCTATTTAACTGTCGTAGTTTATTTTTTTAATTTTATGTTTTACTAATTTTCCACAGATGTTTTCAAAAAAAAACTTATTTTTATCTTTTCTATCCTGAATTCTATTATACTGTTATTCATTCATGTAAATTTATTGCCGAAATCATTCCTACATTCTTATGAAAAAAAACTTAATTGAAGCTAAACATTTAAATGTTCTTTGTTCGAGAGATTATTCTGTTAAATTTGACAAGGATTTCACTTTAAAATTCTTCGTTATTTTTTATTTAAACGATAATTTGAACATATGATGCTATTCACTTGTTTCTTTTGAAGTGTCTTTCCCAACGATAGTTTATTTTATTATCCGCATACTACTATTTAGAGTGGGATAGTCCCGATTAAAAACAAAACATGTTCCAATACTGTCTCTATGGTAAATACCTATAGCATATACAAAATTTTATTATTAAACCTTCCTTAGATAAACATTCGAAAAATCAAGTATCTAGTAACATATACCTTGTAGTTTGGAATTTATTCTTTAAATGATGTTCTACTGTTTTTCACTAATTTATTTAATTTACTACCACTTAGTACGAAAGCAATTCAGATAGATTTCAAGAACTTAAACTAACAAAAAAAAAACACTTAGCCAATTATATACATTGATATACACGTTGCCTTGTTTATATACATTTTATATACACGTTGCCTTGTTTATATACATTTTTATATACAAGTTTGTTTCCTTTCCCGAACGTTTATTATTTTAACAACACTGTGTTTTCTAATTTGTGTAATATGGAATATTAATTCAATGATGTACGATCTCTAACCGTGGGTTCATGACACTCATGATTTTCAAACGAACAACATTAAACTTCTAAGAGCTTTACTATTTTTAACCGATCTGTACCTAAACTTTTGTTTCTAAAAAAAACTTTTGACTGAATTTTGTTTATTCCTTTTTTCTTCTAAAATTTATGCTATTAATCTACATTTGTCCTGAACTGTTCATTAATCCAATACGCAGTTAGCTACTCTGTTCCTAGATCAATCAACAATCAAAATTACAATTCTAATTTATTCTAATGTATTAACAATAAATCAAAACTTCTATGAAGAAAAATAACAATTGTGGCTTTAACTAATATTACAAGGGAAGCTCTCCATATTAACTTATTCTGTTTTGAAAATTAATAATTTGTTGCTTTAAAATTTCTCTTTTATAACATTATGTAACGTCGTTTTCCATTTTGCGTTTTAAAACTACCTATTGAGAGAAACGAAAACTAACTTTATAACTTGTACTCATTATTTATTGAACTTTTCGTTTAACGTTTATTTTATAATTCAACTTCCGGGATTCGTTAAACTCAACACATTGTTTCCGTAAAGACAACAAAGCCCTTTTGGGAACTACGCCTCTATTTATCAACATTTTTCTTATTACCGACGCGTTTGCTTTCTCGAAATTTAATATTCTATCCATTATTGGTATGGTGGCCTCCATGATTTTGCGTTATTATAATGAACAAAGCAAAAAAAAATTTCGGACGAATAATATAAGACGAGAGCAGTTGCTGGCAGTCGCATTTACAACTTCCTATTACAGGGGAACGGATGTGAACGAGCACAATCCGACAGTAGTTACTACCTTTAATTGGAAACAACCACTGCTCTTCAAGGAAGAAATAACGCAACTTACACAGCAGCCACTCGGAGAATTTAAAATAACGAGATTCATTACTCAATTAAAAAAAATTCCGCGCGAATGACGAACAACTCTGACTGCCGCGATAGAACGTAATAGCGTAAGACGTTACGGTAATAAGCGATGTTTAAAATACCTAACACTCGAATAGCACTAGCCGACGGACTCGCGACGTTTAGAATAATTCACACAGAACTACCGTTGTTGATGGGAGCACAAATATAAAATATTTATAGCTAAGATTACATAATTATGTTTCTAGGGAGACAACAATCGACAAGACTTCGGCCCAGTTGGCGCGCCAGTGTCATACTTCCTGGGGCCAGGGTGATACTGAAGCCACGTAGGGTCCAGTGTTATAATTCTGGTCTCCAGAAATATGTCCCTCCCGGGGGGGGGGAACAAGTGTTAAGCAGGCCCCCCGGGGGCAATATGCCTCGGCTTGGAAGGCTCAGCTCAGGGTAGTAGGGCTCCTCCGAGGCTGTCGATGGTTGACTCCAATGAAACAAGGTTTGGGCACAATTCAAATGTATTCAATAATGCAAGGGTGTACAGTACAGGCAACCAGGTAAGCTGTTTAAGGCCTAGCATAAGAGAGAGAGAGGCACTAGAAATACTACTGAATTTAGGCTCGGAAATACTATAAGAGGGTTTAAAATCTCACGTGGCGTCGTACGGATGCAGGCAGCTTCCTACGAAGTGGAGAGATCTAGAGCAAAGCTCATAGATCGGGTGCAGGAACGGGGCGGCTCGGGGTGCGTGGGCGGCTTCTCGGCGTCATGGTGGGCGGATTCGGTCAGCTTACCGAACCGGTGGGTGATAACGGTGAATTAAGCGGCTATCGGCAATGTAGGCGGATTAAAAGCCGGGCGGCCAGGGCTGCCATGGTATAAAGTAGGCGGCAGTAGGATTATACAGGCGTCTGTCGTGATAGCGCCATACTGTGATCGTAAGTGAAGACTTAATTAGCCGCGTCAAAGGGTGGCATACTGCCCGACAGTACGTAGTAGTGCGTACGACCGCTCGCGCCGTTGTCTGAAATATGTCTGTTGCTTCGGTGAACGGTGGCCGGAGTTCTCTGTCCGTGATGAGCGAGACGGAAGACTCGAACGTGTGCCCTATAAGGTAATGTCTTCTGCCATTGGCTGGATTTCGCGCCGTGTAGCCATATATGGTAATGTCTTCTGCCAGCCTGAGAGGGACAGCAATAATCACGCGAGAATGTACATGTACTGAGCACGTGACACACAGCTGCCTGCCGCTTGTATAGTTCGTTCGTAGAATTTATGGGCAACTCATAACAGTACATATAGATTTTACGGAAAAGAAAATCTATCCATTTAAAAAATATCTTGTTAATTAGTTGGACATCTTTTGGCAACCTGCAGAGATAAATCAAGATCAAATAGTTTCTTCACTACTTTCTGATTGTTTTTTAAAGAAGGAATACAGTTCTTGATTGAATAACTTGAAATTTCAAATGACCTCGTATTAGAAACGACATTGTGATTTTTTTTGTCTGTGTAACATACAAAACAGAATTTAGAAATTACAGGAGAGTTTTTAAGGCTTAAACTTAATATGGTAGATATAATCCTACAACTAACGTCATATATTTTATCTAAAATAAAGAGCTTTATTAAAAAATATATACAAATATTTTATAGTTTTATTCTGTCCACTTTGATGTGATATTATTTGAAGGAGGGACCCGATAATAATATAATAATAGCAATATTCAATTGTTTCCGTACAAATGGCCTCCTTGGGCGGCCATTACCCGCACCTGTGGGGCAAAAGGGACCGTGTCCGTCACACTAACGCCTAACGCTTTGTGTCCCTTGACTTAATACATCTTCAGTTTTTTCCGTAGCACAATATCACCATAATATTTATGTTTTTTACGACGCAACAAAGAATAAATGCGTACTTACGTTAACAGGAAAGAGAAGAAATATATTTTAATAGCTTAATACTTTATGAATGTAAAATTAACAAAATATACATAAACGTTATACATAAGTATACATACATATTTTTATTCATTTCCGCCCAACTCGGATTGTGCATATTAAGAATAAATATGAAATCATTGGGAAGTTATTATTTCAATTTCACATAAAATACATACCCATTAGAATCTAGTCTTAGTTCTTATTTGATTATGTATTTTTGTTTATTTATTATGTTTCAGGAGACAGGAGAGAGTGGACTAACTTATAAGAATACATAAATTGACAAAAGCAAGGTCTACATAATGCTTCAATTTCAGGAGAATAATGGGAATATTTTTAGCGAACAAAAAAAAAAAGAAAAAAACTACCCCATGTCTGGACACATTGTTTTACCTGTCATTAGCTGCCTTTTTTCATTTTTACAGAACACAATTTAGTGATCGTTAGTTTTTAGTACTTAAATATAAATCATTTGCACAAAAGGAAGCGTGCATTGCCTGTGTTTTGTAAGAATTTCCTTGAAAATAGTTTCGTGGAATGGCTACGTAATTTGTCAATTTTATAGGCCGTTTTCCAAAGTTGGTATTTACTGTCGTACCTTTTTCTCCCATAGATTTCCGTAATTTTTGAGTAACTGCTCAATATAAAGGTAAAAGGGAGTAACAAAAAAGTAGCATATAGAATTCAATATATTGGTATTGATTCTCCGGCAGAGTAATGTTATTATCCTGAATTTGTTCAATTAACTATTAAAAACACTTTTTTTCCCAGTATTAGAAAAGATTTTTAGGATGTCTAAAAATAAAAGATTCCGATAAGTAATATAATCCTAAATATTGATATTATCTTGATCGTGGAACTTTATCCTATAAAAATGTGGCATTCTCATAATGAAAGCAATGCGATTATATTTGATGACAATAATAATCCCCGATTCTGCCTATAAAGAGAATTTCGCTGACGTAAGACTCCCCAACAGTTCTAACACCCAACACCTCCTGGCTGTGATGTTTGCCGCTTCGTTGACTTTTTTTATAAAGTTCTTGTTTCATTGTACCTAGGTAAGCTTCCCCCGCTTTCGCCATATTCAAATAACCCGCACAAAGAGGGAAAAGAAGTGTTTGAAAATAAACGTTTTCTATGACAAATTGAATGCTAAATCCCGAGGATTTGGTCGCAACATGCTTATATTGGAATTTTCGATATGATACTCTTGCTTTCTGTTTTCATTCAGTTCATTGCCTTTAATAGTGATACACGTAAGAGATAACTCCTCAAGCGGCGTAATGCTTCATATTGGAAATTGTTTCCATTTTAAATGTTTTACCAATTTTAAATAATAAGGTTCTCATAATATTTTATTGTAATTTCATATCTTGGAAGTACATATAAGAAATTGAGTAGCTAAATAAAAATTTGCCGTAAAAAAATATTAAAACAAGATCGGCGGTTATCTTAGTTTTCAAGACAAGACATTTGTATCAAAAACAATTTTTTTTAATTTTCACCTTTCGCCTACGACAAGAACCTAATGCAAGCACACTAATTAATGTACGTAAGTACATGAGCATGATGTCTTTTAGTCACAAAGAATATAAAATATGTGATTTATTATTATTACAAATTCAAAAAAAAATAATTATTTGGTTCAACACCTAAGTAAATACTTTTAATGATTTTTCGTCCTCACTGCAGATTGCTTGACGGCAAATGCCGGTGCGAATTTTTGTACATGAATATTTTCATTGCGGATAAGTAGATGGTAATTTCAAAAGCAATATCCTTTGGCAGGATGTAGAAAAGCTGACAAATAGGTGGATGAGGAGACTGGTGAAAGAGGGTGGCGGGGCTTAGAGGTAACTATCCTCCTTACTCTTATATTGGGCGGTAAGCGGAGTATCAGGGGTGAGATGCGGCCGGAAAATAACTTTAAAATGAGGCAGATCTTCTGCTCCGACGATTTTGTAATTTTTATGGATTACTGTTGTCAAAGATTTTTTTATAGGAAGATGGTGACATTAGTCAATGTCTTCAGTATTATTTTGTGTCACCGGAAAATAGCGATACATTGCGTAATATTAGAAAAATATATTGTGTTATATAAATGTTTTTTGGAGAATTCAGGAAGATAATAATACGATAATTTAGGATGATAATTTAACCTTTCGAAGGTGTTCAAATTAGCAAGAGCATAACGAAAAGAGCAAAGAAAGTTTTTGTGGGGCCTCTACATACGGCACCTTATTTACATCACATTGTTAAAAGATTGACCGGACAACTCAGAATCATGGAACTTCAACACCTCCTTTGAAAAGTCGTTACACGGTTCCATAGTAAATCAGAGCAGTGACAAATCGGACTTTTGTGAAGTGATATAGTCATTAAAAGTGATGAAAAAAATCAACCTACAAACCTAACCTGAACTAACCTAGTTAACCCAGTTTTTAAACTGTTTTTTTAACACTGCGACAAAATAATATTGCTCCTTTTACCTACTTGTAGAATAAAAAACAATCGTGATGTAAATTGTATTACAGGAAGGTATTTTATCGTTTTTCTGGTTTTCAAAAGATTCAATTTCACATTTTGATAATATTTTCATAATCGTCAATGTAGAAAATATCACACGTACGCAAAAGGAATTAATCATATCTGTTTCAATTTCGCTTTTGTTTTCTTGATTTAATGAATTAATGAATTAAATGGAATCTAGGAAGTAGAAATTAACCCAATTCCCGACATCCGATCGAGTTGAAACTCAGCAGATAGACTCTAATCGAATACAATGCATTCTATCAACTTTAGGTGGCACTCACGTACTCACACGAGCACGCAAACACGTGCATTTTTCCGAAATTAGATGAAATTATGGCGCAACTAGGATTCAATTCAATGCGAGGACCGTGGCGGAAAGTCGAAACTGTTTCACTATTCTGCATGAAATATGACACTGTCCCCATTACGTTTATTTTTTTGAAATATTTTTTTACTTCCCTTAAAGCCATTCTGTTCTAAATCGACGCACAGGGATTAGGCCTCCATAAGTATTGAGGAGGTAGACGGAAATGCGCGAAGAACCACGATCTTTCTGGGGAGACACTTCGGTCAGCCTATCAGGGGTGCAGAAGAAAAGAATCGTTCAATTTACGACCTGAAATAATTTATACGGCCTGCCGTCGAGTTTTCGTTTCTTTTGTATTTGCTGCATTGTTATCTGCTCTCTGTCGTTCGGGGAAAAATTAAGACGCTGATCTTTTTTATAGCTTCTCTTGTCTTTTTGCCTGCGTATTTTATATGGAAATAACCATTCCGTTTCGACTGCATTCGTTTTGAACAGCTTAAGAACCGAACCTAATAAATGTAACGTAACAAGGACAGGTACCTAATATACAATTTAATATTATATTTCTCAGCCTTTTTTTATCATACCTAATAATTAATTTAATTAATAATAGCTTCTTGATACGAGTTCGTAGAGAAAAACAAAAACAGTTGTAAAAAGAGATTTTTTTGTGCGTAAATAAATATATAAATCTAAATCAGTTCCAAAAATTTAGATTTTTCAAAATTTTCTATTTCCTTACGACTTATTTATTTTATTTTAAATGCAAATTTACAGTTATAAACATACATTTTATTTTATTAAGTAATAATGGCGTTTTTGAATTGTTAGAATATTTAGTTGAAAAATATCTATATCGGGGAACAGGTAATTTAGCAACAGAATAATTTTTACGAGCGGCATTTCTAATGGTACTTAAGTTAGTTCTGCATCTCGGAACAACAAAAGTTCTGTGTCTGCGCGCTCTTGTGAAGTTGTCGGGGACATAAAAATCCGTTTTTTTATTATATTGGGAATACAGATGTTACCGTTTAGAAGTTTATATGCTGTTGTCAGCAAAGCAGTTTTCCTTCTATCGCTTCTAACATGCTGGACAAAAAGGCTGATGGATATAACGATATTCATATTTAAATCATACCTGTTTCCAATGAGTTTAGTGACGTCACGAACATTTGTAAAGAAAAACGATCAGCCATTGCCATGCGATGCCGCGCCGCTACGTTTAGACAAGAGACTTGAGACGTTTTATTATTTCTTCCATTCAAAGATAGTCAGCGGGGGTCGATTCCTTTCATCCGCCACCAAAACAATATTATAATTAGCCTCACTTAGCATTTTATAGGCGAAGACACTAAGAAGGAGACGTTTTCCTGACTTTTTGAATACTTTTCTACCAGGGGGACATAGAAATAAAGAGAATAATGGATCGGACGCCCCCCCGACGCGGGGATGGAAATGTGGTAATTTCACTCCGTTAGCTCGGAGTGGGAGAATGTGTATTTAACGGAGCGCGAAGGATGATTATCTCTGTTATATTAAATACATTGGAAATGAATAGAAAATATATTTATACCCCACCGCGATACTGTGGTCCTAGTAAAATTAAAATAAATGGCATGTTCGGACATCCTTTCTTATCAAGAAATTATGCGTACGGGGGGATTTATTTTTATAATTAAGTTTGCCTTTACAATTTCAGTTATTCACCTATAAAACCAAGAAGGAAAGAGATTTTTTATAGAATAACTGTGTATATTAATATCAATGGATAAAACTATAATAATAGGAACTATTTTTAACAATTTTTCCAGTTGTCTTTTATGCTGATTACATGGGGCTTCTATTGTAAGAAAACTCGTTACTGGAATTATTTATGTCGAGGAGTTAGAAAATTGGTATTAATGTTCCAATTTAATTTGTTAAAATTAATGCACTTACGAGGTATTTGCCGTATTTAGACGCCAATGTTACTATTATGATAGGTGTGACGTTGCAGAAAGATTCAACTTCAATCTAAATAAGTATATCATATAAGCGACCCAAACTAAGAACCGAATTGAACCAAGCATTTTATATGAACTATGAATGATTGAATCAACGTGCTTATTAAATAAAAGTTTGCTATAAGATAGACGCGAAGATCTTTACATTGAATTTTAGAGATGACAAATTCGTTGTGGAGTTCATTTTAAGAATAAGAGTACTTATGCACATTTTAAGAATTAAAGTATCCACTATGAACCACTCGCGCTCCCATAAAATGTTTTAAATTCCTCCACGAAGACGGGTAATTTTAATTCTACTTTATCGGTATCTGTGCGTAGCAACCGGGGGCATTATCGAGATTTATCTTCAGCATCAGAAACCACTTATCCCACTGCTTATCCCGCTCATACATCGTGCCTTAAATCTTAACCTCAGTCACTTACTGCTACTAAATTATAAGCAGTAAAAAAGAACCAAAAAAGTCCACCCTGATTCATGTTCCAATTACGTTTATTTATGTTGCTACTCTATTTTGAAATAAATATTGATCTTCTTTGATGAAATAAAAATTATTGACCACATCTTGATTTTTCATTAACTTTTTCTACAAAAAAAATCATTGAGAGTTTGCTCAATTGCACTCGATATTTAAAAGAGCTATCGATCCGGCTGACCTGCAAAAAATTACACCAGCGTCATTTTGACAGATAATCAACATTATTGATTTTTATAGAAAAAAAATTTACCCCCCCAAAACAAAGTTTGTTTTACTATAATACATCTGATTTTATTGTGTATTGAAACAGTTTCGAATTTTCTCCACGGTCCTACGCATTATACGGCACGACCTAGTTGTTTATCTGCCGAGTCTACATGCCGAGTTTTAGTTCCTCAATGGCCACGCCACAAGCAGTGGTGAACTTTACTTTTCTGAGCAGGATCTTCGCTTTTTGCCGATTCCTTACTTTCACAGATCCAGTAGGGTGACATGTGCTTAGACAAAATTCCACTCAGCCGCATTGGTGATCATAATTTTTAATTAAAATGTTGCCATAGCGGAATTAGCTTGAATGTTTAAGCCAATTATTAACAGGAAATACTATTGTATACATAAGATCTTTGTGTTTTAATTCTGGAACTTGTATGAGGTTTACTTTTATGATTATTCCCTTATCTAGTTCAGAATGGATTTGGTACTATTTAATTCCTGGGTTTCAAATAATTATCCATCAATTATGCAACTGCTTGTATTTAGGACATATATTAGAAACCAAGACTCGAAAGTTAAATTGGAAAATAGAATACGCGCCCGTTCGATGGGAGAGACTTTGTCGGTAAATTTCAAAAGCCACCTACTTCCCAAAGCGCCATTATAAATCTACTTAAAAATCGCACCTAATACAAAAGGCAAAATCCTTCTAATGCACCACTGTCTCTACAAAGGGCGTAGAGTGGAAGAATATATTTTTTATAAAATGAATCAATCATCATTTCAACTTCTTACATGATTAGTATTCAGAATCCACTAGATGCATTCACGCCAATTATTATCACTTTTTTTTTTAATTTGAATACCACAAGAGTTCCACCTGCTCCCGTCTGGAATCAGTGAGTTGGGGTATGTTGTGAGGCTAAAGGTAGTGGGAAGGGGAAGGAGATGGGGAAGAACAAAGGTGGAGAAGTTTACTAATCATATCATGAAAACATTTACTCATTTCTACTTTCTCAGGTTCCCCGCGTTTTGGATACTTATCAGTAACTATGGATTAGGTATGTATACACTTGCAGTTCAAAATTCACTTCCGTTAAAAAAAGTCACCATATTTCAAAGCAAATATGTATTTTTTTTTAATTTGGAAGATGAATATTAAACATACGATACCTATGTATTTATTTATCAGCGGAATTAAGTCCTATTTACAACAAAATAACACGAAATTTAAAAATATATAAATTATATGAATAAAGGATGGTGTATGAAAACAAAGACAAAATTAGAGATAAACATAAGAAAATACAAGTGATAAGTCCAGTAAGTAGTTAAAATAGTTATTAAACAAATCTCAATTGTTTAGTGACCGACAAAAATCGTTTAGATTTATGCCAAAAAAATCAAGATCTTGACTTGAGTTGATCAGTCTCCACATTCTGTACAATGTTGAATAAGATCCGTACTTAGCCGAGACCTGCCGTATCTACATGTATTTTTATTCTGCTTTTTAAATAATATTTTAATAACTTCTTCAAACTTTGCAAAATAACTTTGTGGCATTATTGATTATTTAATTAATAACAAATCACTTTGTATAAACCACTTTTTTAATTAACAATATCGACATGTTTAAATAACAATGTTATCTTCTTCAGGATATGTTAATAACATATAATAATGATATATTAACATATTTATCCTGAAGAAGATAACATTGTTTTTGAAACATGTCGATATTGTTAATTAAAAAAGTGGTTTAAACAAAGTGATTTGTTATTAATTAAATATTTTAATATCCCACTGATCGAAAAGGACATACTGTTGCCGGACATTTCAATAAAACAAGATGCTACAAAAAAAATTCCAGGATTATAGTTGAGACAATGGTGTCATAAAACCGAGTAAGGTTGAGGAAACTCTAAATGGTTTGATTGCTACGCAACTTCTATGTATTTAATATAAAAGTGTCACCGTTACGTCGCTTAAACTTTTTTTCATCAACGAAAAATTTAATATATTTACGACCCGAGTAAGATTAATATAAAATTTCTTAAGATTGCATCATTTGCAAAGATTTGTGATTAATGATTTTTGGTATTTTTTAATAATTTAAATTTAAAAACGTCCTCCCTTGGTTGCTCGTTGGTCCGTGAGACGCGGAACTTCGCGCCGGCATCGTAAATATTCACCCTGCGGAGCACAATCTAATAAGAGGTGATACCTCATGGCCCCTGTGTAAATCAGCTACCCCTCCCTCTCCTACTTCTGATATCCTGATACCCTTGCATTACACCATTAGCGATATTTTTCCTAGAGGGAAAGGTATTTATTTGATTGTGCGTTTGTTAAGATTGATTGGAGGATCACGAATAAGCCTTCTAAAATCTAAAGTCCTCTAAACATGATTTTTTGGGTATATTGGACACAACGTAGAACACGTGTGTGTGCTACACAAAATTCATAGTCCTACCGTTTTTAAAATGTTATGGGTATGTATTTACAAGTAACAAAATGCATTAGTTGTATTTTATCAGTTACACGTTTTTGGAAATAGATGGTAGATTATAGGTAGGTATAGAAAATTTGTGGTGAAAACAGTATCTTTTTACTTTTATTATTTCTTTGGCTAAATTAACCTATTATTATTTATCTCGTAATTAATGTGACTAACATCATCCCAAAAACAAATTTTTCCAAATATCAGTTTAATAATCCAATGAACATTATTACTATGTACTACAAAATAGGTACCACCACTACGAGCTACTAACCTATCTGCATATTGGTTGGTGGTATAAAAAACTTGCAAAAGCATTACCCATATAAACAGTTAATGTGTATTTCGTTTGCCTCATTTCATCAACGTATTCATTAAAATTAAAACAGAGTGAATTCGTGTAATATTGTGAGAAATATGTTAACCACTCGGGTATATATGAGAACATGTTACAATTTATAAGATGTTAATAAAATATTTGTATAACCCGAGCTCCTACAAACACACCGTACTTTTTCATCGCTCTTAAAATATCATAATGATATTCATTAAAAACAAACAGTTGTTAATGGAAATATCTTCATTTGCGAGAACCAACATAAATATGAACGTACTGCTTTGCTATTTTCGTGGCTTTTCTGTAAATATTATACTTACTAATTTACTCAAACATGCAGAAAAACAACTGTGTCTGTACATGGACAAACACGCACACTAGAATTGGTACACCCCAACGTCCATCCGGGAAAGAAGAGCCAGAATCTGCGGAATATAAACACCAGAGAAAATTTGCTTAGGCCAGGGAAATATAAAGAGGAAGGGGTATTACAATGGAGAGAATAGAATAAACATCGCTGGGCATTTTATGAAAGATGGGAGTGCCAGGAGGAGGCGGAGGGGGCAGGAATATGAGGGGATACTCGCAAGGCGGTCAAACCGGGTTAGGCGGACTTAACTCTGCATTGGCGGACATTTCCGGTAAGTACAAAACCCAGAGAGGGTGTATGAAAATAAGCTCTGTTGCTTTATCATCAAGGCATCTGGCAAAGAAAGGCCTACTTCATTGTGGAGAGACTCTTATCCATAACAAGGCATGGTAGCACTGGCGACCAATACATGATATACATATGTATAAATGTATTTCGTATATTCACACACGCATTAAATTATATTTCACAAATCGTACAAATAAAGTCAACAAAAAATATTAATAATGTTATGCCCGTGAGATAGTACTATTAATCAGACTTTTCATTTGAATAGAAGTAAAAAAATTCTCATTTGAATAGAAGTATCACATAAAAATATTGTATCAAAATAAAACGAACAAGTGCCACCACTGTCCGTGAATATTAATTGAAGCGTGCTTTATGTGGGTGCTCGTTTGTAATGTACATAAAATATATTATATATTTTACTCCTCCTGCTATTCCTGTTTACCTGATAAATTTACGACGCGACGAGTCGTTAGGCTTTTGGGTAAATCATACATTTATGTTGATATGCGTTATTCTGTTCACTAGCGTCTGATCAAACATCTTTCATATCTGTTGGACAGTTTGAAACGATGTATATACAATAGTTATTTAATGGTAGGTATTGTATTAGATATTTTTTTAAATAAGTTTAAATTTTAACAGACACGGACAACGGAAGCAAAAACATAATCAAGCAATTACATGATCTTGTAACATGTTATGAGAAAAAATAAAAACAAAAATGTATTAAGTGTTTAAAGCTGCAAGCACTTATTTCACTTAAAATATTGTAATTATTAATTACTCTTATCGTCCAGTTGTAATATAAAATATGAATAGTTTCCGAAACATTTAGTTCTCCCCTCTTGCCCGGGTAGTATGAGCCGGTGGGGGTTGTTGGGTGGAAATAATTTGATTTGCCTGGCCTCCCCACCGCGAGACCCTTCTGTTCTTTATTACATTCTTTTGATTTTCGAATTTCCTTTTGTGCTCAAATCAAAAATTATTTTTCCGCCACCTCCGAGGAAGCGCATTAAGTTTATGTGATTTCACTTGATTGAGGAACATTCTACCAGAGACTTTTCGTGGAATTGTACATATTTTAAACAATTATTATCTATTGTTTTTCTGAAACGTAATTATTTTACAACGCTGGTAATAAACAAACGTACCTTATTTATACTTTTTTAATACCGCACAAGAGCCCCAACGGCTTCCGAGCATAGAACAGAGAAGAACACAAGAAATGCGAAGTGGGCGTGTTTCGTCATCCGAAGGTCTGACTATTCTTTGCTTAAATTTCAAATACAGAAATCCATTTCACCATCATCATGAAATATTCATGTCTATCAAATGGAATGGTGATATACGATGTCAGTCGATGTAAGAAAGGCAGAGCAAGTATTCTAAATGGGCTAGAACCTAGAACCAAAAAGTACTAAGTTGCTGCCACAATGGGTTTAATTCGTTTTCATTAATTGCTTTTTTGAGTTTAATTCGTAGAACACCAATTTAATTTAATTATTTTACATTAAATTTTTAAAAATTATATTAACTTTTCAGTCGTCCGGAGCTTGTGGAACTATAGAATCACCAAATGGGGTTTGTTCCGAGGCTAAAGGAATCGGGAAAGTGAGGGAGAAGGTGAGTCGAAGGTTGGAAAGTCACTTGGTCCTCTCTCTTTCTCTCTTATCAAAAGAACTTAAATCAATTTTTCAAAATTTTTCTCCGTTTTAGCCACGGAAGTCCACATTTCATGAACATTTTTGAAATGCAAAATATTAAGATCTATTTATTATACGAGTATGTATCCGTCGACCGATCTTATATGAATTTGAACGCGAACCTGCTCTCTTCCCCCTACTGTAAAATATCCATTGAGGTTTTATATCCACTCGCTAAGCCAGCAATCAGACAACCATATTTAAACCATAGCAGTTCTTATATGAATGCTTTGTCTGCAAAAATCAAAGAAAAAAACGATGAAAGGCGTAAACCGTGTTTAAACAGATAGCCACAAATATTTTCTAGAGTAAAGCATTGATTACATTTTACTTAAAATTACAAGTCAATATTAAGTATTCGTGCTAGTAAAAGGTGGTGAACTCATCTACATGCATGTGATTTTTTTAAAAACAAAAATCTTTTTTTTTTTAAACAAAAATCAATTATAAAGCATCAAACCATATACATCATATTGCACAATCGCCGTGTAAATATTTCAAATCAATATTTTTACGTTTAATTGTATGTTTAAGTTTTAAGTAATAAAGCTTATAAATTATTTTGCTACAAACAACACTCAGTATTTCACTGAAAATTGGTACGTACAACAATACCATATAATACGATAGATTTTTTTAATATATTTATTTTTAAAATATTACATGGTTAATACATTATATAAAGTTTTTATTTCAAGAATACATTGTTTATTACGTTTACACCTTTTTTTAGGAGCAAAGCTCGTGACAAAAAAGGCGGAGAAAACGAATGTAGTTAGAAAAAAAAATTACTAATGGTAAAGTAACACAAATTTTTTTATATATATGAGTATAAAACTAAATATAGGTAATATAATTAACATTAGGCTAGAAAAATCATTTATATTATATAATATGTCTATATATTTTTATATATTTTATATATTTTTATATATTTTTCGACGACCTCCGTAGTCCAGTGGCTAAGACTCTTGACTCACAATCCGGAGGTCGCGGGTTCGAACCCGGCGTGCGCAAATAAATTTTATTTGATTAATTTGTGTTATTTCACAGTTAATTCATTTAAAATAATATATAGTATATTTGCGGCACGTTCCAGAGTGGAAGATACTATCAGTATCGCCCTGGTGTAAGACCACCATTCAGAATTGAAACGTTGCTTGAAAATGGCTTAAGCCGTGTTTGGTGACCAGATCTGAATAGCCAGGTACTTCCCAACCTTCCTCCTCCCCACCTCCTTCCCATCCCCACTACCTTCAGCCTCACAACATACCCCAATTGGGGATGCCATAGTCTCACTGGCTCCAGACGGGAGTAGTTGAGATTCTTGTGCGGTATTCTCTGTAAAAAAAAAAAAAAAATATAGTATATGTATGAAACATATAAAAGAAGTAATGTAACACAAATAAGAGGAGGAGATAAAAAAAAAGAAAGGATGAAGATAAAGAAAGAAAAAGGATAACTGATATTACAAGTTGAGTTGAGAAATATAGTATTTAAAAAGATGAAGTGATTGTAATAAGCTATATATAAAGAGCTTTTATTGATTTTTTGAATTTTTTATAATTTTTTTCCAATCTTAAGTTAGCTGGTAATTGGTTAAACCATTTAACTCCAATATATTTATAGTATTTTTGGGCTGTGGTGGTGTTACAGCGTGGGAGAGTCATAGTGCCGAGAATATGTGTTCTAATGCTGTTAGAAAAAGGAGTAAAGCTCTCATTATTGAGGCAATCTTTGTGTATTTGTAAGATTGTGATTTTTTTGTAGATAACATGAAGTGAATGTAAGTGAAGATGATACGATGTTGGAAGCATAATTATATCACAACAACGCAGTTCAAAGATTTTGGGTATAATTGTAATTATTTTAATTGGTATAATTGTAATTATTATGGATAGCTTAAAGAAGCTTATAAACCTCGTCGTAATATTTTTAATCATTGACGACGATATTATCAACAACTCGCAATGAAAATGTAGAACAGGCCCGGTAGACTAAATGATCTGAGATCAGTCCCAGCTGCGAGCATTACCTTTTTTATATTATGTCTGTTTTTCATATTTTCATGGAGAGATGTTTATATTGTCAATGATTTATGAAAAAAATATCATCACTGGCTATTTGTAATATGTTTTAAACCGTAGATTCTCAATGTGGGCGACAACGCCCCCTCGGGGGGGCTATAGAAAACCGAGAGAAAATTGAGGGGCGTTTCAGACTTTCAGAGGGGCGGTTGGAGACCCAGAGAAACCCATCCCACCCCATCCCATCTTGCCCCATTCCATCCCATTACGCAACTTCCGATGTGGTAAATATAAACGTGACGACAATTGCTGTTTCAGATCTTCAGATTCACGAGTTAGGGAGCGCTAAAAAAATTCTCAAAGAGGGCGATGGGCTAAAAAAGGTTGAGAATCTATGTTTTAAACGAATATGTTGGAATTGAAAAAGAACGTTGTACGGTTTCAAGCTATCATGTTTAAAGATAGCCATGATTGGCTGAAACTGGTCAGAAATAAAAAAAGTTTTAAATTGTTTCATTACATCGTTACGGTGGAAATTCACCTCGAAGTCTAATATGTACGGTCGAGTCTTACTCACTAAGTTACTGTCAACTGGATTATTAACCATTTAAAAAAAACGTTGTCAAATCAATTAATATTTTTCTGGCTATTAGCTAACCATGAATATCAGTCATGCCAGTTATTTTTTCATCACTTTTGGATACTTGAATACCGATAAAGCCGACAAAAACGTCTGCAAAATCAAAGAAAAGAATGATTGAAATGCGTAGTGTGAAAAGAGATTGCTACTGTGAAATATGTGCTTGTAACCACTATCGTTTAATATCTTTATTTTCTAATACTCAATGTTACAACACAAGTTTTTAAAAATATAATAAAATAAAAATAATAATATATATAAATGAAAAATTTAAAAAAAATAATAAAAAAACTTTAAAAAATCGTACACAAAAATTTGCCAGGCTGCTGGTCGGCAGACCAAGAAATTCTTAAATGGAATGATCTGGACTATAGTTATTCATTAGTTTCATTCATGTACTTGATGACGTAAAATTTACTATTTTTTACCCCACTTTGACGCCGGCTGCCTGCGAACTTGCCAGGCTGCCGGTTGGCAGATCTGCTTTTTTCTCATTTTCTAATCGACCTTAATCATATGAAACCATTCTCGTTCGTGTACTCGATGACGTAATTTTTTCCAAAAAAGTCGCTGACTATTTCCATGGCAGCGCGGCTCCTGCCAAGAGGCGCACCGGTAGACCAGCTTTTTTAAGGTTTTCTAAGTATCCATTATCACTAAAAAGTAGTTTCATCCGTGTTCCCGATGACGTGGGGTCTACCGATCTCGTCTCCTAGTCTAAAATACTATTTTAAAATAAAACAATAACTTTGTAAACACCACTTTTATTTTTATACTTTATGCCGACCGGGTTTCGCTACAACCGTAGCTTCTTCAGGGCAGTACAATCTCTACTAAAATTAATTTACATGTGTGTTTATAACTAATACATGATTAAACCAAATGGGCCGGACTCCTCAAGTAACGGAGAAGCTACGGTTGTAGCGAAACCCGGTCGGCATAAAGTATAAAAATAAAAGTGGTGTTTACAAAGTTATTGTTTTATTTTAAATTATAATGTCACATCACAAAGTAACTGCTTCATATGAACAAATAAAATACTATTCCTTAATATTTGTTTCAAGAAAGTAGTTAAGTTATCTCACAAGAATACTATTTGGCAATAATTGACAAAAAATAGCTTTGTCTTGCTTCTTGAGGGGTTGTTTTTTGATTGACAGATACACGTTTAATATTCAAAATATGCGTGCTCATATGCAAATTTTGCCGAGAGGGTGTCTGTGCTATGCACAAAGGCGTGAAGATTCTCACAAGGGAAGCTACTTTTGGAACACTCCTAACCCCCGATTCTTAAGAGTATAACGCAGACTCCTTACTTACCTACATTAGTTAATCTCGACGATGCCATTCTTAAAATATTCCCGGTCGAAAGCTGATGTCAGCTACTTGATTAAGTTCTTAGGGCCTTCTTAGGGAAAAAATATTCCTTTTATTTATAAGGGGGTGATCTCACCCCCTCAACTCTCTGCCACCCCGATACCTTCTGTAAAGTGTACCCAAAACAAATAAGCGAGGCGGGGTGGACTAAGCGAGCTTTAATATTCATTAGTAGACGTCCCAGATGCAAATAAAAAATCGCAATCAGAAGAATATGAAAAATCGAAGCACAGCTGCTGTGACGAAGGACAGTTTAAGATTCGAGCAACTTACAATAAATTCATTTCAACTTTGCGAGCCTAATTAAGTTTTTTCAAATCTTAAAATACATTTTCAACTTAATTCAATCCCTGCATTGTGACATGAACACATGTTTTTACTTGAGGTGAATACATAATAATAAAGTTTTTTTATTCCAGGATGTGGGGAGGATAGTGCAATCCCACATGTCGCATTTAATTATACATATTTATACAACAGATTTTTTAAAATCAAGTACGTAGAATAGGAAAAAAAAAACAAATAACAAAAAAAATAAAAATTAAAATAAATGAATAAATAAATAAAATAAGTAAATAATCAATTGTACGTAGGGCGTGGTATAGGGTGAGCTCGGGCCCAGCGCTCATGCTCTCCGTGAAATATTAACAGCCTTACTAATGAACGTGGTGAAAATTTCATACAATTGATCCACTCTGTATATGAAAACCTTACTAAAAGAAAAGTAAAACAGAAACTGACAAAACAGTTCATGAAAATAAGTATAAATTGTTTGGAATTTGGAAGGGAAAAAGAGGGTTGTTTATTTCTCATCGATTTTCGGAAAATTTCCAAATTATTTTAAATGTGCTACATATTTATTCTTTTTGAATACAATTTTATAAAGTAGATATAATTAACTTGTATTTTTGTATTTGAAATATACCACAATTTAAAAATTGGAAATTTAACTATCAAACATGAAAAAAGTTGAAAAAAAAACAAATATGTTTTTACTCCAAACGTCGAAAAAATGTTGAAAATACTAAATTTTGAAATTATTTCTTTTATTTGGAAGTGTGCAACAAAACTGTCACCTCACTTTTTATCTCGGTTATACTTAGGTTCAATAAAAAAAATTCCCAGAGAATAACCAAAAAGTATTGTCATTTTGGATTCATTGTTTGCGCAATATAAACTTTTTTCTATAATTTATATTTACCTGTACAAACATTTATTTTTTTTTTAAATCTCTTTCATAGATTTCTTATTAAATTCATGCAGTAACGGTCAATTAAAAATAATAAGTCCGAAATGACCTCACTTTTTCAAGACGGGAATTTCATGTGTCAGTCTGTGGAAATGCAACGTTACAAGCTCTTTCGAAGCATTGTTATGGACATTTTTGTTACAGCCAAATTTAATCTGAGCTTGTACAGTATTTATTCAATGTGTAACTAAAATACCGTTTGACGGTAGGTAGGTAAAAGTGTTCTTTATTGGCAAGGCTTTAAACAAATAATTAAATAACGTGAAAAATGGTGTGGAAGAAAACATTGCGAACAAATGAAACCATTAAATCAAAAACGCTTTAGGAAAAGCTCCCCACAAGCAAAGCATGTAATTAAACGGTGTTAGAAAATCACACGTTAACATTTTCCGATCAGACCCGCATCATCGGGGAGGTATTTAAAAGAGCATCCATTAGAAGCGAAGGATTAGGGGAACAGAAAATCTGAGGAGGTACACAGTTCTATAATGCTCCTCCCGCATTACGATCCGAGGAAAAAATGCTAACGATTGATGTACTCTGGACAAAAAACGTGCTTGCATCACAAGATAAGGAGAACTCCAAATTAGAGTAAAGCCTTGAGCCTCAATGGAGTGTGATTACCGACGCTTAGGCAGACTCTAATTTATTTTCCCCTTCGATCTGTCTGTATATATTTATCTATAAAGCATTTTTGGATTAAACTATTGAGTTTTATAAACTTAAACATACAGGCTTCAGGTATATTCCGTCGGTTCAATAAAGGATTTTAAAATATAATATACTCATATTTACTTCCACTATTAAATGTGTAAAAGCTTTAAAAATACTTTCGGGATGCTGTTCCCGTTAGTGAAAATCGCCGGTTCTGCACGATTCCACGAGTACATAAATATATATATATATATATATATATATATTTTTTTTTTGTAATCAATGAAATGAAGTTCTGTAAGATATATATTTTTTATGCGTGGTATGCGCCTTCCTTGTCAATCTAGTCATTTAAACAAGTTATAAAGTTATCACTGCTGCAAATACAAATATGAGACGTAGGTAAGAACTGATAATAATAATTAGGTACTTCACATTTATGAAAATATATTTATTTATCGTTTATTTAACAAAATGATAAATAATACACATTAATAAAAAAAAAGTAAGGTTTATCAATTCATTCACAAAATGCTCTCAATATACGTTGAGTATCGGATGCAAATTAAATACTAAAATTATACCGTAAAGTTTGTTGAGAAGAAAAATAAATATAGTAATAAGGGCAAATTTAAATTATATAATAAATCCGGAAATCGATTATTTCCGTCTTTGAATATTTCCACTTCCGAAGCATGCAATTTAAGAAGTGGAATTAAAAATTGCCGTATTTTAATCGCAATCGTTACACCAACCGTTCATTAAAAGTTTTTTAAAGGATCAGGAATTTGAAAGCTCGTCAAAACACGCGCTGATATCTACTTTATACCCAATCTGCATTTGTTTTATTTTATATCTAGAATAATTATTTTGAAAGTTAAAAAGTTTTGCACAGCATTGAAATTTTTTTTCCAACATAGAACCACTCTCTTTTCATAATGTTGAAGGTTATTTCCATCAATGTAATATATCATTGAAGAAACGAAAATATGAAAAAGAACAAGATACAGAAAAATAAAAAGATAAACGTCGCAAGTGGGAAACGAACCCAGAACCTCTCGTTTTCTGGGTTCAAGTCCCAGTTACGAACGTTATCTATTTATTTTTCTGTGTCTTGTTATTTTTCATATTTTCGTTTAGATTACCTATTAGATATAAAATAAGTCTATTTATTGTAATAAAAGTAATAATAAAATCTTTATAAATAAAACATACTCGGGTTAGTTACACCATTTATAACTCAAGAACGGCTGGACCGATTGTTATGATCATTGATTTATTGGATTTATCTCCGCTCCGAAGAGCAGATTAGCTATTAAAACATCGCTAAAAATTAATACTAAAATTATTTTCCTCAAACATTTTGTATGGAACGAATTATCATATTTTCAAAGAGTTGCAGCAATATTGCGATAAGTACATATAATATTGAATAGTGAGTGAATTTCAAAAATTAAAAAAAAACATTAAATGTCATTGCGCTGATTGTTTTGCTTTTGTTCTTAAACATAATATAATACTGCCCCTCTTTCTTACACATTAAATGTCAACAGTTGAAAATGAAACAAATGGAAAACGTATGTCTGCACCCCTCCAAAAGAAAAATACAATAATTATAAGAAATCTCCCTCACACGTATAAATAAAATTAAACGCAATTCCCGTAAGTAAGTGGAAAAGTAAGAAAATCACAAAAAATATAAATCCGTTCACAATTCCATCTCTGATAGTGACAAAAACAAAACACAGACAGTTGCACATCGGTATATGCTTCGTTGTGTAATTTTTAACTTAATGAAAAAACTGAATTTAATTCAGCTATTAAGCTAAAACAACAGTTATTGATTCTGAGGCAGTGCGAAGTTTCCGGGTCAGCTAGTACTTTACATAAATATTGCAAGAGGTAGAGTATAAAATTAATTTATAACAATAAAACAGTGTTTAATCAGTAACTGGCTATCAGCAATAACTCTCTTATCCTTGGATTGGGATAAATAATACAAACCACCCATCTAAATACTAAATACCCTAGGGGAAGTTGACGACAATGCCAATGGGCAGTGGCTCCAATGACCACGGTCCATCAATGCATTGTATCAGAGAAACATAAAGCTTAACAAAAGGACTGCACAGAAAAATAGCCAGTAATCCAAGGGCTGATAAGGCTTGCTTACAGTCTAATCCCGAAACGAATAAAAACCTGAAGAAGTACGACCACTAAGTAAAAAGACTTACCTTATTTCACAACCGTTCAATGATTTTGTTTGAATGATTGGTTAGGATTTGTTACTTATGGGTTGAGTATTGGTGCGGTGGATAGTACGGGGTGGTTTGGTAGGTCGGAGGGTGTGACGATTTTCCTACATCAGTCTAACGTCCGCCGCGGGTAGTTAAAGGGGATGGGAAGGAATGCGGTGCTGACGTGGCGGAAGAATTAAATATCCTAGAACGGCCGGCTTGGTTATCTGCCATTTCGATTTGTTTATACTGATAGGGTAACGTGGCTAATTTCAGATGTAGTTAAAGATTCTCTTCGAAAGAAAAAAACAAACACACATTGCAAAAAATTTATTTCATGTAATTTACAAAAGGATTCTGCTTTATTATCCGGTAATGCATAATAATCTAGATGAGATATTACTATTATAATACTGCCCTGTTTTAATATACTGATTTAAAACTGCCAATAAAAATGGTGCTATCGAAAAGAAATGAATAAATTAATATGGTTTAATATCGTTTCCATCAGAAAATGGCGAAGAACCCCGTCTGAAGAAACATATTATCATGAACGCGGAATGTTGGTTTATTCACCAAATTCTTACTTGAATTCATTCATTCAAATTCTTACATGAATTCATCTAATCGAAAACACATCGGAAGTTATGTAACAGTTGACTTAATTAAAATTCACCATTTAAAAAAAATACAAACTTAGCTTATTTTACGCTCTGAACAATACAAAAATTCGAAAACAAATTAAAAATATATGTATTTAACAGCTAGTTTTGCAAGATAAATGAGTATTGCAATAACTTCTCACTGAATTTAAATATGTAATAGGATAATTTAACATACTGATTTCGGTTGCCTGTGACGTGCGTTTAACCTGCGTGAAATTATTCACTTTCTACTAACCCTCATTTTCTTTGCGTTGAAGCGTCATTTTAGAAATTGAAACTGCTGGTGTGAAGAATCGTAGAGAGTTTAACGGAAATATATTTTAATTGACTTTTTCAATATTAGAATTAAAATATCCCATGATTTTGAATGGGTCTAGCGCTAGTCAAGAATATTTTCCGTAATGGTAAACATATCAGCCTTGCTTTTTTAAAACATCCCTCTGCGGGTCCGAGTAGGGCTAGCTCCGAGTGGCTCCTGGTGAAATCGCCCGAGGTGATCGGTGCGGTTTCCATTGCGACATCCGCTCCCTTGTGACGGCATGTGGGAAATTGGAGAAAAAAATTACCAAAAATAAGGCGCCCGCGGTATGTAATTAAATACGGTACAGCGCCCGTACTGCCATCCGCTGGACAGTTATGCAACGAAAACACACAATTTTGCAACCTTCGTTCTGAACAAACAAAAATTTATGATCAGTTCAAAGGCTCTTAATAAAAAAATCTTTATAACAAGTAACAATTTATTCCTTTTGTGTAATATTGCAATTCACTTTTTACTCTGTTATTATTTTTTATAGACATTTGGTGGATCCAGGGCTGGTTAAAATGATCACATACCGAATGTCACTGAAATTTTAAAAAAATATTGATTTTGTGAAAATATTTTAGGCATTCGATGTTTATAAACATGGGCGTTTTGTAGATTTTTTATAGCCCATAACAATTTAAAATTAAAGACACTTGTTTTTTTAAACTCAACTAAATGATTTAATTGAGTTAAAAAATAATAAAACGATAATAAATACATGACTATATGCCTACAACTTTTCAGCATAACCCAAATACAGATGTTGCAACATCTGTAAAGCGGTAAAACCTCCAAAAGTTTAAATTAAGGTTATTTAACAAAGGCAAAGTGATTTAAATGTTTGACCGTTTCTATTTGTTAAGTCGCATGGAAGGAAATATTAATATCTGTCATTAGTCAAAGTCGTTCACAGCTGCCGAAAGTGGGCATAAGTTAAGTTTTCTTTTTTCCATCTGGTAGCTACTGAAAGTACTCCCCTCTTGAAATTGTGACGGATTTGTGAACCTGTAAAAATATTGCTTTTCAAAGTACGGACGCAGAAAGATATATTTTATTTGCATTTTTTAAAGTTATTATAAAAAGAAGTTAAATAAGATGGAAGACTCCTCAAAATAGTTTGGACAGTGAGGGGAAATCATTTAGAAGTTATTAGATGTTAGAAAGATTGACGCACTTGTAGTAGTGGAAGCCCTCTCGCTACATGAGCATATGCACTATGTGACTGGTACAAACAAGTACGTGATGAAGATTTCCCTGGTGATAGCCAACGACCAGCATAAGGAGACACGTAGATAGGACGATGTAGAAAATGCTAGATATCATCGAATTCAATTGCTTTACGCGACTTCTAAGATTACAGTACGCAGTCTTTTCAAGGGATACATCAGAAAAGAGTTTTATTATTGTTAAATAAATGTATTATTAAATTTAAAAAATATTTAATTATTCACTTAAAATTTATTAATTTCATGAATACTCTGCAAAGTCAAATATTTCTAACTTCTCTACGAGCGCTAAAATTTAATTCAATTAGCCGTTACATCCGCAACAGGCATTCCTCATTCCAACTTTGATTTTTCACTGTTCTGCCGTTCCGTATCCGGCTTGTAATCTGTTAATTAAAACCATTTGTCTTTCAACCAAAACACGTTTAGGGAACGTAACACCCCTTCGCTTGTTTTGGGCAGCCCCCACCCCGTCCGTTTTATTGTAACGAAGGAATTTTTCCACTTCGTTAAAAATTTTCCTCGTTAAAAGCCGTCCACGTGTCTCCATAAGGTTGACGTATCGTATTTTATGACATGTTTTACCCCTTTTCTATTCCTGCCTCCCTGATAAAATAATATCCCCTTTTCTTCTTGTAAATCTTATTTCTTCTTATTTAGGAAAAGTAAATTAGCTGGATTTTTCGCTCCCGTTACCTTGACGTGTTTAGTCCATCTAACCTTTTACGGTGCTCCAGATTTTATGTCCGGGTTGAATCTTTCCCAAATGAAAGACTAAACCCTTCCACACACTTTTCCACAAATGAATATCTAGTAAATTAACGCAATGTAAGTGCACTATATAAGAATAAAACAATACAAGAACAATACGTCAATCCACCAGAAACATAATGGGAAAATATTTCACCGACTCCAGATATTTTCATATCAGAGGGTTCGGCTCTGATGAAATCCTAACTGGTCCGATAAATCCTACTGATCCCTCAATATAAATATTTAAAAAATCTTTCGTAATCCTACATGTATTTAAAATGACCGACTTTTGCATTTTTATGTACAAATTTTTTGACAAATCTAATACGCCTAAATTTTGAATGATAATATACTGTTTTTATTTTTAAAATATCTTTTATTGGCAATCTTCTACTATTGTGTACCAAAAAGCAAACGTAGCACTGAATTAAGTTAAACTTAAACTAATTCTCCATTATAAAAATAAAACGTTCAACTGTATAATATATGTTACATTTGATTTATAACATATTGAATTAAAACATTAATTTAAAAAAAATAATGAAGAACCCTGCCCTAAACTGACAAAAAAGTGGTTAATAAATGAACAACATTCCTAAATCTATATTATGTATTAATATTTTGACTTAAGCTAATTTGTTTTATGTAATAATATTAAATGGTAGAACCTACAGACAAGCTGATCTGTCACAGCTTTGTGGGACTAACCATTTCTTATATTGTATTAGATGTAATTATATTCAAATTCATAAATAAAAAATAAAAAAAAATAATAAACAAAAAATTTAACAAAACAAAAAACGACTTCAAAAAATGCACTAAAAAGTAAAAAAATAATTTCGTACAATTGTTATTTTTGGAGTCGGTGTCATCCAAGATAACTACATACATAGGTAGTTATAGGTGAGATGTGGAGATCTTGGCTGACGCCGACTCCAAAAATAACAATCTTACGAAATTATTTTTTTACTTTTAGTGCATTTTTTGAAGTCGTTTTTTGTTTGTTAAATTTTTTGTTTATTGTTTGATTTTTAGTGATAAGCGTGCGTAAAGAAGTTTTACTTCAAAAAAAGAATCATCGAAATCTGTTGGCGAAATATTGAGTTATTCGCCATTTGTCGCGCACATACTTATTGCAAATTCAAGACATATATGGTTTTCTCATGGATTCCATTGTTAGAACTGGACCAAATTAAAATGGGACCACACGGGAATCAACCGCTTTCTAATAAAAGAATCATCAATATCGGTTCACCCAATCAAAAGTTCTGAGCTAACTAACTAATTGATAACCTCCTCCTTTTCGAAGTCGTTTAAAAAAACTAAACTATTTCACTGTAAATTACAACATATTATGATCCCACTGTGGTTTACCAAAATGTGCATTGTACGGTGATTTTTAATTGCACTGTGGTTTTCGAGTGATTGCTTTTTATTGATTTTTCATAGGCCGAACAGTTCATTTAAAATGAATTCAAATTAAAAAATATTTTGTATGAAATAAATACGATTATTTTGTGATCCTTTTAAAATGTTATTTTTTCTCTATATTTCTACTTATTGGAGTTTATTGGAGAAAA
The DNA here is from genome assembly GCA_917563855.2 of Limnephilus lunatus. Taxonomy (NCBI): domain Eukaryota; kingdom Metazoa; phylum Arthropoda; class Insecta; order Trichoptera; family Limnephilidae; genus Limnephilus; species Limnephilus lunatus. The sequence goes on along the minus strand of OU830594.1, from coordinate 31,014,804 downwards.
GGAATATTGTTCGAGAATGAAGCTCGAAGATTTCAGAAATTTATCTTAAATTAGCCTCATCCCCGAGGAGCACGACACTCAATTAAACTTTTTATTTACATAACTCAAATTATTGAAAACATCTTTGTTCCTCCGATGCAGTGGGGGAATCATGGTAATGATAAACAAAGAACAAAAATGTATTATTTCTAGTCAGTTGCCGTGAAATGTGTTTGATGAGATCCCCCGGATTGCGGGAGACGGCTAGACATTATTTTTCCTTATTGTTTACTCAATTAAAACCTCGAAATAAGATTCTGTTCATGACGAAAGAGGTGGTGAAAATGTGTTATTAAAGCATTTTTCAGATTCGTGTCACAAATAAAAAAAGTCTAGATTCTGTGACAAGGATATCATCGGTTGGAGGCTTGATTGATTAAATAACGTTTCTAGTATTTTAAAATTAAATGTATGGTATTTTATTATCATCAGTGGTCAATCTTTTTGATCTAAGACATTTTTTCGACACTCTAATGTCTAATGGGTACGCTTGGCGTACCCATTAGAACGACATGCTAAAAGAGCTGTATTCAGAAAATTCAAATAATATTAGTCCATTATAACACTCTGGGAATACTAGGCAATAAAAATAGACCATCGACCATTGCCTTATATTTGGATACGTTGCCAAAAGGTCATTGACAAAATGGAAGACAGAAAAAGCAAAGGAAGATCATTATTGCATTGCACTGACCAGGAATCAAAGGCGTCATTTTATAAAAAAGAATAACCCTTATAAAGTAATTAACTCTTTGTTGGACAACAAGACTTTGACGGAAAATCGACTGGCGGAGAATTCCCGATAATAATAGTTAGATCGCTGTCTTGTTCAAGGTTCTCTGCCGTTGCAAAATCCAGGGTAAAAAGTGTACATGGAAAGAGGATAATATGCACATTCTTCAAATGAACAGACAAAGCCCGAGAACAATGGTGTCGTCAGGGACCGGGGGAAGTTTGCTTTCTTTCGGCCTGCAGTCGCGAGATACAGAGCGGGTTCGGATGGCTTCTTTGAATTTAGAGCACAATGTCCATTTTGTCACTCGGAAAATTAGCTCCGTTCCCATTTCAAATCTGTCAACACGGATTTTCTGTTTGAATTCCTTTATTTCTTACTCTTGAGAGATTATGACTGAACTGATTGATTCAACTAAAGTAACTAAAAAGCACCCATAATTATTAATTTCTTTTTACATTTATTCATAAATAAACTTAACATGTTTTTACAATTATTCAGTAAAGGATATTTTTTAAGAACAATTCACTTGTTAATTTAAAGTCTGTTATTTTTGGAAAGCAGTTTCTCTTCCTTTAGGCGGTCAATGAAATCGCTTGTTTATTGTGATTTCTAAAAACATTTAAAATATATATGCCAGAATAATCTACATTTTCAATTTAATTAATGTTTGGTGGTTGAATGACATTATTATCAATATTATAAAGTTATAGTTATAGACATGATTATAAAGTTTTGTTTTTCTTTTTGTTTCACTAGTGGAAAATAGAAAACCACCAGTAAAGTTTTCGACAACTTTTAAAATGTCTATAATGATTAGATTTATTGTTATTTTATGAAATTCGCTATTTCTTACCCAATCCCAAACAAATTTCGTACCGTGGGCACTAACCAAATTCAATCTGAAATAAGACAAATAGTGCAATGGTGCTCTTGTTAAAATTCCATCATGCGGATTAGGATAGCACACTTTGCGGAAGGTAGTTATAATGTATGGAGAAATCTGTACGCCGACCGGTAAATTCAAATAGACAATAAATGAAGATTCATAATAGCGGAGTGTCTAGACGTTTTAAGATGAAAAACGTGGGGAGATTTTATATGGGGCTTAAGCATTGATTCGAGTGGAGTGCATTATCGGAAAATTATTATTTGCCAAGCGGAAACTTCACGTACCTACAAATAATAGTAAAATATGTTCGTCCGGAAGCTATACAGCCGTATTTTCTTGTTAATTGAGAATAAGCACTGTTTATATATCTACCTTTAGGTAATTATGATGATTTTAATAATTATTTTAATTAAACGTAAACTTTTTTAAATAATATCTAGTAAAATGGGTGGTTGTAACCAAATATCTACAATATAATATCACTCTAAAATTAATGAATACCTTAGAAATCATAGGTAGGTACCTACTATCATATCGGTTGACATCGTTGACATCAAGTTGACATAATCCATATTTAATTATTTTACTTTTTATTTTAATAAATAAATACTCGAAATAGGTAAAAAAAACGCCTATTTAAAATAATGTATAAAAAATACAGTCACTCTTTTATCACCTTTATCCTAATCCTATGTTGCCCTCCACCCTCCTCATCAACCCCCCCCCCCCCCCCCCACCCCCTATGAGGTTTTCTTACTTTTCATATTTTTATTTATATTTTAAACTTTGTACCTTTTAAAGATATCTCATATTTCTATATTTTACTTTTCATTATTTTATTTTTTCCTTTAATTTTACTTTTTACTAAAAACTTTATAATTTGTACACTTTACATTAAATTTTGTACTATACTATACATATATATATATATATAGATGTGTTAATTATGTTAATGTTGTTGTTGTATATACTATTAACTATGCTAATGGTACACGTGGTGCCGTGTATTTCGAAATAAATAAATATATATCGTATGAATATTGATTATACGCCCATGGAATTTCCCTGCAATGTCTTCGTTGACGGCTTTATTTTCAGGTTCAATTTTGGTAAAAAAATATTTAGTTTCCTTTTGCTTAGTAGGTACCCGTTATTTGTCAGAAGTATTAAGGGGGTCATCCGTATGAAGGCCCTAAGCCACTGGGCAAATCATGTGCGAACAAAAGTAACAGTGATGGTGTTTTAATTACTACACACCTTCTGTAGGTGCAGGTAGGTAAGTACTTTACCGAATTATCCAGTAGAAATACAAATATTTTTCGTGAAACGTGGATTATTCAAAAATTGACTTCTTCTTCAGGAAAAGTTGGACAATTTTGACTGGCAACCCTTTATTCTCATGCTAATTTGTATAAAGTAATTACTCTCGGATGTAAGTTGGCCAATTAGGTATTTATTAGAATCTGAAATCAGAAAGGGGGCTTTTTCGTTGGATTTTGCGGGTATCAAGTGAATTATTTTCGACATTTACGAACCCATTCTGATAGTAAATTGATTTTTTATAATATGAACATTTTCTTTTCGAATATCGCGTTTGGCCAAAACTTGCATTATTTAAGACTAGCTTTTTCCCACGGCTTCGCTCGCATAGTATTATTGGGAAATTACTGGCATAATTGTTATTATTCTTGCTATTTTGTCTAATAGAAAATAATTATTGTTTAATAGAAATTTTCAAAATATGAGAACGACATTACGCAAATAAAAATTCTATTTTAGAAAATATTTAAATGATATAAATAGACATTTATTTTAAGTACCTACTCACTTTATTAGTATTTTATTCATATTTTAATACAGAGTAACCTAAAAAAATAAGAAAATGACAGTCCACTTCAAACGCTATGCTTTATAGCAACGTTATGCTTTTTGTTCGGAGAATAAACATTTTTAGAGATATGTAGATATTAACTACGACGCCAAAAAGTACTCTTTTTAATCACAACAAAGCACTCTTTTTAAGCCTAAAATTTAAATTGTTTCCAAGGTAACAATTTGTTTGACGTTTGCGATAACTCGATTTTGTTAGGGACAGAAAACGTATGATACATAATTTCATAACGCCAAAGCTCATTCATAACGCCAGAGCTTACCAATGTATAAAGCCGTTGTTACTCGCAAATAATGTAGCTTTCGATTAGTGAAAGAATTTCTAAATTCCATTCGACATTTATTGCGTGAAAGAGTAACAAACATCCAACCAACCATCCATACAAACTTTCGCATTTATAATATTAGTAAGAAGTAAGATGTAGGTACCGAATATTGAAAGCTTAGGTAAAAAAATCTGATTAATTATAATTGTATCGTTTATTAAATATTATACAGTGAAATCTTTGGAAATGTAGTTACGGAACTTAAAATGACAACGAAGTATTAAAATAAACATACAAACGTCTTCATTTTCAACGAAAGGTAAAACAATAGAAAAAACTAATATAAAAAGTGCTCATATTATGGGATACTATGATTTTTAAAATTTTGCATGCAATAATCAGATAAAAATTAATATTATCGGCTCCCAAAAATGCCATCAATTGCGGCAGGCTAAACATTGGATATCCCACGGTCTTCGATTTTTCAGCTTCCATGACTTTTATCATTCTTTTTGTCCCATGTCTTCCGCTGTTTCTTCTACGACATTGTTTCACACTGTTTCGAATACGACAGGCCAAAATAAAACCTGGAATAGCCAAAAAAATTTAGTTCTATTAGAATTCCATATTGGAAACACTCATCCTAATATGAGATATTATTGCACATTATGGTCATCAAAAGATCCCATATTAGGAACAAGATCAATACAAACAATATATTCCTGGAACAAAATCTACTTGAATTTAACTTTAAATCATTATCAAAACATAAAATTTAAATAATAATATTGTCTATAAGTGAAAGATTGACAATTTTGCGGAGAAAAATAAAGTGAATATCCAATCGGTGAGGCACAAAAACTTAATCACCCTCTCAGGTGAGTGTGGTGTGATCGGTGTCCGAACGAGTACTGGCATTTTCAAGGTCGGTCGGTGGGAAATCGGGAACGCTGGGTTTTATAGAGGCTGTTCTTACACAAATTTTGAGAAACACCACCATCTTATTGTAGGGACTTATGCGATATTCGGTACATCTCCTCTACAGGTTATTTTTATCCAATACGGGGATTTTGATTATGTTTATAAATTGGTATAAAATCTCAAACTGGGTACCAAAGTTCGTCTGTTAAACTGTTAGTCTGCCAAAAAAAATTATAAACAATATGTTTCTTTAAATGTACATCGAAATTTTACCCAACGTATAAGAACCATGAAAAACTTAGTGTAAAATACTCTTACTACAGAGTTGTCACGGGAAAATACAATACCTACCTCTTTATCGAAGGATTTTCTAAATTTATGGTCGGCTACAACTCCTCAGCCGATTTGGATCATCAATTCAAACGCGGTCGAATTCAATTCGAAAATGTCACCGATTCGATGAAAAGAATATTTTACTGCGGCGACAGCAGAGAAGGGCCATTGTTTAAGGCTCCCGCGCTGCGCTTTTTGTTTATGCCCCCGATCCAGAATTCGCGATAAAAGGAACCCCCAATCCAAACCACCCCCTCCAATCCCTGCTCTAGTAACCCCCCAATCGGAGGTATTTTTCCAAGTTTTCCAACTCCCGAGATGCCACCCTATTGATTACCTTTCAATGCGCATAAAATATACCGACACCTATCGTTAGCGAGGAGAGAAACTTTTTTCTCTGCGTGTTAGAAGGCTTTCGAGATTCAGATAAGGTACTTATGCAGTTCTTAGGGTCGGTGAACATTTAAGAAGACGGTAGTACGTCCATCTTTGATCTTGGTTGTATCAACGATGCTCTTCTGATAATAAAAATTCAAATCATAGGATAGTTTTAAAAACCTAGGTAAGGCGTGCAGCCTAAGACTAAAAAGCTATGCCTACCAGCTAGCAAAAACATTTTTAGATCGAAATGTATTTTTTCAATGCATTTGGTAAGGTAAGGTAACAACTAACAAAAGATAACAATAATATAGAAATTAAAAAATATATTTAATACACAATTTATACCAGAACTGTGGTCATAGACCAATGCACACCACTGGTCACCTACGCTACACGCCACCTATCCGTATTTTCATAATTACGTTAAATTTAGCCATACATTTCAGGTGTATTTTCTTTTTGTTTTTGAATAATTATTTACATGTATGCAAAAAATTTTTCATACATCTAGTAAAAAAATATAAAATATTGCATTAAGATTATTATTAACATTTAAGTAAAATTTATAAGACTTTGGTTTGAATGAATTGTATACTAATTTAAGGTAGGTACTCTATCCGTAGTTCAAGGTCATATTTATCTTTTTAAAAGCCCCTAAGATATTTTTTTAAATGCCGCCGTAAAGACGGGCGAGCACTATTATTATCGCAGATATCATTTTAAATGTGTTTTTTTTAAGAATTCAAAGACGACCCATCGACCCATAATATTTCTCTACCCTAAATTTTGAATAGTTAAACAGGTGGTATAAAAACTAATATTTACTGGCAAACGAATTGTTTTCTCACATATAAAAGTTGTATGATACCTATACTTATTCATTTCTTCCTGCCTTATCGCGAGCCGAATACAAACTATCACATTACTATTCCATCGATAGAAAATGACACCCATAAAAACAACTCCCATTGAAAAGTGTCGTTATGCAAAAATATTTATTTTGGGATAACTTATCATAATACTTACTTATATAAAAATATTTTATTTACCCAAATTTGAAACTACTCACTCAAAACTAAAAGGTTCAGGTCTATAGGTATCACAACCAAAATTGAGTCGAAAATGGTAGACATGCAAATGAATTACTTGCATTCAGCAGGTTGAAAACTTGTTATTTGACTTCAGAAAATAAAATTCCGGTGAAAAGATATGAAATATGTTAATTTTTTAAATAAATACACATTACGATGGAAATCTTTTCAAATCATCAAATTCGGTGATGGTATACAATTGTTGACTCTCTCTCACTAATTACAATAAGTGTGTATAATAAAAATGCTTATTACTTGTGTGGCTTGACAAGGACCTTGCTGTAGATGTACAATAATAATAATAATTTGATAATTTGTAGAGCGCCGTTTTTGTGAAAAATCACCTCAAGGCCGCTGTAAAAATTATTATGAATTCTTAAGAATTCTTACCAGACAAAACCGGAAATATTATATTTTTAAATACAAAATTTGCCGTAAAGTATAAACTGATTTCGAAAGATTGTTATTTTATCTTGCAAAGTTATGTTTTAAATTATGAGAAAATATGTTTATTTTTAGCATAATAAGGTTATACCGTAGGTCGTTGGCAGATTTGTTAATTTTCAAACAAAATTTTGTATTATCCAACACACATTTCAAATCATGTAATCATGCAGTAAAATAAATCAATAAATTATCTGGGAAAGCTATCTTTCATAATTTTTATTTTATTTTAAACTAGCTGGGTTACCCGGCTTCGCTCAGGAAATCATTTGAGAGTGTTATGGAATGTTTCACAATGATGATCCCGATTCCCTATTCCCGAACATTCCACGACATACTCCGCCACCCCTTCCAGAACTTTCTAGAGTTCTATAGAATCTTCTTTAACTTTCCGAAATTTCAAGAGGGCGAAACTTCCAGCCCTTATATCTTCAAAAGCACGCCCTTTAGGTAAAAACGGGTACCTTTTTTCCCGAGAGGGGACAGAGATCTACCACACCTTATAACTCCCTTGATCGTACCGGGACTCGTTTCTGAGTTTTTGCGGTCTGCGCGTTTTTTTGGATTTTCTTTTATAATATATAGCTATTTCCCGGCATGCATTGCAATGCCATATTCAAATAAATAAAATGTTACTCCTTGCATGTCGTTTCCCGTGCGTTCCCCTCCAGCGTTCCACTTCCACCTTCCCCGCCACCGCTCTCCCGCTCCCCCGTCACGCCAACCCCCCTGGCACTTCATTTCTTGACTCCTCTCCCGCCCGGCCCGTAGCCGAAACTTTTTTCTAATACTAACATTATTAAACTCGTGATATCTTTCTAAATAAATATCCGAATTGAAAAATTCAAAAAGTTAAATAAAGGTATTGAAGCTGTCTTGAATATGAAGTAATTTATTTTGATAAGGATTAACACCAAGATACAAATAAAGAGCCTTTTCAAGCGGCGACATATTAATTAAATTTTTTAAATAAAAGAATACTTATTGTGGCATAACCATAATAGTTAGACATATGCTGTTGCGACCCTTTTTGTAAATAATGATGTGTTCTACAAAGTCGTAGTACATTATTTTATTCTATCATCAATAGTTTTCGCAGCGCACGCGATGTAAAGAATATTTTAGGTAATTTTTTTACACCTTGGGTTGCATTATTGGAGTTTTAGTAATGATCCCTAATTATTTTGAAAATATAATATAGCCTATGTCACTCAGGGATAGTGTAGCTTTCCAACAGCGAAAGAATTTTTCAAATCGGTTCAGTAGTTTCAGAGCCTATTCGATGCAAACAAACAAACAAACAAACAAACAAATCTTACCTCTTTATATAGTGTAGTAGATGTAGTAGATAACCATAATAGTTAGACATATGCTGTCGCGACCTTCATTGTAAATAATGATGTGTTCTACAAAGTCGTAGTACATTATTTTATTCTATCATTTTTTTTATTATTAAAAACATACAACGAAGTTGCACTCCCATGAGTTATCAAAACTCATTAAGGGATCGCCAATTGGTACTTTTGAGAAGTTAAACCCAACTCAACCCAATATGTAGACACAATTTATGAATAAAAAATTTACAAAACATTTCACAGAAGCAACATACAGATACAAACATATGAAGAATCACTTTACAAATATTTCACAGAAACATGTCTTATAACATTTTATGAATTCTCCATGATGGACTAATGAGATGGACTAAGAAATGCATAGATAAAACAAAATCAGGAAAATACAATATAAGGTACGGGCTCAAAAATATACAGACCTAATACAATATGTTTACATACAAATACATGACGAGATTTAAGTAAGGTATAAACCGCGCCCATCATACTATAAGTTTAGTATTTGAAGATAATTAGGGCTATCAGAACAGAGTTTGTACCTACTTATGACTCGTTTTCCAAATAACATTTGAAAAAATATGTTTTCAATATATCATTTCGAGATTTGTTAGAGGCATATACCTGTCTCAAATTTTCAGGCAGTTTGTTATAGTTAGTGTAGGCAATGTATTCTAATGATTTCAGTCCGAACTTTGTTGAGTGTATTTTTGATATGTGTAGTTTGTTGTGTTGTCGTGTATTATATTGGTGAACGTCGTTGTTATAGTTCAGTTTTATATTTGTGTGGGTGTTGCACTGAATAATATTTAAAATGGTGTTTGTTATCTCAAAGCAAGGAACAATCTTAAATGGCAATACAAGTGCGTGACGGTAAATATCTTTAACAGGTCATCAATAGTTTTCGCAGCGCACGCCATGTAAAGAATATTTTAGGTAATTTTTTTACACCTTGGGTTGCATTATTGGAGTTTTAGTAATGATTCCTAATTATTTTGAAAATATTATATAGCCTATGTCACTCAGGGATAGTGTAGCTTTCCAACAGCGAAAGAATTTTTCAAATCGGTTCAGTAGTTTCAGAGCCTATTCGATGCAAACAAACAAACAAACAAACAAACAAATCTTACCTCTTTATATAGTGTAGTAGATGTAGTAGATAACCATAATAGTTAGACATATGCTGTCGCGACCTTCATTGTAAATAATGATGTGTTCTACAAAGTCGTAGTACATTATTTTATTCTATCATCAATAGTTTTCGCAGCGCACGCCATGTAAAGAATATTTTAGGTAATTTTTTTACACCTTGGGTTGCATTATTGGAGTTTTAGTAATGATTCCTAATTATTTTGAAAATATTATATAGCCTATGTCACTCAGGGATAGTGTAGCTTCCCAACAGTGAAAGAATTTTTCAAATCGGTTCAGTAGTTTCAGAGCCTATTCGATGCAAACAAACAAACAAACAAACAAATCTTACCTCTTTATATAGTGTAGTACAGGGGTCTCCAAACTACGGCCCGCGGGCCGCATCCGGCCCGTCAGTGTCATCAATCCGGCCCGCGACATCTTAGAACCAGTGTCATCAATCAGGCCCGCGACAGCTTATATCTAAAACCTTCCTCAGAAGCGGAATTCAAGAGCCAAACGAAAGCTGGTACGAGTTGCAGCCTCTTGTTCAGCATTGAGTTTCGTAAACGAAGATTGCTGCGGTTTTAATCCACGCTTCAAAGCTTCAATTTTTTCTGTCCGCAAACTTCCTGTATATTTTGAGATATTTTGAAAATTTTTCGTTTCATTATATTTAGACGTTTTATTATATTCTTTGAGAACTGCTATGGGGTTTCATTGCAAATCAAACAAAGTGCTTTCTTACTGGATTCAATTATGAAATATTGAAAGTTCCATTGATCTTGGAATATTCTGCATTCACGGTCTACTTTTCGCTTCTTTGCCATACTTTTCATAGTAAATCACACCCAAAAAACAAATTCAAACCAAAACACTGTTACATAAATGTCTTTTAAAAACACACAAACACGTTTATTTTCGCTTGTAAAGCCTCGATGACACACGGCGAGTTTACAAGCTACTATCTGAGAAATTCACTATCTGTTAGTAAACTAGCTCAGTGTTATCGTGTTACTTGCCAACTAGCAGATTGTTGACAATCTACGAAAAAAGTTGAGAGGTCGTCAACTTTACCCGCTACATGCCAACTCGTGATTGGTTTATTTATGTTTCCAATATGGCTGCCAATTAACAGCTTATTTCGACTATCAACTGTCTGAAGAATTAGTTCACGTTATTTCCGCTACTGGCGCTAGCAGCTACGTGCGAGTCTAGTTTCTGAGCGAGTGGACAGTTTTGTGTGTCATCATGACAATCTCACTCGCCGATTCACCCGCTTTTAAACTTAGTAGCTTGTAAACTCGCCGTGTGTCATCGAGGCTTAACCACCAGATGTCGTTAAGCGTCGCAGTCGTGACAAAACAATATAACACAATTAGTAATTGAACTAGCGAATTTAGCACACGTGTGCTTGCTCAGAGCACGTACTCGGCGAATTGTCTATAAATTATAGATAATGGCAGGAAAATAAATTAGAAAAATTAAAATTATAGGTTTTGGCCCTTGGGACTCTCTGGAGTAATCAGTACGGCCCTCCGGCTTAAAAGTTTGGAGACCCCTGGTGTAGTAGATAAAATCATTAAAAAAAAGATCCGCGCACGTGTTTTGTGACGAAAATACTTCAGTTTGTCTATTTATTTACGGTCCTACAAACTAATATATTTAAGATTTTTTTACATTCTTATTTTGATTAGACATTATTGAAGAATTATAAATACTCATAATCAAAAAATAATTATAAAAAGTACATAATTTTAATAGTTTTATCATCACGCCGTTCAGCACTTTTGAATGTAGGTATTAATTAAAGCAAATATTGAATGAAATAAAATCGATATTGAGTTATAATTTTTAAAAACTGGTACGGAGAGTAGTTAATCTTTCTCATTGGAACCGCCCAGTACGATCGTAAGAACATCTTTCGACGACATTTGAATTCTCGGGCGCTGACTGGTTAAAGGCCCTTAAGCTCTATCTAATTTTATTATTTACAAATAGATTCAGAAAACATATTTACCTGGCAGATCACTTTCGAAAAGCACACTTCAATTAGAAAGTACAAATACGCATCAATATACATAATCGTATTTGGTATTTCCTAAATTATCCAAAATATTTCCAGTTTATAGAGAATGCATCTTAAATCTTTAAAATATGTAAAAGCATTTAACTTTATCGTAACATTTATTTGTAATTAGTTTATTTTTACAACGATAAATCGCAAGTCCTAATCTGTTTATCATTATTATTTATTCGAAGCTGATGCCAACCGTGTTCCATGGTTCGGAAACAAGTTTATTTCTCCTTTACAGACTTTATGAACGTGAATAAGTTACAAGTGGGCGGTTTAAGAAGCTTTTAAAGATAATGGAAGTAATAAATATTTTCTACGACAGTTACCTCTTAACCCTTCAACTTTTAACTAGAGTCAATGGCTTGGTTTGGTGGGGGTATCAGATATCTCAAATCTTAACTGGTCTCTTATGTAGGTACCAGTTACGGAATTTTTGAGATGAATTTTAAAGATTGAACATAGATAGGTATTAAATTAATATTTCATGTTTTAACATAGTATTCAAATTATAAGCATATTTTTAAAAAATTTAGGTTTGTACCGCACGAGAGTCCCAACTGCTTTCAGCCGTCTGGAGCCAGTGATACTATGGCATTCCCTATAGCGGTATGTTGTGAAGGTAGTGGGGAGGGGAAGGTTTTTTTAATGTGAAAAAGTCAAAGTCCTCACAAAAGTCCCAGCTGCTCCCTATGGCATCCCCAAATGGGGTATGTTGTGGGGCTGAAGGTAGTGGGGAAGGGAAGGAGATGTGGTAGAGGAAGGTTGGAAAGTGGCTATTCAGATTTGGTCACCAAACACGGCTAAAGCCATTTCAAGCGACGTTTCAATTCTGAATGGTGGTCTTACACCAGGACGATACTGAGAGTATCCTTCGCTCTATGGAACGTTCCACAAATATAGTATATTATTTTTAATTAATTAATTGCGAAATAACACAAATTAATCAATCAAAATTTATTTTCCCACGCCGGGATTCGATCCCGCGACCTTCGGATTGCGAGTCAAGAGCCTTACCCCCAGACTACGCCGCGGCGCGCTGGCTGCCGGATACGGGGAGGAAGAAATTGAGGAAGGATCATCTAGCAACGTTTCGCTTCTGATGGCGGTCTTTCACCAGGGCGATACTTAAGTAGAGAAGTTGCACAAAATATTGGTGCTTTGTAAATTTTTTAATGAATTATTTAGTTTTTTTTTTTTTTTACAGTGAATACCGCACAAGAATCTCAACTGCTCCCGTCTGGAACCAGTGAGACTATGGCATCCCCAATTGGGGTATGTTGTGAGGCTGAAGGTAGTAGGGAGGGGAAGGAGGTGGGGAAGAGGAAGGTTGGGAAGTACCTGGCTATTCAGATCTGGTCACCAAACACGGCTAAAGCCGTTTTCAAGCAACGTTTCAATTCTGAATGGTGGTCTTACACCAGGGCGATACTGATAGTATCTTCCACTCTGGAACGTGCCGCAAATATGCTGTATATATTGTAAAATAACACAAATTATTAATCAAATCAAATTTACTTGCGCACGCTGGATTCGAACCAGCGACTCCCAGATTCGTAGCTGCTCAACTCGGTGCGAAATAAAATGTAAAATAACATCTTCGTTATTTATTGTGCCGTGTTGCGCTACCTCCTTTAGCCAACGTTTCAGGCAGCGTTACAGTGTCCATCATCAGGGCAGATCTGTAAAATAACAGTCTTCATTTTGTGAAACTAACTTTCCGGTACTATTTGTCGTCGTTAATGGTAGCATTACTACGATTTAATCATTTTTGAGACATGACACCTCGAAATACCCCTTTCCTTCGGTTAACATATATTCCTCAGGTGTCTCAGACTTCAACTACCATTCAAATTCGCGTAATATATTCTAATAGCACTCCTTTCTCCCTCCATCTTCTCTGCGTGGTTAAACCATCAGCGTCCTTTTCTTTATCTTAAATTGTAGCGTGGTGTAAAAAAAATAACGCTCGAGTTATCAGCAATAAAGTAAACTGGTACCTAGTTAAAATTATTACGTACGTCCCTAGTTAGATTAGTACATCCCACCAAATACCAATATCGGAATTAATTTCAATTAATGGCGCAAGGTGGCGTCTGGGAGTTTTGCGTCTAATCTACGGTCATTATAAATAACGCCAACTTAAATGGGTCGTTTAATCTCGGCATATTCAGAGCCAGCGATAGAACTGCCCCATGCCAACCTGGAGACATCTATCAAATAGGGGAGGATTGTGTTAGACATATTCATATGGACAAGGGATAGAGGAAGAAGGGCTGGATAGGTGCCTAACTACAACCTTACTGAGTAGAAATAACCTAAATTAATATATAGGTACAAGCCACTGTAGAGATAAACCGATAGAAATGTTTTGTGAGCATGTTCGTACACCCGAAGTAAGGTCAGTTTTATCTTAATTTGTGTGAACTCTGAGTGAAAATATATTTTTTTAATTAAACTTTTCAAAAATTCCTAGTATTATACAAGAGGAAAACCTTAAAACTACATATAAAAAACAGTAACCAATAACTATGCCAGGCTGGGTTCGTATGTCCAAATACTAACCAAAAGCATAAACAGGTAAAAAAAATTTACATTGGCGAGCTATGTCCCCAAAACTATCTCAATTTCTCCGTAGCCATGTTTGATGGCATCATAACCAGTAAATTGGAGAATTTTAGTGGTGGATAGATTCCACACCAAACTTAATATGTATATAAATATGCGGGAACAAATCCAAAAAAATCCTCAGGTATGACTATATGCGGAGGCATTGTACTTATTCGAAGTTCGCGCACTCACCTGAGAAACCAGAAGTTCTTCAAATCGCGTAAAAAGTACACAGTTTTAACATAATATTGCATTAATCTATTGATAGCCCTTTCCATTTTAAATGCTATGGTTTATGGGTTACAGAAAACTTCAGTCGTAATCGTCGCCACGACTTGTTCAAGGTGCCACACTGCACATTAGATTGTCTAGCACAGCTTAGCACGACAAAAGAAATGATGCCACGTGATGAAAATTCGAAAATAGTGGACACATTTAATTACTACAAAAACAATCTAAAAACTTTCGTCAGAATAAAACTATAAATGGATAAATGTATATATTTCGTACAAAATTAAAAAATAAATTAAATTTAAAACAATTTTTTTTTTCAAATCTTTAAATTCGGTATTGGACAAATAATAACCATATTCATTGGCCTGTCTGGGGCCTAGAAGTTGAAAAATCTTATGTAGACTGGCGGCATCAGGTTTCTTTCGAAACATTATAGATCGCACTTCTAGAGATTTTATGTTAATTGAAATTGGAAGGAATCTACAATACCAAGTATTCTTCAACATTACAACAAATTAATTATTAGAACCCTTGATGTGCTCATAATTTATAAATGGAAGTAAGTAGGTACTAAAATATTATTTAAGTAATAATAAATAATAAAATTCATTCGCCCAGCCGTAACTGTATGTATCCAGCACTGCGGAGTTTCGGCCAAGGGCGTAGCTATAGCATTCACACGAGGGGTTCAATCATAATCGGGGGGATTCAATCTTGGGGGAGGATTGGAAGAAATGGGTAGGGGGGGGGTAATTTTATTGAATTTTTTTGGGACCTCTATTTACCACAACTTATCCCATTGATAAAACAGATGGTTCCAATAATATTGTTCTATTTTTAATGTATGAATGTAATCAACGAGTATCGTTCTATTTTTTTCCTATGCAATACTGTGGCCAGCGGTTGGCGGGGGGGGTTCCAACCCCCTAAATCCCTACACCCACCGCCCTTGCTATCGGCATAAAATTACTTATTATAACCATGTACCTGCATTTAATTGAAATCCTAAATTCGCTTAGTTTCTACATTGAAGGGCGTTAATTTTTTTTATTTATTTGTTTGTCTCTTTAATACTAGTTAGACCCTTTTTGGAGAAGGATGGGTCATGGTGAACGTTTATTGGAATTGATTAAAACACGAATTCTAGTTAGCGGCTATCCGCCATGACACATTCTAACGACAGTATGTTATATTATTATTGCTACGCCACTATCGAATGTACGAAATGTGTGTGCGCCGATGGATTTAAAAAACATTTACCTATATGAATATTTGTTAGGGGGCATACAATAATTACATTATTTACTTTACCTAAAGGGGGGGGGGGGTCGAGCAAAATCTCATGTTACTTGAAAAGAATATACGAAGTGGCCCAAATTTATTTCATCAATGGGGGGAAGGGTCTAGATTGGAAGAAAAACTGTTCACGTAATGAATGTATGCCCCCTTATTATAATTATAATCATTATCTATTATGTCACTATTAAATGCTATCTGAAATTAATCAAGTTTCAAACCTGTATTCAATTTTATAAAATCATTTTTACTTATTACATATCCGTAAAATATGAAGTAACCAATATATATTCAAGAATTTTTTTTTATTTATTTCTTTGTTTTACAATTTTTTAAAGAAAAATATGTCCTTACTAGGATACCCCGTTCTAAGGTCACATTGTACAAGTTTTTGTGTTTGAAATATAAGTAAATACCTTTGTTAAAATGTTACACGAGGAAAAATTATGAAGGTATATCCTTATTTTACCTGATTCATCCCTTTTTCAGATTTTTTTCATTTGATGATAGAACTTATGAAACGATCGAAAAATGGCTGTTTTAACCAAATAATTTCAAAGGAAGATATCAAAATTTCATGCCAGAGCTCGCCTTTCGTGAGCTTTTGCTGAAAAAACTATTATATGATGTGTTTCAGATTTCGTCAAGAAATCTAATTTACAATCTATTGTAATTTTACAAAACAACGAATATTTTGTAAAAAAATTACTTCATTACGTATACATATTATTATTACTCCTTATAAAAAATGTTAATTGCTTTTATCTCTCCATTTACATCTATCCATAATAATGTTAACACTGTATCATTACAAAAACTGAAAAGTAAGCCTTTTTTTCTTTAGACGTTTTTTAAAGAAACTTTTTTGGAAGAAATATCAAGTACCATTTATTTTAATAGACTCAATCACTCGCCGCATTGTCCCCCTGACGTCAATTATTGGAAAACACAATGTGGGAATGGTCCAAGATATCCCTAGGGGACACCAGTGGGACTGGCGCGAGCCTTTCGCAGATTCTGTGTACCTCCTCACTCCTCTTGTGCCCGGGTATCTGTGATGCTTAAATAGGGGTGCCAGGATATCCGTGACTTGGATAAGGATAGGTATTTTGTTTGGTGTTTGTTTACCTTTGACAAAGATATCAACAGTAATCGAACATCTTGGATAATCATTCAGTTGAATCTATTTTGAACAAGGAAAGCAATTTTTTTTCATGACCACGCTCCCATTAGGCGTAGGTACTAGTTATTTAAGAATATTTTATTACATGTAATACTTTAGCCAACTTTCTACCTGTCTACCTACTTCAAGTATCTTGTCAGGAAGAAAAAAACTAAATGAGTTGTAAAAGTAGGAACAGATATAAGAAGCACAGAAACCAATATAAGAATGGTACGATTTACGTCGTAATTGTAATTAGCACCCAAAAAAATACAGAAATTTCCAAAACAACAATTGCAATGGATGCGAAGTATTTTTGAAAACCAATTGGTATAAAAACCGCTTTCCAAAACCAATTTCTTAAATATAATTGAAAATATTAAATATATTCAATTTCATTGGGTTACATCCGCCTGTATGAGTTACAATTTTGAATATGAAACTTAAATTTAAAGCAAAATCCGAGTTCTAGAGTTCTTTGAACCAGGGTTACAACCGAAGTTAGTATTTTTGATGATAACTGTTGTCATTTTGTACCTGCTGACGAACTACATAAGTAGTTTAGCAGGTTTGAATGTTAATAAATAAAAACTAAAAAAATATAAAAAAACTTATTTTATTAAAGCATACCTACCCATTGTAATATTTTATCACTGACGAAGATAATATCTAATTAAATGAAGACAATATCAGCGAAACTCAATTGAAAATCTGGAGACAGAAAAATCAGAAAAAGATATCCCAGTGGGGCCAATATCTTTTTCTAATTTTTCTGTCTCCAGATTGTCGATTGAGTTTCGTTAATATTGTTTCATTTTCTATATCTATTGTTAATAGTTGCAATATTATTATTCACCTACTTAAATGATAACATTGATAACATAATTGAGTATGAATTTACTCACCAAACACAAGAGCCTTGTCTCTTTATGGTAAGGAAAGGCTTTTATTACATTAATATTACAAATCTGTTTAATATGTTAAAAAAAATTTTAAAACATACAAATATAAAATAACTTTTAAAAAAATAATAATACGAAACAGACAGACACAGACCGCTACCCTTTTATATTCTGTTTATGTCTGCTTCATATTTTCAATCTTCATATTATCTTCATGAATATACATTATAATAATTATAATTTGAAAATTGAAATTCAACGCAGATTTTTTAATAAATTTGGCTACATTTCTTATAGTTAGTTTAGAGTCTCTGGCTCCAATCAAACGTCCATGTAATAAAACGGCTTGAGTCGTAAAATAATAAAAACTTTGCCACATCTAAATCCAAACATTTGAAATCAATTTTAATTACTCTTCAGATTGTGAGACCCTACTCAAGCCTAAGGGTGGAAAGGGGGCAGAAACGCGAGGAGGTATAAGGTTCCCTACCTACTAGGCACTAGGGGTATCACCCTACCAGACAGAACAATAATCTTCGATAAAACCCGCACATTTGCATAAACACTGGCTCGTTCTGTTGCAATGGAAGGAGCGCCCGCATCTTTCGCCTTAGATTTACTGTTTGCAATATTAAATCGCACTAACTGTGTGGAATTCTGATTTACTTCTAAGGAACGTCCTGCGGGATTGAATATGTAGGCTGTTAATCTATTCTTAGGTCCATTTGGTGACTTGTGGAGATTTGAGATAGTTAAATGCAATATGTTAAATAAATGGGTGTTTTGTAATTTAATGATTTTCCGACGATGAAATATTTTACTTACATCTTATCACTTGTAGCTACAGGCAAACGTGTATTACAAATTCTAATTAGATTATGAACAAACAATGTATTTACGGATACGTTTTTAAATTTTCAGGACCAAAAGCATTTTCGTTGTTTGCTTTTGGGGTGTTATGCCGTGTTGCGCTACCTCCTTCTTTAGCCGACGTTAACATTTTTTAAAACTGATGTTTGGTTTTGAAACTAGAATACGGTTGGTTCATACCGGGATGTCATTAATCTCTGGTTCCCAGTGTACCCAATTTCTACAACCATTCTTGGTGGGAAAATTGTTTGAAATTTTGGAACACTTGGAAAGAAATTGTGCAAGTGAGTGTTATTGTTTTGGACCAAGTAGAAGGATTCGTACTACGGAAGCAGGTCATTGGTGCTAGTATTGTTGGTGTATATATCTCGTTTTTTAGTACTCATTCATTCGTTTGGCGATAATTACGAGTACCTCGGTTTAATAAATTATACTGTAAATTTTCTTTTTCACATTTTCTGATCTGGGATGCTGTTTGAAAACTTCAAAAGTTCTTTTTGAAAATAATAGAGGGCGCCACTTTCGTTTACAACAATCCAAACAGCACATTAGATAATAATAATATCTGATTAGATTTTCACAATTACCTAAACCATATTTGCATCTTATTTCATATATAGTTTATCAGGCATTCAATCAAATTGTTTTTCAAATTATTTCAATCAGAAAACAATTAAGAAGTCATTCACAATGATCAATATCTATAATATCAATACTATAAATATTTAAGTAAATTTTTAGTGCTTCATTATAATAAAATAAATCGATCGCCAATGCCCCTTCACCCACGCAATCTTAACCATTAGGAGCCTTAAAAAGTTAGCACATAATCAAAGCGGCCAATGCAGTAAGGTTTCATTCTATCTCATTCTCTCGCAGGCTAAATCCTATAGATGTATATGTTTGTATCTTTTTAGTGTCATTTCCGTTTCATCCGAGTTTCAAATCACAACGGTGCAAAAGAAGTTTTACTTCAAAAATACTTTGTTTGTCATTGAATTTATTTCCATGGAATCAATACCAAAATAATCCGTGTCTCGGAATGAAATTTCAATGTAGATAATAATATTTTTTTTAATCAATTAATGGAATTGTGCAAACATTATTACAATTAGTCACACAAAAGCAAGACAAGAGAATGTTGATTGAGAGAGAATGTCTGATGAATCCGCCCGGTCCATAGTTTCCATTAAAATCACTCAGCTCCCAAGCAAACTGTTTGCAAAGTCGGTACCACTTCCACTCTTCAATTCTGTGGAAAGTTTCATTCGCTCATCCTAAGTCAACACTATGTTCGTAGAACAAAAAGAATCAAATATTACTATAGAGCTCCACTGGCTGGTGCTGGGTGGGATGGTGATTGTTTTAATCTTTTAAAAAATGAAAGGATGAGACCACGTTCACTAGTGAGATGGGCAAGATGTGGCGTTAAAAAATTCGTCAACATCAAGAGGAACGGCAGAGGGACCTTCTTCGAGCAAAACCTTTGATATAATATATACATAGATGAGACATTTAGCGAATAAATTGGTTCAACGGAATCGTGGGTTAATATCTCCATTTCTCTATTAGTATTAGTAGTTCTACAACCGTCGACCGTGGCTGGCGTGTGACTTACCAAAGTAGGATGGAAAAGGATAAAACCATGGGCTTGAGTAAAAGGAAAGGACGGTCTGACGGCCGAGCCTTTCGACGCGGTGGCTTCAGTTAGAATTCACTTTCCCGAAGGCCTGTTCGTGCATGATTTGAACATGAATCTCGGAGAATTATGTACGGGATAGCGCCTCTATAGTATATCTCTATGTGCAAAACTAACAAAAACGACGTGTATTTTATAAAACAAAAAATAGTATTCAGTTAGGTCTCAATTCCAAAATTAAGTTTTTTGAAAAGGAGTGAGGCATTCGTTCCTTTTAACTATTAAGTTCTAACAGAAAATGGAATCCGCGAATACATACACATAAAGCCGATTGTTTGACTGAGCATATTTTTTGACATTCGAACAGTCCTCGATTCTCGGTCCCACAGCGGTTTTTCCAAATTTTGTGTCAGGTTATTTGACCAGCCGTCGATAGTCGTCAAGTAGAACACAGCCCAAAAATCAACGGATGCTTCAAATTTCAAAATGACCGTCCATTTGTGATGGGGTCAAATGTGACATTCAGTCAAACAATCTAATTCCTAAAATGACCATACTGTTATGAATTAAAACAAGAAATCAGCATTCCAAGTAGGTAAAATATCCGTACCGTGTAACTTTAAGTTACAGTTATGTTAGTACATACTTATTATACATGCACGTTCGGGAATTTATAGATAAGAGATAAAAGTTTAACATTCTTTTGATCAATCAAGAATATTTGCGGAACATTTGTATGGAAAGCGGTTATTTACATTTTTATCTCCGAGTAATGTATCAGCGGAACCGGCACAAAACATTGGCAGGGATACCATGACAGGGAAGTGTAACGATCGTGTTTGTCTTTGCTGTTTGTTCTCTTTTACAGCGTTTGTGTTGGCAACAAAAAAGTCGCGTAAACTTCGGTATAAAATATAAATGGGCACGCACACATTTACCCGTACTTTTTCAATCTTTCAAAACTTTCTAGCCCGTGCCTACTTCTCAAGAAGTTATTTCAGATTTTTGGAATTTGAAAACAATTCAACGTGGAGCATCATACTATGAGATATACCGTATGAAAGACATACGTTTATGCATGCATGAAAAAGTATACCTACAGATAATAAAAAATCTTTTAAAGTACTATACTTTTATTATATACTTACTCTACTATTTTAATAAATATGACTTTATTATTAATTGTTAACGTTTTCAGTTATTGTTTCCCATTAATGCCATTCGGCAAAATCATGAAAAGATACATAAATAGATTATGAAGGTAGCTGTCATCACCATCGTCATCATCTTCTTCCTCTTATCCTATTCGGGTCGGGGACCCACTGCATCGACAAGAATCCTCCATACGTTCCTGTCTTGTGCTGATTGTTCGGTCTCCGTCCATGGCAGTCCCATCTTATCCTCACACGTGTCTGGGGCAGACCACTGGACGTCTAACCTTTGGAATAACCTACACTGTATATAATTTATGTAACTATAATGAAAAAACTTTTCTCTTTTGTTAAACATTTTGTATTCGCAGATGATACAGCATTGGTCATATCACATAAAGATCTAAAAACTGCAATTGAACTCTTGCAAATTGACTTTAATCAACTTTGTAAATGGTCTCATGATGCAGGATTATTAATTAATGCCAAAAAAACCAAAGTAATGCATATAAGATCACCTAATGCCAAATTCCAATTTAATCCTAATATTATTTCTCATAATTTTAATTGCATCCATGAAAATATTCCAACTAATTGTAAATGTGAAAGTTTAGAATTAGTTACGGAATATGTGTATCTTGGTGTTACCGTAGATTGTTTTTTTTAAATGGGATAAACATATTTAAAAAACCTGTAAAAGACTCAGATCAATTGCTGGCAGAATGTACACATTGAATTTTTTCTTACCCATTTAAACACTAAAAATAATTTATATGTCTCTGGCAGAATCCAATATAAGATATGGATTAACAATATGGGGAAATACTTCTATAACAAAACTGAAACAAGTCCAAGTTGTACAAAACGCAATTGTAAAATTATTAGTTGTTCCGAATATTTTCAAACAGAGACATAATACACCATTACTGTTTCAGAGTTCTAAAATTTTACCTGTTAAGGCAATACTATGGCAAAAAATTATAATTCAGTATATATTTACCCAGCAGCATAAAGAGAAATTAGAACATAAATACAGCACTAGATTCACGCGCAACGACGGGTTAATAGTTCCGAAATTTAATAATAAGTACGGACAGAGAACGTTTGAATACAACATACCGAAAATATTAAATGTATTACCTGATACTATAAAGCAATGTAATTCTATGAATAAGGTTAAATATATGCTGAAAAATTGGCTATCGGAAAAAAAATATTTATACTTAGATGATTTGTATTAATAATGTTGAATTTGTAGATATAAGATGTAAAATTATAACATTTAAAATTTATATGTATCTTAATTATAAGCACCTGCTGACAAGCCAATTCAATTGGCTTAGCAGGACTTGTTTGTGATTAAAAAATATATACCTATATATGAATAAAAAAATAAAAAATAATAAAAAAATCGCACTCAGTATTTTCCTCGGAATTCGGTCATCAGACATTTTTAGTACGTACCCAAGCCACCTCAGTTGCGATTTTTTTTTGAAGAGTAGCAGTGGATCAATGTTTAGATCGTCCCGGATCGCCGAGCTTCTTAAATGATCCCATTTCGTAACTCCTGCCACTTTTCTCAAGTATCTCATTTCGGCAGCTTGGACTCTACAGCGTGTTCGTTTAGCATCCATAACTGGTTGCCGTAAGTGAGCGTCGGGCGGTCTATCGTTTTGAATATTGCCATCTTTGTCTTGATACTGGCTCGGCTTTCCTTATTTCTGAGCTGTAGAGAGGACGCAACACACCCCTTGCCGCACTAATTCTTCGATCAATTTCTCCGTCTTGCCGTCCATCGCTGGAGAATTCGACCCCGAGGTATTTGAATCTATCACCCTGTTTCAGAGTCCCATTAGCGAGTAATTTGCACTGAGTTTGTTCCATTCCTATAACCATCACCTCTGTTTTTGAGGTACTCATCTTCATTCCCGCCGCCATGCACTCTTCGTTGAATCGGCTGATCCACTCTTGTAGTCCCTCCTGTGTTGTCGTGAAATTAGCGATGTCGTCAGAAAATAGTATAAACTGCCAGTGCTGCATCCGGTGTTTGACTGTTTCGGCTAATCATTGCATCACATTTAAAAAAAAAAGACATTCTGTATTTTTTTTAATGGTATTTTTGAAACCCTGGCGATTTTTTGAAAATTTCAATCCGAATAATCAGACCATTTTTTTATAAATCGGAAAGACGGGACATAATTTTATTGGTGCGAAAAAACGATAATTACATAGCCGAAAATCATTTTTTTTTTAAAATGTTTTCCACACGAATAGCAATAAATTGTACGGGGTTCTCTTGGTAACATCTGTAAAAACACCGCCATCTTTATCAAAAAATCAAACTATAGGATAAGTTCGCATAGAACCAAAGATATTCAAATACAAAAGAGATATGCTATGATGTCGCCAAACTACGTAATGCTACGCGCATACAAAAAGAAATTGTTCATTTTCTTGATTTTTTGAAGCTGTGCATTATTATTAATTAACCATATAGTTTGAAAACGGAAAAAAATGTTTATTTAGTTTAGCTTTCGTTTGGTTTATTCGTTCGTTTAGTTTATTCGTTAATTGGTAAACAACACCGGCGACACCCGGAAGCGCAGTCTCACCTAGTTAAAACGGCGGATAAAACATCTCCTTATATTTCAATATCTTTATATAGAACAAACAATAAATCTAGTGAACGTTAAACGCAAATTTAAAAATTCGCCGGAATTCAAAGTGTTGCCATATAAAAAAAAAATAATCAGTGTGGAATTTTACAAAATTAAGGGAACATAATCGGAGACATGTAGTGACGTCACGAGCTCAAATAATGGATTTATTTATTTAAAAACAAACAAAAAAACTGTGCATTACTAAAAAAATTTACTAACATTTTCGTAATCTTGGTAAAAAAATCTATTCACACGATTTTTTCCAAGTCGTTATGAAATCCATGCAAGTGGCCTATTCGGTCCATGAATATAGTGAAGAGGATTGGCGACATAAGGCACCCTTGTCTGAGGTATCTATCTAATTACAAAATTCATTGAGCCCAAGTGATTGGAATTAAGGCATCACAAAATGCATAAATTATTTAGTCGGTACCTTTGATTCTGTTTTTAAATTTACCATTTCATAAAAACTATAACATTAACATTCTAAAAGTGTTACTTACATTGTAAATGTGAGCTAAGCGGGTGAAATCACCATGAATGTGTATTTATGTTGTATTTAACACCTCACTTAGAAAACATTTTTATTGAGGCGTTCAATTAAATGTCCTTTTCCTCTGAAGTACACCAGTACATACGGGCACTGTATTGCACTGTTTTCCCAGCAAGCGTCCGACGTTGAATAAACAAAACAAACCAAGTAAAGGAATAATTTATTTCAGGAAGGAATTCAACCACAAACGGAACGCAAACGTCCAGTTAATGAAAACATTTCCTATGCAAACACGCGATAACACCACTTTAACACTTAAGTCCTAGACAAAACTTTACCTTCGCACTGCAAGGTTTTAACTTTTTTATGTCCCTGTTTTCGACACTCGAAACGCAAAATACACGAATTGCAAGACAACGCAGCAATAGGACTGCCAAACTTTTCTAAGAGTAGGTACCTACCTCCACGTAAGTAAATACCAACTTTCTCCATTCGCTCTGGATTCGTGTACGTACCATTTTTCCTACTCTTGGCACTGTTCTTGTGAGTAGTTATTTACTTACCTGGTTCAAAATGTAAAAAAGGAACACTGGAAATACCATCCAAGACTTTTTTACTTATGAATTTCCCGCTTTTACACGAGTTTTGAGATAATTTAGCCTTTGTTTATGGTCTTGTTTACCCGTAATCAGTGTGACAGTTTTTCGGCGAGATAGACAAGGGAGTTATTGTTTCACTTTTTGAAGCATCAGGGAGACATGATGTGTTTTATATTAGATAAGGACAAAACTTTGTGAATAAATATAGTGATTCTAGAAAAACAAACATTTTTCTGCTTTCTGCGCACATTGTGTTTCTTCTGAGAGGTGAGTTTTATTTAGAAAACTGACAAATTTCATGAACGCATCTTTTTATAAGAACGTAACATTATATAAAATATAAGTATAGTAATAATTTAATAGGTAAGCAATCAGTGAATTAGATTCAGAAACAAAAGTTTCTCCATCTTACTAATCACTGACAGAAAACTTAGACACAAACAACGTTATAACTCAACCCTTGGAAATGCAATTAAGTTAATTAATAAATTACAACTTATCTTGGGACGCAGCCTTTAATCAAAATGAATCAGGTTTACCACCAAACAATAATGTTTTATTTCGTTACAACTTTTCAAAAAGAGCTCTGAAAAATTTAAAGAAAAATCTAATATAATAATTAATTATTATAATTCGTTTGTATGATTTAAAAATATTCCAGGAACGTACAGGAATATGAATTACAAAGGATAACGGATATAAATATGTGTATCATTTCCGGAAATGCTAAATAAATGAGATTCTGTACTGAAAGATATATTTAATAAGGCTTTCAGTAAGCTTGATAGAGGTTTAAGAGATTACGCTGGAGAAAGGGTTGCTCGGTACACACGTGGATAAATGCAGAGATTAGTCAACCTCTGTAGATGATTAAGCGGACCATTAAAGTGAAAGGATTTGACCTCCTATATAGTATGCACTCCTAGTGGTATTACGTAGGAATATCAGATGTACAATTCCGTGTTGTTGAAATAGATTTTCAACATACGATCAAATGGCAAAGAAAATATGAACATACATACACATAATAAAACAAGGTAGAGTGGTAAAAAATTTACCTACATAATCTCCGATATTCTATTCTATTGAGAAATAAATCATGAAACCCCAATAGAAAAGTGAAAATTCACAAATCCCTGAGTGGCTGTATTTATTTCCAATTATTCCAATCCGACGGCCGGCGGTAGTCCAGCGGTAACGCATTTAACTCGCACTCCGAAGGTCGCGGGATCGAATCCCGGCGTGGTAAATAAATTTTGTGTGATTAATTTGTGTTATTTCACAATTCATTCATTTAATAATAATATATAGTATATTTGCGGCACGTTCCAGAGTGGAAGATACTCTCATTATCGCCCTGGTGTAAGACCACCATTCAGAATTGAAACGTTGCTTTAAATGGTTTTAGCCGTGTTTGGGACCAGATCTGAATAGCCAGGAACTTCCCCACCTTCCTCTTCCCTATCTCCTTCCCCTCCCCACTACCTTCAGCCTCACAACATACCCCAATTAGGGATGCCATAGTCCCACTGGCTCCAGACGGGAGCAGTTGGGACTCTTGTGCGGTATTCATGTAAAAAAAAAAACAAAGAGAATTAATTATTATTCCTAACTCTTACCAAGCTGTTATAAATTCGAGTAATTAGTTCAAAAGTATTATTAGTTCAAAAATCACAAATTCACCTTGGGTCGTCATTTTATTTGAAAGAAAAATAATCAGTTTGTATACACCACTATTTAAATAGTTGGGTATACAAAATTATTTATTTTCGAAATAAAACAATAACTTTGTTTGTAACCACGATTTTTTTTAAATGCCGACCGGTTTCGCTTAACGCAAGCGTCTTCAGGGTATAAAAGTAAACTTAACTTTATACAAACTTATTTGATTTTATACCCTGAAGATTTGTGTTAAGCGAAAATGGTCTGCATTAAAAAAATTAAATAAATAAACCGTGGTTACAAACAAAGTTATTGTTTTATTTCAATTAATATGTCAAACCACAGAGTAACTGCCTTCTACCAAAATATATTATTTATTTTCATTAAATTCAATATTAATTCACTTTATATTCTATTTCGACATCAAAGCATTCGTTTTTTATCAGAAAATATAATTTAGCATAATATTACCCTTACCATAGCAGTTTATACAATGTGTAATAAAGGTATATTGTCAAGTGAAATACCCCGGGGATGAAAAACACCCCGACGCGCCGTCCCCCACCGCCTACCCCTATCGCGGCTCCTTGGCAGCGGGGCCTAAGTACCCTGTAGTGTCCTAATACGTGATCAGAACTTAAATTTCACAAGATTTTTTCGCAGATCGTAATGCAGCCAGTGGCGTGCGTTATCATAACACATTTAAAAATATCTTCCTTTTTTGCGAAAGTGATTTTTGTTTTTTCGAATGATACCTTCCAAGAATCCTTATTGCCCGGAGTCAGTAGAACTCTAGTACCCCCAAAGTTTAGAGTGATGTTATGGGGAAAGATGAGTTGCAGGAGAAAGTGGGCAAGTCAGTCCCTGGTTATTTAGATTTGGTCATATTAAAAGCCATATCAAACACCGATACGATGTTACGATTTGATTACCCCAGTAGTGTAATCAAAATGGAAGTTTGGAATCTTCTTTACCCTTTTTTTTTAAGAATGATAATCTCTCCCAGTTGACATTTTTCAGGAACGGGTCTTTTCTATGGTTCGTTCTTGAGTTCAACGCCTCGGCTGTGGAATGATTTGCCGTAATCTGTTTTCCTCCCTCCTACAACATGATTCTCTTCAAACCCATGTTAACTCTTTCCTCTCCTCGAAAAATATCCGCAACACAGCACCCCCAAAAATGACACAGGCCATGAGGGTAATTACTTAAGGCCTAATTTATGGAGTAATTCCCGGAATAAACTGACAAAAATCTCCTACTTACTGCTATCTCACCAAGCGGAAAATGTTGCTTATGACAAGAGGTGGACTTTGGAATTGAACTCACGGACCAGACACGATGCCAACTCAGGCGCTGATTTTCAGTTTCTAATTGGTTAATACAAAATTTTTTTTCGGAGCATAAACCTTGAGTTACTGTATTTTATTTTGTCGAAAGAGCATGATTGCGTTTGCGAATCTGCGAAGTCTAACGATTGGGAACGTAGTTTAAATAATTTGAAGTAAAAAAACTTTTTTGGCCTAATTATATTTTTTTAAACTTTTATGATCAGGTTCTTACATATAATTGTTTTTTTTTATATTCATTTATTTTTTATTTAAAATATTTGATTTATTAATAAAAAATATTTTATTTTTAAATCTTAAATTCGCAAGGTACCCACTTCACTGGGTAAGTATACTCTTTCCTATTTAGAATGGCATCAAATTTGTCGGGATTCATTCTTGATTCCCTTTTACGGCGGCGGGAAAACATTCACCGGAAGGGATTCATTTTGTGGGGATAAAGTGGGCGGGAAATATAAAATCATGGCCAAATGGCGGGAAAAGAAATTTTTAAGGCGCCAAAATCGTTTAGGAGCCCCTTAAATTAAACCTTTTTTTAAACCTTCTTTAAATTTATTATAGAAACAGTATCTTTATTGGGTAATTCAGAAGTTTTTATACTAACATAAAATAATAAATTAAAAATGTGTGCTTACTCAAGATTTTGCATGAACGATTTCATAAATCTTATACAAGTAAATCCTTTTTATAATTTTGCTATACAGCATTTTGAGAACTATT
The DNA here is from genome assembly GCA_917563855.2 of Limnephilus lunatus. Classification (NCBI taxonomy): domain Eukaryota; kingdom Metazoa; phylum Arthropoda; class Insecta; order Trichoptera; family Limnephilidae; genus Limnephilus; species Limnephilus lunatus. The sequence continues at coordinate 30,985,913 of OU830594.1, read as the reverse complement.
TGTTTCCAAACGAGTATTAAAAAAAAGTTATATTACGCTTCACGATTTCTGCACAATATTTTTTTTAATTCTTTTTGTTGGCCATCCCATTAAAATCAAGAGAAAATGTATGTTGATAATCTGAAAAAGATACCGTCACATCTGTGACTCGAACCCAGGATCTACGCATTGCTTAAGCGGAACTAACATTGGTGTGACCGTGTATTTTTTCTGACTTTTAAAAAATATACCAAAAGCATTAGGAGGTTAAACTTGGAATTAAATATTAAGAGCTAGGGAGGCACCTCATCGTTGAAATCAGACACTGGCCCGACTGTGAAAGGGGGAAAAAATTTATTTTTAGGAAGTAAATATGAGAATATGTCAAAAGGTACGTGAAACTTGACCTCTGAAACCCACATCGGAGTACCTAAAGGTAAAAGGGATAGAAACTCAACCATTGCAGATCCGGCCAACCGAATAGAGTCCAGGTAAATCACAGAGGATTTCACTGGTAATTTATTGGTAATGTTGTGTTTTTTGTTCTTTAATCCATTTTTGTATTTTGTTTGTTGAGTGCATATGTTTTATTCTTTTATGTTAAAATTTTTTGGTGACGTTGTCTTTTTTGTTCTTTAATCAATTTTTTTTATTTTGTGTCTGAATTTATTTTTGTTTTCCTCAATTTTTGTTTCAAGTGAAAGACTGTTGAATGCTTTAATAGCAAGGTATTTATGGTGTCTTTGTCCAAAGGTGGTGTTTACCGTCGGAGTTTTTATGTTTTCTTTATACGCTTGTCTAACCGGTCTATTAGTGATATTTTGTGATATTTTGTGTTTTTTGGAGTTTGTTTTTTTGGTCGAAAATGTAGTTTAGTAGTGTTTTAACATATAATTGGCGTATGTCTAGTACGTCATAACTTTTAAATATTTGGTCTGTGTCGGTTAGTCTGTGTTTTTTAAGTATTACCTTTAAGATCGTTTTCTGGGCTATTTCTATTTGATCGATAGCTGCGTTTGTTGCTCCTCCCCAAGCAATTATTCCATATTCTATTATTGATTGGCAAAGTGCAAAATATATTGTTTTCATTTGTTTTATTTTATATATGTTTCTTATGTTTAGGAAAATGTGTATTGTTCTGATGAGTTTATTTGTGATTTGTTTGATATGATGTGTCCATCTAAGATTATGGTCAATTATGATTCCTAGATATTTTATTTGTTCTGTTTTTTCTAGAGGAGGGCAATCGCAGATGTTGGTGTTTGTGCATTCGTGTATTTTTATGGTGTTTGTATTGTTCTTTGGCTGTCCCTTGTTTGTTATGCTGTACGTTGTGAATTTTGTTTTTGATATGTTTAGTGTAAGTGTATTAGAGTCTAGCCATGTTTTCACTTGCGTGATTCCTAGATTCGCTATCTTATATACCTTATTCCAATCCTTAGTTTTAAAGAGTAGAACTGTGTCGTCTGCGTAACTAATTATTTCACCGTCTATTTCCATACTGCAAAGTTCATTTATGTAAATGGTGAAAATAACGGGCCCTAGTATGCTTCCTTGTGGAACTCCGTGAGTAATCGGCAGTGGTTTGCTAGTATGGTTGTTAATTTTGACTTGTTGTGTTCTGTCACTCATGTAACTTTTCAATAGTTGGAGTTCTTTCTCTTTGATACCCATATTTTCTAATTTTTTTAATAGTGTTTTGTGGCAGATTGAATCAAAGGCTTTAGCTAAATCTAAATATATCGCTATGCATTTATGCCCTTGATCTAAGTTGCTATGTATATAATCTATTGTACTTGCCAAAGCTTCTTTTGTGCTTCTTATTTCTCTAAATCCATATTGTTTGTCCGATATTAATTTGTTTTCTTCCAGGTATTTTATTATTTGGTTTTTTAGTACTCTTTCGAAAATCTTTGATAGCGAGTTTAACAATGTGATTGGTCTATAGTTAGTTATTTCCATTTTGTCTCCGGATTTATAAATAGGGATCACTAGTCCTTTTTTAAGAGTACTAGGAAAGTAGGCGTGTGTTATGCTAAGGTTAATTAAGTTTGTTATGGGTTTTAATATTTCATTTTAAATTATTTTAATGCAATCCGTTGTTCTCATCTAATCCAGGAGCAATCCGGTTTTTTAATGTGTTTATTATTTTGTTAATTTCTTTTCCGAAGCTGTTTTTATTATAAATCTGTGTTGTGTTGGTTGAGTATTGATGTTTGATCTGTTTGTTTGTGTTAGTGTGTTTGTGCTATATTTTTTACGGTTCGCTAAAACTTTCCCTATAGTTGCGAAGAAGTTATTGACATAGGTTTGCCATAAATTCTGTATTTGTTTTGGCATCAATTTTTTTGAGTTAATATTTAGATGTTCGATAGTATTTTTCTGTTTGAATTTTTGTGTGTATGTAACTTCTTTTAATATTCTCCATATTTTCTTTGGGTTATTGTTTTCTTTTTTAAGTTTTTCTCTGAAGTATAACTCCTTAGCTAATCTAATAATTTTAGTGCAGATGTTTCTATATCTTTTATAGTAATTAAGTTGTTCCAAGTCATACGGTTATTAGCTCCACACATGAGGCACTGAGAAAAATAACTTCTCTTAGGGTATGCTGTGTGGAGGGTATTTTAAAGGAAGGGAAGGATAGAAAGTTCTGGCAAGGAAAAAGGTGTGAGGGGTAGGTAGGAATCAGGGGTTCAATGTGTCCAGAAGTGACGGACGTATGAATCCATCCCTCCAACTGCGGTGCAAGGCGATGGGTCGAGAAAGTCGCGGCTGAAAACGTCAAAAGGTCTCCCTCAACCAGTCTCTATCGATCGGGCCCGCCAAGCAGTAGGTAGGCAGACACATCCGCCGCAAAGACCTGGACAAACCTCACCCCTGAACCCGGGCACCAGTGGCGGTTCGTGAGTTTTCAGTGAGCTAGAGCTAAGTTTGAAAAATACGACGTTATTGATGTTATTGTAGCAGAAAATGATTTTTTTTTCAAAATTTCATCTTTTTGTGTGCAGATCTTTATACAAAATGTTGAAATTTTGAAAAAAAAATCAAAATTCACTTTCAGCTACAGCAACATCAATAACATCGTATTTTTCAATCTTAGCACGCTAGCTCACTGAAAACTCAACTGCCGGGCTACCCTGCTAAGTCACCAAACGTAGCGAACCACTTGGGGTGACCTATGGCAGAGGTGTTGGTTATCCAATAAATGGTTCCTGGGGCAGCGGTACCTATTTCCGCCTACCAAATTATAACTAAAAAAAAGTAGCTGTTCAGTGTTAATAGTTTACAAAAATAAATAAATTACTTAAGTACAAAAAGTTAATAACAGAAAATTAGATTTAAATAATAAAAATGTATAGTTATAAGTTGAGGTTTCTCATTACCCGTGTTACTAGGCTAGCCTGTGTTGTGGCAGTAATTTTGTAAGTCAATTTATAGTACTTATGAAAATACCTACACTTGTATTAAAATATATTCACTCAATAGATTTAACAATTTTGAATAATAACAACCAATACATTGGCTTCATTAATAATTTCGAATTTGGGTTAGTGCACCGTTAAAAGTCCTATCATTACTTTTGATCCAAATTTTTATGTTATCTTTGCAATTTTTGTGTGAATCATGTTTTTTTTATTCAATCTGGAATAATGTTGTAAGTCTTGTCGCAAGGTATCTGAAGTTTCGTTGACCAAAAGTAGTATGCGTTTTGGGAATTTGTAGTAGGTCTTTGTTATTGTTTCGAGTAGGTACATCGAACATCATGAGTATTTAATATTTTTTTATTTTTTATTTTATTTTATTTATATTTGGGAAAGTTGACAGCAAATCATAAATTACACAATAATACAATTATAAAATGGTTTATTATGCCAATTATAAACTTTCCACAGATAATAATAGTAAAGGTAATACTAGAGAGAGAAATATAATTTCTCATTTATTATTTATGGATGATTTAAAATTATATTCAAATTCTGAACCAAATTTAGAGAAAATGATTAAAGTAGTTAAAATTTTTTCAGATGATATTAAAATGACTTTTGGTTTAGATAAATGTAGAACGATCCATATAGAGAAAGGTAAAATTGTAGATGGAGACGAGGGTATATTTAGAAATTTCAAAATTGAAAGTATGAAAGGGGGTGAGGTTTATAAATATTTAGGATATCCGCAATCAAATAGATTAGATCATACTAGTATTAAAAATGATATTAGGATTAAATTTAAAACTAGGATCAGAAAAATTTTGAAATGCAATCTATCTGCTAAAAATTTAGTAAAGGCGATAAATACTTGGGCAATACCTCTATTAACTTACTCATTTGGCATAATTAAATGGTCTAATACAGATTTAGATAGCTTAGAACGATTAATTAGAACTACATTAACTAAATTTCATTGCCATCATCCAAATTCATCTGTAGAACGAATTAATTTACCCAGAAATTTAGGAGGTAGAGGTATAGTCAAAATAACATCTTTAAAACATAATCAGGTTGAAATGCTAAGAAAAATTTTTTCCATAGGAAAGCTGGTAGTTCAGAAATGCACAAAATAATTTGCAAGGCAGATAGAAATATTTCACCATTAAATTTATACGACGAGAATGCCAGCATTCTTATAAATACCAACCAGGAATTATTAGATTCCTGGTCAAATAAAATTCTTCACGCAAAACACTTCAATTATCTCAACCAAACATATGTTGACAAATTTTCGTCAAACAAATGGTTGAGTATTGGAGAGTTGAGCGCAGAAATAGAAGGCTTTATGCTTGCCATACAAGATAGAGTCATTAATACTAAAAATTATAGGAAGCATATCATCAAAGATGCAAATCAAATTGATGATTTATGTAGAAAATATTTGGCTTTTTCGGAAACTATAGAACATATTATATCGGGATGTTCTGTATTAGCGCCGTCCGAGTATACATTTAGGCACAATCAAGTTTTAAAAATAAATTACCAAAGTTTGGTAATTAAACATAACTTGATTGACTGCCGTAATGTACCATATTATGAATATGAACCAAATTCATTTTTAGAAAATGAATTTTATAAAATTTATTATGATAAAACTATTCTGACAGACAGAACAATTAGTCATAATAGACCCGATATAGTTTTACATGACAAAATTAAGAAAATAACTTATATCATTGATGTCGCTATACCAAATTCTTGTAATATTCAGAAAACTGTTTCTGAAAAAATAAGAAAATATACAGATTTAGGAAATGAAATTAAAAGAATTTGGCATTCTCAGACTATAAAAATATTACCATTTGTTATTTCGGCTACTGGCATTATACCTAGCTCTCTCATTCAAAATTTAGGCGTATTAGATTTGTCAAAAAATTTGTACATAAAAATGCAAAAGTCAGTCATTTTAAATACATGTAGGATTACGAAAGATTTTTTAAATATTTATATTGAGGGATCAGTAGGATTTATCGGACCAGTTAGGATTTCATCAGAGCCGAACCCTCTGATATGAAAATATCTGGAGTCGGTGAAATATTTTCCCATTATGTTTCTGGTGGATTGACGTATTGTTCTTGTATTGTTTTATTCTTATATAGTGCAATTACATTGCGTTAATTTACTAGATATTCATTTGTGGAAAAGTGTGTGGAAGGGTTTAGTCTTTCATTTGGGAAAGATTCAACCCGGACATGAAATCTGGAGCACCGTATTTCTCATTTATTATTTATGGATGATTTAAAATTATATTCGAATTCTGAACCAAATTTAGAGAAAATGATTAAAGTAGTTAAAATTTTTTCAGATGATATTAAAATGACTTTTGGTTTAGATAAATGTAGAACGATCCATATAGAGAAAGGTAAAATTGTAGATGGAGACGAGGGTATATTTAGAAAATTTCAAAATTGAAAGTATGAAAGGGGATGAGGATTATAAATATTTAGGATATCCGCAATCAAATAGATTAGATCATACTAGTATTAAAAATGATATTCGGATTAAATTTAAAACTAGGATCAGAAAATTTTTTAAATGCAATCTATCTGCTAAAAATTTAGTAAAGGCGATAAATACTTGGGCAATACCTCTATTAACTTACTCATTTGGCATAATTAAATGGTCTAATACAGATTTAGATAGCTTAGAACGATTAATTAGAACTACATTAACAAAATTTCATTCCCATCATCCAAATTCAGCTATAGAACGAATTAATTTACCTAGAAATTTAGGAGGTAGAGGTATAGTCAAAATAACATCTTTAAAACATAACCGGGTAGAAATGCTAAGAATTTTTTTTCCATAGGAAAGCTGATAGTTCAGAAATGCATAAAATAATTTGCAGATAATGGCAGATAGAAATATTTCGCCATTAAATTTATACGACGAGAATGCCAGCATTCTTATAAATACCAACCAGGAATTATTAGATTCCTGGTCAAATAAAATTCTTCACGCAAAACACTTCAAATATCTCAACCAAACATATGTTGACAAATTTTCGTCAAACAAATGGTTGAGTATTGGAGAGTTGAGCGCAGAAATAGAAGGCTTTATGCTTGCCATTCAAGATAGAGTCATTAATAGTAAAAATTATAGGAAGCATATCATCAAAGATGCAAATCAAATTGATGATTTATGTAGAAAATGTTTGGCTTATCCGGAAACTAACTAACTAACTAACTAACTAACCATCACGCCGTTTCCCCGCAGGGGTAGGCAGAGAGGACGGACCGCCAAACAACTCGGTCTTGGCACACAGTCTTTGCTTCACTCACATTCATACATCGTCTCATACATACTCTTCTATTATTCCGACTTTTGACATGGCCCGACTCAAGTATCTGATTCACTTGATCGTGCCATGTCTTCCTCGGGCGTCCCCTACTTCTTCTTCCATTCACATTTGCGTCATATATTCTTCTCACATTATTTTCTTCTTTCATTCGCTCTACATGTCCAAACCATCTGAGGGTCCCTTTCTTAATCTTACTCATTATGCTTACATCAGCCTTGCATTCTTTGCGGATATCCACATTTCTCACACGATCATACATGGTTTTGCCACACATTCGCCTCAGGGATCTCATTTCGACAGCATTCAGTTTACTTTCATCCTTCCTCTGCCAACTCCATGCCTCACTGCCATACATCAAGGTAGGTACCAGGACTCCATTGTGGACTGCTAGCTTCGCGTCTTTTGACAGTGTTTTATTAGCGCCAACGGCATTCAGTCCTCCATTAATGGAGTTACCTGCATTTACTCTTCTTTCAATATCTCTATCAGCCTTCCCATCTCTCGTAAACATACTACCCAGGTACACAAACTCATCCACCTGCTCCAAGTATTCATCATTCACAACTATATTGCACACTGTTTTCGTACTCTCCCTTTCAAATACCATGACTTTAGACTTACTTACATTCATCATTAACTCATTTTGCATACACACTTCGTTCATCCTAGACACGAGAGACTGTAGATCTTCCATAGTGTTAGAAATCAGCACCGCATCATCAGCATACAACAGGCAACATATTTTCAGATCACTCAAATTCGCGCCCAATCCCATCTCTTTCAATTCTTGCACACAATTATCCATGTATAAATTGAATAACCATGGTGACATTACGCAGCCTTGCTAACACCTTTTGTGATGTCAAACCACCCCGTAAAACCACCGTTCACCCTAACACATGCAACGCTTCCCTCGTACAGAGACGCAATTGCCTGTATGAGATTTGTATTCACTCCATACTTGGACAACACCTTCCATAGTTTTTTCCTGTCGACTCGGTCGTATGCTTTTTGTAGATCTACAAAGGCACAAAAAAGTTTTTGGTTTTTTGCCAGAAACTTCTCAGTGAGCATACGCAAGGAGAAAATCTGGTCCATGCATCCCCTTCCACTCATAAAGGCACCTTGCACATCCCATATTTTATCCTTTGTTTCCATTCTTACCCTTTCAATCAATATTCTTCCGTACAACTTGCCGACTGAACTTAGCAGGCTAATAGCTCTATGATTCCCACATTCCATACGTGACCCTTTACCTTTGTATAATGGCATGATTACAGCCCTTCTCCAATCTAATGGCGTGTAACCCTCCTCTAAACACTGGTTAAAAAGTTTGCACAACCATGTGAGAATAATATGGCTATCTCCTTTAAAGTATTCGGCCGCAATATTGTCGAAACCTACAGCCTTACCATTCTTCATGCATTTTATCGAATTTTTAATTTCATCCATGCTGATTTTGATAACATTCACTCCGTCATCGTTCATACCCGATTCGCCGCTGGCCTCACTATCACTCGGGTTGCTTTCGAAGACTTCCTCAAAATATTTCATCCATCTCTCATTTATTTCTTCCTCATTCGTCAACATTCTTCCATCTTTCGATTTTATCACTTTTAGGCTCCCATTCTCTGGACCGCTCCGGGACTTTTTGACCTCCTTCCAAAACAGTTTAATGTTTTCTTGGAAGTTTTTTGTCATTTTTAATCCCTCTTCCTCTTCCAGACGTTTCTTTCGTACTTTCACTCCAACACTTACTCTTTTCTTGCATCCCTTATATACTTCTTTCGCTCTATCTCTCTCTTCGCTAGAAGCACTGCCAGCCGCTATCAGACATAACCATGCTTTCTTCTTCTCTGAGACCAGTGCTTTAATCTCGTCATCCCACCATGTGTCACCTTTCTTCCTACCTTGCGTACTTATTCCACACACATCTCTAGCAGATTCACAAAGACTAACCTTTATGTGGTTCCATGCTTCATCAATGCTTAGACCATCCATTTCCTTCTCATTCAATCTCGTCTCTGCACGCTTCTCATACTCACTTCTGACATTAGCGTTTTGCAGTTTTTCTACTTTGACTCTGGTAGGAGTTGATACCTTTTTCACTTTAGAGCGCCATCCGCGAAAGAGGTTTACTCTTGACACCACCAGAAAGTGGTCAGTTTCAACCTCAGCCCCTCTGAAAACTCTTGTGTCCTCAGTAACGGCTCTCAACCTAGAGTCAATTACCACAAAATCGATTAATGATCTTTCATTTCCTCTTTCCCACGTATATTGATGGATACCTTTATGATCGAAGAAGGTATTCGATACAAACAGGTTCCACTCTAAACATACTTCAAGTATTCTATTCCCATTGTCATTCGTTCTTTTATCCCCAAACTTACCTAAGGCTGAATCAAATCCATCACGTCTAATTCCCACCCACCCATTCAAATCGCCCGCCATTATAATCCTTTCATTCAAATTTTTTAATCTCATTACGTCATTCACACCAGTCCAAAAATCACCTTTCACTTCGTCGCTTTCAGAATTAACAGGAGCATAGCCGATAACAAGAAACACCCTTGTCAACCCAATTTTAAATCGGATCCACATTATTCTCGAACTTACACATTCATACTGCAACATACATTCAACCATTCTGGGAGACAGTAGCGCTGCAACACCCTGACAAGCCCTCTCCGTATCCGGTCTCCCAGACCAGATGACGAACTTATCATTATGCTGCATTGAACCGCTCTCCTTTTTCATACTCTCTGTCACACAAAGTATATCCAAAAATTTACTATCCATTGCATCGCATAATTCGTTCATCTTTCTTTCCATTCCTCCTCTGATATTCCATGTACCAATTCGACATTGTTCACGTTCCGTCCTCCTCTTTGCGCTACCAAGGGGTTGGCGATGTGATGGGTAGCGAGCCTCATCGACATCTGTTTCGGCCATTCCCTTCCAGGTACTACATATAACACCTTAACATCCCAAATACAACGTTACACATATTCAAACCTACCTCTAATAATTATACAACTCAAAACAAACAATAGTTAAAATCAATACAATTACTTACTTAACAACTTAATTAACACTAAGAAAAAAATATATAGTGTCTTATCACCGTAAAATAATTATGTCATCGAAAAATGTTTATATCTTGTTAAGTTCTTATTTAATTGTAAAATTTTTGGTCATATAATGTCTTATCACTGTAAATCACTCTCACTTAGGGAACGCAGAAAAAATATGCAGGCTCCGTCCGATGTCATCCTTCTGTGTGCGCGGGGCGGAGGGACGGGAAAGGCGGCAGGGCGGGGGGTGAAGCTCAGAGTGCAGAAGCCACCAGATCACTCATCTCATTTCTCTTTCTTTCTGCGAAAGGCCGCTCCAGCGGCCAATGCAACGGATAGGTCAAAACGGTCATGATGTATACTGCATGACGGTGCGGCAGCGGGGGTGCAGTGTAGTTTGTAGGTGCGGGGTAGGCGAGGGGCACGCCTGGGTTACCCAACAGCCGAAGGGATGGTCACATCTGGCGAGTGTTCGATGCCCGTCTGAGATTTTAGACACAGAATTTAGAATGCATCTTATAATTAGCCAAATTGCTCGGTACATAAATTTAAAACTCGTTGCACGTCCACACTATTCACATAAAAATTATTTTTACAGCACTTAGGTAATTTTCACACAGTAAGGAACATTTTTTGATACTTTTAAGGGTTCAATATATGAAATATCCCTCTTAATTAGTGAAAAATAACAAGACCGACCAAAAACACGCCAGGCTGCTCCGAGCGCCCGACGTTGACCCGGAATCGGATCCGGAAACTATAGAACATATTATATCGGGATGTTCTGTATTAGCGCCGTCCGAGTATACATTTAGGCCAATCAAGTTTTAAAAATAATTCACCAAAGTTTGGTAATTAAATATAACTTGATTGACTGCCGTAATGTACCATATTATGAATATGAACTAAATTCATTTTAAGAAAATGAATTTTATAAAATTTATTATGATAAAACAATTCTAACAGACAGAACAATTAGTCATAATAGACCCGATATAGTTTTACATGACAAAATTAAGAAAATAACTTATATCATTGATGTCGCTATTCCAAATTCTTGTAATATTCAGAAAACTGTTTCTGAAAAAATAAGAAAATATACAGATTTAGGAAATGAGATTAAAAGAATTTGGCATTCTCAGACTATAAAAATATTACCATTTGTTATTTCGGCTACTGGCATTATACCTAGCTCTCTCATTCAAAATTTAAGCGTATTAGATTTGTCAAAAAATTTGTACATAAAAATGCAAAAGTCGGTCATTTTAAATACATGTAGGATTACGAAAGATTTTTTAAATATTTATATTGAGGGATCAGTAGGATTTATCGGACCAGTTAGAATTTCATCAGAGCCGAACCCTCTGATATGAAAATATCTGGAGTCGGTGAAATATTTTCCCATTATGTTTCTGGTGGATTGACGTATTGTTCTTGTATTGTTTTGTATTTATTATACTTATATAGTGCACTTACATTGCGTGAATTTACTAGATATTCATTTGTGGAAAAGTGTGTGGAAGGGTTTAGTCTTTCATTTGGGAAAGATTCAACCCGGACATAAAATCTGGAGCACCGTAAAAATGTGTGACATTATAAAGGTGTTTACTTAATTAGTTCATTTTTAGTTACATTATGTGAGGGGGGGAGGAGAAATATAGGATAAGGATTAAAAGGCTAAGGACGCGAATATATAGGGGGAGGGGTAGATTGAACTTCCTAGTTTGAGTCATTTTGCTTAGTGAGATTTTGTTTTATGTCATGTAACGTCGAGATAAAAATGTCAATGTGGTAATAATTTAAGTTGAATGAATGTGTGGATCTGTAGATAAATGAGTTAAGTTTAGAGTTAGTCTTGCAAAGAGGAAGATTAAAAGTAAGCGACTGTCTACTGTTGCGATTAGGGACGTGGAATGATAGGCGCTGAAGAAGATCAGGACTATCGATTAAGTTATGTGTAATTTTAAATAACATTACCGAATCTGCTATATTTCTTTAACAAGTTAGCGTCTGTATTTTGAAGAATTTTGCAGAGTCTTCATTACTAACATGAGATCGAAAAGAGCAGAAATTGAGATTGAAAAATAAATACTCTGAAATTTTTTCATTGTTTTTATGTATATTTGTGTATAGATAAGTGAGGATTGTTTTTGCATATACAAGGTGGGGCATAAGTAATCAGTGTAATCACCCTATTGTAAAACGCTATAACTTTTGCAAATGGCGCAAAATGTCAATTCGGTTTTGACATTTGTGAAGTAAACAAACGCAGAATACAAATCGACAAGCCATGAATCGTTTTACTCCGCAAGAACGCGGAATGATTGTTTCCATTTTTTGGGCAACAATTCGTCGGTTGTGTTGGCGCAGTGTGAATTTCGTCGCAGATTTCTTGGCCGTCCGACACCAACTGGACAAGCCCTTAAGGAAAATATTTCCCAAGAATGCGAGAACCAGTCGCCCGAAGTTCTGGCAAGAGTGATGGAAAATGCCATAAGTGTTGTAAGTCGCGAAAATTTCGTATCATTCTGAAAAAGTGCAAGTTTTTTCTTATTTTGTTTGCAATTGTTTGAGAAGTTTGAAGTAGAGTGTGATGATTCTATATGAGATATGGACCAATAGTGATGGTATTATTTCTACCTGGTGATTGGCAAGAGATACTTTCAGCATCTGGTATCTCAGCAACCTGCCCGTTGACATTTCTACGATGGTCAAAAGGGTAAGTAGGACATGCATATATACTGGATTTAATATTGAGTTTTTTTTTAACTATCTGTATTGTAGTCTCGTAAATACCCATTTACTTTGCATACATACTGCGCGAACCACCTCCGTTGCAATAATCATCTCTGATATCGAAATGGTTACAGTTTCCCTATCTACTTATACAAATGGATACATTATAATAGGCTTTTGAGAATTGCTCATAAGTTACCTCCGCTCCGCAGGTACGCTGCTCTCTATATAAATGGGCAATAAAAAGCGAGAATTTGCATAGGCAGCGGTGAATACTTATCCCAGGCAGTTGGGCGTCAACTCATCTCAAATGGCGCGTAGATTGGCTAAGAAAACTTTTATTAACTTTACTTGACTTTGGGTGAGTACCTAGAATCTAGATGGTAAGTATGATATGAATTCATGGGTGTTTAAGAGCGCACTCAAAAACTTTTTCTTCGGTAATGTTAAAAACCACCATAACATTTAAAAAGTCACCTTCGCAACACACTTATAAAATAATATGAACCTGTATTACTGATTTCCTACTTATTATTAACTAAAGGAAAATGGGTATGCCGACGCAGTATTAAATCTGGTATTACCAAATTTTCTTTTTTTACTGCAACAAAACTGGTAATAACATATGAGCAATGGAGCTTTGAAGTATTAAAAACTGTAATAAATAGCACCAATTGATAATTGCCATAAAAAAAATTACAAATAACACCGATGTGAATTTGCTGTTTTCATATATTAATAATTAATAATGAGATACGTACCTACTAATCTTGTTTATATTCCTACAATAATGTTAATTATGTCATATCATATTGTTTTAACACACTTCGGGCGGGCGAAACAAGGAATTCGTTCGAGAAAATGGAATTTGTTTTAAAATCGGGATATCTTTGATAATAATAATACGTACATTTGAATGTTTTTTTTGACTCACAACGCCTCAACTATTTTTTTAATTTTTTTTTTAATTTGAAATACATACATATGACAGATTTACAGAAGAAAAATACAAGGAACTAATTACAATAGAGTAGTTTTTTGTTAATGAAATTACCCAATTTAATAAAGAAAAACATTTCTCGTGTTTAAATTGGGGGGTCGTGTCATTACATTAAAAGAAAAAATATTTTTTTTTTGTTTGAAGTAAGAAATAAAATAAAACTTAATAATACTTGTAAGAATGATAACAAAATATAGATAAAGAAATTTACTAACTTAACAGTTAATAAAATAGATGTCCTGTGCATAGATAAATAAAAGTTTTTTTTTTTTATTATTTATTTCATCAAAAAAATATATGAATACATAATATAATATCATATTACAGTCAGTATTGGTTACATTTTCCCTTTTTATTTTCTTCCTTTTCTTTTACACGGTAGTAATAATAACATAATTTTAATGACAATTAATTACTTAGAACTAGATTAATTCATTTTTAATCAATTAATTAACATTTAATTAAATAGAAGTTAAAAATATAAGGTAATAAATGATGCATTAGTAAGTTAATATCTATAAGTTGATAACGCTGAATAATTTTATAATAATAATTGATGCCAATGAAGCAGTATCAAAATTGGAAAAAAAGATATGGAGGTAAGAACTGTTATATAGAAGTAACATAATATATATTTTAAGTTGTGCATAGTCTGCCTCACTAGGCGAACCTGTATTGAGGCAGAATTTTTAGTAAAATTGTTTCTCGTAATTTTGTCTATGGTTTACTAATGAATGTATAACACATGTTCTTATACAGCAATACTTTGTTTCTGTTTACATTATTGCTTGCTGATACGCAATACAAAAACAGCAATTTTATTACTACAGTAACCGTCAATGACAAGGCGTTTGGGTGAGGGCATCAGTAAAGGATCGATCATTAGATCATATCCAATTTTTAACATTTTTTAAAAATTCTTTCTGTGTTTGACTCAGTTTGATATTATCATGAAGCATGTTGAATATTTTTGTGGCAAAGTATCTAAAACTACGTTGTCCAAAAGAGAGTGCTGGAACTTCTGGAATGTGTCTGTTAGAATTACGTGTAAATCTTAAGTATATATTTTTTTCGTAAAGTACGTGTTTATTTTTAAAGAGATGCATAAGGATAGTTTTTACATATATCTGTCGAACATCAAATGCTCTAATTATATTAAATATTAAGTCACTGTTTGCAGTTAGAGGAAGTTTGAGAATAATTTTCATAATTGTTTTCTGCGCCTTTTCAACAGGATCTAGAGCTGATGAAGTAACCCCTCCCCATGCAATGATACCATACTCAAGGATAGATTGGGTGATTCCAAAATAGATCGTTTTTAGAAGTTGTAAGTTAAGAAAGTTCCTAATGGATCTGAAGAAGTGTATTGTTTTTCTAATTTTATTTGCAATATTCTGTGTTGGTGAGCCCTAGGTACTTCATCTGTGATGTGTGCTCTATACTGGGGCACTCACTGCATTCATTGGAATTCGTACATCTATGTATTTTAATGGAATAATCATCATTAGGTTGGCCTGTAGTATTGATGCTTGAAGTTACATATTTGGTTTTCTTCGTGTTAAGGGTAAGCGTGTTGATATCGAACCATTTTTTAACGAAGTTAATATTTCTTTCAGCTTTTTTTAAATACCGCTGGCTAATTGTTGTCTTCGAACAATAGGACCGTATCGTCTGCAAAGCTAACAATTTTTCCTTGAATTTCAAGCTTGCAAAAGTTGTTAATATACAGTAAGAACAGAGTCGGTCCCAAAACGCTTCCTTGTGGAATTCCATAGTCAGTTGAGCGCTGATCACTAAGGGTATTCTGTATTTTAACCTGTTGTTTGCGTCCATTTAAATAGCTTTTAAAGAAGTTTAGCTCTTTGTCCGTAATGCCGATTTTTTCTAGTTTTTTTAATTAGTTTAACATGTGATATTGTATCAAAAGCCTTAGAAAAGTCTAAAAATATTGAGATACATTTGTTTCCTTTGTCAAGGCTTTTTACAATGAAGTCTGCCACACTAGCAATGACATCTGAGGTATTTTTATTTTTTTGAAACCCATATTGGTTTTCTGAAAGTATTTTATGGCTCTAGACGAATTTTAAAAGTTGTGCATTAATGAGGTTTTCAAAAACTTTAGACAAGCTATTCAGTAAAGTAATTGGTCTATAGTTATTGGTATCTGACTTGTTTCCAGATTTGTAGATGGGAATTACGATACTTTGTTTTAAGTTAGAGGGGAAGTAGCCCTGTGTAATGCTTAAGTTTAAAAGATATTCCAGAGGCAATGTGATATCTGAAGACAGCATTTTAAGGATTTTGGTTGTAATTTCATCTGGTCCAGCAGAGGAAGTGTTTTTTAGAGATTTAATTGTCCTGAGTATGTCTTCTTTTGATACAGTTTGAAAGAGAAATTTTATATTCTTGCTATTTGCTTGATCCTCTGTATCGGTAGATCGGGTGATTTCACTCTGGGTAATTTGAGAAGCAAGATTAGGGCCAATATTAATAAGAAAATTGTTAACATGATCAGCAACGAGTTTAGGATTTTTTGTGGTTTCAACAATACGTCCATCAAGAGAAAGTTTATTTATGCTCTGTTTCTCTTTTTTAGTTTGCGAGTTTGTGGCTTCTCTTACTATTTCCCATAATTTTTTGGGATTGTTGTTACTTTCTTTAATTTTTTCTGAAAAGTAAATTTCTTTTGCTTTTCTGATGACGTTTATTTATTTATTTCTATATATTACAGTTTTTACCTTATATATTTTATATTTTAACATAATATATTTTGGAAAACATTTTTACGTATTAATTAATATAACATTTTATTATGTTGGGTGTAAGGTAGGTTTGAGAAGGTGAAACTGTTGGTTTATAATGTTGTATGTTTCGTGAACACCTCACTAGGAGAACCTGTGCTGAGGTGTTTACGTGTTTATGATTCAGTGTGACAAGTACAGGTATTTATGTGTTGTAGTAGAAAGTTGGTTTTTTTTTTTTTTACATTTTAATGGTAATGGATTATTTAGAAGAAAATATATATATATATAAAGTATACATAAATATATATGTATATATGAATAGTTGTAAAATTCTTGTAAGATATGTTTATTTATTTTACTTTTTTAAAGTTTGTTATGTTTGGTTAGGGATTAGGAAATTTTGTATAAAGTGAATATCTTGATTTTTGATCCAGGCTGTGATATGTTTTTTGTGAATGTTTGTGTATGTATGTGTAGTTAGTAGTTGTTTTAGAGTAATGGGCATATAACACATTACAACACATGTTTCAACACATATTACACACGTTACAACACATTGTTACACACGTTACAACACATGTTTCACACGTTACATTCATTGTTCATTGTTACACACGTTACAACACATGTTTCTATATCTTTTATAGTAGTTGGATGTTATTTGGTCATATGGATTATCTTTGGTTTTTTTGTGTAGCGTATTTCTTTTGTGTATGCAATTTATAATAAGTTGGTTAATCCATGGTTTTAGGGGATTTAGTTTATTAGA
Source organism: Limnephilus lunatus (assembly GCA_917563855.2). Classification (NCBI taxonomy): domain Eukaryota; kingdom Metazoa; phylum Arthropoda; class Insecta; order Trichoptera; family Limnephilidae; genus Limnephilus; species Limnephilus lunatus. Next base: position 30,968,822 of record OU830594.1, on the reverse strand, counting down.
TATACTTTTGGTCAACGTCGTGGAATGGTTGTGTAATTCGTTTTTCAAGTATTTAACAAAGTATATCCATGCGTCCTCCGATTGTTTATTTTGGAAGAGTTCGTGCCATGATTTGTTCTTAAAGTTGGTTATTAGGTTTTGAAAATTGATTTTATTGTATGCAAGAGGCAGATTACATTTATTTATTTTGGTAGCTGTTTATATAGCAAACATGGTTGAATAATGATCAGTGATTGTTGATTGGTATACAATACTTTTAGATGGTTTTCTAGACTTTACTATAATGTGGTCAATGCATGATATAGATCCATTCGTCGTTCTCGTTGGTGAGCTGACAGTACTTACTAATCCATGAAATTCTAGCATGTTAATATAGTCTTGGCTTTGGTGTGTTGCTCGGTAGTACGTTGATATTTAAATCGCCTATTGTTATAATATTGTTAGCATTGGAGAGATTTGAAAGTATGTAACTAAGACTGCTTAGGAATGACGTAATGTTGTGAATCGATGGCGAGGGATATAAAGCCAGGATTACAGTATCATTGTTGTACTTTATTTGTGTGCATCTTGCATTCTGAATTTTTAGTTCGGTTACTGTAAAGTTTTGATTATTTTTTGTGTATACGACGATTCCATCGTTCTGATTATCAAAAATAGTTGAGTTGTGCGATGTGTAGTCTTTGAGGATTTTAGGTGTATAAGTGTTTGACAACCAGCATTCGGTTAGGATGATTATGTCGAAATCAACATTTCTGTGGTGAAGTTGTATCAAGAGTTCATCAAAGTTTTTATTTATAGATCTTATGTTTTGGTGCATAATTTTGGTATTGATACCATTTCCAATCAGGCATTTACATATATTAGTATCTGAAGTTGTGTAAGACAGGTTTTGGTTATGTACTTCCTCATCAAAATATTCCATTGTGAAAGGCATGTTGATATAATAATTATACAAAAATAAAAAATAGTTTATTTGTTTATGCGAGCTCCACTGTCCGTGGCAATCACCGGGAGTTTCACCCTAGTTGTAGATAGAGAATTAGCTAAGTGGGTAATTATTGTTGTAGTTGAAAACAATAAGTGTAAAGCTTCTCCTTACCATTTTATAATAAAGCGTGATCGGGCAATAACTAACCGGAACTGGAGCTCTCCAGAAACAACTAGGCCATTTTTATCAAATTGTCAGCGTGTTTGATGGAAATGATTTTTTCTCCTTCTTTTTTCTAATCATAATTTTTGAATCCTTGTACCATACATAATTAAATCCCGTTTCTTTCGCCTTTGACTTTGTTCTCCATAGAAGGTCTTTGTAATGAGGACTGAGAATTTCGCTGATGTAGCTTCGTTGACTTCCTGGATCCTGCGAGGTGGCTGAGTTTAAAAGTTTCCTGTTGGTAAGAAGTTGGAATCTCTTTTGTCGATTGTTTAGTTTAACGTGAAATTTTGGGGGTACTCCGAGCCGTTTATCAGGGATCCTCTTCACTTCCACGATATAGGTGTACTAGTAAAATAAAAATATTATTACATTTTAATCAAATAGGTAGTTGGTAGGTGGTAAGTACATAAATATGATTCAGTTATAATGGAATTAGCTGATAATATTGTAAGACTTTATTTGATTATAGTTTGAAATGCTGGTGAAATATTTTAAGACGATATATTAAAACAGAGAAAGATATATATATATTTTTTTTTTGTAAAATTAATGATGAAATTAATTATTTAATTTTAAACTTAAGTACATAATATTATAATTAACACTTGATCAATTATTATTAGTAGGTGCAATGTAATAGAAAATAAACATAGAAATTCGTTCTATGTAATTAAAACTTATCATTAGTGTTGGGTTCATCTAGTAGTAGTTTGATTTGTGATTTAAAGGCTTTATAATTTTCTTCAGATTTGATTTTATATGGGAGAGCATTAAAAAAAATTATACCTTGATAAGTATAATGGAGTTGAGAAGCACTTGTTTTATATTTTGGAATTTCTAAGTTGCCAAGTGATCGTGATCGGTTACTTATTTTTGTGATTGTTGTTATAGTATTGAATTGATCTTTGTGTGTTTGTAACAGTGAGTTTTTTTTGAAAATTTTATTTAAACTAAGAACCCTAAAGGAGTTAAATAACTGTGTAGTTGGAAATATAGATGGTTTTAGTAGAATGGCTTTAAGAATCAACCTCTGCCTTTTCTACCGGTAAGAGGTTAGTTTTGAAAGTCCCGGAAAGGGCAAGAGGAGAGGATGTTTCTTAATCTAATAAATATGTAGATAAGTTTTCTTACTCTGGTTACCGTGTAATGGACTTGTTCGTTCCATTTTAGGTGTCTATCTACTATATACCCAGATACTTTATACTATTTTTGCATTTTAATTGTAAAAAAATTGGATTGTTGCATTCCTTTTTATTTTCACACTGCGATAAATGGATTTTAATAGTAATATTGTTTTCGAAATTTCTTTCTTTCAAAGAGAATGGGAAAAATATGTTTTCTCTGTATTTAATGAGAGACACTTTAGGTCGAACCATGTTTTGAGTATATTGAGGATTGAGGATATTTGCCATTCTCATTGTTTCCTCCCATACACTATAAAAGTATTGTCCAAAATTATAGCCTAATTTGTAATAGGACTCCATAAATAGAAGTTAAAGTCTGTGTTAGGCCATTTAGTGACGTTTTATGTGTAAAAAATTAACGTATTTTATTACTTACAGTACAAAAAAAACGGTTTTGAATTCGGTATAAATCGTTACAAAAAAACAATTTGCGCATCTCCAGTGCCAAGGCGAAAGTTTCCTCTTGAAAAAATATTCTTCCTCACAGAATACAAGGAGATATATGTACAAGGAGATACAAGGAGATTTGTATCACACATACACATATGTATATATATATATATATATATATATATTTATGTTTTATACATACACGTATAGTTAGGACCCTTACAGATAGATTGGTGTACAAAATTAATATGAACATATTTGTCGGTAATGTCTTTTCAGGCATTCAAGTAGAACCGGCGTGAAATGTAGAACTACCTTTCCCTCCCAAAGTGTGTTCAGAAACGAAAATATTATTATGTATTGATATTTCATGTTTAAAACAATGTTTTCAGGGATATTGTCTACACGTTTTTTAAGAAATATTGCGTACATCCAATAAATCTGTATTGTTCTACAATATTCGTGGAATGAAGTGGGAAAAAAATTATACGGTAATGACGCATATTTCACAAAAGTCAACAAGCTGCTTTGTAAGAAAATACAATATAGCTGCATATTTCATTCACCAGTCATAATAATAATATGAAACATCGGAAATATTTAAATTCGAAGGCGGGAGTCACATATTCCGGGGATTTATAAGGCAACATTATGAATTTTAAGTTGCTTACACTGAATATTGCGGCGAAGAAAGGGACATAAAAATAATATGGATGCCCCATTCCGTATTATTATTGTGCATTTATTTATGGGGACCGATGACAAAGAGGCAGCGCAGTTCGCAGTTTTTTTATGACATCAAATTATTCATACCATGTGAAGAGAACAAGGAATGAACCCCTTTCCCGAATGAAAATAAGCGTTGTACCAAACAAAAATCATGATATTCGTTTTAAACTGAAAATTTCAAGCTTATTTATTTATTTAATCTCTACGATTGTTGAACTGCTTTTTACTGCTCCAAGATGATGCAAAATGAAAAAATCATTAATTTCAAACATTTTTGAAATGATGTCGAACATTTTTGGTACCTTTTTTGTACGCCATGTACAGATGAGTGTGGTTGGAATAGGTCGGAGACGCGAGGAAAACATGACATGGGCTAAGCATAAGCAATTTGATGAATAAAAATAACTTTTACAGTTAAATACGACCGAATCGGATAGGGAAACATTAGCTCAGTTGGTAGACCTGCGCCCCGGCTAGGCGAAGGTCCTGGGTTCGAGTCCTAGATGTGGCCGTACATTTTTCTGATTTTTCTGTTCTCCGATTTTTAAATGAGTTTCGCTAATATTGTCTTCATTTGATTAAAAAATAACTTTTGTTGGGTCATCTCAAGAGTCGGTATGATACGATATATTTATGAATTTTAATTGCAGCATGATCTAACAAGAATGATGTGTCCAAAAATAGTTTTTGCACGTTCCATCCTTGCCCATATAGAAAAATATAGTGATAGAAATATTTCATGTGAAAAGAAAAAAGAAAGTGCTTATGATTTTTCCCTTAACTTTAAAGCCTGCAAATGGTCACCTCACTCATACTTCAATTCTCCAAATGCAACATGAATCGAATCTGTCGAGTTATGCTCCCCTAGCACCGGTTATTTCGCGATGCATTTCCTCCGCGGGTCCGCTCAGCCTTACCGCTTTGCCGGCTAATATTGCTTGGACTCATGCGAATAGGTTCTGAATTATGGAAGGTGACAGGTGCAATGATACGGAACCTTTTTCCCGATTTGTATATATCCCCTTTTGCAAGTCCGTGCAATATTTTATGCGTCAATGCGCCGCTTCCCGTGGGGCAGTATTATGTACACTGAATTATGACGGTCAGTCGATCCCCCTTCAGTCCTGCGATCCGGATACTGAGATGTGTCAATATGCAAAAACTTTTAGTGTTAACCCTATCTGATGTGACAGGTGACCAAAAGTTTTTATCTCGATGAATTTAATTTTCTGTTCCTTTGTAGACAGGTTCGCTTTTTATACATCTAAGTTGACCATTATTTCTTGTCGATTTTTTTTTCTTTCTTTAGAAGATGATTAGTGATTACTGATTAGTTAACTCTTGAGCTAAATGATGGTACACTACGGACGTTGAAAGTTAAATCACGAATTAAACAATTTTCTGTTAATCCAAAAGCCGTTAATTTGTATGTGTATGTTGATTATCAATTTTTTTACTATCAATTTTTTTAACATTTTTTTGTTTATCCAAAAACCGTTAACATATTTTGATTATCGAAGGAATTACTCACTATTGATAAATGATCCATCTTTCCCTGGTGAAACCTTCAATCATTTATGGTATTATAGGATGGGGTGGTGCGCTTGATTTATTTATTTAAGCCTTTACAAATAACTAAAAAGCACATAATTAAAGTTATGTATAAAAGAAATAAAAACAATCTCTTCTGAATTGTTATACAAAATCATAAAAATATTTAATATCCTCAAATTATTCATACTGCATACTATGAAATATGTATTTAAAAACAAAAATAATTTCGAAAAAATTAAAAAAGAATTAGCAAAAGGAATAATAAAGTATTTTACACACCAAAACTAATAGGTACCAAATTAATGCAAACTCACATTTATCCTTGTACACTTAATCTTGTACCAAAAAATATTCAAGTGACAAATAAAATATCAAATTACATAAAATATTTAAATTATGGCTGTATGATTCAGAAATTTTTTTTTTTTTTTTAAAAAAGAAAGACAAACATTCCCGGGTTACGAATAACCTTGTTGGGTTATTCGTAACCCGGTATTCGTGTTTGAAAATCTCCTACTACCACCACAGAAAGCCGAAAATGTTGCTTGTGTTGTGATGGAGGACTTAGCCAGCCGAGGAATTGAACATGCGACGCCCGGGTGGGACCCAAGCGCTATGCCCACTCAACCACTGACCGGTAGAAACACTTTCCTTATAATCTGTTCGTAATTGTTTTCACTTTCAGTTCCTGTTTTCACTTTTTCACTTAACATACCTAACATTACGTTCTTACCTTTATGTGTAAAATTAAGTTACAACTTGATGTTGAATTCTAGCAATTTATTTTATTTAAAAAGCATCTTTTTATTTTATTAGTAATAAGTAAATACCCAGTGACTTTAGTAGGTCCCCGTTACCTCTATGTATTTTTATAATTTATACCCATGTAATTAGTAAAACTTCTTTAGCACCGTTGTGAATTAAAACTCGATGAAACGGAAACGACACTAAAAAGAAACAAACACATACAACTTTAGGATTTAGCCTGGGACAGAATGAAACCTTACCGCGTTGGCCGCTTTGATTATGAGCTCACTTTTCAAGGCTCCTATTGGTTGAGATTGTGTGGTGAAGGTTTCACTTCTACCACGTGTGAACTACACTCATTTTTTTATGTATTGTAGTTACATACAATTATTGGGAAATAAATAATAAAAAATAAATATAAATATTTCGATTCCAATGTAACAAATTACCGTGAAGAAAGACTGGATAACATTTAGAACTTTAAATATATTTTTAAAACGATATATGTTTTTCGGTTATGAATCAGGAATAATGTTTACAATACATCACAAATTAATAGCTGTCGAGTAATTAAGTTTAAGTTCACTGCTGACACCTTTATTCTCTGCTGTGATAAATTTATGATATTGTTTTATCTCTCACCACTTTAACTCTAGATAATTGAATACTGAAATAATTAATTAGATAGGTGAACCGAAGATTAGCAGATCCATCCGTAATTGAAATATCTGCTGTTTCTAAAGGATTTTATCGTAAAAACCTTCTGGCATTTCAAAATCACGGAAAACGTTTAATTTTAAATTTGAGTACCGGGGCATCATGCCGTGGTGGATATTATAGACAAGAAGGGGTAAGAAATGCGATATCTTTAGAAAGTTGGGATCTTATCACCACCTGCCGCCAGCCCGACTCATAATATTCAGCTTAGCGCCCGCGCGCCATTCAACGTGTTTGCTCCTCACGATCTTTAGATCTTGACGAATCGGTAGAAAACCTGACTAAACTAAGCAAAAGGGAAAATCTAATATAGCCTAATAAATGACTGCTTATATCGTCAGTCTGGTAATTTCGCCTAGGTCTATTTAATTTATTTCCTGCTTACAATATTTTAAGCTTTATCTCTGTGCAATATTTGAAATAGGAGCACTATCAACTTGAGAGTAAAAAGTTCGTTGCATTTACATACGCACTGAGAATGTGATTGGGGATTATTCTACGTCGTAGTCTCATTTTCGCACCAATTTCCGAATTTGTTGGGTATTTCAAGTCGTGGATTTAGAACATTTGATAGACATCTTGGAGGAAAACGGCGTCAATAGTGCAAACGAAGCGTCTATTCATGCAACATCGTTTACATGTGTTAGCTCTACGTGTTACATACAAATCACAACCACGGTTAGGGTGCTTTTCACTATGAAAATAATAAGGAAACATTTGATCCTCAAAAAAATCTCATAAAACATATTCACGCTCCTAAGTATGTACATAAAATGGTAAATGAAAAAGAGGCTAGACTTTGAACTAAACGCGGAACGTTTAGGTATTTCATTATTTGTACTATGTCCTGCTCTAAACAAGCTCACCCATAAAACGTGCGAATGGAACAACTGCCGTAAACTCTCTAATTTACTTCTTCAAACATAGCAAAATTACTTTGTGGCATCATTATTATTATTCATTATATCTATAATTTACCTACAGTAATCGCTCAAAAAATGGTTTAGATAGAATACACTTTTCTACATCGAAACTTTCACGATATTTTAATTTTAAAACGAAAAAATGTTCTCGAAAGAAGAAGTTTGTCGGTATTTTTTTATAATTTTGTAATTGTTTATAAGAATTGAGTTAGCAGCACTTTTTCCTTAAATAATATTTTCCAATAAATTACACATGTTTGACAATTAGTATTTACATTTTTACCTTCTAGAACGCAATATAAAAAAATGTTCATTTCGTGCAGTTTTCGAAGTAGAAAAGTATTTTTTCCCGGGCATCCTTTTTGTATGGGCCGAAAAGCGAAGTCTATCATCTTAAAACGAAATCCTGGACTTTTTTTAGTTTTATACGTTTATTTATTGTTGTTTTATCTTGTCTAGGATCATTGCAAAACATTTTCATTTATTTTACTATCTGTTTTCTCATCTGGAAAGCAAGATCGAACATATGTCGATAGAAGTATTTTCCCCAAAAGAGAAGTAAATTGACCGGCGGTCATAAAAGCGAACGGGTGGAGAAAATGCAGATCGCAATTTAGATAATTGACCAGAGAATTTCTGCTCGCTGAATCGGAAATATAGATCTCTTTCTTAGCAAATCGTCAATCACGATATTGACAATAGCAAGAAATAGATATTTCTTTACGTGGGAGGGAAAATTGATTAAAGTTTTTCAGTGAAATAAGTAATTTTGTAAACCTACATAACACACATTCCAAATCTTCACAGTTGCAGCTTTGGAATGTGTAGAAAAGTGCATATTACGTATCTATTTTTTATTTTTTATATAACTCTATTTTTTCCACGCTTACGAAGCTTCTTTCGGATTTAGTTTTATTGTAGTGGCTGATTAGTTCTTTAGAGTACGATTAAAAACACTTACATTTTTGAAAACCTTTTATGCTAATGATTCTGATATTTTTTGTATGCCTCTACTGAAGTATAAAGCTGTACTAATTAAACAATTTAGCTGTACATATTTTAATAAGGTCACTGTATAACAGGTATTTTCTGTGTGTTTCTTCTTCAATGCTTTCACTAACTTTGTACTAATATGTATTATTCTTTTGGTTTATTTATAAGTAATCTTTTGGTTTATTTATAAGTAATCTTTTGGTTTATTTATGTATTATATATGTACTATTTTTATTTGGTTTATTTGGAAGTAATCTTAAAATTTTACATTTCTTTCTTCTTTCTATATTGAAAAAAAAAAACATGTACGAAAAGGACACTGTGTCGTTAATTATAAATTATTAAATATTTTTTGCCTCAGTAAGAAAGATAAAGTTATTTGGCGATGATTTTTTGATTTGTGTCCCAATATAAATCAATCATCTGTAAATTAAATTTACGCCTATCAAAATGTTTCTGTCAATTTGACTGTCCTAGAACGGGAGAATCCTAGTTGGACAGTCAACGCTTCTTTGTATTCTTGTAACAAAATTGTTACAAGAATACAATCTGATGTATTCTTTGTAACAAAAACAAAACAAATAAATAAAAAATAAAATAAAAAACAATTATAATATTTAAAACTTATATTTTTTTTTAATAATTTATTTCATCCTGTTATGCAAAATATGTTTGACATTTCCAAAAGAATATTTTATTTATGAATTAACAGAAATTAAATTTTACTTTTCCATTTTATAAAAATTTACTTGTTCCCATTTAAATTATGATTGCTATTCGTGAAAGGATACATTCAAAATATTCAATTTTATTTTATGTTCTGTAAAATCTTTATGTAATGGAGTATCAGGAGAACATGCCCACTGATAGGTCGTTTCCGGGTTTAAGGTATCATAACTCAGATGTAAAGGCGTGTTCAACGGTCTGCTAAGTCCAGATATACTCTTTCCTAATACCCGGAACCCACTGCGGGGGTATCCTGATCCCGAGTATTGGGTGAACCAAAAGCGCAGGAACTGTTCAAATTAAATCAAAACACACAAAACTTACATTCCATAACTGTATATGCGAGATTTTTCCAGATTTTCCTAGTTGGTATTTCAAATATTTTATTATTTGCAAAGGTCGATACTAAAGGTGACACAATGTTTTATCAAGGCAAAACACAACGAAATATTGCAAAATCGTGTATTTTTAGTTTGAAATTTTAATCGCTTTGAAATATTTTAAATGTTTTAATAAAATATGGCGAGCAGAATACAACTTTGCCTTTGAAATAGGGTAGCGTTTTTATAAGTCTTTTTATGAGTCCAGAAAAAAATAAAGTAGGTGGGTCTTCATTAAAAACTGTTTTCACGTTCAAAATCTCCTACTTACAAACCTTTTTTCGGTTCGGGTTTTATTGTATGATGGGCTAAACTTGGCAAAATAAAAGAAAACACTCTTTTTCGCAACGTTTTTCTTGCATAAATCAAAACAGGCGGCTGGTTTTAAGCGCGAATTTAAACCTTATCCATCACTTAATGTCATTGTTAGCAGCCCGTTTGCAAATGAAAAGTTCAAGTTGCTCGGCTTCTTTTTCTAGACTGTCTCCGTTACTCTTCGACGTAAGCATGTTAAAATCGCTGTTGGATACTAACAGTTTAATTGAGTAACTGATAAGGTTTTCATGATGTTTAAATTTTTTTCATGCAAAGAAAATTATGTACTTTCTGATTTTATAACATTTGAAACTAATTTAACATTCATTTCTAACACGAATATTAAAGTTATCCAAATGTTGGGTTTCAGTTTAATATTTTTTTTAAATTTTAAATACAACCCTTTTCAGAAGTCAGAAGGTTAAAATTGAACTCAATCATTTGGAAATCATTTCAGAATATTCGTGAAAAATCTATATAAAAAAAGTTTAAAAAATTAATTGTAAGTTACGAAGTCTTTTTGAAAACATTAGTTTTCCTTCACTGTTGCAAATTATGGGTCTTGCTGCGGAGACAAATATGTTCAGATATTTTTTTTTATAAAATTTTCATTATTGTTTGACTTTCTGAACATCTTAGATTGATTGACATTAATGTACCAAGTAGAATGGTTCTGCCGAACCATTGTAACAATATGTGGAATAACGCAGAATAAAAATCCGGTCATAAATCGACTGCATAATTCAGAAAATAAGTATTACATGTATTGACGCGACCGATATTGAAAGTCTAATTATAAAAACAATGTTATCATAATTGTTTGCCATTATTGAGAGTCCTTGATATTTTGTTACTGCACTTGTTTCTTATTTTATTACTTATAGCTGGGGTTCCGGCTTCGCTCAGGGAATTGATATGAAATTTTTGAGAACTTACGTTCGAACCCAAGACGGATCTTGCTTTATATACCCCTAAAAAAGGCTTCAAATGGTCCACAATGTTCCAGAACATTCCACAATATTCGAGAGTGTTCCACAATGATCTGGGACGTTCCTGAACTTTCCAGACTATTCCCAAACATTACACAACATTTCAGAAAGTTCTGGGATGTTCTGGAATGTTTTGGAATGCTCTCGAATACTCTCGAATGTTCTGTTCTGGAAATCAGATTCCAGAGGGCAAAACTTCCAGCTCTTATATCTTCAAAAGCACGCCCTTCGGATATAAACGGGAACTTTCTTAATGGACGGGAAATAGAGGGCTACCACACCATCCCTTGACCGTACCGGGACTCGTTTCTGAGTTTTAGCGGCACGCACATGGTAGAACATTTTCTTTTATAATATATATTGATTAGATACTATTATGTGCCCACTATGTTAAAATATAAAATATTTTGTCCTTATTTTTTAATTCAGTTCTTTATTATGTACCTACCTATCATGCACATAATGTAATAACGTATAAAAGTCCAAAAGGGGCGTGTATGAAATATATAAAATAAACATCACATTTGTGTAATGAGGCGGGTAACTTTCATGTTACCGGGTGGCCAGCGATGAAATTAAATTATGATAAAGTATTTCAACAAAATTTCCTCGCGTTGTTAGATAATATGAAAATCGGAAAAAATTAAGATCGTAATATCCACACATAAAAAAATCTCATCTCTAACATTCTGTATTCATTGGTCATGAAAAACGGAATGCTCTTTTCGCCGCACACACTCGCGCATTTATCTCTGCCTGACAACTGATTTTGGTCAGTACTTATCTTGGAGGGATGGTCCAGCCACACGCGCGGATTATCCCTCCCCTGGTCCCTACCCCTACTCCGGCACCCTCCGTTCTCCTCCTGCGCTCCTGATACGGAATACCGCTACCTTGTGAGCCTTTATGGGAGGACTTGGTGAAAGCTTGCAAATCCGAGATGAGAATCTTCTATATTTTATTGCAATTCATTTGTACCTATTTTTTATAGTAGTTTTACTTATTGGATTGTTAAGTATTCTATATTATTCAAGTACACTATAAATATTTTGTTTTGTTTGTTTTTGAATATTTATTTAGATGTATGCAAATTTTTTTTTCATACACCTAGTAAGAAAATATATACAAATACAATTTAAAGATACAGTTACATTTTTACAAATACATTTTAAGAGGAAAAAAAAAGATTACCAAAATAAAAATACATTTTGAGGAAACAGATAACTATGTAACAATAATATTGGTAAGATTATTATAAATCAAAAAACATTCTTCACATATAATGCGCACATCCTACGAAAAGTGCTAAGACTTGAGGCTTCCTTTACGGCGTTCGGCAGGCTGTTAAAAAGTTTTTGTCCTTTATAAAACGCGCTATTTTGTGTGCACGAAAGTTTAGTTTTGGGAAGCCTAAAGTCTCCGCGTCTTCTCGTAGGATAGTTGTGAACATTTTCGTGAAACATAATGTTACTCTTCAGATAATTTGGTAGCATATTATTTTTCAGTTTGTAAATCTGTATATGTATAATAAATGTTATATGTTGTTTTGTCGTCATCATATTTAGATTTTGTAACATAATTTTGACTCTAGTAAACATATTGTATTTTAAAATCATCCTCATCCCCCTATTTTGTATAACCTGTAGTTTATTATTTTGGGCTTCGTTACATATGAATAAAACACTAGAACAATAATTTAAATGCGGAGTTACAATAGAATTGTAAACAAGGCGCGTCGTCTTGAGATCCAAGTTATTTCTGATCCTTTTTTAAAATCCAACTTTTTTAGCAATTTTTTTTGTTATGTATTCTAAGTGTTCGTCGAATTTTATTTTTTCATCCAATATTAAACCCAGATATTTAATACTGCTAACCCTTTCTATGTTTTCGTTATCGATTTTTAGTATTGCCTGCTCGTTTCCACCTAGGCTATCCACAATTAAAAACTTTGTTTTCGTAACATTCAATTTTAATTTGTTTTGGTGAATCTAAAGCGCTACACAATTTAAATCAGTTTTTCAATGGCGTCCTGTAAATTTTTACTGGCTATGTATAACAACGTATCATCAGCAAATTGTTTAATTGCACAATACTTTAACACTTTGATCATGTATATAATGAACAATATTGATGTCCATAAGTCCTATAAATACGAGGCTAGTTACATAAACGATTTTTATTATTTCTGTGATATTTGCAAATTACATTTGTGGCGTCATTTTAATATAATCAAAATAAAGTACGTCATATACACCACTATTTGATCAAAATAATCGACATGTTCCGCAACCACTGGTTTCTTCGCCAGGATAAACGTTTTCAAGAATATTTTCAACAGATTTAAAAAATATATATGTATTTTATTTTTAATAGATTTGAATTATAATGAAATCAAAAACAAAATAATCAATAATTTGTAGATAAAATCAATGTATCCTACCGTACATATGTTCATTTTGGCGAAACAAAAATCTTTTCTATTTATATTTAGCAATAAAATGTGGGTGTCGTTATTTAAGAAGAGAAAGAGAGCATGAGATCAGGACGTTTCACGATGATCGTATGATCAATTTCAACTTACAGGTATGTTCTATCCTGCAATTTCGGTATCCTACACCTATGAATTATACCTATCCTACACCTAAAATTGAGGTCGACAAAGTCTGTGTACGAGATTTTTTTCAATTTTTTTTTTATGTAATCAAAGATCTGATAGGATTAAATTTCACAATCAATGCATACGATGAAAACCAGTGCAAACAAATTATTTCACATGACATTGTCACTGAATTCGGGAAAGTCACCCCAGTACCCCTAGAAGTCAGCAGTATTGTAAAGTAAGCAGTGGTGACTGTGACTGGTGACCACTGACCGGCGGCGTACTAGCTCTGCTGCTGAGATAAGCATTTTGTCCCAAGTCTTGGGCAGACAGAATAGGAATAATGAGACAAAAGAAATACATACTGGTACCGTGGCGAAGCGAGGGTGTAAACGATGTAAGTGGGGAAACTAATTCAATGGAAAGCGCCGGAAACTTGTTTTCTTTTCTGTTAGTGGTAGATTAACTGAAAAATAAAATTTTAAAAAAATGTTTAATGAAATACGTATGCATTGTCTATTAGTGAAATTTTACGTCAAGTCACTGCTGAAAACCAGCTGCATTCTAGGAGAAATCCTGAATTGTAGCTGAGCAGTACCTCCTCATCAATAGACTCAATGATAAAAGAACAAAAAGGATATTACTGTAAAAAATCTATTGATGAATAAACGCTTTATTGTTATATTATTATTATTATAAGTCCACTTTATTCTAATAGCCAGTATTAGTTATTATTATTCGGAGGTGATCTTCTCACATAAAATGATTCCCAAGGTGGTTGTTACATTTTGTTATATACATTTTAAAAATAATAAAAAGGTTATCAAGAAGCAATATAATTGCTAAAATGAATAGACGTAACCACTGACCATTGATGTTAGTCAAAGTGTAGGTTTTCACCAGTGGAATTACCAAAAAACAAACTGCACAACATCCGTAATAGTGTATAATAACAAAAAAGTGCATTGAACTGCTTTCACCTGGACAAATTAATAAAATACACCTGCTTTTTTCAGTCAATTGAGGTTGGTGTACCCTCTGTTGTCATATTATTTTATTTTCTCTTATTTGATACCAAAATATCTTCATTTGAAGTTTCTCTTTAAATTTAATATCGTTATTTTTTATTTGTTATTTTTAACCAATTGCATATTTCTTTTCAAAAATATTCTTAGTTTTTTCAACTACCACTTGAATATAATTCTTTAGTCCGATTGCACCCTCTTTGTATCACCCTCGCCCGCATAGTACAATAGTTTCCAGGGTGGTAGACGTCGTCGGGAAGTGAATGAAGAATGACCACCGGACCAGCGAATTGACAGTTTTGTTGGAATTAACTCTCATATATTATAGACGGCCAGGATCCACTTTTGTAATGCGAATGAAGATAGTGGTTCCTTTATAGTTTTCGGCATACGTTGCCTGAATTACCTACAAAGGAAAGCTTAAATTATCTGCAATTTTCTTAGTTTCACGTTTGTAAACATACCCATATATTCTTATTTCAAGGATATTCTGAAAGGAAATAACCATATTCTTTCACTTTTTCCCCAATTTTGAAAAATCGCATTATGTTTTGTCAATGACAGTTTGGGTTTTATGTTAAATTCATCACACACCTACATAAGTACACTGCACTTGTTTCGACAAAAAAAATACCCCACTCCATCAATCCTACATTATAACAAACACTTCGTCCTTATACTTAATCCTTTGTACTTAATCCTGCAAACAATAAATTTTTATTTGGTGTTTTCACTATAAATGCTACTTTTAGTGAAAGATTTATGTTGTGTATCGTACCGTAGTGATTTCTAAAATTTTTGCATGTCAATTATAATTTTTTTCACAAAAAAAAATCAAAATGGCATAAATTTAAATGGCATATTATACACAATATGATTAAAACTAGAATTATTTTATTTATGCAAAATATTTTGAGAAAGATTATAAAGGAGGAAGTCGATACCCGCTATGAGTTCTAAGCTCGAACTCGATCCTTCCAATTGTTTGGATTGTCCGATTGAGTGAAAAAACTTGATAATTATTTTTCTATATGGATGGACATCTTACTCATTACATTAAAATATATCTGAATCTGTCGTAAACAGTTATCCACTGGAGCGACAGCGCAATTTAAAACTTTTTTCTCCGATTGCTCGAGATTTTTTGGTCATCATTTTGAATATTTTCCGCCTATATAAAATAAATTATACCTCCGAATTTTAATATAGAGACATATAAAATGATTATTGTTCTATATAGCCAATGAATTCACCCATCTTTTGTCGATTATCACATATTCAGAGGATTTATTAAAAAAATATTACTTAATTACTTACAAATAAGGAAAAATTTGCCACAATTGGCAGCAAAGCAATCCGAGGTATTTTAAATAGTGTCATATTATGGCAAAAAGCGCTCCAGTGGTTATGGAATATATGTGTATACGTATAAAATTTCAATAATTACAATTCATTTACAGCACAAGTGTCCCTAAGTGGGTTTTCTAATAATCCCCATTTATTCCGAACATGTGTACGAAACACACACAATAATTACCTTAGGGTATTCCTAAACATGACCGTCAAATAGCGAAAATCCCGGCCTTAATGATGTTAATGGTCATTTCAATGACGTCATCATCTTTGTGCCCGGTAGTTTGTGAACGGGCCCGGGGCGTAGCTAGGGACGCTGCGGTCATCTTCTGGAGGGAACAAATCTTTTAATCCCAGCGGGACATTTAGTCCACTTTAATGCTTCCACACCCCTAGCCGTGTACAGTGCGGGCCATAAAATTGGATGGAGAAAACTATTTTAAGTAAGTACTATTACGTCAAATATTTATGAAACTTTTTCCATCGAATCTATATTTACTTATCACATATTAACGTCATGAATGTATTTTTAATATTTTTTGTCAAGGGAGCAGGGGTTTTGAATGCGATGTCAGTTTTCTATTGTTATATTTCAAGTGACTTGTTCGATTGGATGAAATTCATAGATTTATTTGTATTCACAACGTGTAGTAACGGAACCCTGACTGCGTAGCTATGTCGTTCTGTACCTGTAAATATTAACTAAAGATAAGAAATTGGGTGATTTTTTTTTTGATTTTCCAGATTCCTGATTCCACACAGGAGGCCTGGAGGATAATAATTCCCCTCAAGTCTTATGCCATTTTTGGGGATGCTGTGTGGAGGGTATTTTCAGGAAAGGGAGGAGAGGAAGTACTTGGAAGGAAGAAGGTATGAGGGGTGGGTAGGAATTAGGGTGTCAGTTTGTCCAGGAGCGACGGACGTATGAATCCATCCCTGTCACTGAGGTGCAAAGCAATTTTCGAAGTTGGAGAGGTCAAAACATCTTCCTCAACAATTCTCTCCCGATCCGGTCTGCCATGCAGGTGGGCAAACCCATCCGCCGCTAAGACCGGGACAAACCTCATCACTATGAACTCAGGGACCCTTGCTATGTCACCAAACGTAGCGAACCACTAGAGGTGACCTACAGCAGAGGTGTTGGTTATCCATTAAATGCCGCCGCCAAAATTAACTGTCAAAAATATAACAAAACTACAACTAAATAGAGCTAAATTGCTGAACTTTTTATTTATTTATAAGATAATAGCCAAATATGCTTTACCACATTAAACAAATATAAAACGACGGAAAAGAGCAACTAAAACAATTCATTTAATAATTTTTTTTGTTTCTTACAGCATGATTTTATGATCTACCAAATGATAATCGCATTGACAACGATAATAAGATTTAGTAAGAAAATTCAAAATGAATTCAATGTGAGTACACATTTATGACCCGGACTGTTAATCTTGCAGTTATATGAAGCCCCAGTATTGTTTCAGCCATTCCATGGCGACTCTAACAAGCTTTGGGCGTTCCTGTCCACTCGCTCTTCATACAGCGGTACCGTCATTAAAGAAAATTAAGATAGAGCCTTAAATCAGCCCGCACGACCACTTTATTTGACAAATATTAATAAGAAACCCACCTTCACACGAAATCGCTGCTCATTATATGTGTATAGTTTTTTTTCCTGTTTCGCTCAACTGTAATAAACAAAGTTCGCGGTTTGTATAACAACATTATTGAAGGGTTAGCATTTCTGTTTATATCTAATGTCTTTTGCGAAGCGATTTAGTGGAAAACACATAAATTATTCCCGTAGCATTAATCTCAGTAAAACACAACACCACTTTGTCACGAACACTTTTCACAATTAGTCCCGGGAAACAAGAGTTCGCAGTTCGATCGCAGTTCCCAATTTTATCGCTAAACATTAGTAGAAAGTTTTCCGATCCAGCGATCACATAAATACCAGGGCCGCAGAGCGAGCGAAGAGGTATCTGTCCTGTGTCAAATCTTAATCAAATTAGTCTCGGCTAACGGCTACATTTAGTATGGATACACACCGCCTTTGCAATTTTCGTTCAAGAACAATATTGACAATATTAAAATTCGTCGGGAAGGCATCTCGCCCAGGCTCACATACACTGATACGTATAATAAACGCTGTTAACCCCTCCGCTCCCCTAAAAAGGTAACCGTCTAATTGTTTGCTCATCTCTCAATATTGTTGGGAGATCCCTCGGGAGACCTCCCTTAGCCTAGTACTACACGATGTGCGGTGTTGTACGCGAGCAGTTTACTCCTGACTTTCCTAATCTCCCAACCATAGGCGGAGAACTTACAAAATATTATATCTTTAATTTTTTGGAAATAGTACGCAAAACGAATTAAAAGTTTTCGTTTGCAGAGCCGCGACCAGGATTTAATTGTATTAATTAAAAAATATTGAACGCCGTGTTATATAAACATGATAACAAAGTTAATCATAATTAAGTTAAAATGGTATTACCAGGATCGAGATAATACTAAATATACATGGTTATTCGTTACTTGTTTGCCGAGTCTCCATTGCTCGCCTTTCCTGGGTATCTAGCATGGTCGGTCGAAAGAGGTTTTATCGAAAATGTCGGTAACTTGTCATCGCTCCCGAGCACGACTAAAGGCCGCTAACCAACAAACAACAAACAACGACTAAGCGTACGTAGTTTATTTGAAGTGAATGATTGTTTGTTTGTTGGTGATCTGAAGTCATGCTTGGGAAGGATGACAAGTTACCGACACTATCGATAAATCCTTTATCGGTCGACTATGCTAAGTATCCTGGTGAGACACAGTTAACCTCACTCTAGCCCCGCTTCTCCTGTACTGCTCCACAGAAATCTTCTTGCCCAACCCCTCAACCTGATGTATTTGGCCTATTGATTATCGATGTAGATCTGCAATCGATATCTTATGAAGGTAATCCCCCACAACCGTTATATTTTTGTCCTAAACAATATGCTACACAATGGGGTATTTCCACGTTTTTATATTTCTTAAAAAAATTAAGCAAAAAATTACGATGATTACAGTATTTTTATTTTATTTTTATGTAGATGCATACATTTTCTACAGCGAGTTAAAGTTTCCCATTTTTGAATTACCGCTAAAACGATATTTTGGGGCGTGGCTATCGTGTGACGTCATGAGTGTGGACGCTCCCTGACAGTGTTTATTTATGCTGGTTCAGCTGGGCATAGCTTGTGACGTCACAAACCCGTTTGCAAAAAACGGGCTCTTTTGATTTTGTCAGTTTTAGAGCGTTTTTAAAATCAATAATATTGAATGAAAACATAAAAAAACAAACATTTTTAGTACAATTATTAAAATCAGAAAAATTATCTTTAAATATTCCATACATTTTCAACAGATTCCCTCTTTTGTGGAAATACCCCATTCTGAAACTCAGATAAAGCGTCTGGGAATACTGCCCCGTTAGCCCAATATATTCTTGATCTGGTCTAAGGATGAAAAAAGTTGACTAACTTTCTTTGGGAAGAATGAGAAACTAACGAATGCCAATTATTAAAAAATTATTTGGCTGCACGTCACTGAAGTAAACCTCTCAAAATTTGTAATATTCGCGAAATAGTTCCTATAAACTCACGTACGAAGAGGTGAATGTATTACTCATTCATGACCCAAAACTTCATTTATTTTAGAAATAGTGGGCAAATCAAATAGTAAAGCCATCTGGTGAACATAGCATACTATATGGTACTCACCTGTTGATTGGATTATTAGGTCATCATATTACGACTAGACCAAATAACTACTAGCTGAACCACATTTGTGGAAAAATAATTCCTCTAAACTTAGTAGCTTTTTTAATAAATTACGACACATTCATCTTTTTCTTCAACGGTAGCTAATTGTGCATTCATCCTTATATGTATGAAAACAACATCTTTACACAAATCTCAATTGCTCATTGCAACACATAATATAAAGGTAATATAACAATACATAAACGATTTGGGTGCCTAAATAATGCGAACAATGAACACCAAAACATATGAGTTCTTCCGCACTAGTATAATGAAAGTTTTATGATCAAGCACACGTGGGGAAACACTGAGAATCCTGTTAAACTATTCCCGAAATTACCTTACAATATGGACGCTGTTCACATTGCAAATACCCCAAAGTTTACCTTCGCTTTCTTAAGATGTCGAACGCGAAACTTCATGGCAAGTACCAGCACATGTATGTATGTGAACGAGGGAGTACAAATGTATTAATGTACCATTGTACCAAGTAATGTGTACCTAGAACATGCGAGAGTGTGGCTCTTACACATTACGTCGGCTTATTATATCGAGTTTATACAACGTATGGTAGCAATGTTTGCATTGGGTAATATATGCGGGGTAATTTTGGTATTGTTCTCTCAGGAGTTCGGAAGAAAGTACCTAGATTTATATGGAAATGAACAATAAACGTATGGCAAATATGCGCAGCATTATATCACTCCTGCAAAAACAATTGCCTTCCATGAAATTACTTTTTAGCTTGAATAGAATATATTAAAAATAATTTCTTGTTTTTGTCTAATTATACATTAAATTTAGCTCCGCTATCTCTAAAGCTTTTATTCTTCAAAAGAAGTAGAATAAAGTAGAAATGCTTAGTGACTAAGATAGTCTAAAAGTCGAACCCCTATTACAATGATTTTTATGTGTTCCTAACAGGAAGTGTGGACAATGTAAACTTTAAGTCCCGAAATTTGCAAAGCACGTTCCGCAATAACGCTTTAGAGGCCATGAAAAAACCACAGAGACACGTAAAACTTCCCCGTCTCAAACATTAAACCGGCAATCGGTAATTATCGAACTGGAGGAGAGCAATAATAAAAGCTCGCGGCACCACCGAACATCTTTAACCCCCTGACTGACTCCAAAAATATTACCAGGAGTCTAGCAAAGGAGGAAGGTGGATGGCCATTACGCCAAAATTATTCCGACATGGAACACATTAATTTGCCATATTAATTTGATCGTAAAATTCAGTGCGCGATGCAGGGAGCGGGGCGGGTGATATCTCTATCTAGTTGAGAAGAAGCTATCTGTCGGTAAGGGGGAACATGAGACAACATTGTTCTTAAGTGTCTGAGTACCCACCTTTCCTAATGCTTATAAATACGTTAAGAAATAGGGAGGTGCTATTTGAACTTCTGGTCTCCTCGACACACAGTTCTCCTGCAGTTAGTTCTGCTTGACTGACTCCGTAACCTTAATTAACAGCGGGCAAGGTAATTTTAATGCGTAGGTACTTAAGTTTTTCGTAAGCTTATCGCTTCATAATTTTTTTGTGAAGAGGGCAAAAGAAAGTAGGTACCCTGATTATTTAACTCAAACAATTATTACAAATAAAAAAGAGGTAGGTGCATACATTTTATTTCAATGAAAATTAGAAATTTTTTACAAAGTATAATTTTTTTTAAAGATCGTTTATTTAACCTCGTTCCAAAGTTACACAAACTCTTGCGCGTCACCACCATCCCTAGTCGAAACGTCATCGGTCTAAATAAATTGAGCATATAGCTATGTTTAGTAACTAGATCTGAATCGCCAGCCGTCTGAAAACCGCGTCCTCTCTTCCTACTCGCAAATTGCATTCCGCTGGATTCGGGCAGTGAAGACATGAAAATATTAGTAAAGAGATAAATATTTATGAAGAAAAAAAACGAAATAAAATATATTTAACCAATCGCATGTACTGTCGAATAATAAAATTCACCAGATTTGTCAGTGAGTTTATTTTCAATATTAAAATTAAACAAATGCAATATTCCAAACACCCTCTCGCAGGGTTTTCCGATAGCACCCTTCCACCCCAGCGGGCCGTGCCAGGGGGGCAGCGAGCGGAGGAGGTGTAAGAAAAACACCGCCGGCCGCCCCTAATGCAACCCAATAATAATATTTTATATTCAGAGACAATCGTGGAATAACAATATCCGCCTTGCTTTTTGGTGACACGAGCGTCGATATATCAGGAAAGCAGAAGCCTGTGAAAGTCTCAACTCCTACCGCTGTTTTTATATCAAATTTATCTCGCCGTACTTTTTCCATGACTTGCATATTTTTCTTTTTACTTACACATTCGATTTCGGAGGATTTTGTATATGGGCGCATCGGCTTTGCGAGTATTCTTAAGTTTAATACGAAAGCATTCAAGTGTGCAAAAGAGGTTTTTATAAACGATGACATCGCGAAATGGGAGGCATTATTTTTCAATCGGGCTCAATGGTTTAATAGCTTTCGTTGATGCTTTT
Source organism: Limnephilus lunatus (assembly GCA_917563855.2). Taxonomy (NCBI): domain Eukaryota; kingdom Metazoa; phylum Arthropoda; class Insecta; order Trichoptera; family Limnephilidae; genus Limnephilus; species Limnephilus lunatus. Next base: position 30,946,738 of record OU830594.1, on the reverse strand, counting down.
ATAAAAAAGTTTGATGATGAACTTCTTCTATGTTTAAAAAAATATATATGTTCATATGCAAATTCTCGACGCTTGAAGCTTTTTTTTATGTGATTACCGATCAAGAGTCCTAACTACTCCCAATCGTCTGGAGGCAATGAGACCGGCAATGAGAGTCTGTCTAGAGGGAACGAACACGAGACATTAAAAAAGTGACAACAAACCATGTGAATAATACGTTTATTTTCGCATAGGTGCTATTAGAAGAAATGTGTGGTACAAGGCACTTTTCTTTAGAAGAATTGCGTTGAACATGGCACTTTTCCCCAGTCAATAATTCCCTCCGCCATATATCATAGGGTAACTCTCGTAAAGTTCTCACTTCTCACATTATTTGGTTCAAAGAATAATATATATTAGAGTTTCAGTTATATTTAAAGGGCGGGGAGTGAACCACATTTTTATATCTTTTCACATTACCTGAACTTCCGGTCAATATTTATGAGAATATGTTTTTATAATATGAGACGTTAGATACTAATAAAAAAATGGCATTATTATTTCTTTTTCATTAATTCATCTTTATTATTATATTGGCAATACTGAATTTCGGTGGATCTGCGCATGCGCGGAGACGATTTTTAGAATAATTTTTTTTTTTTTTTAATTAATTTTACGATGTTTTAATAGAATAATAAGTTTGGGGCAAGCTTTTTTCAACATTTTTTCATGTTTGAAGCAATTGCTGTAATTTTTGCAAGCACTGCAATTTTTAAACACTAGGGTATATTTCAAATACAAAACTCGAAAAGATAATTTTATCATGTTTCTAAAATGATATTTTTTACTGCATGTTTAAAAAAATTAATACATAGGATATTTAAAATACTTTGGAAAAATTCCGAAATTAATTGAGAAATTATAAGTAAAACGAAGAAACTATCCTCTTTGGTTGTATAAGCAACTTACGAGGGTCAGTCAAAAACTAATACCTCTTATTTTTTTTTACTTAAATAATGTTAGTTAAATGAAACAATTGAATTTGGTGATATTCATTAAACCTTCTTCTACAATCTACTGCAATAGTAACTTTCTGCATCAACAGGTGCAAGGGCGGATCCAGAATTTTTTTCTGGGGGGGGGGCACAAGGGGCGGACGGGCAAAAAAATCAACAATTACTGTTACAAATAAACTTGAAGTATCATCAGTGGCGGACTAACCCCCCACCCCCCCCCCCATAATCTAATGTTTTAACAAAATTTAAAGAAAGTTTTAAACAGTTTGTATGTTGAATTATCCTTCAGCAAAACTTTGAACGCATATTTCTCGAAACTACGTTTTTCAACCTGGTTGATAACATATTAGAAAAACTATAATTTAACATCCGATTTGCATGCACCGAGTCTTAAACTGTAAGAAAATCCAGTCACTCTGGAACCACATAGGGATTTTTTCATGAGGGGCCCCCTTCTATTTTTTAAAAGAACGCTGAAAATTTGCCATAAAAAACCGAATATAAAGTTCCCATACGTGGTGCCATAGACACTGGATTTTCGAACAGTTTAAGAGTTGGTTCACGCAAATGTAAATGCAAATGCTATAAAAATACATACACGCGGATGTAGTTTTTTTTTATGTTGTCAACCAGGTTGAAAAATGAGTTTAAAAAGTTTCGATAAAAAAGCATTAAAAGTTTTGCTGAAGGATAAAATTCAACGTACACATTGTTTCAAACGGTTTCACGTAAAATGCTATAAAAAACATTTGGTGAAAGCATTGTTAACTTCAGAAAATGAAATTTAAAAAAAAAAATTCCAAAAATTTGTTTTACAGTGCCCTGGTGCCTTAAAGCCTTGTTTAGGATTTTATATCAAGGACACATGGAGGCGTTTGGAGGCCCCCGGGGATCAGAGGCCGCCCCTTCTGTCCCCCCCCCCCCCCCCCCCCGTTAGTCCGCCACTGAATCTTTTTAATTACTTGCCTATTTTATTACTATCTATACTATCTGTAATTATAAGATAACCTTTAGCAAAGGGCCTAAGTTAGTAAAAATAATAAGAAGTGCAATAGATAAGTGATACTGACTGGAACTACAGCATCATATATGAAACCGTTTTAACAGTTTGTGTGTTGAATTATCCTTCAGCAAAACTTTGAATGCGTTTTTCTCAAAACTACGTTTTTCAACCTGGTTGACAACATATTAGAAAAACAATACATCATATTTGCATGCACCATGCACCAAGTCTTAAACTGTTCGAAAATCCAGTCACTATAGCCAGGGCCGTATTATCCACAAGATTTATAGGCAACTGCCTAGGGGCCCCGCATCAGGTAGGCTCTTATGGTAAAGGGGCCTTGGGGCCCCGACATGTTTAAGCCGGCCCTGGAAGGGACTTATTATCCATAAGGCAGTGTAGGTCAATTACTAGGGGCCCTGCATCGAGTAGGGGCCCCTAGGTTAAAAAGGGTCCGGCATGTTTAAGCCGGCCCTGGCAGGGCCCTATTGTTCGTAAGGCAGTGTAGGCCACTGCCTAGGGGCCCCAATATGTTTAAGCCGGCTATCTCATGAAACTGGAACTTTGAACGCGTTTTTCTCAAAACTACGTTTTTCAACCTGGTTGGCAACATATTAGAAAAACTATACATCTGATGAACCAAGTCTTAAACTGTTCGAAAATCCAGTCACTATAGCCAGCGCCGAATTATCCATAAGATGTATGGGTAACTGCCTAGGGGCCCGCATATGGTAGGGTCCGCAAGGGTAAAGGGGCCTCGAGACGTGCATTGCCTAGGGGCCCGACATGTTTAAGCTGGCCCTGGCAGGGCCCTATTATCCATAAGGCAATGTACGCCACTGCCTAGGGGTCCCGCATCGGGTAGGAGTCCCTGGGGTTAAGGGGCCCCGAGACGTGCATTTCGCAGGGGCCCCGACATGTTTAAGCCGGCCCTGGCAGGGCCCGATTGTCCATAAGGCAGTATAGGCCACTGCCTAGGTGCCCCGCATCGGGTAGGGACTCTTTGGGTAAAGGTGCCCCGAGACGTACATCGCGTAGGGGCCTCGGGATATTTAAGCCAGCCCTGGCAGGGCCGTATTATCAACAAGGCAGTGTAGGCCACTGCCTAGGGGCCACGTATCGGCTAGGGGCCACGCATCTGCTAGGGGGCCCTATGGTAAAGGGGCCCCGAGACGTGCATTGCCTAGGGCTACCGACATGTTTTATCCTTGTTTAGGATTTGATCAAGGGAGTATGGAGACGTTTATCACTGGGTATCATAATCAAATGTATATTTCTACAAATTCAAGTATGTATTTATGAAAGGTTTATGGAAGTTTCAAAACAATAGAAAAATTAAATGTTTAATAAAGACAGTTTTTGCTTCTAAGTATGGACTGTGATGGAATCTCCACAGTACACAAAAACACCATCCCGTGCCCCCGTGCCCCCCCCCCCCCCCCCCCCCCCCCCCCTAAATCCGCCCTTGAACAGGTGGCAACGATGCAGTCGCTTGAAAAATGGACGACATCGATGTTCGTATTAGACAGCGTTCTGTGACTGTATTCTTGAATGCAGACGGTGAAACGCCCATTTGCATTCATAAAAGACTGAAAAATGTGTACAGTGATGCAATTGTGACCGGAGACGAAACATGGGTTCATTTTTTTAAACCTGAATCAAAGAGGCAGTCAATGGAATGGAATCACACAAACTCACCGAGGACGATAAAATTCAAAATTGTGCGATCGGCATGGAATGTTATGGTGACAGTGTTCTGGGATGCAGAGGGTTTGATTATTGTTGATGTTTTAGAGCAGAGAAGCACAATAAATTCTGTCCAATGCTTCACAACCCAACAAGCTTAAAGCACGTCTTTCGCACAACAAAAGCTATGGCGGTTGTTCTTCTTTTTCACGACAAAAAAATACCACACACCAGTCGTCACACCACTTTGTAAAAATTGGATTGTAAAAATGTCTTGCCCCAACCTCCATGTAGCCCGCCATCACATTTCCCTATGTTCAGGCTGCTAAAAGAAGCTCATCGTGGGATTCACTTTGAGGATAGACCGTGAAAACTTCCGTGCGTCAATGGCTCAGGAAGCAGGACCGTGCTTTTTACCACTCTGGGATACATGTCCTTGTTAAAAGATAGACCAAAATTGTGGAAATGGACGGATATTATATTGAAAAGTGACAAAGCAATCGTCAATAGTGTGGTTTTCAACCTATTTGATTGCATTTTTATTTCTTGACAATTAAAATGAAAAAAAAAAATAGGAGGCATTAATTTTTGACTGACCCTAGAATATATGTTTCCATTACCAATTTAAGACAGTTTTTAATTAGAAAGGTTTTCACATGCACGGTCGTTTATCAATTAAATCAAATTTTCCCGACGTTTTTTAGTAATGATAATGTTTAAACGGGGTCAATTGTTTCATGTCGTCTCGTAAATGAATAATGCTTACGTTTTAATATACATACATAGTACATAGTTCAACTGTTTTTGTGCAAAAAAATCTTAAGTGGAAAAATATTTTTCTATGGGAAAAAGCAATAGTATTTCGAAAAATTTATTTATTTCTTTTTTGCTTCTGCCATCGCCATTGTGTTGAATCAACTCCCCAAGTTAGTGCACTCTGTACCCGGACACCCTGTATAGCCCTAACACTTTGAAAAATAAATATTGTCAATATTAATCATCTGAAATATAAATAGTATCGTTAAAAGAATGTTACCGTAATCAATTCAATTGTTTTAACTGGTCGGATGACTCCCAAAATATTAAAGAGATTGACTAAGTGATTTTGCGCACTTTCAAGTAACTAAAAAATTAAACTCTTTTCATAAGTGACATATTTATTCAAAGTTCAACAGTCTCAACTGCCCAGAGCTAATCCAATCCCCAAAGCATTGATGGCGAGTTACGAGTTATAAGGTGGGATATTATATTAGTTACTTGAAAGCTTCGTTAGTCAAATTTCTTTTCTCACGTGCCGTTTGGTACAATCTAAATCTGACTATCTAATAGGAGAGAATGAAAAATAAAAGGAGGCACTTCTGCGAATGTTTCTGGGATCGCAGCCCGTGGCGGAGGTGTCACCCTCCACATAATACGAAGAAAAGGCGAGGCACGCGATTTGAATTCCAAATCAACAGTTCCGACGGGCTGCGGTTGAGTTTTGTTTGGTTTTTGGTTTTGTTTGTTTACACGTGGGAAGCCTGGTTACCTCCTTGCTCCCCTGCACTCCTAGAAAAACAGTGCTCGATATTATTTTTATATTTAAATTCACGAATATGGTTTACTACTTACAACGCCTTACGTTATCTTTGTCGGGCTAAGTTTGCATACACGTTGAGTCTGAGGAAAAGCTCCGCTAAGGTATTATTTTAATTTTATTTTAGACATAGGTATATGCAAGGAGAAGTAGGTATGTATGTAAGTAAAAAACAATGTTAAGCCATTCCATTCTACTATTTGCGCAATTATGTAACTCACTTCTAAGGAAATCATAACACGTAGGGCGATTGGAAGCCTCCTCCGAAATAATATTCCACCGCGTGTTTGTGCAAAGCTACTCCATTATCTTACGTTCTATTTACTTGACCGGTTGCCAGTGCTTACTAAGACAACACCGTCCTAACCATTTACCCTTCACCGGTCTGCAGTCCTTGCCACCCCTCCCACCCCAAAGGGTTGTTGGTTAATCCATTCATAATATATATCTTGATTAGCTCAATGGAATCGGTCAGACTTGTAATCTTAACCGTGTTTATGCAATAATGAATATTTTGAAAATGATTTGGTAAAACGAAATATTAAATTTTATTCAAAGTTAAAGTTAAAGTTAATCAAATTCGTTACATATTCTTTATTTTCAGTATTTGAGAATTCATAAATGTTTTCAACTTTAATCAGTATATGAACAAAAAATAAACCGATTGGCTCATAATAGGCCACTTGCATCACATTAAAAAAAAAAAATTCCGGTTTAGGCAAATATTTTTGAAACCCTGGCGATTTTTTGAAAATTTCAATCTGAAAAATCAGACCATTTTTTATAAACCGGAAAGACGGGACATAATTTTATGGGTGCGAAAAAACGATAATTACATAGCCGAAAATCATTTAAAAAAATAATGTTTTCCACACGAATGGCAATAAAATGTAAGGGGTTCTCTTCGTAACATCTGTCAAAACACAACCATCTTTATAAAATCATCAAACCAAAGGATAAGTTCGCAGATAACAAAAAAAAATAGTAAACAAATAGAAAAATTCGCCGGAAATCAAAGTGTTGCCATATAAAAAAATTCAGTGTGGAATTTTACAAAATTAATAGAACATAATCGGAGACGGGAAATTTTCATGTGGTGACGTCACGAGCTCAAATAATGGATTTATATATAAAAATAAAAATAAACTATACGTTTCTAAAAAATTTTACTAACGTTTTCGTAATCTTATTAAAAAAAACCTATCTGCACGATTTTTTTAAGTCGTTATGAAATCAATGCAAGTGGCCTATTAGGTATGTCATAATATAACGTCATAAAATATTTACAGGCATTTTATTATCGGTTTTTTAATATTATTACATGAAAATGTTGATATTTTCAAGCTACACATTCCTTAGAAATTTTTTCCTGTTCTTCATTATTTTAAATTAATATTGTAACTGGTATATTAAAACAGTTTTATCATTTTTACCGTTACCGATTTCAGTTTAAAACCGATGTAAATATGCCTACTGGTAATAACCAAATAATTATAAATTCAGTTGTGAAACATGATATGGCAACGAAGATGGAAAAATATCTACATTTAATTTTAATAAAAACATTGTGAACCACCCCTGTTAACCCCCTCTCCCAATTTTATGTACATAAACCATTAAGCAATAATCTGTCTGAAGATGGCCTTAATAGGCTGAAACCGGTTACGGTCAAAAATTAAATAAGTGGAAAAAAATTATGTGAATACCGCACCATAGTCCCAGCTGCTCCCATCTGGAGCCAGTGAGACTGGCATCCCCAAATGGGTTATGTTATGATGCTAAAGGTAGTGGGGAGAGGAAGGAGATGGGGAAAAGGATGGTGGGTAAGTACGTCGTCATTCAGATCTAGTCACCAAACACGGATAAAGCCGTTTCAATTCTGAATGATGTTCTTACACCGCACACCGGGGCGATATTGAAATTATCTTCAATTCTGAAAAGTGCCTCATATATACTTTGTTGAGAGTCTTACCCCTCGACCACGGAGGCAGTCGAAATTACAAACTGTTTTAATATATTTGTTATATCTGCCTTTTTTAATATATTTGTTATGATCATTCCTTTTGCAAATAAAACACTGTTTTTTAACATTACAAAATTTCTGTAAATGCCCAACGCCCTTACATTTAAAACATTTCGCATTACGAAATTTACAATCAAACGATAGATGATCATTCCTTTTGCAAATAAAACACTGTTTTTTAACATTACAAGAGGGTGATCTAAAATTCGTACCTGAATTTGATCCTAACCTATATGCTGGTTTCCTGTTAAAACTACCTCGTCGCTCGTCTCGGTTCGTCGATCGTTCCCTACGCTGATCTCGCTTAAACCCATCGCTAGTAACTCGCTTTTTTACCAGATTTACTTCTGATTTAACCGTATTAGCACTATCCAAAGTTGACATATTAACTGCAAGTCCTTCTATTTCATTAAACGATAACTTTTGTCCTTCCACAAAAATTTTCTCTTTCGCGCGACCCGGTAACAACCCGATTGCAAACATGTCTATAAGATTTTTTTCAAGCCTCGTTTCAAATTGACAATACGTTGCTAAAGAACGAAGTCTTACCGCGAAATCTCTTACCGTCTCGCCTTCTTGTTGTCTCGCTAAAAAAAAATTCTCCCGTTCTTTAAATACTAAACGATTTTTGTTACAATGTTTGTCGAGAAGCGCTAAAAGTTTATCAAAAGATAAGTCCGTTACTTTACTTGGAAAACACAGATTAATTAGTAAGGTTAACGTTTCTGATTCTAGGAGATTCAATAAAAAAGCCCGTTTTTTCTCGCCAGACGCTTTGTCATCATGAATCACGAAAAATTGCTCTATCCGAAGTCGAAACAACTCCCAGTCTCCGGAGAGATGGCAAAACGGAGGTATTCTACCCGATTCCATAACTCCCAACAGATAGATCGGCAAAAAAAAAAAACAACAACAATAACAAATAATCCCTCTCAAAGAAACGAAAGAACTTAACTCAGGAACTCTTCTTCCCTCTGGGTTGTATCCTTGTCCTCTGATTAATCCAATGGTTAGTCCTTGAAACGATTAATCCAATGATTAGTCCTTGACACGATTAATCCAATGATCCACAACCAGATCGCCTCCTTGCGGTATTTTTCTTCTTGTTCCTAGAACAAAAAATCTTCTTCCAGCCCGTAGCCACGGAAACAAATGCTCCTTTAATCCCGAGCAGAATCTCTTCCGATTCCTTTGCCAAAACTGCAAGTCACTTCCGCAGTGACTTAGTCCTCCGTGCCCAGCACAAATTATTATTCGCACGCGTAACTTTTCACACAATTATACTTTAACGGCTGCGCCAGTTGTTATATCTGCCCTTTCCTCGGCAGATATTAATTATTACAAAGGTTCTTTAATATAAATGTGTTTATTACTTTTAATAACCTAGCTGGATAGCTACGACTGTTTACTATTCGGGGGTAGGTATATCTCTGCGCTCCCACCTCAGGAGCTGGTAAAGTCTATCTCTAGTACCACTTCATGTACACTAATGCCATCTGGCGAGCTATGGCGCAAGCTAAATGCTTACCGCCATCTATCGTATTATTTCCATATTAAATACGTATTTACTATACATTACAATATTGTTATAATGGATTTCCACCACGAATTGTCAGTATCAAAAATGGAAATTTTAACAAATTACAAACATTTAATATGAAAATCATGCCTCATATTTTTAATGCTGGCCTTTCAACGCCTATTTTAGTCTGTAAATATCACAAAATGCATTACTGTCAATTAAAATTTCATTGGTAAATAGATCTTCTAATAAAGTCCGTTAGTCCTCTACAAATCCATCAAGCCATCAGCGAATCGCCTCCTCAAACAATCTGCTCTCCCATTCCTCCCTTGACCAATTGAAGTTTCAATATCTTCGCCGGTGACTTCCGGTCAGTTTATAGATTCCAAGTAGCAAGGGGACGCCGAACGGTCCGAACTGTATTTTATATTCAAACTTTATGTCGGGGAGTCGAACCCAATCTATTTAGTATGGATCACGCATCCAAGTGTATAGCGTGTCTCAAGTGAGGTGTTAAAGAGGGAGAGTAACGATACTATTCAGTCCCAGTCCTAAGTAAATATTTTGACAGACAAAATTGTAAATTTGACAATGCGCACGGCAACCATTTTGTTTCAACTTGTCTCATTTTTATCCCCCGCCGGCGACGCCTCCTCAATACAGAATCGAGAATTAAAAATTCAAATGCGATTTTTTCTCGAACACGAACGGTTTCGCGATAAATTTATGCAAATTACAAGGTTTTAAAAAGGTTCTTGATTCGAGTCACAGGCGGTGAACAGTTCACCAACACCGCAATCAGGCCGAAAACAAAAACGTTAATTCATCTCCCAATGGCAATTAATATTCAAATCTCATCTGGAGTCTGACTCATCTCCTAGTTCATTATCTCCTGTGAAGATGGCGCGGCTGCCCGATGATTTCTTATTGCGGAAGAATAATGCTTTTTTCCCATCCGAGGAGATCGTGCGATGGTCTTTGTAACTTTCAAGGAATGAGTACAGTCAGCACGCAGCTTGAGAATTTCCTTATTATTCATGTGCATATTTACTATTTTGAAGTAAGTTTCTTCAGTTTCCCTGTAGATTCATTTACACTAATGGGAAATATTTACAACAGAATTAAACTACCGTTTAAAAGTTTGTTTATCATTAAATAATTAATTTTTAAATTTCAAAGGTCTTCTAATGGCATTTCTTCTAGGAGGGTTGGAAGAAATGTCCACCTTAGCGGAAAAATATCTACAAACCAATATGATTAATTACCTAGGTATCTAAAAAATATTTATTTAACATAGATATACCAATTCGAATATATTAAACGAAGCCTCACAGATGTTGCGGTCAAGTTAGAAAAGTTCAAGGACATTAAAACAGTCAAGAATGAGAAAAATGGATAAGATTTGTGGAAAAGGTACATAAATTTAATAATCCCATACAAATTTTATAACACGTTGTGCAAGGTAAGTTTCTTATTTTATTTACATCACAACGATCAATTGACGATCTGTGAAAAGAGTAGAAAAAACACTGTACTTTATAGTATATGTATATGTCTATACGACGTTATTCTATTACAAGAGACATGGCGTATACCAACTGATTTAGATTTACTCAGCTATATTCGCCCTGAATTCAGGAAGCCCTGAGGAAAATAATTCCCCTCAGGGCCTATGTCATCTTTGGGAATACTGTATGGAGGGTCTTTTCAGACAAGGAAGGAGAGGAAGTTCTGGGAAGGAGAGGGGTATTAGGGGTGGATAGGAATCTGGGGGTCAGTGTATCAAGGAGTGACGGATGTATGAATGCATCTTTTCCACTACGGTGCAAAGCGATGTTCCGAGAGAGTACGGCTGGAAAAGTTAAAGGAACTTCCTCAACCATTCTCTCCCGATCCGGCGTGCTATGCAGCTGGTATGCAGACGCTTCCGCTGCCAAGACCCTGACAAACCTCACCCCCATGGACCCGGGCGGCGGGCACCCCTCCAAACGTAGCGAACCACTTGGGGTGACCTGTGGCAGAGGTGTTGGTTATCCAATAAATGGTTCCTGGGGCAGCGGTACTCATACTCGCCTTCCAAATTACTAGATACATACATTGACTCAAAATTTACTGTGTAAATATGTATAACTCTTAAAAGGGATGTGTGGGATTGCACCATACTCCATTCAACCTGGAAAAAAAACATTATTATTTTTATTTCATATTACGTTGGTAACATACTACATGAGTACAACATTTTAACTGAGTATTAACTTTATAAATTTATTTGCAGAAGAAAAAATTTCACTTTTCCAACGTTAATAAGAGGATTTCAAAATATTTTCAGATTTGTTGCTGTCAAGTTTAATTTGAAGAACAGCAATTTTAAAGTTTTTTTTAAATGTTTATCTAACAATATTATTATTTAATTTTTAAAAACAATTTATTGTGTTTATAAAATAAAAATTTTAAACAATTACAAACCTAAAAATATCTTTAAATATAATAAATTTTTAATTTTTTTTTTATTTTAAATATTGATTTTGAAATATTAAAATGAAGAAAGCGCGAATGAGAGGGCATTAATTCTACCTATCTCCCGAAAGATTTTTTTGTCGCACTTTATGAAATATTATAAGTTTTTATGCAAATTGAAAACCATTTCATTACTTTATAAACTGTACATTGATATATTTTTTTTAATGATTTCACTATAAAAATATACTTTTATCTCTGACTGTAAGCCTTGATGGCAATGCCGAACTCCGATAAATTGTGCCTCGAGTACGCCATAGCTGATTTTAAATTTGAAGTCAGTAATTAAAATTTATGTCGCTCGCCTGAACCTGCACCAGGTAGGAGGTGGTACTTGGTATACATGGCTGCCATTGCAATTTACATTGCAAATCACCTGTGCCATTCTTTTAATAGAATTAAATACATTATTTTCCGAGATGAAAGACTGCATATTTTCGTTTTATTTTAAGTTTAAGCATTATCACACAAAACGCATTCAAACGTTGTTGCAAGGCTGTTGTAAGTGTAATAAATAATGATATTTAAAGGGAAGCTTAGACGCTTTGGGCTTATAGAATATAAATGTAAAAAGGAGTGTAAGGTGTAAGTAATGTGAATGGTAGAAGAAGTCAATCAAGTGATCACAAAAGAGTATGCTTGAGATAATATAAGCCACTTGTAGTATATAGGTATAGATTAAATGTATAAATGAATTTATAAAGCGCCCTTGAGGTGATTTTCTCACGAAAATGGCGCTATAAAAATCATCCAATAATTATTATTATTATTATGATATATGAATATGAGTGAAGGAGTGTGTGCTACTACCCGAGTTGTTTGGCGGTCCTCAGCCTAACTCTACGGGGAAATGGCATGAGGTTAAGAGCATATAACCAGAGAACACCAGAAATATGTCATTTTTAAATCAGTGTTTAGAAGTATTGACTCTTTTCCACAACAAAATTATAAATTGTTTCGAAAGACTATTCTTTTATTTTGAGAAAAAATGACAATTTTTAGTAAAATAAGGTTAACATAGGTCGTTGACAGATTTGTTACATTTTCAAAAAAGATTTTGTATTTTACAACACCAATTTCAAATCATATAATCGTGCAGTAAAATAAATCAATACATTATTTGGTAAAAGTACGTAATAGAATTTTAATTTTAGTTTAAACAAAATCATAAAAAAAAAAAAAAAAGTACATGTGTTTCTTGACTAAAATTGGTCCGTTTGTGTATTTATTTGCACACTTACAGACTAATTAATATATTTCAGATTTTTTTTCCATTCTTATTTTGCTCAGATATTATTGAAAAATGATAAATACTTATGATCAAAAAATATGATCATAAATTACAAAAAGGACATAATTTTAATAGTTTTATCAACACGCCTTTCAGTATTTTTGGATGTAGGTATAAATTAAAGCAAATTTGGAATGAAATAAAACCGATATTGAGTTATAATTTTAAATAGCTGGTACGGAGAGTAATTAATCTTTCTTATTGGAACCGCTCTGTACGATCGTAAGAACATCTTTTGACGAAATGTGGATTTTCGGCCGCTGGCTGAAACGCTCTTAATGATATTTTTTAAGAAGATAACTATACATTATAAATGTATGTATTGAACATATAAGTTTGTTCTACCAGCAAGTAGCGATATTGTACATGGCGACAAAAAGGATTTCAACCCCCGCTTCAAAGAATGCAATCCGATCCCCGCTTCATCGGATACGTTTGATTTTATTTTCAATAATGTGAAATCTTAGAGAGTATTTTGAGAGGTTACTCATAGATGAAACTAGATAGTGGTTCACTAGGTAACCCATAGATGGCACAAAGCCGTCAAATATAATGCAGGGATTGAGACAAAAAAAATTACTATTGTAACTTCAAGGTCGGGGTTTAGAAAAATTCTGCTAAATAAGCCATCAGAACCCGTTGTTATTTATTAAAAAAATTAGTCCAAAGTGTTTTGTTGAACCTGGAGTCTTTTTTGAGATTTTTAGAGAAAGTTACAAAATACAATAATTAATTAATTATTTATTGAATTATTAAAACACTTTGTTTTTACCACAATAATCTTTATTTAAAAAGTCGACATGTTTCGAGAACGATGTTGTAATTTTGTCTATGATCTTCTAAGCAACCCCCTCCCCCCTGTCTATCTTCTAAGCTCCTCCTCTTTCCGCCCCTCTCCCCCCTCCCCTCCAACTAATTTCATTTCCACCCACGCCAGTCTTTCTATGCTTGATAATTTAGTTTTAGTACATATATTGTCCTGATGAAGAGAACATCGTTCTCGTAACATGTCGACTTTTTAAATAAAGATTATTGTGGTAAAAACAAAGTGTTTTAATAATTCAATTAATAAAATGGTGCCACAAAGTGAATTTGCAAAATTTGAAGAAATTAATTATTTATTTATTTTACTCCAGAAGGCATTCCTTCTAGAAGAGGTAGTGCAATGCAATACATTCCTTATTTTAGAGTAATAAAATAAATAAATTACAAGACATAGAAGGCATTCGTTTTGGTTAATGTGGTAAATTAGAAATAAAAAATAAAATGTTATGAAAAAAAAATGAAGGATTAACCAATGAAATTTTAATTGGAATTACTGAAAAATTATTAATTTATATTTTTTCTTTCAAGAAAGCCACTGGAACATACTAATTTAAAATACATTACATCTCTTTTTACTTGCATATTTTTCTACGGGTATACAGTCTATATTAGCTAAACAGGTTTTACGAGATTGGACTTTTCAATTGTTGATATCTCGTAAAAAGAATTTAAATTAAAAAGAAAGGGGTACCTATTGGGGTCTCAGAATCTTGGAGAGTTAATATTGACAGAAGCAAAAGTGGGGGGGTGGGGCAATACGGCAAACGGCGGAAATCTTACGTATTATGGAAAGGGTGAAATTTATGTCTTAGAAGTGATTACTAAAGAAAAATTCGCAAAAATAAAAGGTGACGTCCGCAATAAATTTATGGGCGTCCTTAAGTCACATTGCATAATTAAAGGCTAAAAGGTTTCACAATTTGCCAGGGGGGTGAATTAAAAAGTTTAAACTGGGAAAAATTTACATCGTATTGCTCTTGGCGACATCGTCTGCAGCCTTTGCTCTATGCCGTCCCCTCGATTTTGACATCATTAGATCATAGCCAAGACAATATTTATAGATAAGTACCAACGGTGATAATTTTTTTTTTAAAGTTAGTGTTAAAAATAATTACTTTTCTTTCAGATATAATATCAGTAAAAAAAATTTGGCCCCCCAAAACCGGACCATTTTTTTTTTGTTCTGTAGATTTTATATTGTTATTCTATAATTTTTCTTATAATTGCATGAAACGAATTCGTTCCTTGAATGACTTCGAATAGTGACAACCCGTGTCCGAATGCCTGTGTTTTAAAATTATGGAAACAGCTAGTTTTGTAGCTGAATATGTTTTTTCATAAAGTACCTAGTCACAGTTCATAAGTCATTATTGAAAAATGTTTGCCTATCATTAGCTCAATTTTCTCTACCAGTATCTCGTCGGTCATTGTATTGAAATTGTCGGCATTTATTGAAAGAAAAACATAATTTGTTATGAGAAATCTCACCATGGTAGTATTTCTCAACCACCCTTTCGCGATTGATTCGATAAAACGTAAGAATATGCATACATTAATAATCTACGTATTTGTGCAAGTCTAGGACCAGCTCGGATCCTGAGAGATAAATAATTAATTAAAAACGAGAACTGCGTCTCGAGAATTTGACTCCCACTTCGTAAAGATTATAGCAGGGTGCGGGTACTCTTCAAAAGCCAAACAAGGGTGTAATATGTCTCCTTCTTTATTTAACGTGTAAAATAAACTATCGTCTAAAAGAGCTCAACGATTCATGGATCAGTTGACATATCTGCGGACAAGGGAGCAACAACGCCAACTATGCGGATGACATGATGCTGCTGACACTCTCGAAGCGATGAGATGACATGTACGAAAATGCATGCACTTGCTGTACAATCCAAAAAATCAGTCATTCAAACGCAACAAAGTCACAAAATATTTTAGCAATCTCGCTAGAAGGAAATAAACTGCTTGTGGCCTCATAAGTTAAATTCCACAAACATGGCCTTACAGAAAGGTGTAGAATAAATATTGGAACAACAAAAAGAGTCAACCACAAAAAGTTAATTCAACCAAGCAACATCATTATCGTTACTCGGGCTGCATCATGTAAGTGCTTCAGATCTCCTCTCAATAAGCAATGGATGCAGATGATGCGACGACCGGCGACCTGAAGGACGGTCCATTTAAATTGAAATTGTCTTATAATTTTTATTTATTGTCGCTATAAAATAAGTGACCGTTGTGAAACAATACTTACATAATCTTTGATGTACGTTATGTACGTTAATGTTACGTTAATGTTACGTTAATGTACGTTAATGTAAGTAAATGTACGTTAATGTAAATAATTGAATTTGATTTTTATACAAATCTACATTTTTCGAGGTTGACGGAATTTTGCTAAAATTACGTTCAAAACAAAGGGAAAGTCACAGTCTTCGTGAGATTTCTAACAGCACTTCGAAAAACTCAGGTAATGACGAGGACTTCAGCTAGTATTTTATATAACTTTACTACCTTGATAAAGGCACATTTATAATTAAAACTAGTTGGCTCTCAACATTAACTTTAGCTAGTGTATAACAAAAACAGATTATATATTGCATATCCATTAGTAAAACTTAAGGCTGAGACTTTAAAAAAAAATTGGTTCATTTAGCACACCCCTTAGAGAAACTCATAGTCTAAATTCGAGCACCACCAGGAAATACTGGAGCCCTTACTTAGACAATTAAATCAAAATAATTAATTCATAATAAGTAAGAGAAAGATTTTTAATCTCACAGTATTGAATAGCCGTTGTTTTTTAAAATAGTTAAATTCGAAATATGCATAGAAAATCTGTATTTGGGAAGGTATGATTATATATCTGTAGCGGTATGGCAAAACTTGATATGTCCGATTTTTTGAAGACGATCATTAAAAAAAGGTATCCCCTAAACAATTATCTAATACCGGTTAAACGATATTAATAAATTTCATTGCACATGTAATTTAGTAAGTTGAAAAAAACATTGACAATTCACTTAGAAAATTTAAAGAATTTAGGGGGCCTTTCAAACTTTCAAAATCCTCTACTGAAAAATTAGGTAAGATTGACATATCAAGTTTTGCCATACCGCTACAGATATTATTATTTCGCACGCTTTCTTTTCTCCATACACCTTCCTTTTTATTATTATTGCTCTTACATTATTTAATTAACCATTCTCATCTTAGCCGAAATTACTTACTGATATTCCATGCAATTACGTAATAGATACTATAACCATTTAATAATTTAAATTTTATATACCTTATAACTTGTATCATAATGTACTGTGTGCATATGTTATAACAAATGCAAAAACTGATCAAATATAAATTATTGCACGTTGATTGATATTTACCATGAGCGTAGGTAATATTATTACCAGGTAGGTAGGTACCTACTACGTTCCTATGTATATTCTTAATAAATATTGGAATTCTTAAGGAAAGATTGTTTTAATATAATTTCTGTTGGAATCCCTGCACATTTATTGAAGCTGGTCTTTTAATACATTTTTAAAAAATCATCCGAATTCCGGGATTTTTATTCGATAAAGCAGACATCCAGACTAATTGATATTAATTATTTTAGAGGAAAGTATTTCGGAGACATGACGTTTATTGAATAGGGGGTAGAAGGGGAAGGAGTAAAGGGCTTATCGCCAATGCAGGGGATTAGAAATAGGGGGGAGGGGTGGCGAAAAATTACAAAAATAAAATAATAAGAAAAAGAGTTTAAATTTATTGGACAGCCCGTCATGATTAATTGCACAGGGGAATGGATTCGAACTGAAGTAATGCCTAATATCTTATAGTAACAACTTACAATTAAAAGTGATTTGATTTGCAAATGGTTTGGTGGCAAATAAACTGTCTAACCCATCAGGTCCAAAAGGGTTGTGAAGCAACTAGAACCAAAAACATCTAGGTAAGTAGGTGCTCCTAACAAACCGAAAAACGTATTTGAGTTGTTGTATTTTCTCATTATAACTTTTTAATTTGGAAGGCGGGTCTGGAGCGCCCCGGGAACCATTTATTGGATAACCAACACCTCTGCCATAGTGCACCCCAAGTGGTTCGCTCCGTTTGGTGACTTTGTGGGGGTGTCCGGGTTATATCTACCCATCAGCTGCGTGGAAGAGGCCGATTTAGGGAGAGCCTTTGACCTCTCCAGCTTGTCTCTCTCTCGACCCCATCGTTTTACATCATCGGGAGGGATAGATTCATACGTCCGTTACTTCTGGACACATTGATACCTAGATTCGTACCTAACCCTCATACCTTTTCCTTCAGAACTTCCTCTCCTTTTTTTCCTTAAAAAATCCCTACACACATTTTCCGAAAGATTTCTTAGACCCTGTAGGTATTTTTTTATCTCAGGGCCTCCTGTGTGGGGGGTTAATGTAAAAAAATATTAATAACTCCTGACATAGATTATTATTTTTGATTGGTAAACTAATGTTTAAGACAAGATTTTTATGCATAGCACAAAGGGTAACAATTATTATAAGCATTAATTATTAGCCTGAAACACTCATCAACAGTTTTCAGGTGAAAAATGTAATAAGCTGTAATGAAACTGTATGTATTGAATTATTTGGCGGGTGGGAGATAAGCCGACGTAGCTCAGTGGTAGAGCAGTTGACCGGATATCAGAAGGACGCGGGTTCACGTCCCGTCGGCGGCATTTCTTTTCTCGGGAGATTTTTTCAATCCTGACATAGGTTTTCGTTACATAAAAAAATGTTCGCTGCCAATCTAGATACTATGATAATGGTTGATTTCCCTATATTCCGTTTTATTGAAAAATTACCTTAAATGCTGAATACAATTTTTATTTTTCATTTAGATGTTATTTCAAAAAATGCTTAGGAAAGAGTGAAAAAACGTAAAAAAAACATACAACTTAGCGTTTCGTTTCAATAGGTAGTGGTTGTGATATTTTTTTTATTTATTAGTAATTACTACTCCCGGTTTTGCCCCAGTTTCATCTCGGTTTTTTGTACAAATACAAAGGATAGTTGAACACAATGGAACACGCAATGACTCTGACTTATTTTTTTTATAGAAAATTATAATTTTTTTCATAGTTCATGGACAACACTATCTGAAAATACTTGTTTGACTATACATTCTGAGGAGAAAGGGCTGTGCAAATTTCGTGAATACGGAACTCGCCGGTCAGAGTTTTTTTTTGCTTCAGAACACGAATTTTGTTTTGCTGTAGTAAAGATATAATAGCTTAAATACGAAACCACCAATGTTCAATAAATTCGTGTCAAGTATTAGTGTTAATTCTTTATCCCTAATATCTGGCATTAGAGGAAAATAAACCTCAAAAACTTATTTTTTTCTGTATATCAACAGATAAAATGGTTTTAAAGTTACAAAAGGGCAAAGAGAAGTCAAATCCCCAAAATATTAAAATGCCTATCTTAAATTTCAAATTCTAATATTTTGTAATTACGTAGGTACCTAGCTAAATGTTGAAATTGAATGCAGTGCTAAATTAGTAGTAATTTTTTATATTCTCTTGAAATCAAAACTTTGTGGCTAATGGTGACCATTACTCTTTGCAACCCTTTTGTTTTAGTGACTACCAGTGACGTAGGGTGGAAATTAAATTGGTATGTACGGTTTATGGTGCATTGAACTATTATTGAAGTCATCTACCTAAATTCCAATATGGCGACTAAATTGTACTGTAATTAGAATCAATATTCTGTTGTACAATAATAATAATAATAATGACATGATGGTCTAATACAGATTTAGATAGCTTATAACGATTAATTAGAACTACGTTAACAAAGTTTAATTGCCATCTTCCAAATTCAGCTATAGAACGAATTAATTTACCTAGAAATTTAGGAGGTAGAGTTATAGTCAAAATAACATCTTTAAAACATCAGGTAGAAATGCTAAGAAATTTTTTCCATAGGAAAGCTGATAGTTCAGAAATGCACAAAATAATTTGCAAGGCAGATAGAAATATTTCGCCATTAAATTTATACAACGAGAATGCCAGCATTATTATAAATACCAACCAGGAATTATTAGATTCCTGGTCAAATAAAATTCTTCACGCAAAACACTTCAACTATCTCAACCAAACATATGTTGACAAATTTTCGTCAAACAAATGGTTGAGTATTGGAGAGTTGAGCGCAGAAATAGAAGGCTTTATGCTTGCCATTCAAGATAGAGTCCTTAATACTAAAAATTATAGGAAGCATATCATCAAAGATACAAATCAAATTGATGATTTATGTAGAAAATGTTTGGCTTTTCCGGAAACTATAGAACATATTATATCGGGATGTTCTGTATTAGCGCCGTCCGAGTATACATTTAGGCACAATCAAGTTTTAAAAATAATTCACCAAAATTTGGTAATTAAACATAACTTGATTGACTGCCGTAATGTACCATATTATGAATATGAACGAAATTCATTTTTAGGAAATGAATTTTATAAAATTTATTATGATAACACTATTCTAACAGTCAGAACAATTAGTCATAATAGACCCGATATAGTTTTACATGACAAAATTTAAAAAAATAACTTATGTCATTGATGTCGCTATTCCAATTTCTTGTAATATTCAGAAAACTGTTTCTGAAAAAATAAGAAAATATACAGATTTAGGTAATGAGTTTAAAAGAATTTGGCATTCTCAGACTATAAAAATATTACCATTGGCATTGTACCTAGCTCTCTCGTTCAAAATTTAGGAGTATTAGATTTGTCAAAAAAATTGTATATAAAAATGCAAAATTCGGTCATTTTAAATACATGTGGGATTACGAAAGATTTTTCAAATATTTATATTAAGGGATCAGTAGGATTTATCGGACCAGTTAGGATTTCATCAGAGCCGAACCCTCTGATATGAAAATATCTGGAGTCGGTGAAATATTTTCCCATTATGTTTCTAGTGGATTGACGTATTGTTCTCGTATTGTTTTGTATTTATTATACTTATATAGTGCACTTACATTGCGTGAATTTACTAGATAATCATTTGTGGAAAAGTGTGTGAAAGGGTTTAGTCTTTCATTTGGGAAAGATTTAACCCGGACATAAAATCTGGAGCACCGTATATATAGTCGTTTTACCATTCAGCGTTATTTAAAAATGCGATATAAATGTTATGTTTAGTAAGAATTTTGGAGAAAAACTATCATGTCATTTAACCATAAAATATGCAATACAATGTAGGTATTACATAATATATTTTACAATCACCATTCATTCAGCATGATACCGGCTTTAAATTCATATCAGTCCTCATTATACTCATTACGCATAAGCCCAGAGATATTATTTCTATTTTCGAAGAAAGCAAACACTTTGTGGCTAGACATTATACAAAATGAAACAAGTTCTTTGTTTAAAACCATTTTGTTTTAATTTATATTCGTCGACCGGTTTCGGTGGATCTCAATCTTCTTCAGGACAATAAACATAATTGACTAACTAGAGACGAACTAGAGTTTATATATTTATGTCCTGAAGAAGGTTGAGATCAACCGAAACCGGTAGACAAATATAATTTAGAATAAAGTGGTTTTAAAAAAAGAACTTGTTTCATTTTTATGATATCATTTCTTTTACAGTAATAGTAGGTACAACTGGCGCACAATGAACCTAATTTTGAAGTCCCAAAGATCTGTTAAACTTTTTTTACTAAAGAAAATGACGTCCCTGTCACTGGCGAGCTTTTCACAAATGGCAGCCCCGAATCTGCCGCATATATTTATTTGTGTCAGTGAAATAATAATATTAATTCAAGGGTCATTCTCTTCGGAGATCATTAGCCGGCTATGGGGATTTGAGGGGGTTAAACTGATCGCTACGGCTCTCGGGTGTTGCTTAATGCCTCTTCAGATCCCTGCGAGGGAGGTTAAGGGGTTATAAGTTGAAACACTGGAAAAAAAAATACATTACTGTCACTTTAAAGTTTAACCCTTTGGAAAATCGATACCACCTTCTGTTCTGGCATTTATTATTATGAAGACTTGTGGAAATGGCACAATCGTAGATTGCTTATCTATCTAAAAAATTAAACGCTTTTTGTGGATGGTTCACAATGATACGTATGGAGTCGTAAAATTATATGCGATCAGCATTATGTGCATCATGTCTGTGAAAACATGACTGTTCCGTAAGTTAGAAATGGAGTATTTAAAAAAAAACTTGGAGAAAATTAGTATTTTTCTTCATCGGTCACCGTCCGTCAAAACTTACAGGATAATAATGTATTTTTTCTTGCAAAATTTATATATCTGAGTAGAGGAAGCACGCACTCTGGTAATCAAACAGCAAACAAGACAATGCTCAAGAGCAGTGGTCGCCAAACTTAAGGAACTCACGGATCATTGAATTCATAATTATTTAGAAAAAAGTGTTCGAAGAACACATAAAATCCACCTTTTGTATATTAGCTCTATGTTATCTTAGGGATGCTGTGTGGAGGAAAGGAATGAGAGAAAGTTGTGGGAAAGAAAACGGTATGAGGGAAGGGTAGTAAACTGGGGGTCAGTGTGTCCAGGAGTGACGGATATATGAATCCATCCCTTCAACTGCGGTGCAAAGCGATGGTTCGAGAGTGTCCTGCTGGAGAGGTGAAAAGGCCTCCCTCGCATCCGTCACCAAGACCTTAAAATTCTGAGAAAAAATCAATTAAAAGATGCGTTCTTCATACACAGCAAACTTATTTTGTGGCACCATTTTAATTTCAAATTAATAGATTACTTAGTTTTAACCACGTTTATTGTTTATAAAAAGTGATCATTGCTCACGAAACACTTCGGTTTTTTATTAACAATATACGCCATAGACATATGAATATTAGTAGACCTGCCTAAGCGATAAAAGCGTATTATTTCCCCCTCCCATTGGAACCATTCCATTCGAATCGGCTGGGATCGTGTATGGCTTCGCGTTAATCTAAAAAATGTGACGTCATCATTCTTCTGCAAGCCAGCGTCGAGCACTCATCGGTGCATTTTACGAAATAAAACGGTAAACATAGTGGCTTGTGTTTTGAAAACGTGTAAAAATAGAAGTAAAAAACAGAATAAACAAAATTGTCGTATTACATTCCATAGGCAAGCATTATTTTACACTATTTTAAGCAGGGCCGGATCTACGAAATCTGGCGCCCCCCCCCTACATTTTTATTTTGATTAAATATTCGTTGACCCCAATTTTTTTATTTAATTTTTTTTACACTAATTTATCAAATAAAATCAAGACATATATTTTTTATCGGTGCTGGAGAAATTGGAATAAAAAAATTCCCAATGGAAACGAGTTTTTTTATGTCATTCTGCTCTTTAATTCTACGTTTTAGATTCTGCGAACCTGAAAGTTTTTTTTTAATTATTATTCTATTAATTGTAATCCACAGTACTTTTTTAACCTCTAACAACTAATAGAAATTTAGTTATAAATTTAAAAATCTAATAAGAATATAACCTCAAATTTGTACCTTGCATTTCCCCTGTGTTGAGCAAACAAACACCAAATTGAGCGAACAAACACTAAACACTGACGTATGGTATCAATGGCTTACGAAAGACGCTTACACTGACACCGTAAAATAACAAATCCAACATCCAACAAATCTAATAGATATTAATTATACATTTAACGAACTTCAAATAACTGTCAACACGTTCAACCTGCAAATCCTGCAAACCGTGCGATGCTTTTGTTAATGGAATTTACTGAAGATTTCATAAGAAAATGGTCTTTAACTACCTCCTCCTAGAGACTTAAATCGTACAAAATAAAACAATAGCGATCGTACGGACAACACACTAACAAAAATTGTCAGCATTTTGAAAGGCGCAAGTCGGTTTGTTTGATTCACAGGAACAAAAAAACTGCGCTGTGATTGGTTATTGAATTTGGATCGCACCCATTCGTCGTAAAAGATATATGGAAAAATAGATCTTAATAAATATATGGAATTTGTAAAAAAATTCTGTAACTAACTGTAAGCCGTTGATTTCAACCTGATGCATGCGCATTCTGTTTCTTTGGAAAGTGTCGCTAGAGCGTAATAATTATTTCGTACTATGGGTAATTTTTAAATGATTCAGGGAATATACATTATAACTTAATTTAAATATAATATTTATTTTCTCACGGCGCCCCTTTGGAGGAGGCGCCAGGTTTTTGCACGTTTTTGAACGTATGGCAGATCCAGCGCTGATTTTAAGCCAATTCAGATCACATAATATGATCATTTTTGTAACATACACTGTCACTCGAGATACATGGCGTGTGCCCGTCCCTGTTTACTGGAGTAAGTAAATTATGAAACATTTATAAAAGTGTCTCCAATTAATACAGCAACAAAATATTGAACTCGACCTTATAGGCGACCTTACTTTGCATATTTGGACTTCGCAAATGTGTTCATTACGCGGCGAACAATTCGCGCTCCCATGTAAAAAGGTATATTCATTCAAAAGCAGAGTTTACTTTTTAAGAACGAAAGTGTGATATTATAATGCGAGATGCCTATAAACTGTCAGATTGAGTTTTGACCAATCACATATCACCAAAGCCGTATTCCTGTCCTTCGTAATCTTAATATATAAAACAAAGTCGGGTTAGTTACACTATTTATAACTCGAGAACGGAGGGGCCGATTTTGATGATCTTTGATTTGTTGGATTTGTCTCCGCCCCGGAAAGGATAATAACTATTAAAACATCACAAAAATTAACGAAAAATATAGTTATTAAGAAAATTCTTTTCTCCATACATTTTTTATGGAACGAATTCTCATATTTGAAAGAGCTGCGGGCATTTTGTGATAAGTACCTATAATATTGAGTAGTGAGTGAGTTCCAAAAATTCAAAAACATCAAATGTCAATGCGCTAATTGTTTTGCTTTTATTATTTCAAGCATATAATGCTGCCTCTCTTTCTTATACACTAAATGTCAATAGTCGAAAATGAGACAAACGATGAACGTATGTCTCCACCCATCCAAAGGAAAGATACAATAATTATAATAAAAATCCCTCAAACGTATAAAGAAAATGAAAAGCATTTTTTTTTTACATCAGCTCACACGTGAGGCCCCGAAGAAAATTATTTTCCTCTAGGGGATGCTCTGTGGAGGGTCTTTTTAAGGAACGGGAGGATAGGAAGTCTGGGAAGGAAAAAGGTATGAGGGGCGGGTAGGAATCTGGGGTCAGTGCATCAGGGAGTGACGGACGTATGAATACTTCCCTCCAACTGCAGTGTAAGGTGATGGGTCGAGAGAGTCCAAATGGAAAGATCAAAAGACCCGGACAAACGTCACCCTATGAACCCAGGCACCCCTGCTAAATCGCCAAACGTAGCGAACAACTTGGGGTGACCTATGGGTGACGTATGACAGAGGTGTTGGTTATCCAATTAATGGTTCCCGGGTCGGCGGCACCCACACCCGACTCCCAAATTCCCGTAAGTAAATGGAAAAATAAGAAAATCACAAAAAATATAAATCCGTACACAATGCCATCTCTGATACTAACAAAAACAAAACACATTGATGATTGCTTCATTGTGTAATTATGAACTTAATAAAAAACTGAATTTAATTCAACAGTTATTGATTCTGAGGCTTTACGAAGTTCGTCGGGTCAGCTAGTAATAAATAAATAATAGTAACGTAATATTTGTATAGCGCAGTTTTGTGTCATTTCACTTCAAGTGCGCTTAACTGTAATAAATTTAAAAATAATCCTTCAGCGCTCCTTACGAGATCATCACAAAATATTTATAAAATTATACCTATGAAATAAAGAATATACAGTATTTACAAAACAATGACAAGAGAACAAAGATTAACAAAACAGTGCTGTTATAGCACAGAGGAAAATAATAATATACAATAACAGTATTATTGTAGCACAGGACAAAACAAGAAATTCGTCTCGCTGTAGTTGGTTTTTACCCCTCACCTTTCTGTTCTGGTCTATTAATAATCATATATCTATGATATACGCGGTTAAAGCTAAGTAATCTACCTATCTATTTTTTATAAAAATATGGTTCAAAAATATTAAACTGTTAGCATTTCTAGTATGATGAATGTCCCTGCCACCTGAAATAAGATTATGAATATTTAGATCCAATGATGTTACTGTAATGCTGCGTAAAAAACAGGTAAAGCGGCGTTCAGTGCCGTTTGCGGTTGATTCGTTCCTTTTCCATAATTCGTGACTCACAAATGTATACGCAGCCTAAGACGGAGAAGTTCATTTATTTCAAGCCGAGATCGTTACCGTGTTTTGATGGCTGTGAGATATGAAAAGGCCTCTTCACATAAATAAGTTGTGCGGAGAATTGAATCGGAATTTTTAACACCATTTCACTAATTAAAGGATACTTACTCACTTTTTATGGAAAGCCAAAACTAAGGTCTTGATAAGGATGACTGAAATTTAACTTTGAAATTCTGTGTCCCTGTGCGTCCCTGTGTTGACGGTCCGAGTGACTCGCAACACTCGGGTTCTTGTACGGGTTCGAGTTCTTGTGCGGGTTCCGGCTCCGAGGTCCGACTCCGGTCGAACCCGTGCATCCCAGTAGTCGCAACAGGATCCAGTATCCAGTCAGCGCCAAAGAACCTGCGCCTCGGGACCTGCTCCTAGAACTCGAGTACTTTTAAAAGGAAGCACGCCGCGGAGGTCTCCGGTAAAATGCAGAACTAACCCATCGCTACGTCGGACGATAGGTCGATTGGGCTTACTTTTAGATGCATGCTTAAATTACTTTCCTGAATGTTCCCTTTAAACGGATCTACTATATTATCCACATATCACCATGATTGAGATCTTCATTCTTTGGGTAATAACGAGTAAAATATTTCGTGAGTGACTCCTTCCTGATGTGCTTTTGAACTGGCTTTGCCAGTTGTTGGTTAACATCATCGTCTTGCATGTATGTATTCATCAAACTTTGAAAACATTTGCAGATTGTCTTCAGCCAACCGGGTTTTCTAAAATAATATATTCTTTTGAAACGCATCCATTTTTCTTCGTAGTGTGAACACGATCTTACGTTGCTTAAGTAATTTTGTTAACATTTAAGATCATACCTACCTGTCTTTAAATACACCAATATTCAAAAGAAAATACGCAAAACCTCTATAATAACAAAAATAATATTTAAATTATTGAATATACCTATTTACTCGGCCTCTGATGTATGCAACATGTGTAACTACAAATTCAAATTATTCCAATAGCGTTGATGAGCTTTAAGATATCAAAAAATGCGAAATAATTTAATATCAGAAATAGATACCTTTATAATAAATTTATATTAAACGCATAAAGATCATTTTTAATTATGGGGAAGCTTAATGAAAACAATGAAGTCGTGTCGAAAGATAAACAAAGTTTCGAGCAGGAAGATTTTTAGGGAAAAATGCGAAAAGTTGGGGCGACAGATCAGGGGGGCATAAAAGTGGAGAAGATACCGTTTTAATTTGGTCCTCGGTTTCTCGTCTTAATAAGTTGCTTTTCTTTCCCTTTTTTCATTATAAACGTTTCTTATTTTCAGAAGCGCCGCTAGCAACTCGGCATTTATTATTGCTAAGAGGGGACCGCGGAACAAGGGCGGATTGAAGTTCCATTGTGGAAAACGCTAAGCAGCAAATTGACCGGTTGTTATAGATATACAAATATGAATTGGAATATAAAGGTTTCTTAGACTGATATCACTAAAAAAATAAATTCGTAGCGCGCAAGTAAGATGAGAAAGTCGAAAAACTGAGTTTATATTGTAGTAGTCTTACAAATTGCTCCTTAGAATACCATATCTTGCAAATAAATAAAAATCCATATAATAAAATGGAAAATCAATGAAGGGAATAACATTATTGGAGGCACATAATGATAATTTTAATTGTTATTTGAAAACATTGGGAGTAAAAATGAAGCAGTGTAAGTCCAGGACGATTAATAAATTAAGTATCTATCTATTAAACAATGTTTTTATATATGAATACCGCACAAGAGTCACCAATTGCTCCCGTCTGGAGCCAGTGAGACTATGGCATCCCCAATTAGGGTATGTTTTGAGGGTAGTGGAGGGGAAGGAGATGGGAGAGAGGAAGGTGGGGAAGTACCTGGCTATTCAGATCTTGTCACCAAACACGGCTAAAGCCATTTCAAGCAACGTTTCAATTCTGAATGGTGGTCTTACACCAGGGCGATACTGAGAGTATCTTCCACTTTGGAACATGCCGCAAATATAAAATATATTATTTTTAATTAATTAATTGTGAAATACCAATTTAAATTAATTAATATATTGTTTTTAATGAATTAATTGTGAAATGCCACAAATTAATCAAATAAAATTTATTTGAGCACGCCGGGTTCGAACTCGTGACCTTCGGATTGTGAGTCGAGAGTGTTACATTGGGACCACGGAGGCCGTCATTTAAAAAAGTAGATTTTATGGTATTTGCCATCGATATCTTTAGAAAATGAAGTAGGTACGTATTAAAGATTTCAAAAGCGCCGTTTTAATATGTTTTGAAAGTAATAAATTTGCAATAAATCGTCAAAATACCAAAAGATCTTTCAGACATTCTTCAGATAAAATCGTCGCAACAAAGTTATCCAACTTAAATTAAATGTGAGGCTTTAACATAATACAAAGCAGTCAGGAGTGGTACTGGAGTGATCTCATTACAGGCACAGATCGTATGAAAAGTTCCTGGCGCATAATTCGGCCCGTTCTCGGATTTATGGTCAAACTTGGGCGAGAGCCCGCCGTTTTTATTATGATCAGCCCAGTGGACCGTGAGAAACTGGTTGGGGTGTGAACTGTACCCCACTAGTGCCCCCTGCCACCCGCGGCCCACCCTAATTCCCCCTGAAAGAAAAGACTAAAGGGTGCGCAGCTGTCAAATTTAAAATAAGTGTTGCCAGCCCATTCGACACTTCTTTTCGCAATTATTGGGTATTATTATAAGCTATTTTTATCTGACGATATTTTTTTAATCGACGTTGTTTTAAACCAGGTTCATTGCTCACGCGAAAGACGTACTCGTATTTCATAAAACATAATCGGTAGTAATCTATCGATTTTTTTTTCACTAGCAGCAACAATAATCATATATCAGTAATAGGTCAGTGGCTAAGTTGGCATCGCGTTAGGGTCCCACCCAGGCATCGAGTGTTCATTTCCTCGGCTGGCTAAATCCTCCATCAAGACACAAGCAACATTTTCCTCTCATCGTGGTGGTAGTTGGAGATTTTCAAATATTGTCAGGTTATTTGTAACCCGGGAATGTTTGTCTTTCTTTAAAAAAAAATCAAAAAAAAAATTTAAATAAAATCTTTCCTTATAATTTTTGTGTAATACAGCGAAAAATAGTCAGTACCTACTAATGTGTTTGAAAATGCATACTTTGTTCACCTACTGTTTAATCTTTAACTTTTCATTATTACGTTAAAAAAAGAATTAATGACAAAAAATTAAATTTTTATCATTATGTTATCTTAGAACCTTAGAAGATGCTGTGTTTTTTTATGGAAAGGGAGGAGAGGAAGAAAAAAAGGTACGAGGGGTGATCAGTGAATCCATCCTTTCAACTGCGATGCAAGGCGATGGGTCAAGAGAGTCCGGCTGAAGAGGTCGAAAGGCCTCCCTCAACCAATATTTCTCGATCCGGTCCGCCACACATCCGCTGCCAAGACCCGGACAAACCTCTCTCTCATAAACCCAGGCACCCTTGCCAAGTCACCGACCACAGCGAACCCTTCATTGCAGAGATGTTGGTTATCCAATAAATGGTTCCCGAGTCGGCGATACACATTCCGCCTCCCAAATTGAATTATTATATTATTTATTCAATGTTGAATTGTATTATCTACCTGGCTTCGCCTGGGATTTCATCACATTTTTTTTATTTGAATTGATATACTGATAAAACTGGGAAAATTCAAGGCGCCAGACCACACCACTCTAGAGTTTTGCTGCCTCAGAACAAACGCTCAAATTTTTTGTCTGTTTCATGGAATATTAGAAGTACCTATATCATAGGTATGATTTATCATAACAATTTTTTAATGTGCCTTTTTTCTTTTAGCTTCTACTTAATTTTTTTTAAAGTAAGTTTTTCTTCTTGGAGCCAATATATTAATGAGCTCCATTAGAAATTCTCAAATAGCACCCACCCTCTCCTAAACAATTTCTTTGCGATAAAAAAATACTCGAATATTCACAAAGCGTCCAAATTACAACTCAGCCGAAGCCATTGTTTATTTTACTGTCAGAAGAAAAAAAATGAAAGTGTATTTAAGGAGAATTCTTATTTAAAAATCGTACCCATTGTTTACCGAGCCTTGCTAATAATGCACTCTCCAAAGTTTTGATGGGGTGGCCATTGTTTCAGAAAGTGTTAAATAAATTGATTTATCTGTTTTCGACTATTGCAACCTACAAGACTTCGAAGGCACTCATTAATATCAATACTTTTGGAATATAATATATACGATGAATAAATTCACCGTATTGCACAATGCGCAGACACTAATTCCAAAATCTTACACACAATGCTCCCGGTAGTTAACCTTTGCTCGTTGCTCGTATTTAGCAGTGCTTACTTGCCTTTTTTTATATTACCTGTGTGTTTTATACTTTTCTGTACTTTTTATTTTTGATATTTTAAACATTTATTTATATTTCATACTTTTATATTTTACTTGTAGGAATTGATTGTGATTTGAAATAACTATTCTTACAATAATAAATAAAAATAAAAAAATAAATTTTTAAAAAAGTGCTTTTTATTTTTTATCCTTTTTTTATTTTCTACTTCATAATTTTTATTTTAAATATTCATGTTTATTTTTTGGTGTGAACTTTTATTCTTCATACTTGTTATTGGAATATGTTGTGCCGTGTAAATATGAAAATAAAAATAAAATTATAAATTTTATCTTTCTCATCTATTTTTGGATTTTTGAAGTTTTTCAATAAATATCTGAAGTTGTTTAATGTAACGTTTACCAAACACATAGAATTATTATCGAAGCGGCCCTTTTTGCGGGAACTTCATTATTTTATGCCAGTGGTCCCAACCTTTTTATCGCCGTTTAATAATTTAATCGCGGCCCGGGGGGGGGGTGTTCATAAAATCTACAACCAGAAATTTATAATTTTTTTTTTTTTTTAATGTTCTTTATTCAGTAAAGTTTATACAATATTACAGAAAATGGGTAATTTTTTGGCCATCACACTAGGCACATGCCCGTGTTGTAGTGGCCAATTTTATGTTAAGTATAAAATAAGTTGAATGAAAAACAGAATAATATAAAAATAAAATAAAATAATTTATACATCTAAAACTCATCAAGACTCCACAAGCTTAAAGAATAGTTATATTACAGCACAAACAAATGATTTTCCTCCAAATTTTGCAACATGTGGTGTGCACCTCGAATTCAAAGCTTACCTCGAAACTGGTTTTAATTTAAGAATGAATCTATACGCAGTAAGTCGTTTTAATCTACACCCAGAATATTAAAAAAACTACAAATATTCATGCCCTTGAAAGGAACATTTAAAAGTCCACAAGCCGTCTCACAGTGGAGAAAACCCTTTTGTATGTTCCGATTGCAATTATTTATGTCCTAGAAACGAGACTTTAAAAAACCCACAAGTTTACTCATGGTGGAGAAAAACCATTTTCATGTTCCAACGGCAACTATTCATGTTCTCAAAAGGAACATTTAAAAATCCACAAGCTGTATCACGGTGAGGAGAAAAACCTTTTTCATGTTCCGACTGCAACTATTCGTGTTCTCGAAAGTGACAATTTAAAATCCACATGCTGAATCACTGTGGAGAAAAAAAGTTACACAAATTTATTAATTAAATTACATGATTAATAACACAAATTTGGAAAAAATATATGATCATATGCGATACTAACATGCTAGCGAAACGAGTGCTAACCAGAGACTGGTGAACTGGCGTGGAAGTCCCGGCTCACAAATGAGTGACGTGAAGATGTGACTTCTCCTTGCGTTATTCCAAATGATGCTCGTTGTGCGAAAAGTCGCTCGAAGGGAGCGTTTTTTTTTTTTTTTTACAATCTGTTTTGCTCATCATGCGAATTACTCGTTATGGGAGGTGCTCGTCATGAGAGGTTCCACTGTATTTTTTTGTGGATAATTATTTCATTTTTTATTGGGTGACCGGCCAACTCAGAATGAAACCAACTCAGAACCTACTCAGAAAGGTGATTAAGAGTGATGATAAAAAATTTTAAAAAAATTCGTTGAATAGGTTAAGTTAGGTTAGGGTTACCGACTATTTTTAAATTATTTTTTCATTGCTTTTAATGACCTTTCTGATGTGGTTCTGAGTTGGCATGGAACCTTTTATTGTGCAGGTATGTTCGATTTTTTTTACGTAATTTTGATTTTTATGCAGGGTGGCCCGGTACCATTTGTGGTACCGGTACCGGTCCGCGGACCAGGGGTTGGGTCCCACTGGTATATGGGACCCAGTATACCTACATAGTAATTTTACATTAAATATGTATATTAAACTGTTTATTTCCCAAATAAAGTGAAATTTAAAAAATGGTGAACGTATGTCTTGCGGTATGAAAGAGACATGCGTGCATGAGTGAGACAACGTGAGGAATGTATAAAAGGGTGTGGTTATTGTCCATTCGTCCTCTAATGAAATCAGGTCGGTCTCGTCAACCAATTCCACTCGTAATGGTTAATTTAACTAAAAATGAAGATGCAAAACGCATCTTCACAGATCTTCATACTGTCCTCCATTTACGTATACAAGTAGAATCATTACGAAACAGAACAAGGACGGGGCAATGTTTCCGTTGCCAGACTCACGGCCACTCGGCAAACTGCTGCCATGGTCAGGAGCGCTGCGTTAAATGCGCAGAGCCCCACAGATCCTCGGAGTGCTCAAAACCAAGGGATACTCCAGCTAAGTGTGCGCTTTGCCAGGGAGCTCACACGGCAAACTACAAGGGCTGTCCTGCCAGACCCCATTACAATAATTACAATTCAAACAGAAACCGTAATTACAGCTACCAACGACAGCCGAATAGAAATTATAATGAATACCGTCGTGATTACCGACAGGAACAAGATTTTTCCAGCCCTCAGCCACAGCCACAAATTCAAAGAGAAACCCCTAGGTCCGAACCCATCATCACCTACGTCAATGTAAACCAGCCTCCTCCCGTCACCTCCTCAACTTCTCAATCCTGGCCTGCGCCAAACTTTTTCAAAAGCCGTAACTCCCATCAGGACAACCGGCCCCCCAAGACCCCGGCCTTCAGCCAACAATACCGGCTTGAACGCCGCACTGAGTCCCCCCAAGCTTCCCAGAGCAACCTTCCTCCCCCTCCCCCTCCGCATAATTCTAAACCCGAGGATAGTGAAATCCAAACCCTCATAGAAAGAACTACTGAGCTCCAGTTCATTATCCAAAACGCCTCCAAAGAGCTAAAGTCCATACAGACATTCATAAATAAACACAATGGCTAGACAACGCGCCAATAAATCAAATTTACAAACAGCGTACTGGAATGCCAATGGCACAGTACTTGCATACCGCGAGGAAATAATAGAATTTCTCCACGATTATAATCTAGACGTATTTCTTATAAATGAAACGTGGCTAAAACCATCACGCAACCTAAGAATACCAAATTATAACATATTTCGAGATGACAGAACCTCAAATAAAGGAGGCGGTACTGCTATTTTTGTTAAAAGCAACATTGACCATTGTCTAGCACATGCATTCTCTAACGATAATATTGAATCCACCGCGGTTAAAATCAATACTTCTTCCGGTCCAATTAAATTTATATCTGTATATAGCCCTCCCAAACGTCAACTAATTCCCTCCGAACTAGATTCCCTTCTCTCCGAAAACGTCCCCACTATTATAGCCGGAGACTTAAACGCCAAGCACGGCTCCTGGAACAGCCAATATGATAATAAAAAAGGTAGAGATCTTGCAAAATATGCTCTCTCTAACTCAATCGCCATAGACGCCCCAGACCTACCAAACCTTCAGCCTCCAAATGGCAGGCCAGATGTAATTGACATAATCATCCTCAAAGACACAAGTCACGTTCACTCTCTAAAAGTTCTAAATGAACTCGCATCTGATCACAATCCTATTCTTCTTACTTTGACAGAGGGTTTGAACCCACTGGTCCCACATCAGCCAACTCGGAAAAAAATTAAATGGCCTAAACTCATTGAACTATTAAATACATCTACGACAGTGCCAACTTCCATTCCCGACGAAGCGAGCCTTAACACCGCCACTTCCAAGTTGATAAACTCCATTAAATCCTGCATCAACGAGGCATCCGTTGAAATTCCAAATGACACAAGACGACATGGTATCCCCGAAGAGATTAAAGATCTTATTAGGGAGAAAAACTTAATCCGTAAAGAATGGCAAAAAACTTGCAATCCTATAGTAAAAATGCACTATAACCGCTTATCCCGCGAAGTAAAAGATGCCCTTAACGATTTCCGAAATGAACGATGGCACGAGTTCATATCGTCCCTCGAAAATGATAGAGCAGCTTTCTGGAAACTCTCTAAAACTCTCAGAAAACCAAGTACTAGAATATCCCCCCTTCAAGGCCCAAATGGAGTAGTATACTCCACTGCAGACAAGGCAGAAGCCTTTGCAGACAGCCTTGAAGCTCAATTCACCCCAATAACTGACCACGATGACCCATCCTTCGTTTCAAAGGTGGATTCAACAGTAGCGTCTATTTTAAATACAGAATCTGACTTGCCAATCAAATTCACAACACCTAATGAAATTAAAAAAAATATTAACTCTCTTAAGAATAAAAAAGCGGCCGGGCCAGATGGCATATCAAATAAAGTTTTAAAATGCCTTCCGTTAAAAGGCATCTGCGCCTTAACTGCCATCTACAATGCATCTCTTCGACTCAGTTGCTTTCCTAAAGCATTTAAACAAGCAAATATAATCTTAATACCAAAACCGGGCAAAGACCCCCTATTAACCACGAACCATCGCCCAATTAGTCTCCTTCCCTGCTTAGGCAAAGTTCTTGAGAAAATTATTCTCGTTCGATTAGAATCATTTATTCGTGAAAATGAAATTTTGCCAGATTTCCAACATGGCTTTCGAACTGGTCATTCATCAATTCATCAACTTCTCCGC
The DNA here is from genome assembly GCA_917563855.2 of Limnephilus lunatus. NCBI lineage: Eukaryota > Metazoa > Arthropoda > Insecta > Trichoptera > Limnephilidae > Limnephilus > Limnephilus lunatus. The sequence goes on along the minus strand of OU830594.1, from coordinate 30,912,028 downwards.
GTAGTAGAGATCATAACTGAAGGCTTCAACATAAACAAACATACAGTGATCCTTACGTTTGACATACGACAAGCATTCGATAGAGTATGGCATAATGGATTATTATATAAAATGCATCTAATGGACTTTCCCATCTCATTTATTAAAATGATATATAGCTACCTTACCGATCGTACTTTCAGAGTAAAAATAGACGAAATTCTATCATCAGAACGGGCTCTAGCAGCCGGTGTTCCCCAAGGCGGTTCACTCTCCCCTAAACTATACAACGTATATTCTAGCGATATTCCCCCACCGATGAATCATAATGTAAAAATTTCTCAGTTCGCCGACGATACTAACGTTATCTCAAGTTCTACTGACGCGACCACTGCTACACGCCGCGTACAGCTCCAAGCTACTCTATTCGAAGAGTTTTGTAAAAAATGGAGAATTTCAATTAATCCCACCAAAAGTGCAGCTACATTTTTTTCACGAAGACTACCTAAACAAACTCCGAACATTGTTTTATTTGGGGAACAGGTCCCATGGGAAAAATCTATCAAATACCTCGGAGTTACCCTAGATTCCAAATTAACGTGGGCCAAACACATCAATGAAAAAGTAAAATCAGCAAATAAGTCAATTGCAGCCCTCTACCCTATGCTAGGTAGAAATAGTAAATTATCAGCAGACAATAAACTACTCATCTACAAGACGACCATCAGGTCGGGTTTCACATACGCTGCTCCCGTTTGGGGTCATGCAGCTGACACTCACTTAAATAAATTACAAACCCTGCAAAACAAAGCCATTCGATTAGCGTTGAATGCGCCGAAGTGGATCAGGGTTAACACTCTCCACAAAGACACAAACATTCCTCTGATAAAGGAGCTAATCGTTTCTCAATCGGAAAAATTCTACGCCGGCCTAGCCGGACATGAAAATCCGACCATTAACTCTCTCGCTCAATATAGCGAGAATGAAATTACCAAACACAAAAGACCTAAAGTAATCCTCCGCAAGGAGTAGGCAATTAAGTATTCCTGCATCAAGTCGCGGTATAGTTTTAAGTTTCATTTCTCACCCCCAAAAATAAAAATTCCTCAACATAAAGTTTCATAGAAAATCCATTGTAATTATGCTAGAGTCAGTAAACTCATTGTTTAGGAACTCTGTCAATAAATAATATCCAAGTCCAAGTCCAAGTCCATTCGTCCTCTTACCATCAGACTTCGTTAGAATAATATTGTACCTTATCCCGGAATAAACATCAACAGACTACCTACGTCTTATTATTGACAAGTTACCTTGTACTGAGATCATAATCAGAGAAATCTGGATTCATCATAAAAGGGAATCCAGAATACATGGGATAACCGGCCACGGTCATCAAAATATACATTTTATTTATGGATAAATACATGAACATTCGCGTAGCGTTGGCGGTTGAACAGGAACGATGATAAGTTTAGTTAAAAATTTCATCGGTAGAACCTTTATTGAAGTGCTGTACTAGGGAGCCTGGAGGCCAATGTCGAAGCAATGGGTCCCCGATCCAAATAGGACAAGGGGAAGAAGATGGTGATGATGATGTATCGTCGCAGATTGTCGATTGATATATACTATATCGACAATCGTCTTTAAATACACTTTACAAAATTAAATGACATGTAAAAATTACAATAAACACTTAAAAAAAATCTTTTTCTATCTACCGTGTTTCTCAGACTTTTTGTGCATCATAATTGAATTATTTTGTAGATTAAAAATTTTTTGATAATCGCAAACGGATTAATTAATTTTATCTTTCATCTATCGTGCGTCCAATACTTTCAACACACACTACACAAAATTCGTATTTAACTCTGCACCACACTCATTCCTTTAACTTCCATTAACTTCCTTTTTTTCTCTTTTAATTTTTGTTACGCATATTTTTATTACTATACCTCAACCTAACTGATCCCCCCCATCCTACCCCCTCCCTATTCCCCCCTAAATAATTTGTCTCTTGAAATGTAATTTTTCCTTTAGTAAATATCTCTTGAATCACTACATTTGTATACAATACCCATGTGGAAACCTGTAAATGGTTCAATTATTGTAACTCAATTACTATTATGCTCTGTTATTAATGTTAACATTGTAAACTGTTGGTCTCCCAAATAAAATAAAATTTATTTATCTGTATTAAATATGCTTATGAACAATTTTTAGATGTGTCGAGATGGAATTATGAGGTATATAAATACACACATAAATACAAAATTCACAAGTATACATATACGTAATACATGCATAAATACCAATATTCTGAAAAGAAATGTGGATTAATCCTATAAATAATAATGATATTCCAAAAGTAGAAAAAAAAATTAAATAAAATAGATCTATACAATATTTGTGTGTGTTAGTTAATTTATGGGATAACTTATATAAATTTATTTATTTTTTATTAACGCCCTGGTGGGCACTTACATAATTTTATATTTTACGTGATTTACTGCAAGAAACAGAGATAACGAGAGTTGTTTAATGTTTAAATGATTCAAAATTAAATAAAAAGTGTATAGCTATTTCAGAGGTTAGGTTGTTTGTAAACTAATATTCACATCTACGTATATGTTTTATAGTAGTTTTATTGGGACGACCTATTTTAACAATCCTATTATTTATTTCATGTTTGAATTTAGTCAGAGTTTCATTCATGTTAAAGAAATTAATGGTCACCCTGCGAAGAAAGCAAAATATCGCGGTGCGTCGCTAAGAAATAAAATTCCGGGCGGAGACTGAAGGCTGAAGAGAGAAATAATTTCTCGCATGACCGACTGTGCAAATGAGGTGAATGAGGAAATAAGCCAAGCAAATGATTGAGTGCCGCCGGAAGGAATAACTCCGATAACCCAACTTCTAATAAGACGTCACTTTCCTTCACTCCTGATACTAATAAGCAAGGAATATTCATAATTTTCAACTTTTAAAGAATAGGTAGTGCATACCTGGATACTTTTTAGTACCGAAAGTGCATATCGGCCACAACAAATTTATACCCGTTGAACGGCGCCGTGGCTGATTTTCAATATATGTTCAAGATGTAATTTATATTCATGGGATTTTGCACCGTAAAAAACGTTCGTAGCTTACAAAAATAAATCTTATTCGATTGGCAACAAAATAATCAATGTGAAAAGAGTTCTTGCTTTTCGTTTCGTAAAGAGCAGCCTTTTAAAAGTTTCTACAGCGTCATTGCATGAGCCCGCCTAATGCGCAGCTCGTGTAGTTTGTTGTGCGTTTTATTTACTATTATTATTTAGCTATACCTACGGAAAATATAACATCAACAGTGGTGATTAAGGAGGGGGCGGAGGGGCGGTCCGCCCCGAGCCCCTGGCTCCCAAACGCCTCCATGTTCCCTTGATCCTAAACAAGGTTTTAAGGCACCAGGACACTGTGAATAAAAAAATATCATTTTTTAAATTTATATTCTGAAAGATGCACATGTTAAGAATGCTTTCACCAAATGTTTAAACGAAATTTAGAAAAATTCACGAAGATAGATAATTTTATGTGAAACCCCTTGAAATAATATGAGGTAAGTCCCATGTACTTTTGGTTGCTGAATTCGGGAAAATTATCAACAAAATTCCATCACATGAGGTTTTTCCGGAAAAAGCAAAATACTGTGGGATTGCCTATCTTAAGGCGCAAAGCGGGGTTTATTGCCGAAATATATATTTTTTTATTAATTCTAACTTCTTATAATAAGATAATGTTATGTTTTATAGACAGAAAAAAAACATGTGGTAACTCAGGACGATAAAATTACTCAGCGTTGAATCATATATATATATCGAGATTTTCCATAGAAAGTATGATGAGGGAATGCCGGAATTTTCAAAACGCCCACTCCCTTCCATGCCCTTTCATTTATTTATTTCTGTTCCAACTTTCGTAACGTGCGTTTCAAAAATGCCTTCAAGAGGTTGTGTAAATTCTTCTGAGAGTTTGTACTATATTTGTGAGGAATTTGTAGTGAAAAAACAACAAAGCAATATTACTGATTTTGTTAAAAAAAAAGTGTATTTTGTGTATTTTGGTGTGGAGATAGGGGACCAGGACAAATCTTTGGCCCCGCATGGAGTTTGTTCAGGGTGTGTTGAAAGACTTAGAATGTGGTCAAAAGGTAAATGACCTGATCCGAAATTTGGGACTCCCAAAAGAATCTGCTGAGTTACTAGGATCCAGACTGCAAGAGAAGAATTTATTGACACCTGGAACTTATTTTGCTTGGTATAGAAATAGAGAAAAACATTTTGAGCCTTATTTTTCTCAAGATGGTGAGCTAGTCTATTGTTCCGAAATTAATGGTTTAATGTCCACGTTCAAAGTTCAACATATGGCTGAAAATTGGAGACTATTTATTGATTCCTCGAAAAAAAGTGTAAAAGCGTTTTACTTTACAACGGGAATAAGTACGCAGCAATATCCGTTGGTCACTCAGTGCATTTGAAGGAAACTTATGGTAACTTGGCATTGATCTTGGATCAGTTAAAGTACAAGGAATTCGAGTGGACAGTTTGTGGGGATCTCAAAGTAATTTCTATGGTACTTGGACAGCAAGGTCGTTACGCAAAATTTCCCTGTGTTCTTTGTGAATGGGATAGTCATGTTAAAGCTTAACACTGGAACCAGAAAGTGTGGCCGAAAAGAACATTTAAGGTCGGAGAGAAAAACGTGCACTTTGAATCTTTGGTTGATCCTAAAAAGGTCCTTCTACCACCGCTCCACATCAAACTTGGCATGATGAAGCAGTTTGTGAAGGCATTGCCAAAAGATGACGAGACATTTAAATACCTTTCAAGCAAGTTTCCTGGTCTGTCTGAAGCAAAGCTGAAGGAGGGAGTTTTTGTTGGTCCTGACATTCGTGAGCTGAAGAAAGATAACTACTTTGAAAATGTGATGAATGATGTTCAGAGGTCAGCATGGAATTCTTTTAAATGTAGTTTTAGATGTAATTACGAAGTTTCTAGGGAATCGGAAGGACCCGGACTTTGAAAATATCGTAGAAAATATGTTGTGCAATTTTAAAAATCTGGGATGCTCAATGAGTTTAAAACTCAATTTTTTGAACTCCCATTTGGATTACTTCCCGGAAAATCTTGGTGCAGTTAATGAAGAGCAAGGTGAGAGGTTTCACCAAGATATCAAGGAAATGGAGTATTTTGTATTTATATTTCAATTACTTCCTAAAAATGTATTTTGTAATTGGTATTTCAATTACCTGATGCTGAGGTATTTTGTAATTTGTATTTCAAATACTTATGGCTTCAAAATACATTTAAGCGATCTTAATAATGATAATGAAAATACACTGACATACATAGACTAAAAACGCTAGAATCCAGAGCAATATACGAATGTTAATATTTAGAGTTCGCAACACGTCCTGTGCTATAATAGCACTGTTATTGTACATTTCTATCATATTTGTATCGTATTAAGACGGTATAACCAGACAAAACCGGAAATATTTCATTTTAAATGAAATTTTAGACGTATTGACTCTCTTTCCACAAAAACTATAAACTGATTTTGAAAGACTTTCTTTTATCTAGTAAAGCTATGTATTAAATTTTGAGAAAATATGTTTATTTTTAGCATAATAAGGTTTAACCGTAGGTCGTTGGCAGATTTGTTAAATTTTTAAATAAAATTTTACACCTTTCAAAAAATATAATCATGCAGTAAAATAAATCAATAAATTATCTGGGAAAGCTATGTTTCAGAATTTTAATTTTAGTTTAAATAAAATCATTTAAAAAAAAATTTCGCACTCTTGTTTTGTGACGAAAATACTTCAGTTAGACTAGGAGACGAGATAGGTAAACCCTACGTCATCGAGTACACGGATGAAACTACTTTGTAGTGATAATGGACACTTAGAAAACCTTAAAAAAGCTGCTCTGCCGGTGCGCCTCTTGGCAGGAGCCGCCCTGCCATGGAAATAGTCAGCGATTTTTTTCGAAAAAATTACGTCATCGAGTACACGAACGGGAATGGTTTCATACGATAAAGGTCGATTAGAAAATGAGAAAAAAGCAGGGCTGCCAACCGGCAGCCTGGCAAGTTCGCAGGCAGCCGGCGTCAAAAGTGGGGTAAAAAATAGTAAGTTTTACGTCATCGAGTACACGAATGAAACTAATGAATAACTATAGTCCAGATCATTCCATTTAAGTAGATATTTATTGGTCTGCCGACCCGCAGCCTGCCAAATTTTTGTCTACGATTTTTTAAAGTTTTTTTTTAATTTTTAATTTTTCGTTTATCTGTATTATTATTTTTATTTAATTATATTTTTAAAAACATAGATTGCCATATTTTAAAAATATAAGCGATAATGATAAAAAAAATAATTTGATAGTTCCGAGTGTACCCATCCGTCAGATAAGCCGTTCGACGCCAAACCACTTAGGAAACCTGCCGCGGCGCCCATCACCGCTGTCGCGTGTCAATATTATTGTACAAATTTATAATATTTTAGTCCTTTTAATATTGCCTAATAGTCCATAGTAGTTGGAAGTTCGAAAAACCAACGCACCGTCTCTGTAAGAGATGCGTTCGAAATTTCCAAAACCCCGTCCGTTTCATATCGGTTTCGCTTGCCCTGCTGCACCGGTTACATCGAATACAAGATCGAAACTAACGAAAAACTTTAGTCTAGATTATCTCATTCATGATTTCTTTGGTCTGCCGACCAGCAGCCTGGCAGTTTTTTTGTGTCCGTTTTTTTGAAGATTTTTTTTTTTTTAATTTAAAAAAAATATATTTTCAATGAAAACATTGAAAATTAATTTTTTTATCATTACTACTTATTTTATTTAAAATCTGGCATTCTTAGTTTGTAAAACCATTTTAAAATTAAAATAATAATAAAGACATTGAAAATATTTTTTTTTTAATTAAAAAAAAGTTTTAGAAGTAGTGCAAGGCGGGTTTTGCCTATATTTTAATTTCCACTTTGCGGAAAATCCTTACGTCATGGGTCGAAATGGAAATGCATTCTCGAATTGAGCATACCGAAATACATATAGGTAATTGACCCATTACCATTTTTAAAAAATTTAAAAATGTCAATTTGCAGACCTGATAGTACAGCAAAAGTTTGAATGCGTTTTTCACGAAACTTTTTTAACACGTTTTCAACCTGGTTGACAACATAGTGTACATCCAACAAACAATACATCCGATTTGCATGCACCAATTCTTAAACCAGTCTATGGCACCGTATTACCGTAGGGGCCCCTAGCCAATGCATGGCCCCTTTGCAGTGGCCTACGCTACCTTATGGACAATACGGCCATAGTGACTGGGTTTTCGAACAGTTTAAGACAGTGCATGCAAATTGGATATTTAGTTTTTCTAATATGTTGAAAAAAATTTGTGCCTAGATGACAGGAAAAAAATTACATAATTTTAAAATGGTTTACTTACTTTATTTTTAAGAAGGCATTATCCTTTCAAAAATAAAATATAAAATAGTTGATTAAAACCCTTCGGAAGGCTTCGGGATAATAGCCACCACGTTGTATTTCTATCATTTGCAAACGTGCAGAAGCACTATCTTTTCACAAAATGCAGCTACCATAATAGTATTGTATCAATAGTCAGTAGGTGATGTAAAAAGCTTTGGAGTGACAGCTGTCGATGTACATAAGTTACTCTGTGTAAATTGCTCGTGAGAATTTTGCGATTTGCGAATCCTTCAAGTAGGTACTTTTTATTGTGTAATTAATCTTTTTTGAGTTGATCTCTTAGCTCTTAGCAAAATAATGGAATAACTCCACGGACGGCGGCGGCAGGGAGGGCGTCTGAACATAATATGTACACGGTTTTTCGTTAAAATACTATATGTAATGTAGTAAATAGGCTGGAAGAATTATTATGAAATGAATTATTCATTGGAAGTAGATAATTTTATTAGGGGTATTTTTTTAAACGAAATGATTGGAACATTATTATCTATCACACAAAAAACAACTTCAAAAGGGGGTTCCAAAATTACTTATGGAAAATCACGGTTAACTCTCATCAAATCAATACAATAACTCTGGAAACTAAAATCTGGCGGTACAAGTCTGTTAAGATTTTATAACCTCTTTTCATTGTTATTTTATCAAAACCTTAAAAATTGATGGGTCTTTCAAAATTCATGAAAATTGTCTTAAAATAAGCATTACTGACATCTAGCGGATAAAAGCTTAACTGTTATGCCGCAGTAGCCGAAATCTGTAATGTTGTGTTATGTTTCCTTGTTTGATGCTGTATTCTGATTGTACTAAACAATCAATAATTCAAATATTTTATAACATTTGGGTATTAGAAATAATTGAAAAACATTTTATTTCTGAAATGAAATGACTGGATAATTATTTTTGGCAAAATAATAAATAATTATGTTTGCTCCGCCGCATTAAAATTGTGTCAGACTGATTTTACTCCTCGATTTGCTTTGCTCCTGGTAGATTGTGCGAGTTGTGACTGCCACTGCCCCGCTTGCTTGCTTGATGGACAAGCAAAATAAATAATAATGGCTGATTTATAAAGCGCCGTTTTTGTGAAAAATCACCTCAAGGGCGCTGTATAATAAATAAATAAATTAATATTGTCTGAATTTTTTATAAACCCCCTCGGACGGACTCCTTGCAAAAAAATATATTTTTGTTTTTTTTTATACCTATTTATTTTTGTAATAACAAAATAAATTAATAAATAATACCTAAGAGAAACCAGTTTGTTTGTGTGCCAGTGGTGAAATTGTTGGAATCGAGGCGGAGCATCCTAACCAAGGATTTAACCGTAGGTTTCCCCGGAGCACAAACTGACAACGGAGACCTTTTCATTATTTTCAATGTTCTATCATTCCACACAACACACATACACTCTTTATCCTCTCGTTTTATCCTATGTAAAAGAACGAGAAGTAAGTAATATGCTGAAATCCAATCTTGCATTTCTGTCTTTCTTGGTATCCATGTGCGAGGAAGAAAGAGATGAAAATAGTACTAGGAGAGCAGCACGAGTGTTGAATGAGGTAGTGTGTGTTATTTTCATTGGATTCTCACACGCCAAACAAAACACTGTACATTTGGGACAGGGCTAGTAAACATTTCTAAAAATACCTTTATCTTTCACAGTAAACGGAAAATAACAAATATGTTATATTTTAAGTTTATACCAATAATCCTAGGAAATATAAAGATATGGAGATTTTTCGTGATCTGGATGTCGTTTTGTCAAAGTCAGTAGCCATTATAGCATACCAGGCCGAGGTCGCCGAGTACCACGCAAGGACGCAGGTATTCAAAATGTGTTAGTCCCAGCGAGAGGTCATACGTGTCGTCATCCTAAAATGCCTACAAACATGTATTTCTCTCACATGTCTTGTGTTAAAACGAAAAGGACAAAAGTTACTGGAATGATGACATCACGAACGACCTCTCTCTGCGTCTCCAACGTGCTGCAGTCGCGAGGAACAATTTTGCGCGAGATCCGGCAACAAGGACAAATAGCCAGGTTCCACTACGCCAAATCCCCACCTTGCTGCACTCTCTGCAACATGGATGTCTCTGCGTGACAGCCATTTGCGATGGAGTTTCCGCTCACCGCACCCGCCGGGTGTGAATTTATTTATTTATTTAATTATTTTCATATTACATTAGGTTTTAATAATGACGTATTGCCCATCTCACTAGGTGTGAAACACCTGTGTTGAGATGGCAATTTACAGAGTGGTTATAATCTATGATTTTGTTTTATTAATATTATGAACATGACAGCTTGATATAAAATCTTTTTTTCTAAGTAATATACAATTCAAGTATGTTATATGAACATTGCAGTAGGTACATGGTTACATATTTACACACAGTAGGCATAAAGGTAAGAATGTTATTAAATACTCCTGATAGATACGTTTATTTGAGGTGATCAATGATTCTACTTTTAAATGCACTTTTGGTTTGAGTGTTTCTTATTTCAGTAGGTAGAGAATTGAATGGCTTTGTTGCATTATATTTAAAAGTTCTTTGTCCATAAGAGGTATGACAAACTGGGATGTTAAAAGATTTTACATTTGACTCTCTTAGGGCTCTAGTGTTTATTCGTTCCTCAAACATGTGCGTATTTTTAAATTGGTGAAGCAGAATATTTTTTGAATACAGTTTTTGCAGGTTAGGAACATTTAGTGTCTTAAAAATAAAATCTGTGTTCGTTCTCAACGGGACTTTAAGAATAACCTTCAAAATTAGTTTTTGAATCTTTACTAAAGGCTCCAGGCAAGTATTTGTGGCACTTCCCCAGCTAATAATACCATATTACGCTCAATAATTAGTTTTTTTGTGCAAAGAACAAACCCGGTAGAAAATCATTCTCAGCTACTTGAAGTGTACGGAAAACAGTGTATGAGTGCAAAAACGTGTCCAAATGGTACAGAGAATTTAAAAGTGTGCCGGAAGGCCATCGGTTTCAGACGAAAAAATTACCAAAGAGGAAAAAATAATGATTGCAGATCGACGGGTGACGGTTCGGGAACTCTGTGATATAATTCCAGATGTTAGTAAGACCATTATTGACAAGATTTTGACAAAAAAATTGGGAGACCATCAGGTCTGCCCAAGGTGGGTCCCAAAATGCTCATCGAAGATCACAAACAACGACGGGTTGAAGCAGCCCGCGAATTCCTTGAATGCTACAACATCGATGGCGAAGAATTCTTTGACTCAATTGTGACAAGGGATGAGAGCTGGATATTCTACACGACACCAGAGACAGAGGAACAAACTCAGTAGCGTCATTCAGATTCGCCGAAGCTAAGTCTAAAAACGAATTTCAGAGTGAAACTCACACCTGGCGGGTGCGGCGAGTGCAAGCTCCATCGCGAACGGCTGCCACGCCGAGACTAAGCATCAGAGAGGGTGCAGCTTGGTGGGGATTTGACAAGGTGAAACCAGGCTATACGCCAGTGTTGCTGGATTGCGCGTTAAATCGTTCCTCGCGACTGAAGCACCTTTGAGACTTTATTTTACGGACAGCCCTCGTATAATACTAATAGTTGATTCCAGAGTTTAGACCTGACGGAGGGTGACCCACAAATATACCAAACCACCCACTGGTGACTGGTGACCCGACCGAGTGTCACTCTCCAAGAGCTACGGTCTGTAGCTCCATGGCTGACATGGCTCCCCGTGGAGTGCCCCGATACGGGAGAGTCTTGTGTGTAACAATAACAATAATAATAATATTTGGATGATTTGTATAGCGCCGTTTTTTGTGAAAAATCACCTCAAGGGCGCTGTACAAACTTATAATACATTTCTACAATCTTACTTCTAACTGCAAACTAGACAAACCACTACAACAACTTAGGGGGCATTCATTAATTACGTGAGCTCAAAGGGAGTTGGTCCAGCAAAATTTCACGTTACTTGAAAAAAATGTACGAGGTGGCCCAAATTTATCTCACCAAGAGGGGGGGGGGTCTAGATTGGAAGAAAAACTGCTCACGTAATTAATGTTTGCCCCCTTATGGCATATTGCATCCACCAGTTCATCGATCCCCGATATGAAACTATATGTACCGTACAATAATCAATAATGATTTGACCAATGAACGCGATGCTGTGTAAAAATGTAAGAAAATATACAGGATCATACTTACTTGGGACTGTGGTTCGTTCCTTGGTAAGGGAAAGATTGATGTGTAAGAGATCGAATAATGTCAATCCAAAAGTGTGATTAAGGTATATCATACATATATAGGTAAAACATGAATAATACTCTCAGTTAGGTATTTTTTTTATTTAAGGGTATAAGAGCCCAAAAAGGTAGGTTTTTAATTTGGACCTAAATTTTGTTAGGCTTGTTAGCACCTACATAAGTTTCGGAGGGAGTTTATGCCAAGCCTTAGGCCCAGACACGCAAATATAGTACTTGGCTTGCGTTTAGGTTCCATCAATCTGCCTATAGCTGATGATGTTGTTGATGTAAGGATTGACTGCCTCGGACCAGTATTTTCCGGGACACTCAGAGATGTAAGGTGGGTCCATTTCATTAATTGATTTAAACATCATCCAGCACACTTTGTACTGGATTCTTTCATGGCTCTTGAACCAGTGAAGGTTATGAAGGTGTTCTGAAATGTGTGAATACTTAGTGACTCCGGTTATGAGCCGTACACGGATTAAAACGGTATTTTTATGGGCGAAACTAGCCTGTAGTTATAGAGAATTAATTTTATCCCAGAAATTCTCTAATCACAATACAAACACACAATTTCAAGCGGTGTTTTATTGGGAACAACCCTCCCCCCTTCCCCTCCAAGAATACGAACATTTCCTGGGAGAATTCGGTACTGAGAACTAAATCTAGGGAAATCTGGGGAAATTTCAATCTGAAATCCAGGGAAATATTTTTTTTTAGCATACCATCACTGTTTGATCGTTTGATAGAAGAAGGTGAGTCGAGCGCTGCTTGTTCGAAACCAAATTGTTTATAGAATGATTGTTCAAAACTCCTTTTCATTCGGTAACGTGAAAGAATAAATGTTGCTTTGTATTTCTATAAGCCTGTAAGTATTAATACTGATTTATTAATTCGCTATTAGTTCTGAACCCAATCTCCAACCTTGTAAAACGCGACATACGCCTCAGAATTTGCCGTTCGCTACTACACAATATTTAACATTCCAAAGCGACAAAAGACCTCCTCGCAACATGCTCTCCCAATACTCTCGCGGGGCATAAATAGCGCAAGTACAGAAAATACACAAACTGCCTGACCGAATCTCTCGTGCGGGGTCTCCGCGCGCCTATGCGCTCCTGGCAGAAAAAGAGACGCTCCACAGAACGCGCGTGAGCGACGAAGCATTCGCTTTCCTCTGAGCAAAACCAACTCATCTACTCGGATCTTCTGCTTCCCTGGTAGAAAAAGATCCGTGAATCTTCCCGAGCCGTTGAGGAGACGCGTGCGAAAAAGAGAAGGTGGGTACAGACGTCGACGTAGGTGTTAAAAATGAACAACCACAAAATAAACTGATAAATTATGAGGAAATTCTTTGTTACGTGTATCTGAAGAACACGTTGAGAGGGAATTTCGTATAAATCACAGAAGAATAATAATGATTATGGGTAGAATTTGTTCATTTTGGGCATAAAATGCGATTAGATTAATGAGATTTTATTTCTTCTTTATTTGATTTTACGTCCAGCGGCCCTAACCAGGAAACATAATTATTATGTTATCTTTAAAATAAGCAAAATAAAGTTAAACTTTATTTTGCTTATTTCAAAGTTTTCTAATTGATTTATTTCTCAATTGAATCGCGGCGAGCGAGCGTGGTGGAAAACGTGTGGGGGACATGTGTGAACTCTACCAGGATTGCATAAGCTGAAAAGGGTAAGCCCACATATGAAAACACGTGTGTGGTGCTACCCATGCTGACATGGGTGCTACCTGTCACAGGGCGAGGGTTACATACACACGCCCATAAATGCGTGCATACATACTGGTTGTGGTTTGAATCCTGGATGACAGAAAAATAATAGAAATATTCGAAAATGCAAAATTAATTATTAGAATTTTATTATTGTAATTTATTTGAACAAAACATTAAAATACTACTCAGGCAAAAATAATAATTTAGAAATCAATTAGTCCGAGGTCCAGCTGCTAATTTAAGGTTAGGAATTCTACACTGTTAGAACCGAATAGGTAAGTACCAAGAATACCATAGAATACCAAGAGTGGATCCATGATTATTTTATTGTGATAATAATTATTTAATAAATATTAGGAAGAAATGGAGGAATAATCAAATCAAAACATCTTGTCTATTATTTATATATTTATTTGTATGTTTTCTGTGTGAAGTCTTATGATTAAGGTTTATAAAATATTGCTACGTAGCGTGTGCTCTTGACGCAAATGTGAATGGTAGAAGAAGTCGGGGACGCCCGAGGAAGACATGGCACGATCAAGTTAATCAGATACTTGAGACGGCCATGTCAAGAGTCAGAATAATAGAAGAGTATGTATAAATGTGAATCAGGCAAAGAGTGTGTGCCAAGACCGAGTTGTTCGTCAGTCCGTCCTCTCTGCCTACCCGTGCGAGGAAACTGCGTGATGGTTAGTTAGTGTAGAATTATTCATGCTTGTGATCGTATTATCTGTGCTTGTGTGTATCTGCTAATAATCCAAGTAGCTCTAGGTGTTAAATAAACAGATAATATTGAATATCAAATCTAATGCAATAAAAAAACGTATAATCATCAATAGATTTTTTACAGTATTATACATTTTGTTCTTTTATCATTGTGTATTGATGAAAAGGTCACTGCTCAGCTACAATCTACAATTCAGGATTTCTCCTGGAATGCAGCTGGTTTTCAGCAGTGCCTTGGCTCATTCTGGCCAGTGGAAAGCCGTGTTCATCAATATGAGGACAAAATTGAATACTACCATTATCAATAAATACGAGAAGAAACCTTTTCTGACCTTTTGATACCTTAGGTACCTATCTACTGTAATATGGGTTTTCAGTTATCGCCTTGATTGATTATTGACATAGAATTCTGGAGATCTTCGTAACGTTTAAATAAAGAATGTTGTAAAGAAGATTTATGTTTTCTGATTTCAGAAGACTCGGAATCCAGTTGTTGAAAATACAAATAATGATACTACTACCGCCATCTATGGCATTTAATAATTGTTATTTTCTTTCTTCAACTAACAACAGATGTCTCTAAGTTCTAAAAATGACAACGGAATATTATTAAAAGCTGAAACCCCGGTGTTGCCTAAATTACACCGGGTTTTTCGAGATCATCACTAATTTTCCTCTTATTTTTAACCTAAAGAAAACAAAATTTCATCAAGAAGTTAGTATGGTTTCAAAATTCTGCAAAGGTGCGGGAAAAGGGAGTCGGGGTGGTTTTTCGAAATCTCATGTAGGCAGTGATCTTACGCCTGTTTCGAAGGTCAAATGTGCAATTTCGTCAATTTCAGAATAAAACTGTGGATTTGTTTAAAACAAACCCAATTGAGACGCTTCTTTATTATCATAGGTTTATAGATTTTTGTTACAAATATAGTCATATTTACCAAAGTCTATGCTTTCCACTGTGGTGCAAGGCAATGTTCCGTGGTCAAAAAATCTACCTCAACCAGTCTCTCCCGGTTCGGCTTGCCACGCTGTTGGTGGGCAGAGACATCCGCCGCCAAGATCCGGACAAGTCTGACTCCATGAACCCGGGCACCCTGCTAAGTCACCAAGCGTAGCAAACCACGTGGGGTAAAATGCTCAAATGGTTCCCAGGGTGGCGGTACCCATATCCGCCTCATTATGTCATTAACCAATTTCTCACAATGTTTTAAATCCAGGCAACAGTTGCATAGCTGTATAAAAATCCATTGCGGTATATTATATTATTCGGAGGTGTACACAAGAGGCAATGTGATATTAGGAAGATTTTTTTTGAATTTGTATGGATTTTTAATTTCCTAGTCACCAACCATCATTGCAATTAAAGTTGCGCAATATATATATATATGTACCAGCTATGATAATTAGTGTCAAATAGACATAATAAAAAAACTGTTTATTTTAAATTTTTATTTATTTACTTTTCACTTGTTCTTGTTAGTAATCATATTACTTAGAAAATAACAAACACATAAAATAGTAAATCGTATTATTCTAGGTTGGTTCTTAATAAATTTATAGGATCACATTTGAGGACGGCAACATTTTTTGTAAAGACATTTATTAAGTGACAAGGCACCCTTTCTATAATGTAAGTTTACTAAATATATTTTTCACAAAAAATCATTATTATTTACAAATTTCATTATGATACGCATGATCAAAATTTTAAACAATGGGTTGCTTTAATTAAATTTTCTTGAAATTATATGAATTTATGAGACAAAGTGATTTTGATTACATATACATATTTTTTTTACAAAATACATAAAATTGTTTTCTTCTAGTACAAGTAAATTATGATGTATATTTTTTACTTATACGAATTTATTTACAGTCTTTATACAAAACATAAATAGAAAATATCAAAATTAAAATATTTATTTACACGCAATATAATACAAAGAAATTACATTTCACTTTATTATTATTTGTATAAAAATATAATATAAAGCTTATACCATTGAAATTTATGTAAAACATACATTTTTAAAACTAGTGATATGTTCAAATGGAGGGGGTGCTACTGTCGGGCCTAAGCTGTTTTGTATGGACATCGTTGTAAGCTATTGTAAAGATACTTTGCTTTTCAGTTATTGGTATTCTTTTAGCATTTTGAGAGTTAGCTTGCCCTGCTAAAAGGGACGTCATCGCTATTCCTGAATCATCATCTTCAACCCCTTTAAAATGTTTCACAGAAACATTACTTTCCTTATTAGTGTCTGTTGCTAAATTTCTGTGTGGAGATTCAACTTTCGTAGTTTGCAGCCTGTCGTCGAGGTCATGTTTTTCTTCCGATGAATTTAAATACACGGTCGTAGGTTGTCCGGTGTGAGACGTTACAGTTTGGAGAGGAGGTTGTGTGTTGACGGGTATTTGATTTACATAGAGAGGTTGGTTGGAGACAACTGGTTGAGTAGATTGCACGGGGGGTTGTAAATATGGAGGAAGATGAGTTGGTTGGTCATTTGCTGTCTGATTCTGGTAGTCTCGTTCATATCTGTGCTCTGAATGTTGCAGACGGGGATGTGCATCAGGGAGGGGACCCTCTGGTGTCGGTTTCTTTACATCTCCTTTCATGGGCCGCGAATGAAGTTTTACATTATCTCTTTCTTTTTTCTCTTCTGGTTTTGTCTTCTTATGATCATGCTGAGTTTTTACTAATTTCTCTGAGGTTGTGTGTTTACTAGGAGGTTTCTTTTTTAAAGCATCCTCTCCAGCTAACTTTTTGTCAATCGGTTCTGGAGTATCCTTTAATATCTTATTCCTGTTAATCAATCGCTTTGGTTTAGCAGGAATAATTTTTTTTTCTGCTTGAGTGGGAGGTGCACCGTTCTTGCTATACCACTGCATGTACCTGGGAACACTTTTGCTGACATCAATCTGTTTGTCAGTTGACTTTTTCAATTCGTTTTCGTTTATTTTTTCCTTCTCACTAAGTTTCCTTGGCTCCTCTTTTTGAGATTCCGTCAAAGCAGAAGCAGATAAATTTCGAATATTCTTTTCATCGACATCAGATTTACCACTGGCAGGATTGTCGACAGATGACCTACTATTTGAAGAATATACATGCTTCCCACTTTTAGTATCGTCCTTAGTAGAAATACCATCTTTTGCATCGGTGGAAGATCCTTGACGAGAAAATACAGAATTTCGTTTGTCTTTGCCGGTACTTTTTCGACTAGATGTTTCTTTTTCATTTGTACTTTTAATTTCTAAACTATCATCGGTGAATTCATCAGAATTTCTTCTCCTGCCTCTATATTTCTGATTATTGTCATCCGAGGCTGACCCATCGCTGTCCTCATACTTTGTACTAGCTCTTTGTCGGACCAATCTCGGACGTAATTTGCCTTCTAAAGAATCATCAAGAGAGTTGGAAATCTCTATTAAGATATCTTTTTTCAGTGCTGACCTGATAGGTCGCTCATTTTCTATTGAACTATGATCACCCGAGGTTTCATGAATCAATATTCTTCTGGTTTTATTTTCTCCGTAAACCTTATGGTACTCATCTCTACTGCTTGATTTCTTTGAATGCCTATCATTTTCCAAGTCTACAGAAATCTCCGCTTCTTCCATAATTGGAGTTCTTATTTTTCTTTTAACTTCTTCAACTCTTACACTTCTTTTAGGATGGTCCTCCTTGTATTTTCCCCTCCTCTTCTTTGGTTTTTTTCTTTTAACCCATTTAATTTTTCTGGGGCTATCACCAATGTACATTTCATATTCTTCTTCACTGAACGACTCATCAATGTCACTTCTTGCTCTTCTCCTTGCCGGTCTGAGATTCAGTGGCTCAGTTTGTGTACTAGAATGACATTCAGTTTGTGTGGCCATCACAGAATGGCCTGTGTGCCCAGGTAGGCTTTGAGTTTCTAATTTATTTTCAAATTGGGAAGAAGCATCCTGATAATGATGGGATTTTTCTTTTTGCATAAGTATCTGCCGCAGAAGTTCATTCTGTTGCCTGAGTGAAGTTTCAAGGATTTCTTGACGCATGTGTAAGGAATTTGAATTTCTTCTTTGATTAAATGCTTCTAAGTCCGCTTGTAAAACACTTCCTGGTATAGGCATGTCGAGATTTTGGTAATTGTTATCCACTTGACTTGGATGGATGTGGTTGATGTGAACTTGTTCATTTTCAGCTTGCAATAATCGTGCATCTTCTACATATCCCTTTTCACTTGATATGAATGTTGTGTTTTGTCTACCTAACTTTGCACGCATGTTTTTAACTTCATCTCCCTGATCTTCTATGTATCGTTGCATTAAGATATCTTTCCCATTATCCACAACGACATACTGATTAGGTACTGCTGTTTGGCGCATCTGTTGATTGCGAGGAATATTTACATATCTTTCTTCCTCTTGGCCTCCCCGGGTGACAAGTCTCAAGATCTCTGTGTTGCCTTCTTTGATGAATAATTGATCTCGACCATCCACAACAGAAGTGGGATCACGCATATCATCCATGGTTTCGTCTATTCGAACATTGTGTCGACTAATATTTCTGGCAACTGAAATTTTGTCCCCATCCTGTTTCAAATAGTCTACATCAGAACCTCTCTCCATTTCATGTCGGCGCAATGAATCAGCATCTGCGTCTTCTTGTGTTTGCTTGTTTATATTTTTGTGTGACCCGTGATAACCGGCTATTCGTGCATATTCTCGATCCATATCTTCCATGTAAATATTTCTTTCAATTATGTAGTCATTTCCGTTCTGTATTTCCTTTGTATAAATTATGTTAGGTCCTTCCCTGAAATCAAAAGTTTTGCAAGTATTAGCAATTTGCAAAAGAAAAATGATGAAAGTACATGGTACAGTAGGTACTTAGGGACCTTTCAAGTATTACGTAACCCACTTGGGGGGGGGGTCTAGAACGTTACTGTGCGTTACGGGAGGAGGGGGGGGGGGGGGTTCGAACAACGCATTACGTAACATTTTTTTTTTTTAAATAAAAAATTGGGAATTAGAAACTTAATGCACATTCATAAGGCTACTTCAATGTTTGGGTAAATTGTTTTAACTCCTTAATTAAAAATTATGGCGTCACTAACAAACTTACTAGTACTATTTTGAACTTCTTCAGTGTTCAAATTTTGATGGATTTTAAATTTTCTGATAAAGATTTTTCTCCACTGTGGGGAAATATGATTTTTTAGATATCCTTTGTAGTACATGAATAGTTACAGTCATTACACGAAAAAAGATTACTCTTCACTGTGAATTAGCGAGTGCGTTCTCGGACGTCCCTTTTGAGAACATGATTAGTCGAAGTCGGGACATGAAAAAGGTTTTTGTCTACTATGAGTCAGCAAGTGACTTCTTTTGTAGCCCTTTTGAGAACACGAATAGTTGCAGTCAGGACATGAAAAAGGTTTTTCTCTTCTGTGAATCATCCTGTGGATTTTTAAATCTTCCTTTTGAGAACTTGAATAACTGCATTCGGAACACGAGAAAAGACAGTGTTGAATTGTGGATATCCGGAAGGAATACAAGGCCGATAAAAATAATAATAATTTCAAATTTTTTTTTATAAATAGCAACATGAATAAATAAAATAAACAATGTACGCATGTATCGCAAGTTAGAAATCTCTTGTTTTATTTATTAGCGCAAACGCGATTACAAGAAAAAAGGTATTTAAGAGACTTTCTAGTATTTTGCGCAACTTAACAGTAAAAATTGTTACTTGGGCGTTACGTAACGTTTAGGGGGAGGGGGTGTACAAGAAAACGTTACGGTGCGTTACATGGGGGGGAGGGGGGGTTCAAAAATCTTCAAAATTTGCGTTACATAATACTTGAACCCCCCCTTATTGATAGGTATTTAAACTTTGTTTTTAACTTCACAGCATTTAAGTTTTGCTAATAAAGTTTCGTAACCTCGATTAGACAAAGAAAATAGTGGATGTGATACATACAAGTCATACAACTATAGTAAAATTGAATGTTGTAAACAAACAATATTCAATTTAACAATTCAACACTGACTGATAATTTGTCGCAAAATCTTATTAAATTGTACAGTTTTATGAAGAATTTTATCAGTAAAATTAGTAACCACAAGGCAACTTCTGGACAAAGATGGCTGACAGTTTCACCGAATCAGGCCATTATTACATTACTATTGTCAACACCTGAACAATACACCTTAAGAAAAATCTTATTGCGAAGTGATAGTGTTCATGAATTTGTTCAACGGATGAAAAGTAAACAGGAGTTAGAGATTTAATGAAAATTAGTTTTGTGCATTTAGTATTCATTACACATTAACACCACATTATTTAGAAAACAAGTCTGGAGTTGAAGAGTAATGCTACTTTACTGACCTTAATTTGACTGTGTGTCTGTCATTCAATTTGATTTGGTTGTTGGCTGCGGCGGGAGTGAAGAGTTCCCCCTTGCCCTTGTGGTCGGCGGATCTGGTGGCTAGGTCAGCGGACTCCTTGGACTTGTTGTTTCTCCGGTTGAATCTCCACTGGGTGGGCTTGGTCCGGGCGTCCGACTCCTGGGCACTCCACGCCTCCTTCCTTCCACTCCACTCGGCCGCCTGCACCGACTTATTTTCCTTGCCCCTCCCCTTTTCTCGAACAACTAAATGCACGTCGTCGTCTGTGGAGTTGACACGTATCACTCTCTTCCTAAAATATTGGTTTTAATTTACGGGATATTTCATTCAAATTCTACTGTTTAGTCATTGATATAGAATCCACAGAAAGCACTGTGCTTGCAAGCATTAATTAAAAACTATACATATGATTGTGATATCAAACCCATGGTGCGAAGTAAAAGATAGTACATATTCATCAAAAGTGACAGATTGATGGCAGGCGTATGCGGGCACATAATACTACAATAAATAACTGTGACGGAAAGCAATCTGACAGAAGTAGGTGTGACAGAAATGAAACTAGACAGAAATAACTCTAAAAGAAAGAACCACGACAGAAAGAACTGTGACTGAAAGAATTACAACATAAAAAGCTGAGACAGAAAGAACTGTGATATAAAGAACTGTGACTGAAAAAACAGCGACAGAAAAATCTGTGACAGTAAATACTGTGACTGATAACAGTGACAGAAACACCGATAACTTGGTAGGTAATGATAATCCAATCAGGGGATAAGGTAATTATGTTGGATTCTTTTATTTTCTGCACATTCTATATCAATGTTTTTGGTTAATTTAAATATAAGAGCAAATTACCTCGGCGGCATGTAGAGGGGACACCCGGCGCAAATACAACAGCAAATTAGGGATATCAGAGCCAGAGTGATGCAGATTGCCAGAAATATTAGCAACCAGAACAAGACCTGATTCTCAGCCTTATACACAATCTGAAAATTCAAGAAAGCTGTTAATACAAAAAGCAACCGATTACAAAAAAAGAAAATTCGAATGACGTAAGCTGGGATCCCACTTCATCTGTTTCGTAGAACTAACTGTTCTGAAAATGGAAAATAAATTATTGTGCATTTACACTTGCTCTATTCTATTTCGTTAAACTTGCTCCATTCTACAGTTGATTCTATACGAAAGATGAACCCAGTTCTCACTGATAAAACAAAATTTAGCATAGATAAGGTGGAAATATTTATGCTTTTATTATTGAATTGAATTTTTGAATTTAAGACATTTTCTTACCACAGAATCGTCTGAGCTTACAGCAGCTGTGGCCAATAGGGTTTTATTGTTATTTAGTTGCTGTTGAATATGACTAACATCAACCAGAGAATTGCCAGTTGATAGAATTGTTGCTACGACGACACTCCTGAAATAATATATAAAACATTATTAATATCTACCATAAAATGCAGAGGAACACAAAAGATAAAAAGAGGGGGAGGGTTCAATATGATTTAATAGTAATACCATAAGATATGATTAGGTGAATTGAGAACATCAATAAATTTTTCATGGAATTTGTGAAATATCTACCTTTCTTTACCACCACTTCCAGCAGTCACATCTGTAACACCAACTTCAGTTCCTTTATACGGCCTGATCTCCGTTATTGTTACTTTTCCTCCTGTAATTGTACTCAATATTTGTTCAGTCTTTTCTCTATCCGGTTTGAGTCCAGGAACGACGAATAGCATCGTCCTGGTTTTACTTTCTGGGGGATAAACCCTGATTGTGGTCATGGAATATCTGTGCGGTACTCCTAGATCATACGCCCTTGCGGTCAAAACATAGAACTCTGACTCTTGCTCCGTACCAAACTGACGCTTGATTCGTTTTCTAGTTTGAGTACCAGACTTCTTCAAAGGTTCTAATAAGTATAATTCACCTGGAAAAAAGGACATGAATTGTTAATTATTAAACTCGTAAATCAAAACGATTTTTTTAAATGGTTGGTTTCAGATGACTGATAAAAGTGTTTTTTTTTAAACTTACCAGTAATTTCATTCAAGGCGAATTTGTTTTCGAAATTGCCAAGAATGAGTTCGTATCTTACGATATTATTTGGTGGTTCAGCATCTTTATCAATTGCTTTTATTATCGCTGGAGAAGTGAAATTTCTCAAATTTGCCGCCAGGATGAATTCATAGATCGATCTCTCGAATTCAGGTGTTTCGTCATTGACGTCTAAAAGTTTAATGATCAATGGAACAGTGGCTCTGTTTCCAATACCATCGTTGTCTCTAGCTTCAACTAAGAATCTAATGTCTGGCATGGCTTCTCTGTCAAATCCATGGTTGTTAGTTGCAACGGTTATCATACCTGTCTTTGGGTCTAGATTCAGAGAAGTATTTAAATATCCTAATATGGCTGTGTATTGAATCTTCCCAAAGACACCTGTGTCGACATCTTCTGCTTTTACTTGGATTACTCGAGTTCCAGCAGTGGCATTTTCTGCCAGTTCAACTGTGTAACTTTCTTCAAGAAAAGCTGGTGGGTTATCATTAACATCGTTCAAATATACAGTCACATTGACGGAGGTTGATAAATTGGTTGCTGGTCCTAACTCTTGGGCTACAATCTGTAAAATAAAATCATATGAATAATAATGGTAAAATTGATGAAATAAATTTTATGGGTTTACCGAAAGCATGAAGCTTTTTAAAATCAAATGTACTCACTTGAAATACTACGGATTGCCTCTCCTCATAGTCAAGTAAACCATTATCCCTGACTTTAATAATGAAGTTTGCTCTTCTTTCTCCGACGCTGGGTGAAATTTCGAAGGTTCCGTTATTTCCAGCGAGGGATAAAGAGAATACCCCATTTTTTCCAGGGTCATCGTCGTTTACCTGGGGATTGTACGGGTCTGCGAAAACCAAGGCTGTTCCTTGAGGACTATTTTCGTTGATTCGGGCTATGTAGCTGGAAAGGAAAAAAATGCAAACTTAATCATATTTATTTGGGAGGCGGGTACGGACGGGTACCGCCGCTCCAGGAACCATTTATTGGAGACCAACACCCCTGCCATAGGTCACTCCAATTTAAAAAAAAAAAATTTTTTTATTTATCTATGTAAAGTATGTTTACATTGGGTTTTTCGATGCCTGTCTCACTAAAATGTACCTGTGTCGAGATTGGTTCGCTACATTTGGTGACTTAGAAGGGGTGCCCGGGTTCATGGGGTGAGGTTTGTCTAGGTCTTGGCGGCGAATGCGTTTGGCCAACCCTACTGCATGGCGGGCCAGATCGGGAGAGACCGGTTGAGGGATCCCTAAGCTAGACCTCTCCAGCCGGACGCTCTCGACCCATTGCCTTGCACCCAGTGGGAGGGATATTCATACGTCCGTCACTTCTGGATACATTGACCACAGATTCCTATCCACCCTTCATACCTTTTTCCTTCCCAGAACTTCCTCTCCTTCCTTTCCCTAAATGGATGGTAGGTAATGTAAAAAAATATACATCTAAAAAGAATAAAAATTCCTAAGTAGGTAGGTACACCCTACAATAAATTTTATATTGTTGAATCAGATTTTAATTATTTTTTGTTAGATTCCGATAAGAATATTACGATATAAATAAATGTTCTATTGGTAGTTGTTGGTACTCACTAATCGTTATCAAAGTAAGGCGGGGAATTCCCTCTCTCTGGCATGATAAAGGCCAGCTGCACCGTGGCCGACATCGCTTCCGGCTCATCACGGTGGATTTTCACCTCTTCGGCAATGACGGTCAGGAGCACAGGAGAGCCGACGTGTGATATCGCCGCTATGTCGTCTAACGGCCGCTCGAGAGTTACATCACCTGCAAGGAGTTATGTTACCCTGGTAAGAGAATATTGTAAAGAAAGAGTTAAATTCTTCTGCTACGAATACTTTGAATTCCGCAATACGACAAACCGACAACGGCCGACAACGCAACCTAACTAACTAACTAGATCGTTTAAAATAAAGTATAACTTGAAGTCCGTGAGATCATTGATCAAAACAAATAAATCAATCCTCTCCAATCAGATTGTCGAAATACCATTGGCAAAAAATAGTAATAAAATTTAAATGTCCGATTTTACGCTTTTTCTATTACACCAACACAAAAATCGATCGTATCGCTTTTTGGGAATTGAAGATCGTGCGCTTTGTTCAGTCCAATAATATTTCGATCCATTGGATTTGATCGCATTAGCGAAGCGTAAACTTACATATCTGAAATTTAATTCTTAATGAACACGACAAGAGAAGCACGACTGCATTCCCGTGTTCTCTTCATTTTTTAAAAATTAGAACAAAATTCAGTATTATCACAGCTCATTAAAAATATTTCAAATACTTAATTCAACCGCGACACTACAATGAACTGTCCCATTTTGTTGTATTTCGTTCAATCAAGAACCAAGGTCTGTTCGATACGAATCCAGGTGTTTTAATCGAACTTTGTCACCTGAAATCGCGTGACAAGAATGAATTTCTCCAGAAACTTTGGGAATTTATTACTATGCAAAATAGTGTGATAAGAGGTTTACGGGCTAAGCGTGAATGAACATAGGTATTTTGGAGAATTCGTC
Source organism: Limnephilus lunatus (assembly GCA_917563855.2). Classification (NCBI taxonomy): domain Eukaryota; kingdom Metazoa; phylum Arthropoda; class Insecta; order Trichoptera; family Limnephilidae; genus Limnephilus; species Limnephilus lunatus. The sequence continues at coordinate 30,886,814 of OU830594.1, read as the reverse complement.
ATAATTGAGACAGTGTTATACCAAATAGGTACTAAGCAATTATTAAAAATTAGTTTGTCTTACTTTTCCAGTAAAAAAAAAACAAAGGAAATTTTTTTTGTTTGGAACAAAGGAATCGGCGGATCTGCCCACTTGGCGAGCCGATCCGCTTTTTTCGGTGTAGAATTCACACACGAATTTGCTCGACAACAGACATGCATTTGAACATTCGAGCATCTCACATTTTGACAAGGGCGGATCCAGGATTTTTTCTGGGAGGGGCAAAAGAGGCAGCCCGCCCCGGCTGCCACCCTATGGAGGGTGCCATTCCCCCTCCCCCACGGACCAATTTTTTATGAAGTCGAAATTTGTGTTTGTCAACTTAAATGGGGGGGGGGCTTTTCCGACCGCACTTTCCCCGGACCGTACCGCTCTCGCAAACGCTGATTATCATCTTTCATTTGCAAGTGCATGAATGGGATGCAACGAACAAAATTCGCAATTCCAGCCAGAAATAGACAAGAGTTTGACTCACGTTCTTTCTGTTATTTTACTCATATATTTTAACAACTCTGATAATTTGATTTGCTTCTAAGTATGTACTGTGATGGAATCTCCACAGTACACAAAAATACCATCCTGGGGGGGGCGCATGCCCCCGTGCACCCCCCCCCCCCCCCACTAAATCCGCCCTTGCATATTGATGATGTGTGATCGGCCATTGTCTTAGTTGGTGTCGCATTTGCGGCCCACCCAGGCATCGTGTATTCAATTTCTCTAGTGCTGGTGCTGGTGTTAGGAGATTTTCAAATGTTGTCAGGTTATTCGTAACCCGGGAATGTTTGTCTTTCGTGCCTGATTCTTGTCTGAAAATTTCCCTAGATCTACAAAAAAACTTTTTTAGGAAGAAGGGAAAACGCACAAAATGTGAGGAAGTTTTCATATTTTAGTTTTGTAGTCAACACACTCAAATCAATCTGAGGAAATTTCAAAATATTCTGGGCAAATTTTTAAAAACTTTGAAATTCTCTGAGACTTAAAACTCCGGAGAATTAAAGGCAAGGCTGATGATTGGGTAAGTAGAGCGAATGAACGAAGAAAGGGGGTGTAAGGAGAATATATGACGCGAATGTGGATGGCAGAAGAAGTCGCGAACAACAAAGGAATACATGGCACGATCAGCTCAACTAGATACTTGAGTCGTTCCATATGGCAATAGTCAGAATAATAGGTATGAGACGATGTATGAATTTGAAAGAGGCAAGGAGTGTGTGGCAAGACTGAGTTATTTGGCAATCCGTCCTCACTGAACACTGACAAAATTACGTCCTGCGAGAAAACGGGGCATGATGGTTAGTTATCTAAAACTAACCCCCTCCAAGATATAATTAAATATTCAGAGGAGTTCAGACTTGAGTACCTCATCTCGAGATTTTTTTAAGCACAACACTGCAGAATAACTGACTGCGAATGAGGTCTTGCTGAGCATATCCGTTGCGTACGTTCACACGCGGATCGGCTTGTGACGGACAGACGGATCGATCTGACCGTCGAAGGAATACACGGGCTGTATATCCGCCGAGCATATCCGTGTGTGAATGTTATGCTTTACACTTTTTAATTACGACCTTAGATTCAAAGTTTTTTTATTCTATTGATTAACTGTTTAAGTTCTTATCTACTTATATATATTGAGGTCATAGAATAGTAAAAATTACTAACTACTCCAAAACATCTAGATACCTAAATAAGCTTGCTATATTGATGTACTAGAACCCTTCAACTTCAAATATCAACGAAAGCCGTACATACTCGTACATTAAATCCATACATAACTACATTATTGCGACTTGCGACTTGGGACCGCGACTTGCGACTTGCGACATGCGACTTGCGACTTGCGACTTGCGACTTGCGACTTGCGACTTGCGACTTGGGACTCGTGACTCGCGACTTACGACGGCCATTCCGACGCCTGAAATGTTGGTTGCGAAAGCTCTATAGACTAGAGATATTTTCCTTTTACAACAATGATCCTATTTGGACAGCGGCGACATATATTAAATAACATCCTCCACCTTCAGCCACAGCTAACGCCTACGTCATATTCCCCACGGCAATACAAGCAACCAACAACATTCCACCTTTACTAGTAAGCACAATTGTTTATTGGTAGGTATTGTAGCATATTGTACGAATACAAGAAGTATCTCGGATCTGTTCAATATATGCACGATCATGGAGCAAAAGGTTTTTTCCACCAGCCGGACCCCTAGCACAGTCGATCGATAAGGGGTGATAGGATAATTTTTGGTAACTTCTCATCGTTCCGTAGCATGACTACAGTTTGCCAACGACTAAGAAACAATTCACAATGACCATTATGACCAAGTGTTCTTAATAGGTATATTCGACGTCAACCGTTGTTTGTATTTTAGCGATCTGCAGTTGTCCTAGGGAACGATGAGAAGTTATGGAGTTGATGAAGACTGTGCTAGGGGCCCCGGGCCTGTAAAAACAGTCACTATCCTAGATTGATTAGAAGCAGCACCCCCAGATCCTACCAATAATAATAAGAATAATATCTACTAAGCGTTTCATCGGCTCATTGCTTATTCTGTCACTGCTCTCGTGCTCTCTGTTCTGTATAGACATCTTATTATTGTTGCGCTGTATAAGGCACTCCGACTTGAACAAAGAATCTATTTGACAGCTACTACGAGTATCGGGTAGCTATCTGACATGTTATAAATGTGACTACCTTTCAAAGCGCGAATACTGAATAGATGCCATTTGCAGACAAACCCGATTTGCGTTAGCAAAAGGAATCAAGTAGTTGATTCTGCCGCGTATTTCCTGTTTGACAATAGCATCTCGACGAGCTTACAGATATACCTTAAGCATAGGCAGACCCTGCGAGCAGACCAGACAGGCGGCTGCTGTGGGCACGGACCACGGAACCAGTTCCAACGAAAGTAAAAATACCGGTGGGCATAAGTCTAATACAAGGTAAGCATATAATATGGTATATACTCGGTATGCATAGTCATATAAATAATATAGGTACGCACTCTACAAGTCTGCAGAACGGTATTTGAGCGCTGTTCGATGTCGCAACAAAGGGAGCCTGCAGCCTATTGCATTATATCTCACTGTTCGATAAAATGCATCGATTATGTTACGGTTGAGGAATTCATTGCTTCGCTAGAGTGCAATGCGATCAGCAGTTTTATTTATCACAATATAAATAAAATAATTTAAGCAGTCAGGCTGTAAATAGCACTTTGGAATTGAATTTTATTATGGGATGAGCCTTTTTAGCAATTTCAGGTGAGAGATAGTGCGACATAATATTTGGTTACCAAATAGATTTCAAAAATTTAATTTGGAGTTTGAACATCTTGATATATTCTTGTAATATAAAGTAGTAGGTACCGATCTAGGTATTTGCGATGTTAAGGTTAACATTCAAGTATTCCAACACGCAGAATTTTTATTCTCTTATAACATGTTAATGTTTAAATAAGTACACGATAAACCTTTCATACTGTAGATAGTAACATAAGTAAAGCTAAGAAAGAGCTTTTAAAATCGCTTTTCAACAAAGGCTTTAAGGTACTTTCAACATCTTCGACCTAAATAATCACGAGAAATTTATTATGTACCTGTGTTCACATCATAAGAACCTACTGTGCTCCACAATCTACATTAAAGTGTGACTTAGCTTTATAATAAAACCTCACGCGATTACGCAAGTAGCTTGCCTATAATAGGTCGTGGCGTTTCTAACCTAAAGAACTAGAAGAACCTTGCGGGTTTTCACAAAACTTATATTATTATTTGTAACACTATTTTGTATAATATATTCGTACCTTCGTGCGACGTATGGGGAAAAGACCAGAGGTTTTTCGCCTGTTGATTTGCCATTTAGGTTATGCCCTGATTCCCGGACGGAAATACACAAAATAAACGTTTTAAGGTTGACCAATTATTTATTAGCCTCATTGCCCCAAACTGTAGATGGAAATCAATACAACTTAAGTTGAATAGTTTCATATACTAGTTTCGCAAAGGAATTCAATAATATAATAATTATTCGGTTATCGAAAAATACTTGTCGCTTTGGAATGCGACGATCTACTGACAAAGCCTTATCAAAAGTAATCAATTAATTTTAGTTGTCGACCTTGGCAAAGTATGAAATTATGTACGTAGTTGTTTTTTTTTATCCACTCTGGCTCAAACGAAATTACTTCATGCAGATACAATGTAAGATGTATTGTGTCAGTTGATGTAAGGATATCAATGATTATCGCACGATGACTGATTATATTTTCACTGGTTCATTGCTTTTGTACACTTTCCGATTATCTAAATCTAAAGGAACAATTTTGGTCATACAAAGATACACAATATGACTTTTTTTTCTTGACTCTTTAAGGGCCGGTATTTCAGTTGCTTTTTAACCTCGCCTTGCGAGATATTTACGTTCTTCAGGATGTTTTCTGATAACATTCTTGAATAAAATAAAACACAAAATTAAATCTGAACTCACTGACGTCGCGGCCGCTCCGTGCCTGAACTAGTAAAGAATTTTCGGCACACCGAGTAAATAACTACTCGGTTTAAATCTATTAAACGAATACCTAGTTATAATTAGTATTTATTTCGAATTTGTTCCTTTTACAAATGGTATTCTTTCTAACTTCCATTCTTTCTCCCCTAAAATGACAACTATTTTGCATAAATCATTAAATTAAAGCTAGGATAATTAATATTTTATGATAAGACATTATCAGATAACACGAAATTGATTTGTGTTGGTCGTAAGTATACCTATATAAATATATTTACTTTTTTTCCAATTTTTTAGAAAATAATGTATCCTTACTGGAGTACCTCAATAAGGTGTATGTAAACAATGACATTAATACTGGACGCGGGGTAGAAATCTCAAAGTGGGAAGCCAAACACAAGACGATTGTAGCTGTCTCTATTTCTAGTACTTTAGTACTAAACTGCTACGCGTCGAGTGAGGTCGTGTCTTACCAGTAAGTAAATTGCATTGCAAAGCGCCAAAATGCCCTCCTGTGTGATGAGAAAATGCTTCAATTACACGGCAAATAGTCGTTAAGGCGAAGGAATAACAATTCATTTGTAAGTACACGCAAATTACTTATTATTATCAATTATTATAATTATTACAAATACAATAATACGTCATTGTATTCTTTACCCTTCCTTGTCCATTGTGTAACCGAGTGAGAGTATCTTGTTATCTCAGTCACACCCATAGGTCACACCCGTGATGTGAAAGCAGTATTCGGCGAAGAAATTAATAAGCCGCCCTACCATATATCTATGACATTCACACACGTACATTCTTTGATTGTCTATCTTTATCACACAGGAATAAAGTTTTGAATTTAGAAATTACCTATACTGAAAACCGCTGAAAACAAATGAGTGTTGCTTGCTTTCCACATTATATTGTGAGTATGTGAGACTATGGCGAGTCTATTTATATAACGTCATTGTATGTAAAGTTAAATGTTCTTCATTAAAATAAAGAAAGAGCTGTTTACTTTACTTGTGTAGAACAGTATATTTTGCATCACAGGAACACAATATATTGTGATTTCAGTTGACTTATCTCAACGTATTATCGTCGGGCGGTAAGTCACCCGTACAAACAGTCCACCTCAGCGTTATTTATACCTCTCTTCGACGGTTTTACTCAAGGAACATTACCGTCCTCATTATGCAAGGAGGTCAAAACTGTAATTTAATCAAGGGAAGCAGAAGAAGCAGAAGGTAAGGAGAGGGGGGATTTTAATATAAGGCGGCGGAACAAACGAAACACACGGCCATTTTAATTGGACACATAACAGTTTAAAGCAAAAAACATAAAGAACCACTCTCATTCCGTTCGGAAGGTGTGAGAAAGAACAAGTTAATGAGAACTTCAATCCGGCATCAGGAATTAGAAGAAAGAAGCTGAAGATTAAATAAAAAAAAAAACGATCTAACCCATCTTTAATTAATTCAGTGACAACAAATTAAAGACGAGATGACTATTTTTTTATTAGCTTGATACAAAAATTTTATGCACCCAAGTGGATGAATAAAGTTGGAAAAGGAAATAACTTTTTTTGATTTAATGAAATCAACGCCCTGTTCGTGTGTTTTAATGAATATTTTAATAATGATTACCATGCAATAGGTACCTACCTACTTTAAAAAAATGGGTCAAAAATGGGAAAGTGAACTTGAAATGTTGTCGAGAATTCTGGGCAAAAATTTTTTGAAAAATCTATATTCAAGTGCCCTAGATTTTTCGTAGTATCGTCTGTCTGACGGAGAAAATTGTTATTTACCCAGTTATTGTGAGCAATATTCTCTGCTCTCAATTTCAGTACATTATAATGTACTTACCAACGTCAGATGTTTTTTCTTCACAATATGAACGAAAAATAATTGTTTAGCTAATTAGATTCAGTTTTCCAAACGTGGGTGTTGCAAGATGATGTGTTCAAGCAATATGTTCAAGAAATGTGAATAAATAAAGAAAAAAAATACACTAACGAATTTAGTAGGCTTTACATGTAGGCTTGTTTGTTACCGAACCCTCTATTCGAAAAATTTCAATTTTGAGAATACGAATGCCGACAACTCAACTACTCAACGAAATAACAATGCAATTTGTGCCATTGAACGAAACAGTTTTATGAAGTACCTAATAAGTAAGTACAGCTTTGCCGACGAAATTTTACCTCATGGCTCATGATAAGTCAGGCCTTTTTTTTAGTTTTTCTTGGTAACTTAGGTCTCTCATTGCATTGGATGGTATTTAATGACAGTTGATGGTGTTTCATGGTATAAAGTAACGTTTTTTTTAAGTAGAAGGTCCTTCTCACTTCTCATTGCTGAAGATGTGACGATAAGAAAAACAAGTGACTATAATAATAACAAGAGACTCGGAAGAATGAAGGAAGATGTTTTAAAAAGGTTTTTATAGTGACTGGAAAAATATTTTTTTATAAAATGAAATGTTTTCTTGTGCATATTAGTTTACATACGAATGTAATATAAACTAACTCGATAAATAATAAAAATAAATAAATAAAACAATGCAAATTTTGCTATTGAACATAACCTTGTTTACCTTTAGACTAACGGATTTCAATACTTATTCGTTTGTGTGAAAGCACTATGAAACCAATACATGCTTTTACTTCAATGGCAAGCCAGAGATAACCGTTTTAAAAAGAAAAGTAAGTCCAATAAAGGCATAGGTTTAGGAAACATTTTCCTCTTTTTTAAGGGGCATACATTAATTACGTGAGTAGTTTTTCTTCAAATCTACCCCCCCCCCTTGGTGAGATAAATTTGGGCCACTTCGTATATTCTTTTCAAGTAACGTGAGATTTTGCTGGAATCCCCCCCCCCCCCCCTTTGAGCTCACGTAATTAATGTATGCCCCCTTCTAATATTATAACAACGCTTATGACTGGAAGCGAGATCATGATGGAACTCTTGGCAGCAGGATCATGCGTCGAAGAATTTTCTGCACAGATCGCATTACGTCGTTGTAGCCTAGTTGATGATCATGAACATCATGAAGGTTTCATAATTATGATATATTTTCGGATAACCTGTGGCCTAGTTGGTATTGAAGACTATTATGAAGGGACCGTACAATGTATTTTGCTCAAATATGTGACCTTGTGGATAGTGAAATACGCCATGAAGGGATCAAAATGTATATTTTTTTGGCTAAACCCTTCGACTAAGTATACCCTACGATACCCTACGATACCCTACGATATCATACGTCAATGGCTAAACCGTTGATGTTGAAGAAAGTCCCGAAAGGAATTAATAATATATTTTGCGAATGGTCGAGGGAATGAATGAGGTCGTAAATTGGCCTTGTTGACGTCCAAGAATTATTACAAGGGATCTAAACATTTGTATTATGATATATTTTAGACTAACCTGTGGCTTCGTTGATGTTAAAGAAGGTGGTGAAGGGATTCCCCTCGGACACGAGCCCGTAGCGGATCTGCCTGGGCGCACCCTTGTCCCCGTCCTCGGCATGCACGCGCACAACGATGTCCCCGGGCAGCAGGCCGGGCGGCAGGTGTGTAACGGGCGGCGCCAGCGTGAACACGGGCGGCATATCCTGCACATCCTGCACCACGATCACCACCTCCACGCCGGCTATGTTCCTGGTATCCTGGCTCGGCTCGGCGTAAGCGTCCTGGAGGTAAAAAAAACCATTATAGAATGTTGTTTATCTTCTGATTTGTAAGGCGAAGGGGCTTGGCTCCCAATCTCACCCTCACTCTTCATTCCTTCTCCAAAATTCACAACTTTCCTCAATATCTGTGCCACTGCTTTCAGGCCTGTTGATAATGTTATAAAACAAGATTTAAACCAACCAAATGGTGAAGTAACCAAAGAATTCAACAGTCTGGAGTAGGGCACACCCGCAAATTCAAGTGAAAATATTAATATTATTAATCCATACGTACATTTGCCAACACAGTGAGATGATACATCGACTGCGTTTCAAAATCCAGCGGCCCGATCAAAAATATCGTCCCCTCTGTCGTTTCCGGTGAAACAATCTTTTGACGAATCGCAAACAGCGGAGATCCCTGAAACAATAACATATAAATCAATCAATCATTAAAAATCAATTCATTCAATCTTATTTTATTGATTGATTCGAACAAAAAGGGCATATTGAAAAGTAATTGTTATGGGACATCGGTTCAACCCTTTCGAATTCGTCCATACATCATTACGATTGAGAGAATGCCCGCAGATACAAAAAGCCATTTGACGGGAGATTGAAAACAAATCACGGTTCGAATATTGAAAGGAATTTTTTATTCTTACCCACAATTCCAGGTAAACGGGTTTCGATTGTAATGGATTTTTTCTCGCGACAATGTAGTCCAGCTCCGTCCCGCGCTTTGCGTCCTGTATAAAAAAATAAACACGTTAGATTCGTGAGTGACTCGGTGACGTGACTATATTTATAGCATCCGTATATAAATTGAAAAGGGGAATAGATTCCTTCGCAGGATGTGTGGCAGCAAAATAATCAAAAACATACTGTGCTACTTTTGGAAGGACGATCGATACATTGTGAATCGATACTTACATACCATTAATTGGGTACCTACCTTCTTCTCAAAACGGATGTTAGTTAATAAAATCGTGTTACACTCTTGTAATTCATTAGCCCCCGATTCGAATGAATTCAACTAACCTTTATTTATGTGTGTTTTTCACTGTTAAATTAAACGTTGAAATACCCAAATGCTTTCGTAACTTCACCATAAAAGGTAATAAAAAACTAAGCTTTATTACTGTCCTGTTTCCTGTTTGGATCGTAACCCCTTTCCTCGCCGGTGCATTTAAATTCTGGGCATCAAGTTTCTAGAATTACACTTATTTATTCGATGTGTCTAGATTTGGAATTTGTTACATAATAAATTATTAACACGTTCGAGAACTTCTACTTTGTGAACTTTTTACCCGAAGGTAGACTTCAAGAACAGTTAACGGGTAATTCGTTTATGGCCCTTGATGACGGATTTGAAATTAATAGTCAAATTCAGACAATACATATTATATACTTCCTTGTCACTGTCATTATCGTCGATGGGTGGAATTTATTCACAGGTAATGCGTGCTTCGGTTACACCTCGATCCATGGATGTTCTGAATGTGTAACGAGAATGCTGTGAACTGATGCTGTGAATTGATTTGGATTCTCCCAGACAGGCGTGGGCTTCTAAGCTCTCAAACCGTGAAAGGAGGTCTTTGAAGCTATCAAAACAATGTCAAATGGACCAACGGAAGGTGATATGCTTTTATCTTTTTAACCCATATCACAAGGGGGCTCGGTTGCTGAGAAATGAATTCAAATGTTTGGAACGTGCTGTAGTCGAACATAAAATTTGCAATTTAAATAATTTGGATCGAGTTATGCTTCAGGCGTATTCAACAGAAGCTGGTAAGATGGCTACTTTTCCTGTATAAGTGGAACCCCTCGTGGCTACAATTTAGTGGGATATTGTTGCCATTGCGGAAATTAGATGAATTATCTCCAGGAGGTCATTATGGCTCCAGGATATTTGGTCGTGCCTGGATTGTTCGCTTACTGACATAACCTAACATTCATAATAGGTAAAACACAATAAGAACATTAAAAACAATATTTGGATACGTTTCCGAAGTATCTAGCATTGAGATAATCGCTTCATTTATCATTGGTGACGAAATCGGTTTCAATCAATACCACCATGATATTTAAAAATATGTTCTCTATGTAACAGATTACGAAATGCATGTAACATTTATTCAGTTTAACATTCTAGATGTAACATAAAACAGAACTGACCACAGTATCGATTAAATAATCACACACCGAAAGCACTTTTTTTCCGTACAGTCATCACTTTCGAAAAAAAACACATTTATCACCGTCGTTTTTATCAGATCCACTAACTAGTATACATTATTTTAACTAACCCAACGGAAGCAAAAATGACCTCATTTTTCTATTTAATTTATTCTTTTAAGAGTTTTCAGTAAGACAAAGAAACACCCAGTACTTGTAGTTAAAAAAATACATTTCTTTTGGCACGGCCACCTCGTGATCAGAAGCCGTTTTTATAAATGATTATTACTGTACCTAATCACTCGTATAACACACTTAAGATTTAAATAACTGCGAACATTTTTATGCAACCATAATATTTTTCTATGGAAACGTGAAAACGACAAAAAACTCTAATTACCAAATTGATTTTCATTTAAATTAAATCTTGATGAAAATGTGCTGGAAAATTTATGGACGTTTATAACACCTCTTCATACAATTTTTCGTAAGCAATGAGTGAGAAAAAGAAAAAGCAAGTATCATAGTAGTGCTACCCATTATAATTTTTTTCGATTTTATTTTTTTAGAACTAGTTGTACTACCCGACTTCGCCCGAGGTTAGTTAATTGAAAAATACTAATAAACAGTAAGTAAAACAATTTAATATTCTTTGTATAATAATAATACAAAGAATAAAATATCTTATAACAAATATTATAATCAATAATTATCAGCCTGAAACACTCATCTACATTGAAAAAATCTTCCGAGAAAAGATACTGGCCGCCAACGGGAATTGAACCCGTGACCATCTGATTGCCGGTCAGCAGCTCTGACCACTGAGCTATGGCGGCTTATCTAATACCCGCCAAATAATTCAATATATACTAGTGTTTCATTCGACAATTACTTATTATTACATTTTTCCAACTGAAAACAACCAACTTTATTTTTGTGAGAGAGGTATTTTTAATACTAAATCTCCCGCTAGGTGGCGTCGAGACTAATTATGTCTGCATTTTTTGCTGAAATACTTTAACTTGTCAAATATTAATTATCAAATACTAATAATTAATATTTGACAAGTTAAAGTATTTCAGCAAAAAATGCAGACATAATTAGTCTCGACGCCACCTAGCGGGAGATTTAGTATTAAAAATACCTCTCTCACAAAAATAAAGTTGGTTGTTTTCAGTTGGAAAAATGTATAAGTAATTGTCGAATGAAACACTAGTATATATTGAATTATTTGGCGGGTATTTGATAAGCCGCCATAGCTCAGTGGTCAGAGCTGCTGACCGGCAATCAGATGGTCACGGGTTCAATTCCCGTTGGCGGCCAGTATCTTTTCTCGGAAGATTTTTTCAATGTAGATGAGTGTTTCAGGCTGATAATTATTGATTATAATATTTGTTATGTACCCTTTGTGCTATGCATAAAAATCTTGTTTAAACGTCAGTTTATCAATTAAAAATAATAAAATATCTTATGTTTTTTTTGGCTAAATGGATATTTCAAAGCTTTATAACTCTCATCAGAAAGTTTGGTAGGTGATCTACTTTCACGACCCCAGAGATATCCTATAACTCAAGTTTCTGGTTGATATATACAAAAAAGCACCCTGCAGAATGTGGGGGTTTTAAGTTTTAAGACAATTTCGTTATTTCAACTATTGCGTCTGCCTTTATTATGGCCACAGAAACATTGTAATTTCGATAAATTAATGAAAATGCGAGATAATTTTGATCTTACTTCGGGTACACAATCAAAACATTTCTATCAGCTCTCTTTACTGGTATTTCAGAATCTAGTTTAAATTTTTCACCTTGACCTTCAAAACAAGAGGAAAGTCACTGTCTATGTGAGATTTATAAAAACCACCCCTATCCCCTTTTCCCACCCCATAAAGCAGTTATTTAAAACTTCTTAATGAAATTTTGGACGCTTGACGTTTAAAATAAGAAGGACATTAATTTGATTTCGAAAAGCTCTGTATGAACCCCGGGCACCGCCGGGGACTTCAGATTGTATAATATAAAATTATTTATGTTTTTATTCCTAATCTAGTATTTTCGTCGAGCTGGGCATAAAAAAAAACAAATTAATTAATATATTTTTATTTTTAACTTTATGAGTAAAATCTCAAATTATAATATTTAATTAAATGATGACAATTTTAGCGAAACTCAATCAAAATCTGTAGACAGAAAAATCAGAAAAAGATATTGGTTCCACTGGGACTCGAACCCAGGTCCCTTAGTTTACGTGGCAAGTGCTCTACCGATTGGGCTATGGAACCCAAAAACCTCAAATTAATATATATCATCATCATCATCTTCTTCCCCATATTCTATTCAGTTTGGGGACCCACTGTATCGACAAGGACGACAAGGCGCCTTCATTCATCCCTTACTTGCGCTGATTATTGGGCCTACGTCCATGGCAGTCCCATCCTTTCCTCACACAGTTTCTGGAGTTGTATCGCCCAACTGTGTCTGGGCGGCCCACTGGACGTCTACCCTCTGGAATCGCACTCAGTATTTTCCTAGGAATTCGGTCGTCAGGCATTCGTAATATACGTGCCCAAGCCACCTCAGTTGCTATTTTTCTATTTTATTTTACATTAACTCCACACAGGAGGCCCTGAGGAAAATAATTTCGCACAGGGCCTATGTCATCTTCGAGGATGTTGTGTGGAGGGTCTTTTTGAGGAAAGGAAGGAGTGAACATGGGTCTTGAAGAGACCCATGTTGTAGGAGGGAGGAAATACAGAGACCAGCCGAGATGTTGTACTCAAGAACGAGTCGTAAAAACGACCCGTTCTCATGTGACTAATGTCAACCGTGTGCAAATGTTGGGCGCGTGTTTGGCGTGTTTCCCGACTATGCACCGGTGCCGAGGGGATCAATGACGCTAGTTCCTCGGAGCATCTTCCATTGTAATACCGGTAGAACAAGGACAGCATTCCCACCTGACGCCTGTGCTCTAAAGATTGCAATCCGTCTGTTAAGATGGGAGAATCTATCAAACGGACCGCCCGTTTCTGCACAGAGTCAAGGGTTTTTTTAATGTACTTTGGAGCTCCAGACCAGAGGTGGCTGCCAAATTCAACCGTGGGGCGCACTTGCGATTTGTACAGGGTTAGCAGTTGTGTACTATTAACGTATCTGTGGGCCCTGTACAGTACGCCCAGTTACTGAGAGGCTAACTTAACTCTTGTTTCGATGGAGCCCCCATTAATCTGGTCACTTAGAGTTACACCAAGCATTTCAATGGAGTCCTGTCCGGAAGAATGCTTCCGTTGAAGGAGACTAGATTATCATTTCGATCCCTTTTAGACGTTATCAAACATGATTGGGTATTTGAAACATTAAATTCGACGAGGTTATTCTTACCCCAAGAGAAAACATTCTCGAGGTAACCGAGGTAGCCCTCCGAGCTATTGGGGTTTGTTTGCTCTTTGGAGGCTAGTCAAACAAAAAGCTATCATGGATTGTACTGTCATCCGCGTAACAATGAATCGGTGCACATGACAAGAGGTCGTTGATGTGCAAAAGAAACAAAGTCGGAGACAGAACCGATCCCTGTAGGACGCCAGCATTTATCGAATGCGAGGAAGAGGTGAAACCGTCAGTAACCGCCTGAATCGACCACCCCCTCAAAAAGATTGCAATTCACGCACATAAGGATGCGGGAAGTCCGTAAGAACGCAGTTTGTTGACAAGCGCTCGATGCCAAACCCGGTCAAAGGCCTTGGAAATGTCCAGTCCAACCGTTTGGGTCTCAACAAAACGTTCCAGGCACCGTCCCCAAACATGCGTCACATAAGCGAGAAGATCACCGCACGAGCGGTTCCGCCGGAATCCGTATTGACGGTCGTTAATAATTTTGTTCTTCTCGAGGTATGCGAGCAGTTTTTCATTTATCACACGTTCCATCACTTTTGACAGAACAGATGTGATCGCTATGGGCGGTAGTAGGCTGGGTTGGAGCGGTCGCCCTTCTTTGGAATGGGGTGAATGAAGAGTAACAGTGGTTCAACGTTTAGATCGTCTCGGATCGTCGAGTTTCTTATTTGATCCCATTTCGGAACTCCTGCCATTCCTCCCAAGTACCTCATTTCGGCAGCTTGGACTCTAGAGCGTGTTCGTTCGTTTAGAATCCATATCTCGTATTCTCGTGCACATACGTAAGCGTCGGGCAGTATATTGTTTTGAACACAGCACACAGCCATCTTTGTCTTGATACTAAGCTCGGCTTTCCTTATCACTGAGCTGTAGAGAGGACGCAACACACCGCTGCCGCACTTATTCTTCGAGCAATTTCTCCGTCTTGCCGTATTAATATTATGGAGAAATATATAAATATAGTGCGGTAATAATGGAACTTAACTTCTTTCATTCCATCTATTACCTTGCGTAATCGGGGCTGCGAGTTAGGCCGGTTACGTAAGATTAGGTTAGGTTATATTTATAAGGTTTAGTTGGGTAATAGCTTAGAAATATCATTTTTTTTTTGAAACTTTATGAGTAAAAATTAAAAATTAAAATAAAAAATATTCATCCTAGACTTGGAGAGAAGTCAATAGATGACGCGTATTAAAAATAAAATGGATAAATATTTATCCAGACACTATCTAGATAGCATTTAGTTCGGGTTGAATCTTGCAATCATAAATAATGGTAGCAGCCAATAATATGCGCGTTAAGAAAAATGAAGATAGTGTTGGTAGTTCTTAGTCGAAGTATGATACAGTTAAAAGTGATCGAATTGGAAATGGGTTCCATAGCTCAATCGGTAGAGCAGTTGGCCATGAATGCTAAGGTATCTGGGTTCGAGTCCCAGTGGAACCAATATCTTTTTCTGATTTTTTTGTCTTCAGATTTTGATTGAGTTTCGCTAATATTGTCTTCATTTAATTAAATAATATAATAATTTCTTAGTCTTACCTCCGGCACCATTATGAGCGCCGGGATGTGCGGAAAGATGGTGTCTCTCGGCGTGGTGGCGTTGGTGGCTGTGATGGAGCAGGATATCCTGTTGGTCCTGCCCCTGCTGTTCCTCACGGACACCCTGAAGTCCACGTATCGCCCAGGCTCCAGTCTCCTCTGCAGGATCACATTGGCCTGGCAGACCGAGTTGTAACGCGTGCAGGGCAGGGTCTCCACCGATACGTCGGAGCGGCCGGCGTCGCCTGGGGTGGCAAATAGATGAGGAGGTTAAATAAACAATATTAATACGTTTGATTGTAAGGGTTTTTTTTTCAGAAAGAAAATATGCGAATGGAAAATTCATAGTAAAATAAAACACGCCTACCGCTGAAAAACTTCGATGTAACTGAAACAGAGGTTGCAATGGAGTTCTCGGCGGTAGAGCCATATTGACAATATTACTGGATATGTGTTATATTTTGTGCGTTATTCGCAATTTAAGACGAATACTAATCAATATAAAAATGTTACAGCTTTTGGTCAATAAAAAACATAGCTTTTTACTATCGAACGCATTATGTCAAAGCTGAGTGGTGGTCGTTCCGTGAGCCATTTGAAAGTACAGGCAACTAACTCTCAATCAATATTCATTTCGTTTGGTTAACAAATAAGCGAAAAAGTAAAAAAAAAAATATTACATTAATTTTAATTAAGATTAGACTTAATTTTAGTGGGCAACTTATTCGCAGTGTAATTTGTTCATGCATTATGATTGCTAAAAAATATTTTTTATTCGGTAAACGTACGGGTGAAGGTTCACCTTACAATCGGGATCTTGTACTATTAAAAAAGCAGGTGCTTGCAGAGAACGTAAAGCAAATAATTCTAAATCTTTTTCGCACAATACTTTTACTCGCACAAGTAAATGAATGAAACTCAACATTGTCTACCTATAGTTAAGATATAATGTAAAATATCAATGAAGTAGAATCTATCAGAGACACTGGGGTAATACAGGATGTTAAATTAAACTAAATCGAACACACTAATGAAGTCATCAAAACAGCCAACAAAATGCTAAGATTTATAATTCGTATGTCAAAACCTTTCCGCAATATAAAGGCTATGTATTTCCTTTACATCGCATATTTCCGCCCCCACTTCAGAACACCCGACACCGATCTGGACTCCTTTCTACCAAGCACTTGAATGCATTGAAAATTGGAAGAATCGAAATAATTTTAAAAATATATATTTTAAACACATAAATTAATTATATACTGAACTTATCATTTCTAATTATACCGAATCCATTAAATTTCACAACATCAGCACTTTTCATAAACGACGTTTAATTTTTGATCAAATGTTATTTAAAAACATGAATAATGACCAGGACTCGCCAGAGCTTACTAAACTAATTAGAAATCATATTCTGTCAATATTCAAGATCGACATGACAATCAAATTATTTCATTTTCCCATATGTAGAACCCGCGTTAGAAAATATCCCCAATTCCCCGTGTAAGCCATACGCAACCTAATATGTGAGCAAATATATCACAAAATTTCAAAATATAGACCATTTTAACAATAACCTTTAGAAATATCGAATAAAAGTAACGCTACGATCGTAAATTAATACAAGACTATGGAATGTGGCAGAATCTTATATACTTAGCCCAAAGTCCTTTTCCTCTATCCTTTACCTAAAATTAATCTTGAGAAACGATAAAACTCCATCTCCAAGCAACATTAGCATACGATACTTATTTTTGGCTTGACTTCATTTCACTTACACAACTTTGTACCTCCTCTTTGTAAAAGCTGTTTGTTTCTCACAAATAAATAAAAAATGAAACACAATATCGTGTAGAATGATTGAATTAATTAATACCGATTGAAATTGAAACTAGATTTGCCAAGTCATCGACGAATGCCGACCATTTTTGACAGTCATTGAGAATGTGAATCGAACATCATGACTGTGATTTGGGATTAATGGTGATCCGACACGCTGACACCATAACTAAATTGTGACTTGATGAATAAAATAAAGACAAACATCACCAGACCACCATTTGGACAATTTGTCTTCCCGGGAGATAACATCTATTAGAACTCAAAACGACCGTAATATAAAATTACATCTCATAAATTCAAGAATGTTGTTGATACTGCATTCCAGACCACTTTTAAATAACATTGAAGCAAAGTCATAGGTACCTACCAACTGATTAATTAGGTATTAGGTATTAGTTTTTTTAAGACTTTTAGGTAAGTTATTACTGATTAATGGTTAAATAATAGGTGGTAATAACATATTACTAACCTCTACATCATGTAATTAAAATTGATTTGTTGCATTTATCAATTAAAATAGGACAATCAATCATTATTATCTACACGATCAGGATGTATGAAGAAAACGAATTTGCTGTTATGATCTAGCTACTAACGACGTCACTTTAAAAGGATAAATAAATATAAAGTCTTTTTTATCCTTCCGAACACGTCTATCCACATTTTTGGCACCTCTAAAATAGTAATGGTCAGAAGAAAAAACAAATAAACAGACAAAAAATAATGATGATTGTAAATTCCATGAGCCTCGCGCGTCGGCAGCTTCCAAGTTCAGGGGGGGGGGGACTTATTTTTTTTATAGAGCTTACATGGAAGGAAAAAAAAAGTATTCTTCAAAATAAACTAGAAATATTTACATAAAGCTGAAGTATACCCGGCGTTGCTCGGTGTTATTAACCGGGCCATCTTAAGCCGTGAAGGGAAGGGGCTTTGGACATACTGCGTTAGGGAGTCACTTTTGAAAGTCGTACACCTTCGTAAAAACAACAAACCACTTTTTTCATAATTTTATTGAAAGGGTTAGTCATTAGTGCAAGAGTGCTATGCGACCTAATCATAATTTAGAGATGTTTGGGGGTGGAAAATTTGTTACAACCCTAGCAAAGATTATAACTTTTTTTTGTCTATTTCCAATTGAGGTAGATGTGTGGTGTGGCTGAAGGGAGTGGTGTATGAATTATTACATTCACAAAACACACGAAAAAAGCACCGCAGAAGAAAATTTTTCGAGGTCGAAGCGCAAACCAATAAATGTTTTCGATTAGAGTCACTGTTTAGACGAAAATTAATTAATTAATATAAGAACGGAAATATTTTAGTATTGCTTAAACCTTAAACCATATCAGCTCAACCGGCTAGCATCCGATTGGACAAATGTGTCGGATTCCCACCCAGGCGTCGCGAAGTCAAAACCACTGCTAGCTAAGTGTTCTATCATTATACAAGCAACATTTTCCGCTAACTTAAAAATGTTTAAAAAAATCCGAGTTCTGGGTCCTAAAGGTGTATCATTTTGGCACTCCCTCCTACATCGGGGCCTTTTGAAATTTGTATATATTATTTGAGTGCTGTGTCCATTGTCATGTGAACCACTTTCATCCCCAAAAACAACATGTTATGCCAAGAAACTTATCCTCTTGTACAAAGTTAATGTTAAAAAAATAAAAAATAAAAATTGCCCCCCTGCTCCCCCCCACCTCCCTTTGCCGACGCCCACAATAAATACTAAAATAATAACGGATAATAATCTCCTTTAACTTAGGTTTGAACAGTTGTGCTTCCCGCTCATCACTGCAAACAACACATGAAACATACTGTTTGTTGTGATGCCTACTGAAATCGTAGGTATGAAAATAGAGTTGAAAACAGCGATCGCGTAAAGCGAAAAATGTTGACTTTTGTGTCTAATTGGAATCGGGCTGAAAATCGGGCTCGTGTATAACGCTTATAACTGTGTCTCAATAAAATCTCTAGATTTCGTATTATTTTTACATGTGGGTTATTTGTTGTCAGATAATATTTTGGAGGACCAAACGACAGTGAGTTTTGAGATGCATTGAATTTCATGGTTGATGCCTTGTAATACGAGTATAATAATAATAACTTATAAATAATTATTTATGAAAGTGTGATAATAATTCACACAATGGACTCATATTCAGTAAACAAGCTAAATTGCCAGTATTAAAAAAAGTGTATTTAGGTAGGTACTTACCGATCATTTCAAACTGAAGCGGGTAATCAAAATCCTGGTCGTGCGCCCGTATTCTGTATATGACGGACCCTACCGCCGCGTCCGCCGGCACCAAGACGAGGCGCATCAGGGTAGCAGAATCGAACACCGGGTCGCCGCTCCGTGCCACGCCGACCCAAGACAGTGCCAGGAGTAGCGCGAGCCATGTACTGAAGAGGTAAATAAACGTATACGGTTAGATAGATTGTTGCTTTCAGTCAATGTTGAGGAAAACAGCGCAAATATTGTGTATGAAATTCACCAGGATCGCAGAAATAGATGAAGTTGATGCGAGTTGCTTCTCCTGAAATTGGCGCTAAAAGTGCATGGTTGGGGACAAACAATATTATTTTATTTTATTTGTTCATTTAATTCCATAATTTTGTGCATGTCGAAAACGATGAAAGATTTTAGTAAACTTTCGAAATCACTGGACTCGCTTAATACGAATATTTTATAGAAAAAAACCTTTAGCTTTTCAGATTATCTTATTTTTAAAACTATAAGACAACTAGGTACATTATTTGCAATATTAGCGAAATTCAACCGAAAATCTGGAGACAGAAACATCGGAAAAAGATATTGGCACTTCTGGGACTCGAACCCAGGACCCTTTGCTTACATGGCAAGTGCTCTACCGACTGAGCTAAGGTGTCTATATTCAATTCGGTCACTTTTAACTGTATCATACTTCGACTAAGAACTATCAACATTATCTTCATTTTCTTAAAGGACATATTATTGGCTGCTTTCTTTATATATGATTGATTGCAAGATTCAACTCGAACTAAATGCTGTCTAGATAGTGTCTGGAAAATTTTTTATCCATTTTATTTTTAATACGCTACATCCGGCGTAGTGCAGCGGTAAGGCGCTTGACTAGCACACCGAAGGTCGCGGGATCGAATCCCGGCGTGGCAAATAAATTTTATTTGATTAATTTGTGTTATTTCACAATTAATTAATTAAAAATAATATATAGTATATTTGCGGCACGTTCCAGAGTGGAAGATACTCTCAGTATCGCCCTGGTGTAAGACCACCATTCAGAATTGAAACGTTGCTTGAAATGGCTTTAGCCGTGTTTGGTGACCAGGTCTGAATAGCCAGGTACTTCCCCACTTTCCTCTTCCCTTTCTCCTTCCCTTCCCCACTACCTTCAGCCTCACAACATACCCCAATTTGGGGATGCCATAGTCTCACTGGCTTCAGATGGGAGCAGTTGGGACTCTTGTGAGGTATTCATGTAAAAAAAAAAAAAAAAAAATCTATTGACTTTTCTGGAAGTAATAAGATAATTAATATTTATATTTATAGCATAATGAATATTTATTTTTAACTTAAGACTTGCAGAAAAGTCAATAGATGTCGCGTATTAAAAATAAAACGAATAAAAATGTATCCAGACACTATCTAGGTAGCATTTAGTTCGAGTTGCATCTTGCAATCATATATGTATAAAGATAACAGCCAATTATATGTGCCTTAAGAAAATTAAGATAATATCGGTAGTTCTTAGTCGAAGTATGATACAGTTAAAAGTGACCGAATTGAATATTGACTTAGCTCAGTTGGTAGAGCACTTGCCATGTAAACAAAGGGTCCTGGGTTCGAGTCCCAGAGGTTACGAACATTTGAAACAGAAAAATCAGAAATATATATGGTCGCATCTAGGAAGTGAATCTAGGACCTGCCTTACCGGGGCTCTAATCTGTGTTCAATTCCTAGATGCGACCAGATCTATATAAAAGGGAAGGGGTAATTAGGGTAATTACGAGGATTACGGTAGAACAGAGCGGTTTACTGTAATCGTCACAAAGACCTATGTCTTTTTTTTCATAAAAAGTAATTACTTTGTGGTGAGGCATTGTATTTTTAAATAAAACACCAATAAAATCCTAACGGTCGTTGTTCACAATCCTATTGAACAACTGTTGAGCCGACATTTTGACTCAACACTCCTCAAATGCACAAATACGCTCTTCACATGTCTATGGCTCTTCCCAACGCAACTCTCCGACCAACAGGCGAATCGAGCGTTATACTAAACAAATCACTTAGTTGATTGGAGACTCGAAAAGTTGGGAACAACGGCCGTTCCTAAGTGTTTATTTAAAAAAAAGGTAATGTAATATACTGGAGTCATTATTTTATTTTTATTATTTTACTTAAGATTCAAAGTTCTTCGCCGCAATAAATAGTTAAGGTAAAAAAAACTGAGATAATTTAGAAGCACTTAAAATCATTAAATAATAATTCTTTTATATTTTCAAATTTTCGTTTGAGTATTAGGTATTTATGATTTATGAAAAGAATCATTTTGTATATAAATTTAGATTACGTAGGTGGGTAAAGGGACAATTAAACTAATAATACAAA
This sequence comes from Limnephilus lunatus, assembly GCA_917563855.2. Lineage (NCBI taxonomy): Eukaryota > Metazoa > Arthropoda > Insecta > Trichoptera > Limnephilidae > Limnephilus > Limnephilus lunatus. The sequence continues at coordinate 30,865,027 of OU830594.1, read as the reverse complement.
GGAAACAAAAGTGAATAACTTTAAGGAAGGGACAAGATAAATTTATTTGCTGGAGATACGACCGTTGTAACATCTAACCTACCAGGATAGCATAAGAGTGTACACGTTAATCTGCTGAAATAACCAATAAAACAGAAGGATGTTCAACACCAAGTAAAATTCGTCAAGGTAAGTGAAATTCACATTTTACTTGTTGTAGTTTCAGTACCTATATGTTGTAAATTCGCTACCATTTTCAAACAGGTTATTTTTCAATGTTTCAAAAATTAAAAGCGGTAATTGAAACAAAAATTTCTACATTTTGGCACTCTATTGCCACAATGTAGCTATTGACAGGAGGCAAATATTATTTCTGTGAACAGAGGATTTTTAAATTAAAAAAAAAAATTTAGACTTGCTTGAAGCGTTAAGCTATTTGTTCGAGCACTACAACCTGAAGAGATTTTTCATAAACTACTTTTCTAATATGTATTACGATTGATGGTAGGTATACCTACGTTAGTAATCGGTTGACTAAAAAATGTACAATCAATTTAACCAACAACTGTTTAACTTCCTCCATTATTGTACGAGCACGCAGGCAGTCCATGGAAAAGCTGCAAAAATATTTAAAAAAACAAACAATGGTTATCTACTTAACCTGAAATATGGATACTTTATAGGTATAGACTTCATTAAAATATAATATCATAGGTCTTTTTACGTGGTTACCTTATGAAAACATATTTTTATTACGTGATTACCTTATGAAAACATATTTTTAAAACAAAATTGGAAAGTTGGATATCAGAGTCGTTAAGATAAGATCAAAATGAATATTATGCATCAGTGTCCATTGTTCACGTTAAATATAGTATAAAACAATGTACGAACGATAAGAGATGTACGATAAGGTTTCTACATTCCTTCTTTCGCTTCTTGTATCTTTTGGCGAAGAAGATATCTCGATTTTTCCATACAATCGGTCCGCACATTTATTTACCTTTCACATTCGTGACATGTTTTAAACAAGCCGAATATTTTAAATTCGAGTTTGTTTATTTTATTCCACATTGTAGTTGCAAGAATTTCGGTCTCTCGATGCAGAAAGCTTTCAATAAAATATCTTGTACAAGTGAAATAATTTTTTTTTACTACAGACTCGAGAGCGTAATTATGTTGAACTGAACTACCTAATTTGTATTGTGGGTGTATAATCTAATTAAACATAACAGCTTTATCAAAAAGTTTTAGGACTTTATTCATAAAATCGAAAATACAAGTTTATTCATCAAAATCGATATGTTCCTGTTAGGGTCAATTGTACAGCCAATAGTCGGCATATTTATTAAAGGGATTTAATTATGGTGAGTGGTCGAAATGGCTTTGCCGGTTAGTACCGGACGCGCCAGGATCTGATCCCGAGGAATCCTCAGCCTCAGACCCGCCAAATCGACCAGCACAGCGGTAGAGCAGAGTTCCCCCTCCCAGAGCGGGGAATTATGTTCTAAGATGTCAGGCATAGGCAGGAATTACCAGGTTTTGTAAATAAAATAAGGTTAATTATAAATGGACTAACCGTATAGGTTTATTTAAAATATTGCATGTAATAGTACAGATAGGATAGAACTTACCCCCACAGACCATAACCGAAAACTAAAGCTAAAGTAATCTGACTATTAACGCGATCGTTTAGACGATGAGGGATCTTCCCGGTGACTAAGGTTGGTGCAGCGGCCCACGTCCCACGGTGATGCGAGCTGACTATATTGGTGGCAGGAACCCTCTGGCATCTGCAGCATGAGCAAATACTCTGGCGCGAGCAAATAAGGCTACTCCACGTCCCACGGTGAAGTAAGCTGGCGCTGATTGCAAATGATGGCCTCTGCAGCATGAGCAAATACTCTGGCGCGAGCAAATAAGGCTACTCCACGTCCCACGGTGAAGTAAGCTGGCGCTGATTGCAAATGATGGCATCTGCAGCATGAGCAAATACTCTGGCGCGAGCAAATAAGGCTACTCCACGTCCCACGGTGAAGTAAGCTGGCGCTGATTGCAAATGATGGCATCTGCAGCATGAGCAAATACTCTGGCGCGAGCAAATAAGGCTACTCCACGTCCCACGGTGAAGTAAGCTGGCGCTGATTGCAAATGATGGCCTCTGCAGCATGAGCAAATACTCTGGCGCGAGCAAATAAGGCTACTCCACGTCCCACGGTGAAGTAAGCTGGCGCTGATTGCAAATGATGAGTCACGCACGTGTATGGTGAATTGATACACCAGGAGATTTCCTGGCGGTGATCGGGTAGAACATTATATTGGCCGGAAATCATACTAGCCCACGGTGTTTCTGGGACTAAAGGCAGGGGCGTTTACTGTCCAGATTGAACTTTCCTATTCCTAAACAAAATACAATTCGGCCATGTGTGAACACAACACTTTTTTCCGGAGCGCGACTCGCGGGGTCGAAACCATAACGGGAACTCAAATAAACTTGTAACGGCACTATAATAACCGCCTGAACTTTACGGGAACTTCTCGAATCTATGATTTGGCACCGATGCACTCCATATTCCCCGATTATCTCGAATGCCCGACTCGACCTCCGGCGGGCGGAAGGCCCGCCGGGGAAGTGCCACCATCCCATTTCCGCTCCTCTCTGGTGTTGCCAGGATGAAAAACAATAGACAATGCTATCGTGCCGCCTCATAGACTCCAGTTCTAACTTAAAACGACAATTAACCTATGTTATATACATAACATTCCCTTCAAAGTACTCCCTGTACCCTGTACGCACGGGTACTATTTACGCTAGCGCTTGATCTAACCCTCGAATTTCAGTATGTCCATCAGAGCCGTTTTCGATTTTTTTTTATGACATTCTCTCGAGTGCTGTTTACGGGTGCGAAGCAGTTTTTTGTCGGTTGAACAGGAAAAAGTCGCAGGGAGCCAGGTTAGGTGAATTCGAAGGCTGCTGGATAGCATTCGTGTTATTTTTGGTCAAAAACTCATGGACAAGAATCGTATTGTGCGACGGTGTGTTACGGCCGCTGTTCCCAACTCTACTAAGCCAAAACTAAGGTTCAAAAGTGCTTAAGCATCACTTAATCATCACTTAGTCCAGATTAAGTGATGCTTAAGCAGTTTTAATCTTAGTTTTGGCTTAGTAGAATTAGAATTATTGTGATGTAAAATTGATGCCATTTTCAGGCTTGTAAAAAACACGCACAAAGGTAGTGGTACTCAGTACGGCGTAACTTTTAAAAAAGTCAAGCTATGACGCTGAAATTTGGAGGGAAGAGTCATAACTAGGGAATGCAATCTCGTTCTCGCGAGATCTCCTTCTAGCGAGATCTCGGCCTTTTTTAGCGAGATTGATCTCGGACGAAAAAAGGGCGAGATCTCGCGAGTTTAACGAGATTGCACTCGAGCATAAAAACGTCTTATTCGAAGCACGAACTGACACGGGCGGAGCTGCAATCTGTAATTTCTCATAGTCTGACTAATTGGTATACATATATTCTTAATTAATCTGTAATATCTAATGGATGTAATAAAATAAAATACTGTTTTGTTTAAAACCACGAGTTTTATTAATTTTTTGAACCGACCGGTTTCGCTTTACTCAAGCATCATCAGGGTACAAATTAATACTAAACAATAAGTCATAATGTGTGCTTATATAAAACAAAATATAGAGGGAGAAAAATTTTTAGAGAGAGACAAAATATAGAGGGAGACAACATGATACAAATATAACAAACACATCGACATTATATTTGTATCATGTTGTCTCCCTCTATATTTTGTCTCTCTCTAAAAATTTTTCTCGCTCTATATTTTGTTTTATATAAGCACACATTATGACTTATTGTTTAGTATTAATTTGTACCCTGATGATGCTTGAGTAAAGCGAAACCGGTCGGTTCAAAAAATTAATAAAACTCGTGGTTTTAAACAAAACAGTATTTTATTTTATTAAATATGTCAAACCACAAAGTGATTGCTTTCTACAATAATATCTAATGGATGTACTGAGTAGATATAGTTTTATTTAATTGATAATGATATCTCAGTTTAATAGCCAACTCAACTTAGATAATAAGTTTTTTTTTGACTTCTCGTTGTTTTGCTTGTTATAAAAGAACTGTTTTATTACAAAAGATTTTTGTTTGATATTAGAAGAGAAGACTGGTTGTTTTTTTTAATTGTTATTTGATAGATACGTATGTAAGTCAAAGTTTACTACTTAGAAGTTTATTAAAAAATTATAGACAAATACGTCAAACAATGTTAGATGCATAAAATAATTTTTATTATTTTTTCCTAATTTATTCAAATATTGTGATTATTTGCAATAAAAAACACACAAAACTGCCAGTCTCGCGAGATTTCGAAATTGGCGAGATCTCGCAGTATTGTTATTCATAAACTCGCGGGATCTCGCTTGAGCCCCAATCTCGCGAGATTTGCATTCCCTAGTCACAACAGATGTGGTAACATAAGAAAAAAAATCAATCGGGTGACTGCTAAGAGTATGGATATTAAGGGGCCGCAACTCGAATTTCTACCGATTTCTTACATATCTCCCTTAAACATTTGAAGTTTTTAAGATCTTTAAAAAAAAAAATTTTTTTTGAAGATAATGTCTAGATGCTGCCTAAGCCAAAACGCAAATTATATGAAATTCTCTCAATAAAAAAAAAATCGAAAAGTATGTTCAAAAATTATTAAAAACAAGTCTGTTTCTATTATCTTATAAATTATATTTGTGAAAAAATTCACAATGTTTCTTTAAATGATACTTAAGATGCTCCCCAAGAGATTTTTGCTCTATTTTAAACGAGTCGTGATTTATTAAACATTTCCGCAATTTTCGGATCGATTTTGGCGCTGTAAATGTTAGCGCTCTCCTCTAACATTCGTAATTTCGTATCTCTCCATCTTCTTCTTTTCGAGCCCGGTTGCGGAGCCTTAAATTCCATCGTTACAAGTTACAGCGGCCGATCCTAAGACTTTTTGATCAAGCTGGTAAATATGTATAAACTTTTGCCGCCGGCTTTTGTTTTCTATTTCGTCAAATTGGTAAACTTAAAATTTTTTAGAGATATTTTAACAGTATTTTTCTTGGACTGTTTTAAAATGAGAACATTTTTTTCTTTGCAGATTCAAAACAATTTAATTCATTCTGGCTTTTTGCGCCGCGCCGGTGTTTTCAGCTCTTCCGATCGGCGTCAACAAAATCTTCCACTACACAGATATATACAAGGATAGCAGAAAAGCGAACTGATAGCAAGATCAGTTTTTCACTATTCCGACCTTATGCGCCGCCACACTGCGTTTAAATCAGTCTTAACAAAATCGTCCACTAAACCAGATATAACCAGGATAGCAGAAAAGCGAAAAGATACGTTTTAGGAAATACGTGTGAGCTGCGACGACGATAGACGATAGTAGTGTAAAACAAATTACAAATTAATACATAGGTAATGATTGTGTTTGTAATATTCTTGGACGAATATTATTATTTTATTTTATATTCCTCACTATTTTTTCCTAAAAGCATTCCTCTAACTGAAAATTAGTTCCTTCAATTCAAGCCAAGAACAATATTAGAAGAAACCATACACATAATTATGACAAGTTAATTAGAATTCAGTGGTTTTCAACCTGTGGTACGCGTACGTCTTGGGGTACGCGAAGCAAGATTGGGGGTACGCGGCACGAATGTAGAATTTAAAACTCAGCAAACGTTTTCAAACTTCGGCGGTTTACGCTCGGTGATTTGGCAGCCTGCCGCAACGTCATACATCTGTCAGTCAGTCAGCTCAGTTTAGAGATTTTTTTGAAAGAAAACAGAAGCATTTAACTGTCAATATCGGTTCGCTATTCTCAAGAACTACTAAAGCACAGGAAACAGCTCTAAAAGCATCATACAGAGAAGTTATCGCATTGCTAAATCAGGAAGAACAGAAAAATTATACAGTTGCAGAGGTTGTAATTATATCGTGTGAAATATCAAAGAAAATAATAAACAAACTGCTGTTAGATAAGACTGTTTCCCGGCGAATTCGGGAAATGTCTCAAGGTGTCGAGATGTCAGTTGTAGGTTGTAGGTAGTGTAAAAAAGAGTCAACATTTTTTTCTGCAAGTAGACGAAAGTACAGACATTTCAAATCAGACCGAACTTATTGTTTGTGTGTGCCATGTTCATCATTGGAGGGTGGGGGGGGGGGGGGGGGGGGACACCCATGCTAGTTACGCCACTAGTTACGGGGTACAATGAATTTGTAGTAAGGGTCAAGGGGTACGCAGACTAAAAAAAGGTTGAAAACCGCTGAATTAGCTCAAGGGCGGATCCAGCTTTGGAGCCAGGGGGGGGGGGGGGTCACATAGTCGTAGTCAAGTCACAAGAAGTTATAATTTAATTTTGATAACAATAGATACAAGTAAAAAGTAGGTATTTGATTAAGTACTTAAATAAAATTGTGACAAAAAATATATAAAAACATTATGTTGAGCAATTTTAATTAGTAGTTCACCTAGATCCTGGACCCAGCCCAGGGGGGGGGGGGGGCTCATGACCCCTATGACCCCCCCCCCCCCCCCCCCCTCCCTGGATCCTAATAATATATAAACAATAAATAAAGAATGAGTAAGATACGTTTTTAAAGTAAAAATGATCCTGCCGGATCCGCCCTGATGATGGACACTGCAACGCTGTCCGAAACGTCGGCTAAAGAAGGAGGTAGCGCAACACGGCATAACACCCCAAAAACAAAAACGAAAAAAAAATAATGAGTAACTTTTAAGCAGCGCTCTTCCTTTAAGCAAATATTACCAGGATGGCAGAGGGTTGATGGGGTAGAATTCTCTTCAGGACGATAAGGTTTAGTTAATGGAGATTCGCACTCAGTTTTGCCGTATTATTCAAACTAGCTCACGTGAAGGAACATAACAATATTCTTTGAAGGCGATACCTAGATTGTATTTTGTACATAGTTAATCTCGAGCACAGCATCCATCATCAAGTATGAAGTTTTAATAACTAATTAAAAAAGAGTTCTAGGTGTTACCGTATCTTTTTCTTTTTTCAGATTTTCGATTGAGTTTCGCCAATATTGTCTTCATTTAATTAAAAAGTAATTCATTATCATGCTTTAAAAGTATCAACTTTAAATTGGGATTTCCTTTGCAAAGGTAAACGTACTCGCACGGGACTGATAGGATTTATAAATAACTCCTATCGCATGTTTGATCCGGAGACGGAATGAATAAATGTACATTTTAAGTGCGATCGGCTTTTCCACGCGAGTTTACAGTGTCTGTGGTTCATTTATTATGGACAGATAAATGGAAAACTGACCCCATTACCGGACAATCGATATCACCCTAATACATAGGCTTCCTACATAACAGTAGATACTAGACTTTTCTATACAGGGTGTTACAACACGTACCCGAAGGATTTTAACTAGCAACAAATTATTTTGGTGTACGATGATATTTTTTCGTACATAATATCATGTTATACAACGAATTTAATTTTACTTGAGTGGAATTAGATCTTATTTGGAATGGGATATTATAAAAAGACATCATTAAAAAATGTGGATTTCATTTTATTTTTATTTTTATTATTATCTACTCTTTTGTAGGTGCGTAATTTAATTGCTGTAAAGTTGGGAGTATGTTTGATTTGTATATTATTTATTTACATATTTAAATTATTACACGACAGATTAATCATCCTTTACATTACAACATTTCTGATTACATTCATAACATTTGAGAATATAGGAGAATAAAAAAGAGTTATTAAATAACTGTTTTAGAAATAGCATCAATAGCGCTGTGCTAGAATATCAGTTCTGCCGTGGAAATATACTAGAATATCTGTTATTCATAAATCGTGGCGACGACTACGGCTAAAGTTGTATATACTTATCTACAATATATATCAAATCCTCAGTCATTTCAAAATGATTTTGTCATTGTACGATTTTTTAAATATAATAATATTACGGTCAAATAATAAGAGTAGGAGGATGAATGCCACTTCTATTCTATTAAGATTAGGTATTTATTTTAATCATACTCATTGTACCTACATGTTACGGGTTACGGCCCGATTAATTATTACCAACTTATGGGCGTTTTACACGATAATTTGTTTCGTACAATATCCATGTATGTCGTCAATCCATAATATGGATTCGGTATGGAAAATGGGACTTGTTCTCTTTGTGCCGATTTTCGTCCAGTTTCAATCACGATATTTGAGAGCTGTCATTGTTTTACGTAACTATTATTTTATTTATTATGTAGAAATGTTCGTGTTTATTTCAAAATATATTTAAAAACTGTTAAAACGACCACAGGTAGACTTTGTAGACTGTATTCAATACTCATTGCGAACGCTGGTTTCTGTTCAGAATTGCAAATTTCGCGTAAATTTTTAATAACTCGCCCAAGCTCACCAATTTTAAAATCCACATACCATCAAGATCAACCCAACAAACCAATTTTTATCATTTTTGCCAGCATGCAGGACTAAAGTTAGAAAACATTTCCCGTAAATGTGTGCACTGTGCAGTGTAACCCAAAATTTAATAATGTAGAATTCTTAGCAATAACCTTAAAAAAACATCGCGCAAGATCGTAAATAAGTAAATGCAAAAGCATAGAATGTACCGGAGCATCGCATATCCTTATCCTATATTCCTCTTCCTCTCCTCTTTACCTACTAATTAATTTTTTAGGGAAAATACGAATCCTATCTCTAAACAACTATTGCAATGTAAGCTGTTTGTTTCTTACAGATAAAAATATATATTTTTAACATTTTGGACAGATATTTCTATATTTATAATCTATAATTTCTATAATTATAATATATTTATAATGTTAAAGGTATTTCCATTTTTTGACAAAATTATATTTCTTCGATCGCAACTATAGCAATGAGTTAGTATGTGTACATCAATGAACTATAAGTATGAAATAGTAGATACGAAAATAATAATCGTGTGAAGACTGTAAAGCAAAGATTTTCAATGTGGGACCTGATATGATTTCCGTATGGGGTAAGGAAAAAATAATCGTGTGAAAGTGTTATTAACCAAATAACATTTAATAATAATAGGAATGGCTCAAGCTTGTTAATTGATTAGCAATAAATGCCGCCTATAATGAACTGCGAACGATCGATAAATCATCCACTGTTTTTATCAAATATTTAACAAAAATTCCAAGAATTAAAACATGAATGCTGTTTTTATAGCTTATTGATCTTGGAATAAATATTTTAAATAATACTAAAAATGATTATCCTGTTTAAATATACATTTTTGCAATTTTAATGGGTACGTTTCGCTATTATCACCCATCGTTACTTAAAGCTATTATTAATATAAAGAGAGATGCATTACATTCATAACACGTTGTTTATAAAATTAACATACAAGAACCATCGATAAAATAATCGATGGTCGCTGCTAAGAACCAACAAAATTTATATTTATGATAAACATTATCATTATTCGTTATCAGGATTTTTTTATTGTTAAATAGTATGTCAGCGAAATATTGATATGCTGGTACATTTATAGACGGGTGAATGCAGATTAAATGCAGTAGTCGGTAATAAAACGTATTTTAAAAGAAGCTAGGCTAGCAGCGCACAATGGAGTGCTAATACACCACCACAACACAAGCATGTGCCTAGCATGGTGGTCGAAAAATCCCCAATGTATGTAATGAAAAATCTAATGAATAAAGAAAACTTTAAAAAAAAATTATACCTGTGGTTAAATACCATCCCAAATGTATGCTAAGAAATCAAAACTGTCAGAGGAAGGACAAAAGCGGACAAGATGTTGATGAGTGGTAAAACAAATGCAAGATTGATGTAGGCGACTACCGATGGAAAAAAATAACAAAGATAATAATAAAAATAATAAAAACGTTTATTCATCAATAGATTTTTTATAAAATTACACCTAATAATAAAAATAAAAACGTTTATTGATCAATAGATTTGTTACAAAATTACACGTTTTGTTCTTTTATCATTGATTCTATTGATGAAAAGGTCACTGCTCAGCTTCAATTCAGTATTTTTACTGGAATGCAGCTGGTTTAAGCAGTGCCTCCAATATAAAACAGAAAATAAAATAAATAGAATTAAATTAAATTACATAAAAAATAATTAAATCAAATCTCTCATTCAACACACACAATATAATACAATATAAATAACAGAAAAAAATATATATATATGAATAAAGTAGTAATGTAAATCAGAATTCAAATTGAAGCCAATAATCTTAATATTAACACTCCAATACAAAATAAAAAATAAATATTTCATCAATTCAAATTCAAGAATAAAATATAATCAAAACAAATAATGTAATGAAATCAAATCAAAAACCAAAACAAAAACACAAGATATTGGGCATGTACGAGTATGAAAATGAACGAGGAGATGATTTTAAGGGTAATTAAATAGAGTATGAAGTTGAGGATGTACTCGTACCAAGCACCAGGAAGAGTATCGAGCAATGCAAAGAATCGGAATAAAATAAAAGAAGTGAATGTGTTGTGTGGAATTATTTACATCTGCCAACTTTTGTGGGAAAATAGTGTAATGTTTGGATGAGTAATTTTATGGATCGAGTAAAATGTTGAAACTTGTTAATTATATTACAAAGAATCAAATATATTAAAAGGAAACATATAAAGGGGGATGTCCCAGCAGCAGTCGTTAATATGCTGGGTATTTGGTATATGGAAAGCAGAAAATTACATTCAATGCGCAGGAACTTCTTCAAGACCCTTATTCCTACAATGCGGAGTCAGGCAGGGGGGTAAAATGTCTCCTACTCTATTAAATGTCCACATAAACGACCTCCTTTAGGAGCTCAAAACTCACGGATTGGATGCCATATTTGCGGACAAGGCAGTAACAAAAAAAGGCTGATATGGTACTGTTAAAAACCCTCGATTAGCGATGAGACCACCAGTACGAATATGTGAAGAGTACGTAATTAACTTGTTTTATAGTACATATTAAAAGTCAGTCATCGTCATATTCAAACACAATACGGAGTCACTAAATATTTCACCAATCTGGCTAGAATATAATGATCTGCTTGTGGCCTAAAAAGTTAAGTATTTGGGACTTAGCCTTACGGAAGACATGAAAGATATAGAAGACATGGAACGACAAACAAGAGCAATTAATAAACAGGCCACAATGCTCTCAAGGCGGTAGACGATGTCAGGAAATTTCTTTTTAAAACATACTGCACTGGCCTGTACACATCTGAGCTGTGGACACAATACCCAGCAGCGCATTGGGACAAGCTGGAGTGTGCTAAAATAATTCATACAGGCAACTTATGCAACTTCCAAGGTGACAACTTCCAACTACAGTGACTCCATGATGTTCACCGAAGAGAAGGTGCAATCATTTCTCGCCCTACTTCGCCATCGACCAGCCAGCTTCTGGTGCAGGACTTGTTTAGGATGTGTAGGAAGTCCACCAATGTCATTGTCGTGGATGCATCCGAGAGTGGCACAGGCTCTTTACTAAATAGGCAATGCATGCAGATGATGATGAGGCGACTTCCCTGGTGGACGACCCTTTAACATTTATTTTAATTAATTAAATTTATTTTATTTTTAATTTAATTTGACTTATTGACTTCTTATATGATAAAATATAGGTTCGTACCTATATTTTTTTTTTTATTTCAGTTATTTAATTTTTCCTTCTTTATAATGTAATAATTGTACCTATATGTAATATGGCAGACTGGGATTGCACTATCCTCCAGTCCTGCAGAATTAAAAACTTAAATAAAAAATAACCATTGGTTTGAAAAGATCTACCATCACCACTACCACTGGTAAATAAAATTGTTATATCATTTCGATTAAATTTAAACGTTGCTTTATTTATTTATCAACGTTCGTTGCGACAGCTGTAGAACCATTTATGGAAGGATCATTAAACTTACCATCAGCATCATACCACCCAGAAAAGCGTAGCCCATAATATTTTAAAATAAATTATTTGCGATGTGGTGCGACGAGTAATGTACTAATATAATCTCCCGACTTGAAGTCAAATGCGAACACCATTATGCCACGTCCACAATGATTTCATTTTATTAATTTCTACTTCTACATAGATATGTAATATACTCGAGAAGCCGTTATACTTGAAGCCTGAAATAGCATTATCCTAGACAGGCTTGATGAATGATTGTTTCGTTGTATGCTGTTAACTCAAAGGATTGCGTGAAATATTGCGTGTCAAGTCTCCTTCAAAATGGTTCTACATACCTGTACTTATTTTAAACGCGCTAACGCCGGTAACTATTTTACTTGAAATTCGCGTAAAATGGCATATCCGCGGTTGTTAGCATTTCGTAGCGATTTGTCTTGTGAGTCGGGTACCATAACTACGGGCGATAAATTTATCTTACCAGATGCCATAAACTTCTTTGGCAGATTCCTCTGATCTCAGATATAGAATTACTAAATCATATTATAATTTACACCGTCTCCTCGTAACCACATCTTGGATTGATTGGAGAAGACTTGAGAGGTCGTAGAAATACAAAATATTAACTGACTGAGGTTGTAAGCGTCATCCAAAGATAAGTCGAAATTCGAGGTCATCAACATCAGATAAATTAATTGTACATAAATTATGTGTCTATCAGTGGACTGAATTTGTACAATTTGAAGGCGTCTTGTATCGGGATTCCATAATACACAATAGAAAATCAGCAGTCGAATTCGCATAGAAAATTAGTTTGATCATCTGGTTTTTGGTTGTTAGTTTTCACTATAAAACCGAACCAAAGGGTACCTACGTAATGTTATATTATCAATCGTATGAAATGAAGGCGCTATTATAAAATTTGTTATGTTACCTATTTCAATTAAAGCTATCCCACGGTATCTGCGAGTCTCGCTTGGGAGTCACGCTCGCACCCCGGAGGCGCAACGTGTTCCGGGATCGCAGTAAAGCGAGGAGAGCTTTCCTCTCCCAGTCAGGGAACAAACAGCTAACAGCGGAAGGTGAGTGGTACTGAGTTGTGTGGCTGGCATACAGACAAGATGTTTGGCATGGTGGAAAAGCTCGACGCCGTATTTGTTTATGATGTAGAAACGTGTACACAATAAGTCTAGCTGAAGATAGAAATAATAAAATTACGTCGAAATAGTAAGCAAGAATATCTATTCTGTTTATGTGCCTAATACACAATAATGGAAAAGTTGAATCAACTTCGTTATGAAGGCAATTTTATTTCTAACTAGGTACATAGGTAAGAGTTTTTTCATATCCGATGGGCTACAGGTAAGAACCCGAATTTAACTACTGTGATTAAAAATATTTTTAGTTCAAAGGAGTGTAAGGAGAATATATGGAGCAAATGTGAATGGTAGAAGAAGTCGAGGACGCCCAAGAAAGACATGGTACGACCAAGTGAATCAGATACTTGAGTCGGGCCATGTCAAGAGTCAGAATAATAGAAGAGCATGTATGAGACGATGTATGAATATAGTGGGTGGGATGATTTTGGGGGAGGGGAAGAACGGTGGGGAGAGTCAACATAACATGGGAATAATAAGAAACAAACAAAAATAAACCAAATTTGTTAAGTGTAGTTTTGGTAGTGATTTATGTATTTTTTAACAAAAGTGTTTAGGAAAGCAAAAGCATTTTTTTTGGTGGGCGGTTCAAGAGTATAAAGATTTGCTTAGAATTTATTTCCTGTGATTGAAGTATAAGGCTTCATATAATGATAATCTTATAAGAAAAGTGTAATTAGAATAGTTTATAGGCTATATAAGAAATTTACTCTCAGGTAGATATATTCAATTATGGTATATGAGAGCCTAAAAAGGATATTTAAAAGAAAAAAGTAAAAATTGAATGCCTCAGACTAGTGTTTTCCGGGACGCTTAGTTCAGAGATGTAAGCACAATTTGTTCTGGATTATTATATTGTAACAGGTGTTATTGTTCGATTGTTACAAAGCCAGAGCAGCGTAGACTAGACAAAAATGTCAGAAACCAGAAGGTGTACTCGTTACCAAGATGTTTAATGATCCCTGTTCCAATAAATAATACATTTGATTAATTATAACGCTAATTGAATCAATGTTCGCCCTCGCAAGCGAGCCTTGAATGTTAATAAGTTAATATGGTCGGACATGTAGAAAAACAAAGCCTACATTAGCGCCGCATTCCTTACCCAATCTCCGCTGTTAGTGGCGCCAGCGAACGACAATAAGCATGAAATAATAAATTCAACATGAAATTAAAGCGTGTTTTTACCCAAGGTAGAATTGAATACTGATTTAAAGAATAAATTATCTACGGTAATGGTTATCATTTATTACTGATAGATGGACTAGAAAAAATGCGCTCTGCTGTCAGAAATATTGTCATGTTCGAACTAACTTGTAAATATTTTTAATTTTGAGGAACGTATTTTTCAATAATAATAAAAATTTGGTGATTTTCATTCAAGGAAGCTGTTCAAAATTGCATGGTTCTTTGATATAATACATTTGGACGAGTAATCTCAAATACAGGGAAGAAATGTGTTCGTCTGAATAAACTCATGAACGGTGAGGCTGGAATCATGACATTTTGCACAGATTTTTTTTTTGAAATTCAATACTAACGGAACTATTTCAAATCGCAGTGTTGTTTCCATTACGAGTTAAGGATCTTTGAAATATCAATTTAACTGACAAAAATAAAAAAAAATCTATATTTGGTTGTTCATTAAAGAAAGTACTATTTTTAATAATCTTATAGTTTTATGGTGCACATTTTGATAAACAAAAACATTACTTATTGTTAATTGGTCAATAATAAAAAAAAAATTTGGTGATATGATATAAAATCGTTTGTTTTTTTTTTATTTCGATGGATAATATGGGAAACTTACTGGCCTCGTAGTACAATAATGTAATTGTTTATTAACATCACATGGAGAACCCAAAAAAACTTTAACAATTTTTTTTTAAATTCCGTTCCAAAAAATTCCAAATTCGATTTTCTGGAAAACGAAAGCGAAAAAAGTTATATCACAAAACCGATTTCAATGTGTTGTATGTTAACCAGTTTCACGCTTGTACTACGAGTTTCATTTCAAATTCAAGTTTATTATTTGATAAGGAAACAGATTAAAAGTAGTTTTTTTATGGGTATATTTCAATAACCCCACGTTAAAAAAAAACACTTCATTCACGATGTATCTATTCTTTGATTCGACTGATAATAATATTGTAATAATAAGTATGATAAAATGAATGCTTTGGTGTAGCTTTAATATTTATTTATAAGATATTAATAAGACAAGCTATGGATATTGTACTAAATTATTCAATACTTCGTTAGTAAAATCGTATAATAAACGTGTTTTATTTTCATGTTATGTATTACATTCAATTAAAAATCCGTCAAAATAAATAAATAAACCTTTAGAACAAAGTTTCATTGATTATTTTCTTTTTGAATTAAAAGGGTTTTCACATAAATATGGGTAATATTATTTAAACAAGAGAAATAATTTAGAACATGAGAAAGAAATAATAAAAATAAAATTACAGTAGATAAAAAAAATTCCTACATGAAGGGAAAATACAAAAACAAAAATGAAATAAATACAGTGATTAAATAGGTCAAATAGTGTAAAGATTAAAATGAGAGGATAGCTACTAAAAATAAATGCCTTGCGTCATTTTAATATTTATTTGGTTTTTGGCTTTTAAACGATTTTCTTGGTGGGCTATTTGCGATGATGGTTATACATAAAATATCAAAATACTATATATATATTCGTTGATGAGTTGATGATCTTCAAAATGATTTATAATAATTTCGTTTGCTTCTCTATTTAACATTAAACACAAATTATGTTATAATTATCGTTCAATACAAAATGAGATAGGGAGCACAAAAGTGCAAAAAAAGAATAAAAACCTTAATGCGTCAAAACATAAAGCAGAATGAGTGTATGGAGAATAATATATTTTTGACTCGAATGTGAATGGTGGAAAAAATTAGGGGTGCACGAGGAAGATGTAACACGATCTGACGATCAAGTGAACCAGATACTTGAGTCGGCCCATGTCAAGAGCCGGAATAATAGAGGGTATGTATTAGACGATGTATTAATGTGAATGAAGCAAGGAGTGAGTGACAAGACCGAGTTGTTTCGCAGTCCATCCTCTCTATCTACCTCTATGTTGAAACGGCATGATGGTTAGTTAGTTATAAACAGAAATCTGTTTGTTTATCAAACCGCAACGAAGAACCTCAGCATTTATGATTTTGGTATTGTTTTTCTGGAATGTATAGGTCAATGCCTCTTTCCATTTTTGATACTGACAATTCGTGGTGGAAATCAATTTTATAAACTGAAGAAGTTTTAAGTTTTTTCCACCTTTTTTTTAAATTTGAGGGTCATAAATAAAAATATATCTGTAAAATTATTGCACTAAACTTAATTGATTTACTATTTTGTAATAGAATTGTTCGATATAATATCATCAATGCCTCTATTTTCAGTTGGCAACGTAATTCACAAGAAATCTCTGCTTTAAGGCTTTCATTAAATGTACTCGGAAATAATATTGTTTTTTTTTTTAAATATTAAATGTTTGTTACATTAAACCACATAGGAAAATGATTTTCCTCAGGGCCTAATTCATATTTGGGGATGCTGTATGAAGGGTTTTTTTAAGAAAAAGAAGGAGAGGAAATTCTGGGAAGGAAACGGGAATGATGGGTGGGTAGGAATCTAGGGGTCAGTTTGTCCAGGAGAGACAGACGTATGAAATCATTTCTCACCCGGAGATGTCAGAGGGTCTCCCCAAACCGGCCTCTCACCAAGCTGGTGAGCAGGCGAATCCGCCGCCAAGGCCTGAACACACCTCACTCTCTGAACCTGGCACCCCTGCTAAGAAACCGAAAGTAGCAAACCACTTGGGGTGACCAATGGCAGAGATGTTGGTAAATCCAATAAGTGGTTCCCAGGGCGGCGGTACCCATACCCGCCTCTTAAAATTTTATCAACTTTAATTTGTGGAACTCCTTCTTTTTCATTTTATACATTCAATAATATTAATATTCAATTTATAAAGTTTGATGTTTGATACCACAGTTTACTATAGGCAAGGAAAAACCCCAAGCAAGGAAGGAATGGATAACCGACGAGATCCTAAATATGATAAAGGATAGAAGAGAGCTCAAAAATGATAAAAGAGCTAAATCACAAAAGAAATACAAAGTGCTGAGAAACAAAATAAATAGAGAGTCAAGAATAGCCAAAGAAACATTCTACCAGAATAAATGCGATGAGATAAACGACGACCTCAAGAGAGGAAATGTAGAAAAAAGAGCCACGCTGCGGTGAAAGATTTCTTTGGGATGAGAGTTGGAAAGGGTGTTGCGATAGAAAGGGAAGACGGCAAAATACTTTTCGAAAACGACCAAATAGGAGAGAGATGGAAAAGATATCTCGAAATGCTGTACAATCGAAAGAAAAATAATGACAACGACACATTGATAGAAATAGAAAATGAGGTAGACGCAGATGATTTGGGAGATCCAATCACTAGAGAAGAGTTTGACCTCGCACTGAAAAGCCTCAAAAACGGGAAAGCACCCGGAATCGATGACGTTCCGGTTGAACTAATTAAGCCAGCAGGAAAACGAACTACAGATGCCCTGTTTAAAATGATACAGAAAATGTATAAGGCTGGAGAGATACCAGAGGATTTCGAGAAATGCCTAATTGTCGCATTACCAAAGAAGGCAGGCACAACGAAATGTGAACAACACAGAACTCTTAGCCTAATATCCCATGCCTCAAAAATATTGACTAATATCATTCTAAAAAGAATCTAGCCAAAAGTAGAGAACATCCTTTCCGGAGACCAGTATGGCTTTAAAAGAGGTGTAAGAACCAGAGAAGCAATATTTTCACTACGAATACTACTAGAAAAAAGAATGAAAAGAAACCAAAACACATTCATCGCATTCATAGAACTGGAGAAGGCTTTCGACAAAGTATGAATGGAAAAGACTCTTCGAGATTCTGAAGAGAATTGATATCAAATATAGTGATAGACGAATAATCCAGGCGCTATATAAGAATGATGCCGCTATAATTAGATGTGACAATGATACAAAAGAAGCCAGTATAAGACAAGGGGTGAGACAGGGATGCTCTCTGTCACCTGTTCTTTTTAACGCTTATATACAGAGTGCAATTGATGATTTGAGAGAGCGAATGAGTCACATAAAAGGTGTAAAGATACACGGGCAAAGGGTGGATATGATAAGGTTTGATGACGATATTGCTATGGTTGCTGAAAGCGAAGAAGAACTGCAAGAGGCCTTAATAACCATGCAAAGCATTCTTCAAAACAACTACAACATGAAGATAAATAAAGACAAAACAAAGCTGCTGACTGTAGGCCGAACGCAACATCAGATGAGAGTAGAGATGGCAGGAGTTCCACTAAAGAACACCAAGGAGTTTGTCTATCTCGGAAGCAAAATAACATGGGACAGTCGGTCTAAGAGCGAGGTCGACAGCCGTATACACCAGGCCAGGCTTGCATTCAATAATAGAATCGAATTATATAGACCTAAAACTGAGAATACTCCTCAACAAGACCTATGTATGGAGTATCTTGATATACGGCTGCGAACAATGGTGCCTATCCGAAAGAGATAAATGGAGATTAGAGGCTTTTGAGATGTGGTCCTATGGAATATTGGGAATTTCCTGGAGAGACCACATTATAAATGAGGAGGTTCTCCAAAGAATTGAAGGAGGAAGACACCTGCTCAGGACCTTTCCCGAAAGGCGTGCAAGATGGATCGACTATGTAATACGACAAGAAGGCCTCTTGCATGCCATAATGGAGGGTATGACCGAGGGGACAAACTGTAGGGGACGCCCACGCCGAGAGTACCTGGAGGACCTGCTGGTGGACGTGCACTGCTCATCATATGCAGACTTCAAAAGAGCCGCACAAGACAGGGAAGAATGGAAGAGAAGAATAGATGAAATTGCTGCAAACCAATCCCAGGATTGAAACCAGAGAGAGAGAGACCACAGTTTGATAATGCCTTCAGAAAGCGAAACAGCTATCGCGCGTAATAATAATTACACAGCAGAACTTATTTATAAATAAACTTCTTTAATAAAATGAATAAAAATATTGTATAATTTTATCTGGCAACCCTAAAATATAACAAGACCCACACAAGACGCCTCACCTGTCAAATAATCCGACATTAATGAAGGCATGTTCAAATGAAAGAAGTACGCGTCAAAATAATAATTATTGAGTTCAGGTGAGATCTTTCGTGCCTTTTATAATTAAGAGGACGCCTCTCCTACATTCCATAATGAGAATTTGAATGGATTGTACGGCGAAACAAACGCTTGCAGGCATTTCACTTATAATATATATAATTTATTATATTTTGCCAAAATAGGTATTTAATTTAATTGGTATTTTTGTTACGAGGCAATGATAATAAACTTAGGTACCGAATCTGTCTTTTAAAAGAATTCCGACGTGGTTTTTAGCTGTTTTATATTGTATTACAAATACATGTTTTTCAATTTCAGTGGAATTTTATTTTATGAAGTAGATTAACGAATTTGTAACAAGTTGTATGCAAGCAATACCTACATCGTGTTCGCATCCACACTCACTTCGCATCGACTCATTCTAAATCCATAATGATTTCACCAAGCTATTTAAATCCATAATGATTTAACCAAGCTATTTAAATCCATAATGATTTAACAAAGCTATTTAAATTCATAATATTTATTTATCTTAACTCTCGGAAAAGGAGTAGGTCTCGGATTAAATTCCGGTCGATATGGAATTATTCCCAATTATGTCATTTATTACAGACAATGTGTTTAAAATGTCGTGAGGTGAGGGAAAATTCTATATTTTGTCTGTAACTCAAAGAGCAATTTCAATGCCCAATAAGTTAAATTATTTTTAATAGATTCTTGATTGTTTAAAGATTTGTCTGTAAGTAATTATTAGATCCACGTGTTTTGATCAGAGATTTTACAAATTGAAGGGAAGGCCACTCTCCGCATTCCATGGTCGTTACAATATAATTACAGTTTAAAAATGCACAATGAAACGAAACATGCAGTTTTTCTTTTTACAGACTATGAAACTTTATTATTTGTTGTCTCACGCAACCATCACTACCCTTCTCACCTGAGTGGATAGGAATTGGATAGGTAAAATAGCAATTTTCTATGTGTTTACCGTGAAACCTTGATAAATAACTTACAGGGTAAACTTTTGCTTGAACAATTCGAAATTTAACCTAGTCGAAAATCATGTACACTTTTCAAATCTCTCTCAACCATTTTTATTTTCGTGCAAAACTGCTGATAATAAAAATAATAATAAATAACTTATATCATTGATGTCGCTATTCCAAATTCTTGTAACATTCAGAAAACTGTTTCTGAAAAAATAAGAAAATAAACAGATTTAAGAAATGAGATTAAAAGAATTTGGCATTCTCAGACTATAAAAATATTACCATTTGTTATTTCAGCTACTGGCATTATACCTAGCTCTCTCATTCAAAATTTAGGCATATTAGATTTGTCAAAAAAATTGTATATAAAAATGCAAAAGTCGGTCATTTTAAATACATGTAGGATTACGAAAGATTTTTAAATATTTATATTGAGGGATCAGTAGGATTTATCGGACCAGTTAGGATTTCATCAGAGCCGAACCCTCTGATATGAAAATATCTGGAGTCGGTGAAATATTTTCCCATTATGTTTCTGGTGGATTGACGTATTGTTCTCTTATTGTCTTGTATTTATTATACTTATATAGTGCAATTACATTGCGTGAATTTACTAGATAATCATTTGTGGAAAAGTGTGTGGAAGGGTTTAGTCTTTCATTTGGGAAAGATTTAACCCGGACATAAAATCTGGAGCACCGTATAATATTTGGACGATTTATATAGCGCCGTTTTTGTGAAAAATCACCTCAAGGGCGCTGAATTATCTATATTATCTATATTTAAACATGAAGTTTCTAACCAAAATTTTCTCAGCTATTCCATGGAGAAGACGTCCAGTAAGTTTCCCCAGACAAAGTAGGTAAAATAAATATAGATATTACATGGAGAGAAGTATAGGACCTTTAGTGGACCGAGGTCACTGAAATAGCGCTAGATGTGGTCGCCCAGAGGCACGTAGTTGGCTAAAAGACCCCGATCCGTTTTGGAAAAGGGAACGAAAATGATAACGGTGATTTATTTCTCATGCTTTTGTATTTTTCGGTATCTTGACATGAACTATGACCTACCTAATCATATGACTCCGACCACGTTACCCAAAAACTTAACGTTATGCAAAATATCTTGAGCAATGAGAAAAATCTTGGGCTTTTAAAATAATATAATGCAAGGAATAAAATTTAAAAAATCACCCCCTTAACTGGCGTCTTTAGCAGACTATCAAATAATGGCAGTAAACAATTTAAAAAAGGTATTATAGTTTTACTCTGGTACAATCACATCTAAACTACTTAATCAAAAAGTTATTTCACTTTAATTCCAGAATATCTACCAACAAATTATACGAGAACACAAAAATTTGTAATGATTTTATTTATGTAGCCATTTTGGTTAAATAAGTGAAACTGTCATTTTCATATTCAGATATTAAAAAATTGCCCTTTTTCTGTTGATATAATAAATATTCTTCCGGCACCGCTTTTTTCATTGATTTGTTATCCGCACCGAATTAATCTATTCGTCCATTTCTGAATATTATTAATTATTATTATTACATATGTAGGTACATCAGTATTGGTTTTTGAAACTCAATCTCACATTGTTTTAGCGTAACTATCGAAAGGATCTCATTTTTACATTTTATTTTAACTATTTTCCAAGATACGGAGTCTTTGATATTTTTTATACGACTATGTATTGATAAAAGGATCTTCTAGTATAAATTATATCAACGATTGCACAGTCATACAACGTATCAACTTGTTACTCAAAGGTTTCAACAAACAACAGTAGGCACTAGGCAAAGTACCTCCCAACTGCAATGGAAACCAGCAACATTCCATAAATAATTCCCTTATCTGACTCGTAATAAAAGTAAACGTTACATAAATTACAAATCACATCAGTTAGTTGGAGTTGTTGGTTGCGAGCGATGCAAGCGCATGCAATAGAGAATGATACACGCTTCTTGCATTAGATGCAGATTATATTGCAGATCGTCTTTATTCCTGCCAGCTTCTCCTTGACCGAGTTATTGAGTTGCGGTAGAGCAGGATTAAACTCAACAGCCGGGTTAATGTGTTGTTTAACGATGATTTAAACGGAGTTTATTGTTAATCTTGAGATTGTAATCTATTTGAAAATCAGCTACTGATAAACGTATAGAATAGTAATATTACATTGGATGCAAGATGCAAAGCCGTTATCAATGTTGAAAGAATGATCTTTTTGATTTGAGCTTACGTTACCTAGTTGGAATTTTTATGATTTTTTTTTAAATTAGTCGCTAGTTAACGTAATTCATTAAATGATTAATTCTTTAAAAATTAGCGGTCTCCAAAGTTATTATTTTTATTATTTGTTCACATAAATATGTAATGTGAATTAAAATAAATAGTTTTGTCCGTATGAAAACTCTAACTAACTAACAATCACGCCGTTTCTCCGCAGGGGTAGGCAGAGAGGACGGACCTCCAAATAACTCGGTCTTGGCACACACTCTTTGCCTCATCCACATCCATACATCGCCTCATGAAAACTCAATTCTTCCAATAAAGGCATACAAATACACATTGGATTGAATCATATAATTTTTCAGCATAAATTGTACAGAGGGTTTTTCCTAAAATAATTAAATTACCGCCATCTATGAACAGGCAGATCATTCATTATTTTATGTTTACCCTGACTTAGGCATCCGTTCAACTGTTTGTTTTTGTATTTCGTATGATTTGAATTTACACAGATTTCAGATTTGTTTTCCTCACCATCTAAAAATTGTCGGTTTTCCAATTTCCAGTATAACTGGCTTTGCGCGACATTTTTTTATGGATTTTTTTCTAGCAATTCAGGCGGTAGCCATTTTTGAATTTTTAAAGGTGATTTTTAATGTAAGTTTTGATGCAATTTTTTTTAATGTTTACTTTTACGTATTTTTTTATAATTTAATAAAATATAATATTTTTGGTATCCACACTACGATTTGTCATTTTATGCGAAATACTTACTCCCACTGAGACATAATGTTTCTTCAAATGAAAGAAGCAATAACTTCTAAACTATTGATAAAAAGAACAACAAAATTGACCAATTTATTTTATAATTCAATTTTATAACTATTGGCATCAAGCATCAAATATGTTCTACCACTGCTAGTTTCAATTCAAGTCTGAAAGGTTCAAGTCAAACCGTTTTTTCTTTACTAAAGAGGCTTCTTTAAACTATGTGTTACTGTATTTAAACCGAACCGAACGGTACAGTTGGTTACCAACGAACAAATATTTCAATCCCAAATATGGTCAAAAGCACAGAGGCACGAATGTTTTTTCTGGGGTCGAATTTGGTGCTTACCGTTCGATAATCAACTCACGGTATGGCCCTGCCACTGAGAACCTTTCTTTCTGGTAGGTATGCGTCGTTTATGAGAATGAGTGAGAGGTTATAACGGAGCTAAAAGAGAGAATGGCCTTATCCAAAACATCTGTATCGACATATAACCCTTTAGTGATCACGAGGATTAAAACCACTGGAGCAATCGAGACAAATAAATTTGTCTCAATTGCTCAAGATTTCCCAGAAGGTCATTTTTTTAATTTTTCGCCAACATTAAGAAAAATCATACCATCGAATTTTAACATGAAGACATAAAAACTTATTATAGTTTTATATAGCCATTGAATTATCTTGTATTTTACCGTTTATCTCATATTTGTAAGATTTATAAAAAAGTTATTAAAAAATTGTAAAATTTATAATCGCACAAATCCTGCATGTTTTTATACTTGAAACTGCCGTGAGGTATACTTATTTGAGTCAACATAAAATATTTTCGATTTCTGTATGTTGTCTGTGGTATACTTGATAATGAAAGGCATACCTAAGAAAAAACTACTTAATTTTAACCGTAAACAGCTGATCAAAAAATCGGCGGGAAAAAAATATTATAAAATTTATTTTTAACATCGTTCTAAAATAGTCTACGAAGTTTGGATTTGCGACATCTATGGTCATAATAGATAAAGCATTTCAAAAGCTTCGTTTTAAAATAAATGGCTGGCCAATGAAATGTTTTGAATAAGTACAATAAATGTTTTACGAATGGTAGGAAAATGTGGTCCATTTTTGGACCACTATCAATCGCAGAAAAAAAAAAGTGGTCCATTTTTCGACCGAAATCGCTCCAGTGGCTGAGTAACAGTAACAATCATAAAAAACAGCTAGAGTATGAATAAATATTATTTCCATTTCGTTACGGTTTGATATGTGGGGTAATTTGGTAACCCCACATGGGATCCCATGTTATATTTGCCATTTTGGCTTCCCAAAGGTTAAGCGCGCATTTTGACTTGAACATAATGCAAAGAGAAAATCATACATCATCGTCCACGCCTACGCTCATAAAGATGCAAACTAGGCCAAATTACTCAACTTTAGCACTGTTATTCATCTATGTATGCCTACAAAAACCATTAATAATAGGTTCTCTCTTCAGAAGCTGATTATTGCATAATCTCACTAAATCTATTATGACGCTGTACATAATACTACATAACCACGCACAAGGTTCCTAAATATTATTTAAGTATATTGTATGAGAATACATTGGAAGTACCCGCGATTAAAGCATCACTTCAAAAAGTCCACAATCTACGTGGAAAGGGGCCCTTACAGTAACAGCATTAAAAATAATAAACTATTTCATTTGGAATGCCACAAATTGGTCGTCCCAAATTACTGCCAGGGTCGACACCACGACCTGCTAGCTACCAGGGCCGCCGAGAGGGTATGTTGGCCAAGTCTGAAACTAGGGGCCCGGGCCTAAGGGGGGGGGCCGGGACGGGCCCCGGATTTTTAACTAATAAAAGCCAATGACACTCGGAGCGGACGCGGGCCGGGCCCGCAGGCTCCGTAGGCCCAGCGGTCAAGCACGCCATCGTGCCGGCTAATATCAAGCAATGTTATTTTTAACACTGACAAATCAAAATGATATTATGTATCTAAAAAGATAAATGGAGTCTTAGAAAAAATAAATCAAGTGTCATGTTCCGTACATTGAAAATTAAAACCCTTCAAAACAAAATTCAAGTTCCATTATATTCACCATGTGCTGCGCATAGTCTCACTTATGTAGAGAAGATGCGGTTCAATCTTGTGTAGAGGCTATTACGTTCTTAGAAATCGTCCAAAAGTGCTACAATGTATTCAGTTTAAGTCCACGAAGATGGGAAATTCTGCAAGAAAGCATTGGGTGTTCGCTTCACTCTCATTCTAAAACAAGATGGTCTGCAAGAGTTGACAGCGTGCGGCCTTTTGCTGCTCATATTCCTGGACTGAAAGTTGCTATTAGTAAGATTAAAGAGCTTTATCTCACTCCTCAAACTTTGGCCGAAATTAAGGGCATTGAACAGTATATGAATACATTTGAATGTCTACTTATGTTGTCGACATGGTTTAAAGTGTTGTCTGAAATAAACTCCTGGAGTATAGTTTTGCAAGCGAGACAAGCAACCCGGACGTGGAAGTTGTCCAAAAAAAACCTAACTACCCTTCGTTCTAAGTGGACTACAATATAAGAAGAATGTTAACTTGTGGCTGAGAATATTGGAATTTCACAAGAACTCCCAAAAAAAAGAAAAAGTTTTGGCTGATAAAAGTCATGAAAAACAGATCGATTGTCCAGAAGAGAACTTTAAAATTAATGTTTTTTATGTGTTGTTTGACAATGTCATTGGAAACTTGACCCGAAGATAGAAAGCTGTCAACAATATTAATGAATTGTTTAAGTTTCTTTGGCAATACCTAAGTATGACTCACGAATAACTAAAGGAAAGGGTGAAAAACTGGTGTGATCTCTATAAAACTGATGTATCTGAAGAAGAAAAGATTTTGGAAATCGAACACTTTAAAACTATTCAACCAGGAAACTTTTCAGAACATTTAAATCCACCGCAGTTACTAAATACTCTTTCAAACCAAAAACTGTAAAATCTATTCCCTAATGTAGTAATTGCCATTCGAATTTTCTGTACTCTGCCTGTAACAGTTGCGTAAGCAGAAAGATCTTTTAGTTTGTTGTCTAGAGTGAAAAACTTTTTGCGTTCCACAATGGGTCAAGAACGTTTAACAAGTTTGGGAATGTTATCTTTAGAAAATGGTCTGGCCAGAAACTTGGACTTTGCTGATGTTATAAATATGTAGCTTTGCAAACAAGAATAGTAGAAAAGCAATATTGTAAATGACAATTTTTTTATGCCTATATTATTGTTGTATATTTTGTGGAGTTTTTACTAGAATTTTTAAAATATTCCAATTTAGTATTCCATTACTAACATATCTGCGAGTGTGTTGATATTATAATAATTTAATTTAGCTTTAAGATGTAATGAACAACGAAGAATATGTAAATACACACACCGTAGCCTAAAATAATAAACACAAGTATTTTATTTTGAGTATTCACCATAACTTTTTAAACATTTCCATTGAATAATTATGCTAAATTCGAATGATTGGTATACTGGTATAAGATAATAGTAAATAAGATAAACAAAAATTTTAACAAAACAAAAAACGACTTCAAAAAATGCACTAAAAAGTAAAAAAATAATTTCGCACCATTGTTATTTTTGGAGTCGGTGTCAGCCAAGGTAACTACATACATAGGTGAGATGTTGAGATCTAGGCTGACACCGACTTCAAAAATAACAATCGTACGAAATAATTTTTTTAAACTTTTTAGTGCATTTTTTAAAGTAGTTTTTTGTTATATGGTTTTCTCATGGATCCCATTGTCAGAACTACACCAAATTAAAAGAGGACCACACGGGAAGCACCAGCTTTCTAATAAAAAAGGCATCATCAATATCGGTTCATCCAATCGAAAGTTCTGAGGTAACAAACATAAAAAAAAAAAAAACCGTCGAATTGATAACCTCCTCCTTTTCGAAGTCGTTTAAAAAGGTAATGAAATAGAATTTCTAGCAGTAGCAGGTTAGCATGACATTTTTAATTGTTTTCTCCCCCCCCCCCCCCCCCACGGTAAGTTGGGGGAAGGGGCCCGGTATAGTCTACTAGACTTGGGGCCCAGATTGGCTGTCAGCGGCCCTGCTAGCTACGTACTCCATTGGTCCACTCTTCTGATAATGAATCGGCATACGAAGGGAACGTTTAAAAAAAATTGCGTTGAATTCTGTTTGATGTCTGTTATGTCTGTTTGTGTTGTTTCTGTGAAAATAACCCGATATTTGATAATCCCGCAACTCAACTTTATAAACTCGTTTCGTCTGATTGTGCTAGGTCATGGAATGATGCAGAAATAAGTATCAGGCTGCCATAAACTTACGCGGTACGTATCTCTTTAGCCCGATTTATCTTGTTTGTGCTCGTCGCGTCGCTAAAGCAATTTTGACGTAGATAAAGAGAGAGACGGGAGAACTAGTTATTGGCCCAACTGCTCCGACTTAATGATTACGTAGATATCTTTGGCTTTATGTTCTCCTGGTAATGCAACGCTGAATATATTTTAATCCGAGATTTATTTTTATTCCATAGAAAAAATATTATTAGATAAGACATTTTTATAGGTGATCCATGTAATTTAAATCACCGCTGTAAAAATACAAATTGAAAATACTTGCGTGCGCTTTTTCGTTGATTGATTAATATTAATTTCAATAAATTTGATATTGAGTTCGGCGGCTTAATGATTCGTGGGCTTAATCTGTTACCGAGTCGAAATAATGACGAAATTGTCCGGTTGAATTCTTAACTTATGAGTTCAACTTAAATTACGTAAATTAAAACGTATTTTTAAAAATTACCAAAGATTTTCTTTCGCTGTTTCGCTAACTTACGTAGCATTCTCATTTCGGTTCCATGCCAATTCAGAATCAAGTCAACTCAACACCTCTTTGAAAAGTCATCAAAAGTTATGAAAAAAATAATTTTAAAATAGTCCTTAATCCTAACCTATTAACCAATTTTTATTTTATTTTTTTTACTTTTCAAAGGAGGTTCTGAGTTGGTTTCATTCTGAGTTGTCCGGTCACCCTCATTTCATTATGTAGAGTGGTAGAGACTCTCAGTATCACCCAGGTGAAAAACCTACACCTGAAACAAATCGAATCGCTGTTGATATGCCTATACATGATTTATAATTGGCTATTCAGATCTAATCAACAAACACGACTAAAGCCATTTCAAGCAACGTTTCAAATCTGAATGGTTATCTTTCACCAGGGTGATACTGAGATTATCGACATCTCACATTATTTGCACCACTTTTGGTTATAAGTTATATAATAATTTATTGATATTGATAATTATTAGGGGTTTGGTTAGGTGCTCAATTTCGAAAAATAAATTAAAGTTTCTGCAAAAAAAACAGTGATACTTAATTTATAAACAAATAATGTAAAAGCCCATTAGGGCGTGTAATAAATAAATGAATTTCCACACTTATCTTTATAGGTATTAAACTATATGTACATTGTATGTACTTGCACATACACATTATTATTTTCCTAGAAGCTTTGCCTTTGGTTCGCCTCAAAACGATTATAATTTCGAACAGTTCTCGCACTGAGAACGGACAATAAATAATAATGAAATACCTCGGCCATATGGTGTTACAACGCATTGCAAATATGTAGTACTTTCCCGAGATTTAATGGTACTTCTTGCTTAGGTACTGCTTATTGCATTAAATATATTATAAGCGTTTGCAGAATGTTTTAAAATTGTTAAGTTTAATAGAGGACATGGAGAAATAAGTGACATGTTTTATAATCTAATGATTTTTAGGGTTGTTCAACAAACGCCGTAATTTTAAATATGTATATCATTAAGTCAACTATAAGATATTGTTCAACAAACTCCGTAATTAACAAAATATTGTAAAAATCTATATCATTAAGTCACTAGTTATGATTAATTATAAATCTTAGTTATACCAATTTTATTATATATTTACTTGTACAGCGACCTTGAGGTGATTTTTACGGAAACGGCGCTATATAAATCAGCCAAGTATTATTAGATATTATTATTAGTATAACTCATACGAACCGCGTTACAAGCTTCTTATAGAACATGACTGTAACTACAAGACCGAAAGTCTGTTTGTGTATTTCACAAATAACTCGAAATACGCGACTTTTTCTATCTGATATTTTTAGATCAACACAACTATTTTTAGTTCGCAACGCTATCTCTACCATGGCGTAATGTGTACCTTAGAAAATGGAGAAAAGGCGCCTTACTTTTTCATATTTTTCGATAGTCTGCAAGAAGTAATATTTTGGAAAATTCGTGTTGAAACTTTTTAAAACTCTGTGAAACTGGATAGTAACTATAAATTTATACTCGTTGTAGTTGGTAGTTCTATAGATATAATCCTTTTTTTGGGTACCTACCTACCAATCTACTATTAAAGAACCAAAATATAAATAACATACATTTTCTCGCAAAAGGTGTTCATGATTCACCTATGTATGAAGTATGAGTAGGCAGGTTTCAATTTTTTTTTCTCCGAGAGATCTCTACCATAACCGGAGAGCTTTTTATGGATCACAGATTCCGCTTTAGGTTCGAACTGATTAGAAGTTGGACGTGTGAACCTCCGTGAATGGGAATGGTGACAGTTGTTCAGGTGACATACCGTGGCTTTCTCGCGAGACCTTTCCGTTCAATTATTACGTGCAAAACATTGCATAATAATATATTTTGCTCGCCATACATAATGCTTTTAAAACTATCAATTTAACGGGAAAAAAATATTATTTTCTTGTTACACTGAATTGAAGATTTACAATCAAACGCTTCATAATGTTTTTATTGCACTTCCGTCGGAATACACACTTCCGTCGGAATAACGGAGGTGGGTTCCGTCGTTATGACGGAAGCCCTAGGCCCCTGTTCACACTTCCGTTTTCAAGACGGATCCTACTCTACGAAAACAACGACCAAAACATTTTATCATTCTTCAGTAGACGGTCGTGCGCACTGCGCAATGCGCAATGCAAATATTGCAAATTTTACTATTATTAAAGTTCCTCTTAGTTTGGGCCGTAAAAGGCCGACAGCAAAAACTTTCCCTTGGGGCTGCCATAAATAGTTATAGGTGCTATTTGAAATGTACACATACCTACTTAAAAATAAAACAATTTAAATAATAAACTTTTTCTTCAAATCGGGAATGTATTGATGTAATACCAGCCATAAAATTACTTCAGGGGTCGGACCTTATTTGTTCAAACCGTGGGAGAATATTTTGTTTGCATACTTGAAAAGGAGAAAGTACGCGAAAATCATCCAGCAATTATTATAACTAAAATGATATGACTAAATATTTTCTTGAGATTAAATAGAAAAAATCGCATTCTGGAACGAACATGTATATTATATAATAAAATTATAAACGCCAAACGCGCGCCCCATAAAAACACAATTTGCCTGCTCGCTTGCGTCTGGGAGCGGGCGGTGGTGAAGTGTGAAGCGGGGTGTGGCGGGTTCAAAACGGATCCGTCGTCCCGCCGTATAGTGTGAACAGCTCCATTGAAATGTATGAGCCAGCGCGTTCCTTTCCGGCTTCACGACGGACGCTCTGCGTAGGCGAACTCTCCGGCAAAAAATGACGGATCCGTCTTCACGCCGGATCCGGCAAGTGTGAACAGCTCCATAGAGCCACTACAGCGGCTAGGGCCTCCGTCGTAATGACGGAACCCACCTCCGTTATTACGACGGAAGTGTGAACGGGCTCTAACTCGATGTATCACATTTCATTGTCATACTTTATTACCGCTCAGATTTTTGTATGAGAGACCTCTACGTGATTCTGTTCTCCTGTCCGAGAGAAGCGTTAAAAATACTGTTACTTTCGTTCCCTTTCGAGTGTCGCGTGTGACGCAGTCCCGGTACGTTCGCAGTGGTGTTTGGTTTCACCTTCTCGATTTTTATGTGCTCCTGGTATTTAGGAGCAGTAAACAGACGCTGCGGTGCCGACCGCCAACCAATGATGGACATCTTCGCCCGGAACGCGCAACCGTCATGGTCGCTTGGCACCCATTGGCGCTTCTGATGCGCCGCCGCCGCGTCGCCTGAAATAGCGACCGCCGATTGCGAATTGCGACAGAGAGAACAGAGAACCGCGATAGCGGGGATGCGAGGAACCGTCAGTGTTCTCCACTCAAAGGCGGGAATTCGCATTGGCTAACCTTGTAAACGGAAACCAACGGAAACCACGGGATGAGCTGCTTACCTCTTGGGTGATCTTACGCTCCTGTTATCCATCGTGTTGAATATGGGATGACGTCACTCCACCTCCTTCATCCCTTGCGACTGACTTGCTTGTTGACGTCCCTTTTCCGCATGTGATCGCAGTGTGAACTTGTATTAGGAGTGCATAATGAGTCCTAAGCGCTTTGATTGCCTGTTGAAAGACAGAATAGAGATACATGAACACAAAAATTTAGATTAATAATGATGAATTGCCGATAATATCTCTACATACGTAGGTACATTATTCATCATTTTTGTCAACTCCCCTCTACCAACTACAGCAAAATCATAAATCATAACCTTTCATAACTTTGTAGATTTTTGTTTTGTCGACACGGTACACTATAGTGATGAAACAAATTTGTTGGCCGTGAATATTATCGGAGGCAACAATCAGATCATTATATTATAAATCCCCATCGGTACATTTTTCCCGATATTTTGTAATGTTATAATGGGCACCTTGCAGAACATTCAACAAACATTAATCATTGCACAATAATAATGTTCCATTGTTGAAAGCAAAAAGCAAAAATCCAAAACACAGATGACCGGATACGCGTCCCAAAAGCTAATTATGTACTACCAAGGTCATTTGATAAGCAAATACAAATTGAAATTACGGAATTTATTAACAGCGAGGTCGTGTAAGTAGATACTTTTACTTTGGACAAATTAGTTCAAAGATCAGATATGATAAAACTGCTGCTTTAAAAACATTGTGGAAATTGTGTAATAATGAATTAATGAACTTATAAATAGGTACCAACTGACTAACCATCATGCAATTATCCGCATGGTAAGCACAGATTTCTTCGTTCAATACATTAACACATATTTTATTACTTTTATTTATTTACTAGCGAGTTCCCGGTATGCGTTGCAATTTCACTAATAAAGAAATTGTTTCTCCCTGCGTGTCTGTTCCCCTTCCGCCTCCCTTCCCCTACCATGTCCCCTTCCCATCACGCGTTTCCCCTCCACCTTCCCCGCCTTCCTTCTCACTTTCCCGCGAACCCCCTTCCCGCGATTCCTTCCCCTCTCGCGCGTTCAATATATTCAGTCCCGGTACATTCAGATTTTCAAACAGATCGCCTGCCACATATTACATTTTTTTGACATATTTTCATTGTTCAGATAATACAAATATTAATTTTTGTATAGATATAATAAGAAGAATCAATCAAAGTTGCTACCTTACATAGGTAAAATATTGAACATATTTAAAATAAATATATTTTTTTATTAGATTTTTGTTAGTACCATAGGTGAGTACTTCGATTAAATTCATTAATTTAAAGAGTTAATTCGAAAATTAAATTTTGATTGAACAATCGATGTTTGCAAAATGTCATTCTCAAATTGTGACATTTGTGAAAGTTTCTTAAAAGTTTGTGTAATAATTCAAAAAACTTTTCAGATGTACTGTCATGTGGTTGTAATAATCCAGAAACCTTCGCGAGGGTGAAAAGGGGGTATTTTAAAGTTTCAAACATTTCTTATGCTTAATATTGCAATGCATAGACAGACCACCCTACAATATAGATTGGCTCGCCAACAGAATAAGTCACATAATTATTACAGTAATTAACATTTTAAAAATGGTTATAACGATGATTCCAATTACAGGTGAGCACACACACGAAGCGATT
This sequence comes from Limnephilus lunatus, assembly GCA_917563855.2. Taxonomy (NCBI): domain Eukaryota; kingdom Metazoa; phylum Arthropoda; class Insecta; order Trichoptera; family Limnephilidae; genus Limnephilus; species Limnephilus lunatus. The sequence goes on along the minus strand of OU830594.1, from coordinate 30,831,758 downwards.
GGAGTGTTTGCTTAACGTGCTTATTATGGTGATCGGACAACTCAGAAGAAAATCAACTCAGAACATTCTTTGAAAAGTCATTAAAAGTAATGAAAAAAATGGTTTAATAGGTTTACGAGTATCTTACTATCTTACTTAATATTATAAATGCGAAAGTTTGTATGGATGGTCCTTACTCTTTCACGCAATAAATATCGAATGGAATTTAAAAATTCTTTCACTAATCGAAAGCTACATTATTTGCGAGTAACAACGGCTTTATATATTGGTAAGTTCTGGCGTTATGAATGAGCTGTGGCGTTATGAAATTATGTATCATACGTTTTCTGTCCCTAACAAAATCGAGTTATTGCAAACGTCAAACAAATTGTTACCTTGGAAACAATGTTTTTTTTTTTTAATTTTAGGCTTAAAAAGAGTGCTTTGTTATAATTAAAAAGAGTATTTTTTTGGCGTCGTAGTTAATATCTACATATCTCTAAAAAAAATTATTCTCCGAACAAAAAGCATAGCGTTGCTATAAAGCATAGCGTTCGAAGTTGTCTGTCATTTTCTTATTCTTTTAGGTTACTCTGGATTCAAATATGAATAAAATACTAATAAAGGGTGGTGTAGGTACTTAAAATAAATTTCTATTTCTATAATTTAAATATTTTCTTAAATAGAATTTTTATTTGCGAAATGTCATTCTCGAATTTTGAAATTTTCTATTAAACAATAATTATTTTCTATTAGGCAAAATAGCAAGAATAATAACAATTATGCCAATAATTATGCCAGTTATTTCCCACTAATACTATGCGAGCGAAGCCGTGGGTAAAAGCTAGTTATTAATATATCTCAAAATGTATACGGTGATAGAACAAAAAAGCATCAAATTCCGGAAATATTTGATGCGAAAAGTTAAATCATTCTACCTCCGTAGAACATGAAAATAAATAATATTGTCGACAAATACCTAGCTAGATCTATGAAAAACAAATAATATTGAAAACAAATAATATTGTGAACGAATACCTAGATCTTTCAACCATTGTTAAAAATAAAATAATTACTATCATACATTATGTTCATAAGCATTATAATATTTTGTTAAGTATTTTTATATTAAGTATTATACTTTTATTAATTACTATGTATTAGGCACCAAAATATCAAATATTTAATTATATTATTGTAAGCAAATAAATAGGAAAAATGAGAGATTTCTTACGATCAAACTGATTGATCAGTTTTGTAAGATACTAAAATATTGTAAAATTAAAAACTGAATAAATATACTTAAAAACGTTTAGGGTTATGGGCTAATTTAAAAAAAAAAAATTATAGCTTTTAATGACTTTTCAAAGAGGTGTTGAGTTGACTTGATTCTAAGTTGGCATGGAACCGTTTATAAGTATTTGGTGGAATTGTGGACTGGTGACCAGTCAGATGAGTCAGAAAATTAATTATACCTACTCAATTGATTAATTAATTCGTGCCATGTATTCTTGGGGAGTTCCAGAATTATTCATACATTCCCTTGAGCTTCATACATATAATTCCCTTACACTTCTATCTTCCTTCCCCTGCTCTACAATCCCAAAGCGTTCCTTTCTTAATTTTGTTCATTACGCTTATATCGCGCATCGGCCTTACATTATTTTCGCAATCCGATATACCACGTATGCGGATTGTTGTAAAAGATTTAAATATTAAACTTCACATCGGACTCATAAATCATATTTCTAATAGTAATTATGATTTAATACCAACTTGAAACGCTCATTTTAATAAGTATTAGTTACGAGAGAACTGTCAACAATTGTTTTACTCTCCACCAGGTAATTTATCTTTCATTAATAGTTTTTCAAAGGTTGCAACCGTCTCAAGGCGACCCAGAGAATCCAAACAAACAGTTCGACGTACAATACATTTTCTGAAGTATTAAAATTGGATCATCCGTCAGTCGAGAGATTTAAAATAATGGTCCTTGGCATTTCACGATAGGCGAATCAACTTCTATAGCAGCTTTTTACATTGTAATTTGCTAATCCAAACAGAATTAACATTTGCTGGTTATATAACACACCTGAAACTATGAGGGCACTTCATTCCTGGCCCAGAGTCGTGATCTCTTAACAATATAAGTACATTACCTCCACGATCTTTCTTATCCCCTGATAACTTTCACTATTATAATTTGACAATGGTATTAATTAAGCGGCATTACGCAACGAAATCTTTAAGAAATAAAATATTAAAGAAACAATAGCCAACACACCCAGGAAAGTCAGTCGGTTATTGGATCATAAATTCAGATTATAGGCACGTAGAAATAAAATAAAATAGAGGTAAGTAAAATAGAGATTTTTTTAGCTTCAGATCTGTTGCCCATTGTAAATTGATTAAAATTTCGTTATTCTGTTTTATGTGATGATATCTTTGTAGACAGGATGGTACCAACCTGATTTTTTTAATAGTTTTTTTTTTAAATTTTATTTGCTAATATCAAATGCTTTTGCTATTGTTTGTTTACGCAATGTAATTTATTGGAGGTGCTCTAACTCAACCAAAGAATATCCGAAACGTTCCGGTTCGTAAAATGCATTAACCCTTTCGTTTATCTTCATTGAAATATAAAAAAATGTTACTTGGGTACGAAAAGTTAAAAAACAAAAAGTTGTTTAGTGAATAAATTGCGATTTTGCAGAGAATAACCATCAGAAAGCATTTATTTTGTAATTTTTTTTGTCATAAGTAACTTATTGAACTTCCACACTTCTTCCGAGATTCCAATAAACAACATCAATATGGCGTTTTGCCTTTTGAAAGCTTCGTAGCCACAATGGAAATGGCTTTGTTAACCGAAAATTGTTGCATTGACCTAGAAAACGTTGGACCAGAAAGATAAATCTGTACGAATTTAATAACGCCAGAGTTCACCAATAGACGCATAGATCGAATATAAAATCGAAAAAAATGGAAAGGTACGTTCCGGACAGTGAAATTATTAACTTCGTGCAGTGCTAATTACCCATCATTTTATTTTTTGTTGATTTGATTATAAAATCCCATTTATTTATGGGAAACAAATAAATAGAATTCATTAAATATTTTTTTGTGTTATTTCAGGTGGTTGAACTTTGTCACTTGAATTGAAAACCATTAAAAATCGGTCGTAGGTTTTACCGTCCACTTTTTTTGTTTGTTTTAAGGTAGGTAGGTACCAACCCGTCTGTAAACGTCTTACTATTAGATTCTTGTACTCCAGTTTAACGTTGGTATAGTTAAATTTGGTTTTATGTCACGTTTTTCAGTATTCCGACGTTACACCGCGTTTATAAGTAGGGCTGTTAAGTGTTTAGCCACGGTAGCTGGGGAAAAATCGTGTACCAGTAATGTTATTCAGTCTGGAAACGCTTTAAATATCTCGACGGAGGAACAATAGTACCTACTTGCCGTGTGCCTTATTGTTGTGGAACCGGTTTCGCCACCCGGCTTCGTCGGGCGACAGCTCAGTCGCTAGCGCAGCCGTGCGGGTGCCGCATTGTTCTATGTCGCTAATGAACTCAACAAGTCATATAAGACTATGAGACATTGCATATCTTTAAGCCCAATTTAAATGGGCCGGTATAATGCATATGCAGTACCTTGGATGGATAAATAACAACAACAAAAAATCCGTTATTTAAAACAATATATATTCACACCTGGCTTTTAAAACTCGCATCGGAAGTTAAAACAACATAATGACAATGTACATTAAATTTGAGATACAATACACAATAATACAATGTACACGATATGTTTCTTACTAATAGAAAACTAGTATAATACTAAGTACCTGCCCAAAATAAAGTAACAAGTGGGTTATCAATTTATTGCGAATATTTTAAAATATCAATTGTGGCATAAAGGTAAGTGGTTTGACTCTTGGTCAATGTTGAGTTGGATTCCCGAAAAAGGGCAAAAAATGCACACAGGATTTACTTAACTCATTGACTTACTAAAATTACCTAGCTGCGGTCCGGTACATACAGGTCGTCAGAAAGTGGACAAAAAACGAGGGCGCTGCAATTGTTTAAATGTTTTAAATGGCAACACAAAGATGGTTCGTTGCAAGGTAAATACACGAAACTTTAAAAAAAATCACTATGGCACTTTTATTGTCCATTGCAAGCACCCGCTAAACTGAAAAGCAGTTTATCAGCATATCGATTTAAAAATATTAATCATAACACTAAAGCACAAATATTTTTAAAATAGATAATAATATTTGGCTAATTTATATAGCGCCGTTTTCGTGAAAAATCACCTCAAGGGCGCTGTGATATATATATAGAAGATGATGATGATGATAGATATAGAAGAATAACTATTCAAGTGGCTACACAAAACCAAGGCATAAAATACACACATAGATAGTTATCACACAATCAAACGGTATTCAGAAATAAGTGGTAATTCCTGAAAAGAGACGATTCTACTCTACATCATTTTCGAAGGAAATTTTATATTCGAAATTGTTATTTTTTAAGACTTAGCGGGATACCGAATGAAAAAAGTTTTTTTTTAATGCACATATTAAATTAATAAACCATTTTGAGATGTACCTAAAAGTAAAAAAAATAAAAAAAAAACTACGGGGATGAAGCGCGAGCTTAAAATTACGTCAGGAATATTGAATTTAGGTAAGTAATAAAAGTAAGTCATTTTAAGTAACAGTTAATTAAGCTGCCAGGTTCGGAAGTCAACAATAACATATTAATCGAACCTACATTTTTGTTCAAAAATTGGTGTTTCAATAGTATTGATAGTTTTTAGATCTATTTTATTAATTTTCTATATTATGTTGACAGTCTTAACACGTGGATTTCTGTCCGGAAGTATGGATTCAAGAGACAATTTCCCATTTTATCACCGAGCTAAGAATTTCCTATTCAGCAATTCCAACAGATATAAGAAAATGGAAATGCTTTCAAGAAAATTTATTCAGTTAAAAGGCTCCAACAAAAGTTATACGAAATACAATATTTTGAACTAATTGATTTAAGTTCGTAATTTCATCCCACTGTTTTTATGTTCAACAAAATCATTATTAATTTTTGAGTGGGTTTGCTTTAGTAAGAATTTTAAGAATGTCATTAAATGAACCTTAACTGGAAACCTAATTACGAACAAATGGAGTTTTTACAAATTTGCAGGTGGGCAGGTTACAAAGAAGGAAATTACCAATAAAAAATATCTTAATGGAAGTTTAAGTTCATTTTTAGGTGGCCTTTCTATTTGCTCAAAGAGCGGTTGAAATAAATCAATGTGTTAATAAAAATATACGTAAGAAAATTCTAACATGTTGAAATATTTTGACGACGCGCGACGCAATTAAATCAAAGTTGGGTTGTAAATGTATCTAAGCAAAATAAATAAAAACAAAAAAAGGTATGAAAATGTTCCTGACAAAAATAAATGAAAGGCTCGTTACGCGAAATGTCGTAATATTACTAAAAAACCAAATATAACATGTAATCATCAATTATTTGCAAGCTCAAGCGAAACAAAAACGAAATTTAATTTATTAAATGTCACAAAAAACATGATTGCGTCTTTTTAGGCAAACAGTTTTTAGTTATTACTTTTTTTTATTTTATTATTTATTGAGTTAGTTTATATTAAATGAATATAAACTAATAAGCATAATGTAATATTTCATTTGATAAATTTAAATATTTTTAGAGTAAGCATAACATTTATTTTTAAATACATTCATTCTTTCTTCATTCTTCATACTTTCAGGCATTTCATCATACATCTTTAGTCCTCTATACATTAGGCAGTTCTGTGATTTTGATTTCTTCATTTGTGGCAATCGACTTTGTGGCAATTACTAAAAGCATGCCGTTGATAGATCCGTTATAACATAACATATTCCTTTTTTCAAAACACGCAAATAAAAACTATTTAAACCGAAACAGATGCTCCAAGTATCCAAATTAGATCCAACAATTGAGCCCCAGCGACAAGCCTATAATACTCAGCGTACTGTGAATCTGAATACAATATTAGGCAAATATAGTATATTTTCTTGTTCATTTGGAAGACAAAAGGTAAAATGAAGTTATGTTGAAGTTGCAAACACTTCTTTGCTCCTCCTTTTACCGTAATGAATTTATTTTTTTGCTCTTTTACATTACCGATATGGTTTCTCACAAGAGTCATAAGTAAAAACAGCGGGATTTAACATTTTATTAGGGATCATGGTATTGTGTTACGTTTAGGTAGACCGAATAGAATACTAAGATCCCATGGTCAAGAAGCAAAGGCTGAAACAGACCGAAGAGATTGCGAAGTAGTAGAACAGCTAGAGCCAGAGGACGTAGCAACAATCGGACGAACATCACACGAAGTTGGATGTGGTCTGTAAGATTGTTCTTGTTTCGCCACCGGTCTTCGGTCATGATCCGAGAACAGATAACAGATTGCACAATGCGGTCAGTTTTTATATATCAATATAATCTCACAGATGCTGCGGTCCTGGGACCGGAATCCGCAGCCGACATGCGGGCATTTCAACACGTTTAACACCCATGCAGTTGAACAGTATTTTATCCGAACGACGACAAAAACAACAAATTATGGTATTTGAGCAATGTGGATAAAGGTGGACGTTTGGGTATCCGGAACGGGCACAGGAAATGTTGGCATTGCCTATCAAACTGTTTTTAGAAATAAAACTTGTAGTTTGTCTTGGGTTAATGGCCGACTTCACTTTGTCGGCTGAGAATAATAAATTTGAACCAGAAATTTACAACTTCGATACCTGCATATGAAGGCTCAAATAAAAAGTACAATAAAAAATGTTTGAATGAGTAAAATTTGTGATGGCACACTAAACTTAATGAATCACAGTAATCTTGTATGATTTACTTTATTCACCAAATCTGCACAAAGGACGATGTTTCTTATCAATCTTTTGAAGTTTTGTGATGGGGTTTATGAACGAGATAGCAATAAGCATAAGCATGGAATGATAATATTATGTTGGTAAGCCAGTTTTGCTGCCTTACATTCTTCTTCCTAGATAACATTCCCATGTTTAAGCCTTTCAGTTTTACTGTCTTTCTAAATCAAGTCTACAACCAATTGCGTTTTACATTCCAAATTTATGCACGGTACTTAAAGTTGATTTTACAAGTTCAACACGTGCAATTACTACGTAAATTCAATTATTTTCTTCGGCTAACCGAGAATTGTAAATGGCCAGCAATAACATAATAATTTTATTCCCCCGATATCGACATGGTTATCATGCTTTGAGTCGTTCATTATTGAATAATTCGAGCATTTTCAATCTGCAATCACAGCGCCACTTTCATTTTACAAAGTGCTAAGAGGTAAGTGTTAACTGTTAACACGATAAAGGTGTTATCAGATCACGTTCCATAGACTTATCACATAAACAATTATGATCTAGGCTAGCTCTCTCGCCCAAAGACATAAACATGTCATGAAATAATGAATAATATGCCAATTCGGTATTGAGCAATAGTCTAAAAACGTAACAACAAATCGACGTTATGTAAAATACGTGCGTTGGTACAGAAAAGTTACTAAATTCACTTTATTTGATCGCGACAAAATGTAGGACTGCCGACCTACCACGGTAAGTAATTACACAGATAATTTATGGTAAATGTGTTTTTTTTGGTTTGTGAAATGATTTCATGACGGTTTAATGGTGTGTGAAAAAATAATGTTTTATTACGAAATGGAAGACAAGTATCTAAATATGTATAGTCAGAGCCAGTTAAATAAAACCACGCTGGGTCTCTGTGGGGGGTCAGTTAGTCTCCAGATTTTGTAATAATATTCAGGACGCCTGAGTGGATACCATAATAAATATCTGTATACAATCTGTCTTTATAAAATAACTTTTATTTTACCTAATTACGGATGAACGACTTGTCAATTAATAAAGGCACAGTTGTTTCGCAGAAATTTGAACAACTCAACCTTATTGTGCTAATGTGTGGAAATTTTCCTGTACGCAAGTAAAACTTGGACTTCTAAAGCTAGTTCAAAACACGAAATCTGCTTTTGTAATGCTATACCTACTCGAGATTTTTGAGGTTACAATGAACAATTATTGGAGAGTACCAATGGATGGAAAATGAGTATGTACTAAGCTAAGGGTACTCAAAATGAAGAGATACATCCTGAAAAATAAGAATATTCATATGCAACAATATGTCATACATTCTAAAATTAATAATGAAATTAGGGAAATGATTTTCATGAGAGAGGAACATTCGTTGGTGGACAAAAATGTTCAAAGGATGAATGAGATGATCTAATTAGCTGAGGATAAGGAAAAGTTACAGGTAAAACATTCTTTCAATAATAGAATAAGGACACATGCCAACCCCTGAAACGTTATTGACCATTCATAGCGAAGGTTTGACGGTAGCCGTACATGGTGAACAAAGAGTTGAGTTGCCCTGACCTTAGTAGGTAGTATGAATGGTTTCTGATTTAAAATTGTTAAAAGACCCTTACGACAAGCAGCAGAACCATCCAGTACTGTCTTGAGCTTGAAGATGATTGACGTCGTCAAGACTATAGGAATAATAATGAAATAAACCCTACGGCGGAATTCCAACAACAATGTGGCTGTGAGACTGAGACTGCGGTATGGAAGGTAACGCAAAACCACAATAATTGTGCTTCTTATAATAATAATAACATAATATTTGTTTAGTGCAGTTTTGTGTTATTTCACTTCAAGTACGCTTAACTATAATAAACTTTAAAATAATCCTACAGCCTACAGTGCTCCTTATGAGTCCATAACAAAATATTGATAAAATAATATGAAATAAATTTTTGGTAATTATCGTAGCACACCACAGATAAGAAAGGGTTTCTAATATATTTGTATCAGACCAACAGATTGTCTTGAATATTACCAATATAGGTACTCGTACTATAGAAGATGAATCCAGAAAAATATTTGGATTAGAACAATATTTACAGTACGTTAATAACCCACATGAATAATCTACACACGTGTTTTCGTTTGGGTTTTTAAGAAAACAGATGAAATGTTAGCAGATGTTCAAGTTCGTTAATATTTTATTTTTATTTTGAAATTTTATTTTATGAATCATGTAAAGTCGCTACGGTGCGAATCGTAAAACCGAGAGATTGACGAAACAATATCCTACTCTGTGTAAAGACCTTTATCATTGTACCTCCATTATTTTCTTTAACGATCAACTTTATGGTGCCCATGATGTTTTAAAAACACGATTCCTTATGAAGCTTCGTGACAAGTTGAATCTATTATTTTATGTACGTAATTACTTACCCATTGAGGATAGATAAACCAACACCCACTTATAATACAAAAGTTTGAATATTCATGAATCGTCTTTTAAATGTCTATCTAAAAATATGCAGATTTTCGTGTCAAAATACCTACTTACAATAATAAATTCTCTTCATAGTAGTTTTTAGTGATACATTATGGTAGACCTTGCCTCGGCAATGAAATGTGATGTCTACTTCTACTTACACTATATAAAGAGGTAAGGTTTGTTTGTTTGTTTGTTTGTTTGCATCGAATAGGCTCCGAAACTACTGAACCGATTTGAAAAATTCTTTCGCTGTTGGGAAGCTTCACTATCCCCGAGTGACATAGGCTATATTATATTTTCAAAAAAATTAGGGATCCTTACTAAAACTCCAATAATGCAACCCAAGGTGTAAAAAAATTACCTAAAATATTCTTTACATCGCGTGCGCTGCGAAAACTATTCATGATAGAATAAAATAATGTACTACGACTTTGTAGAACACATCATTATTTACAAAAAAAGTAGTGACAGCATATGTCTAACTATTATGGTTATGCCACAATAAGTATTCTTTTATTTAAAAAATTAAATTAATATGTCGCCGCTTGAAAAGGCTCTTTATTTGTATCTTGGTGTTAATCCTTATCAAAATAAATTACTTCATATTCAAGACAGCTTCAATACCTATATTTAACTTTTTGAATTTTTCAATTCAAATATTTAATTAGAAAGATATCACGAGTTTAATAATGTTAGTATCAGAAAAAAGTTTCAGCTACGGGCCGAGCGGGAGAGGAGTCAAAAAATGAAGTGCCAGGGGGGTTGGCGGGACGGGGGAGCGGGAGAGCGGTGGCGGGGAAGGTGGAAGTGGAACGCTGGAGGGGAACGCACGGGAAAGGACATGCAAGGAGTAACATTTTATTTATTTGAATATGGCATTGCAACGCATGCCGGGAAACAGCTATATATTATAAAAGAAAATCCAAAAAAACGCGCGGACCACAAAAAATCAGAAACGAGTCCCGGTACGATCAAGGGAGTAATAAGGTGTGGTAGATCTCTGTCCCCTCTCGGGAAAAAAGGTACCCGTTTTTACCTAAAGGGCGTGCTTTTGAAGATATAAGGGCTGGAAGTTTAGCAATCTTGAAATTTCGGAAAGTTAAAGAAGGTTCTATAGAACTCTAAAAATTCTGGAAGGGGTGGCGGTGTATGTCGTGGAATGTTCGTGAATAGGGAATCGGGATCATCATTGTGAAACATTCCATAACACTCTCAAATGTTTTCCTGAGCGAAGCCGGGTGACCCAGCTATATTTATATAAATACAGAAAGGCATTATTATGACTTTTCATTAAAAAGTTATACTACAGCAACGCAGGTTTTATAAGTTCAGCAAACCTTGAAAAATAATGAAACTTAAAGCTGCGTCGAGTGGAAACAAGTGAAAATATGTCATATTCCTTGTCGTGGGACACGTCGCGTCGCGCGTCGTGTTGATTGTTAAAATTGATGGTCCTCACCAAAAAAGTTGTGTGGTACGTTTAATGGGTTATAGTATGTACAGTTTTAGGTACTACCTATATATTGTGTTACTTTCTGATAATGTACTAGCTTTCACATGTTCTCTACCCGACGTTTTGTGTCATTTTGATTGGTTAGGTGAGTTTAATGAGTTAGACGAGTACAAGGAAAATATCGGGTTTTCTCTCGAAGAGGACGTGTTTGAAATCGGATCTGACCATTAAATGAGTTGAAACGAAACCTTGGTAACAAAATGTTTCGATTTAAAATATGATATTAAAACAATTCTTTATCTGAACAACGCTTATCAACCAACACCAGCGACAGTATCTAGTGGTAAAAGCTTAAAGGGACTTTTCTTGTAACAATTTCAATATGAATCTGTTGTAGGTAGGTATGTATTTTGTCAGTTAGGTAAGCATTATTATATAATCATTTTTAGGTATTTGAACTTCAGACCTCGTATGGTTTCATAAAAAATCCAATCAAACTTCGAAATTATATAAATCATACCGTAATTAGATAGGCCTCAGATGAAATTCTTATAGATACTCATCGTAATTCCGTGAGAAGTATTTTCGCTAGTAAACCGTGGTCTCCGTTGGTTGAGTGGTTACGATCCTCGGCTACGATTCCAGAAATCGCTGGATTAAATCCCGGCGTGCGCAAGTAAGTTTTATTTTATTAATTTCCTTGTCATTTACAATTTATTAATTAAAATAGTATAAGTTTTGTATTTGTTGGCCGTTCCAGAGTGGTAGATTCTTTCAATATCGCCTTGGTGAGAGACCACCTTTCAGAATCGAAATGTTGCTTGAAATGGCTTTAGACGTATTTGGTAACCAAATCTGAATAACCAGGTACTTTCCCGCCGCCATTCCCTCTCCACTACCTTCAGCCTCACAGCATACCCCAATTGCAGATGCCATTGTCTTACTGGCTTCAGACGGTTGGGAGCAGTTGGGAGTTGGGACTCTTGTGCGGTACTCAAATAAAAAATAATAATAATAAAAACTACGCGATATTATTGACGTACAAGTTGCAGGAAACTTTGATAGATGTAATCTATTAATCATTCTCAACATATCTTACTTTGAGAATTTCTCAGTCACACCTCGATCGAAGTCTCACGCTGGTTTGTAATTCCATATTATGGGTCTAAGTAAATGTTATCTCGCATTATGATCTCCTTCATCAATCAAAATAGATGTATCAAACCTTACCGATTGCGTTTGATCCAGAACAGCGATGGACAACTTTTATGAATAGCGCCTATTTAGGTAGTAATATTCTATTTTTTCGTTTCAAGCTATTTTAAACACACTGCAGGGAAAACAAACCCTATCACACTTAATTTGGTAACAATGACGTGAGGCTGTTAAGGGACGCAGGTACTTGACTTACTTTAACCGGTGATTCCTGATATCATTTTGAGTAAAAAATATACGTAAAAATTCCTAGTCTGACCCCCATAGAAATTGTTCAAAAACTCATAATAAAAATTATACTAAAAAAACCTCCAGACTTCCCCACTGAACGCATTTTCGAAGAATTCAAAGTTCCAACATTTAAAAACTTATTTGTGAAAAATTCAATCGTACAAATTATAAAATAAAAGGATAAACACTCATTCATAACTGAAAATCGCTCAAGACTTATGCATGTATTTGTATGCCCCAAACTAAACACTTCTTTTGCCCAACACACCAAGGAAAATACTTCTTTAATAACCTATCAATAGAAATTAGAAGCATTAACAACAAAGTACAATTGTTGAATTCTATCAAAAAGTATTTTGGAGAAATAATCAATGGAAAAACTACTGCTTCCCCTATTTCCACATGAATGTCACAATAAAAACTAACCCTGTTTTTCTTTTACTGAGTACATGGATGTTTGTGTTTTTTTTTTAAGTTAAAGGTTCTTGATTATGTGATTTCTATATATTAACTATATATTAACTGTACCTACCTATATATGTGACACACGTGACTGTATTAACTGTACTATGTGAAATGTAAACTATTCTTCCATCCACAAGATGCTAAAATGCTTTTAATGGAAGATAAGTAATATTATAATATGTTCCATTTTATAAGATCAATAAAAAAAAATATTAAAAAAAAATATATATATATATGTATATATATATATATATATATATATATATATATATATATTAAACAGTAGGTAGGACAGTTAGGGTTGGGGTTAGTACTCGGCTGAAGTGATGATAAGCGGAAGAATTTTTTTTGTTAGGTTTTGTTAGGTAGAAGAAAAAAAAGGGATCACAATTTTATTAACAAATAACGTTTGTAATCATCGGTCAAAAGATAATTAAGTTTGTCACTTAATACCCTGTTTTTAATTATTTTATTGAAAGTAAAGAAAAATAAAATATATTTTCTTGTGATTTTCACAGGGTGACGAAACTGACACAGACTTTTTGATATTTTATTTAGCATAATGAACAGCGGATTGGACAACACTGATTTAGAATAAGCGAGATATCATGCAACTGAATTTAGAAGGTTATTTTAATCGAATCAGTAAAATCTGAAGGCGCATTTAAAGTAATTACTCTATAAAATCATTTGAGCGAGCACCAGGAGAACAAAAGCATTAACGGACGATCCTTTTAAAGTAATTGCACCATTCCTGGATTCATTCATTCATTACAATGATTGTCCGGCTATAAAAAGCAGCATATACCTTCAAGTGATTTCGAAATATGCAGTACCATAAATATAGCATTCTTACCTAGCGGCGGCTGGCCTGAAACGTGTGGAATCAGATTCAATAATCACAACGATGGTTATTTGATTACAGTTATTATTCCGATTACCGATACGAATAAACTCTCCTTCATCAGTCTCGAGGTGTATCTAATACCACGTGCATTTACAACTGCCGTTACCTCCGCGATCACCTCTTAGGTTATAATTATTATATATTATAGAACTGCACTATGGGCTGCATTTAAATCAACTTAATTTTGGTCACAAGATATTGAAAACATAATTAAAAAAACTTTGTTCTTTTATAGGCTTTACACTTAAAACGACTAAGCCTATTTTAATGTTTTTTTACAAAACGTAACTAATTAATACGCTTAGTTAAGTATTATAGTGTCTTTTTGTATTGGTATGGAACCAATATAAATTAATTATTATTCACGAAGAATTTGCGTCCCAAATAGGCTTCATAAAAAAACACGCTCATTTTATTAATTTCAACCAAATAAAGATGGGCCATAAACAAATTCGTGACATAAATTCGCGTATTTGAATTCATTTCGCATAAAATATATTGTTTTTAATGGCGACCGAAGGCAAATGAATTAGTGTTAATCCGGAATCTTCGGTTGTTAAGTTGTTTATGGGGATTTGACACAACTTAACACTTACTATCTCGTAATTATTTAAATAACGTTTTATTTTACAGTGTCTCACCAACGTCAAGAAATCAGTTTGAAGGACAAATATTAAAAGTTTGAAGGACAAACATTTGAAAACGAAACATTACTAAACGCCACATTATGCACATTTTGGTGTAGTCAGTAGTTCGAAAATCCACCAACTGAAGGTTCGGAATCCACTAGAAAACCACTAACTGGCATGTTAAAATTCGCCCTGGGTTACGAAGATATCATCATCATCACCGCTCTTGGCTCTACAACCCCTGATGGGTCTTGGCCTCCTCAAAAGTCTTCCTCCACTCATCACGGTTTTGTGCCCTCTCCAGTTTAAAATCTCCAAGGTGGAAATATCGTCGGTCTTGAGTTCAGCAGGGACTTTGGTGCTTGATGCTCGGCCATTCTCTCTACATGACCCAGCCTCCGAAGTCTTCCCAGTTTTATGAATTTTGTGACGTTTAGATCCTTAAACAGAGTATATAGCTCATTGTTATAAAGTCTGCGCCAAAATCCATTTTCTGAAACCGGTCCGAAGATACGCCTCAAAATTTTCCTTTCAAAAACATCCAGTGCTCGCTCATTCCTCTTAGTTAGTACCCAAGTCTCAATTGCGTATGTGAGTACTGGTCTGATAAGTGTTTTGTACATTAATATCTTGATGTTTCTGGACAGCAGTCTGGATTTTATTTGGTTTTGTAGGTGGTAATAACAGCGAATGGCGTTCACTATGCGCTTCTGGATCTCCTCTGTGGTATTATTCTCGTTTGTTATCTCCCTGATAATAATAATACAAAAATATACATACCTAGCTAAAATAAACAGTTTTCCTCAGTTCTTGTAAAATGGCCAAATAATATGCTTTGTACAGCTTTGCTCAGGTGACGACTTCAACTATCTAATTTATTTTATTTTCGTGTTTTTCTACTACAATACACATCATTTCAGCGCCCTTGGGGTGATTTTTCACAAAAACGGCGCTATATAAATCATCCAAATATTATTATTATTATCATAAAATTTTATCACTGGTGAGGTCATTAATTTAATCTTTATACTTCACTTTCTCCTTGAATTAAAAAAAAAACATTTAAGGTCACTAACGTGATTAGAGCATGGTTACTGCTTATTTAGATTTCGGCCGAAAAAAGATTACGGCGAAATAGCGTTATTCCGTAAATTTACTTGTATCCTTGGACATAAATCCAAGCTCACTAGACTTTTTTAGGAAAGGTACTAAAGTTGGTTAAAAAAACATTGTTTTTTCAACAACCAAAAAAAGTGAGATTGATGTTTCCCACTCGTTCAACTTATTTCCCACGCTCGACCTTTGGAAATTTTCGAGATTTCGTGTTTTTGGTTCATTTATCAATATGCGCCATCCGTACGCAAGAAATCGAAAGAAATTCTAAAATGCCGTGCTTGCTTCTTACTTCAGCCTGCGTGAAGCTAATTCAAGCCAGTAGTTAGTGTTAGTTAAACTACATTCAATAGTCAAAAAGGTGAAAGTAATTTTTCTGAACGTATTTAAGTGTTATTATAATGAATTTCGATTTCCACAAAGTGTCCAAGAAAATACTCAATTTTGGATGTTTGAATCAGTGCTACACAAGGTAGAAGTTAATAAGAATAAGATATGGATCAGCGTGACGCTGTTGGAAGGGGACAGAGGGTGGAAGTCGATGGGGTTTACGAGAAGTTAAATTAAGGGTGGCTTGAACACTCCGTAATGTGTTACAAGTTATAGTTTATACCTTAAACACTCTGGAGGTGAAAGTGAGTCACGTTTTCCATGAAATACTCGTGGAATCAACATATTTCAAAGGAAAAATACTGTTTTATTCGAAATGAAGAAAACCGTCGTGAAACAATGATAAAATAAAAAAATGTTTTTTACTGTGCCGATGGTATTCGGTTCGATTCCTGCTGAACCTAATCTAGAAAAGACATCTTTTCGAATTTTTAAGGTTTTCGATAAGACAGGTACACCAAACCTTAAATATAAGATAAGTTGTATATTATATTTAACTTATATTATATTATATAACCTTAAGTATATTAAGATAAGTTGGTACACCAAACCTTCACTCTTCAGAAGCATTGTGCATAACCTAAGCCCGCCCAACTTCTTGGAATAAAATAAAGAATTTAGATACAATATAGGAATGCCTTTCTTGTTTCATCGTTTGATTTTCGTGGCTGTAAAATGGTTTTGAATGTAGGTACTTATTACTCGATGTTATAGTAAAATCATATAATTTTTATCTTTTTTCATTAACTCCGCATAATAGGCCCTGAGGAAAATAATTTCCCTCAGGGCTTATATCATCTTAAGACATGCTGTGTGGAGGGTTTTTTTAAGAAAAGGAAGAATGGAAAGTTCTGGGAAAGAAATAGGTATGAGGGGTGGGTAGGAATCTGGAGGTCAGTATTTCCAGGAGTGACGGAGGTATGAATCCAAACCTTCAACTGCGGTGCAAGGCAGGTGGGTAGATACATCGGCCGCCAAGACCTTGACAAAACTCACCCCATGAACCCGGGCACCCTTGGTAAGTCACCAAACGTAGCGAACCACTTGGGGTGATCTACGGCAGAGGTGTTTGTTGTTCAATAAATGGTTCCCGGGGCGGCGGTTCCCATAGACGCCTCCTAAATGAAAATTTGGTCTCCGGTGACTTTTTCGACGACTTTTTTCAAATTTTTTTCATCAAAATTGAACAAACAAAAAAATCTTCCGCATGCCGTCACTGGTCACTCGGCTTAGTGTCAAATACCTACTATTTTTTATGAAAAAAATCTAAAATGTCGCTGGAGGCCAAAATTTCATTTGCATTTTTTACTCCAAATAATGTCAGGAATCACTGTAAAGTAAGTCAAAAGTACACCCTGTATACTTAAATATATAAAAAAACATCGATTTTTTTTTTTACTCATAACGACTCAAAACCGGGCATAAATATGACAATTACTATGACGAATTACGAATAAGACAAATAAAGTAATATGTTTCTTTAATAAGGTGTTAGCCACAGAGGACGCCGACTGTCGTCAGGCAGAAAGCTTTTCGTAAACAGCGTGTCGCCCTTGAAAATAGGGGAATCGATATGATTTGAATCATGTGGGCTTTTCCATCACGAGGAAGGAAGTCTACTCACCATTCACTGCCTGCCCCGTCTTAAAGTTAAATCAACACCGAACTGAGGCACAACTTACTATTAGCCGGGGCTGCACGCGCCGAGCAGTGGCGTGTGCCCTTGCCAAGAGTCATAGAGGGGGTTTAGACTTCTCTTAAATTATTATTTGAAATTTTCAGGTCCAAAGGTATTATATGAATAATTTTTGGGTTATTATCTTTGCCGTGTTGTTCTTCCTTATTTTTAGCCAACGTTCAGACAGCGTCATATCAAGGCAGATGCTAATCACTATAATTTTGTTAAATTGCTATTATTTTGGAGATCTCATATTATGCCTCCTGGAAAATCTGAGCCATTTCAGTACACGATAAGTGCTTTCTTAGTGAACTTTTTACAAAATAAACTGCATCTATGCAGCATTACAAGGTAGTGAAATATAAGTCGTCATGCCAAGAACAGAAATAAGTGAATGAAATCAAACCAAATCAATAGGCAACTAGCGGGCACTCAATAGACATGCATTTTATAATGACTTGAAAAAATCGTGTAGATAAATGTTTCTAGATAGTTTACGAACAAAAATGTTTAGAAATGTATTGTTTTTAAATAATAATATAAATAACTCCGTTTTTAGCGAGTGACGTCATTACATAAAAATGTCCGGTTTCAGACTGTTTGGCTGTTTAAAATACTACATAATCCGTATTTTACAGTGTCATTGCAACAATCATCCTTGGTTTTAATATATTCTTACTTGTTTATATGTTCCGTAATATTGATAAACTCCGCCTTTCATTTATTTTAATATTAATTATTCATTTTTATTTTATTTTATTAATTTACGGACAATAGTCCATTAAAAACATATTATTTATTTTTTATTTATTCATTTTCGGGAAATCGACAGTTTATATTTATTTCAGTTGGTACATAGTATTAAATAGCCAAAATAAAACCAATTATGGATTTCTTCCTTGTGACTTAACTTCTACTCAGTAAATTAATTTTACAAACAAGGAATATGAATCCAAAAATTATAAAAAAAAAATAATTAAAACTAATTTAAAATAAAAATTTAAACAAATTTAGTTTTTTTTTTAAATATAAAACGAAAAATTACAAAACAAAGAATCTATCAAAACATTGGTAGCCATGGAGAGAGGTTTTACATATAAATCAAATAATAATAACACGAATAAAAAAAGCAGAGATGACATTGAAGGGAGAATACATATAAATGAATAGCAATGACAATATAAAATGTAAAAAGTACAAATAAAAGACACTACAAGTCAAAGCATGAAGAAGCATTTAAATATTGCTTATCTACTGCCGAAAATCATTTAGTTTTACACCAAAAAATGCAATGCTTTAACTTGAGTTGACAAGTCTCGAAATATAATATTTTTTATTTAATAAATTATTTTCTCGAAAAAAATAATTTATTAAATAAAAATAGATTTGTCTAACGACGTTGAACATTATAATCATCAATAAGAAATAATCAAGGAAAAAAATAATATAACATCTAATGATTTTGATACCTACACCTTGTTATTTTCCTCTGCCATTCGCATGTAATTCGTCGTTTTTTTTTGGTTTTTCGCACCCATAAATTATGTTCGGTCTTTGCAGATTATAAAAATGCTCCAATTTTGCGGATTGAAATTTTCAAAAAATCTCCACGGTTTCAAAAAAACGACTAAAAAACATAGAATATCTGAGAATTTTTGTCGAAACCGGAAAAAATATGATGCAAGTGGCCTATTATACGCAGTATCACACACCAAGCACAAGAGACGATCTTTTTTTGGTGAGGTAGGTACATAAACAAACTACGAAACTTGCCCCTTACCTGCTGTTCTTATCACAAAATATATTTATAAACCTATATTTGAAAAAAAAGGTGCACGCAATTGTGGAGTTGTCCCTCTACCTCTACCCCCTATGTCTACGCAGTACCTAAAGTTAGTTATTTCAAAATAAAACATGTGTCGTATATTCAATACAATACAATGAGGACTGGAATAGCTAATAATATAATTAATAACACATTCTTTAGAAAAGCAAAACTTATATGAAACGAATTTACATTGATTAATTTACTGACCGGCGGCGATACATAAAATGAACCAATAATAATAAAAATACGTCATTTCATGAATAAAACTACAATGCAAACCAATCAGAATGGCTTGGTATTGCTTTTTATTGGAATTTTCATTACATGACGTTTAAAGTTAAAGCCTTAAGCTTGCTCTTCTATGTTCTTCGCCTCTAACATGGAATAATAGCCGGTTGCCAGCATTTTCCCACATGTTATAATACTACTTACTTTAATGAGCGTGCACTTATTCAAGGTTGTTTTTAAAGAATCGTTTAGAAGTGAAGCACGGCCATTATTTAGTAAACGGCTGGGGCTCTCCGCACGATTACGCCACTGCCCGGGGAGAAATTCGTAAGGCGAACCCTCGGTTTCTCGAATTGCTATAATCATAGCCAAAGGTAACTTTCGTAAAAACAACTCGAGGAAATCATGCACGTAGCATTAGTTTTGTGTTTTTTATTGCGGGGAGGTGTAAACAAAATCGATAAAAGTGCATTAAGCTCGGGCACTAATACCTAACGATGTTGCTTGAGAGCTTGGTTTGAGCTGCGTGAATGTGACGCGGTTTCATTAGTGTTTAATGGAAGTTTGATGTTCTACGTGATTAGGAAAAGCAGGAAGTTATTGGGTAGATGCACAAGTTCACATGGTTTTTATTTGATTTCACCAATAATTTTTTTTTTTTTTATTTTTTTTTTTTTTTTAAATTATTTTTTATTTTCATTAATATGTTTTACATGTTGCTAAATGATAATTTTACATCTTAGGTTTTTTACTACTTTTCCATTTAAAGCATTTGCTTGTGTATGGAAAAGGAGTGTACATAAATGTGGTTATTACTTAGTACTTAAATAATTCATTTACATAAATATATGTGTGTTGTAATAGTATATAATAGTATATATTTAAAGAAAATAAAGGATATTATGGGAAACTAAGTATATATGTATACATTTAAATAAAAGAAAGAATATTTTGGAAAACTAAGGATATTTGTAGGATAATTAAGTGGCATTAGTTTTTTTCTTCAGAATATTTTTAAAATGTCTCTTGACAGAGAGCAGTAATTGGGTTATATCATTAATGCTTCTAAATAGAAAAGCTTCGTTCCTTTTTTACGATTTTCACGATATAATATTAATAATAAAAAAACGGTAGTTTTGTTAAAGACTACCGTGAGAATAGAATGGATTGAAATAATCTCCTAAACCAACCCTTATTTATACCTAATGCTAGCAGTCCCTAGACGTTTTTCTCTTAAACGGAACTAAAAATACTCTAGCGACCTCCTAACTATCATAACATCTTTTTAATTAATTAATAATTTTAGGTTCATTTTAAACCAGATTCCATTGATTGGCAGTCACTTCTGAATGAACTAAGGACTAAATTAACATTTATTTTATACATAAACAAAATAAGAAAATATTAGCGAAACTCAATCGAAAATCTGGAAACAGAAAATTCAGAAAAAGATATTTGCACCTCTGGGACTCGAATCCAGGACCTTTCGCTTTCCGGGCAAATGCGCTAACCACTGCTCTTTTATAAGTGCCGAGACACTAACAACATCTCTAGCAACAGATTGATGGAAATGAAATAAATGATAAATTAAAAAGTAGATACTGATAAATAAAGATGCATCCAACATGCAAGAATTAAAATTTGAGCAAGATCGGCATTCATCGTGGCTGTCAGTATCTGGGCATTTATATGAGGAGGTGTAAGCTAAACACTGAATGGAGAATGCCCAGACAGAGCGGAGAGACTGAATAACTGCAGATGTATTCCCTTATTGGTTGTGTGGAAATAATTAAGATTCAGCGTGAACAATAATGGAAATCGTTTTCATTGCTTCGTGATGGAGATAATTACAAGTTTGGACGTTCGGTCATCTTTGCGCAAGCCAAGGCGTTCGCTTCGTGGGTCTCTCGTTACGGAACAACACATTCTAAGCCCAAACCCATAGATATCGTCCATTGTATCTTGTATCGACTCACAGATCTCCACGATAGTCCAACAGACCCGGGATGGAATACAAAACGTGCTGTGCACAAACCATACACAGATTTAACAAAATATTTCATCTCGACAATACAGTGCCGTTACTTTATAATTGTCTGTTTTGTTTATTTGGTGTACCTAGTCTCAAAAAATAAGCCTACATACAACATGCTTAGATTGCTGTGTCACTTCCCATGTTACAAAAGGGATATTCAAACCTATCCATTATTACAATTATTTCATCTTTTATTTGTTTTTTATATGTTGTGACTCCTCGACTGATAAAAAGAGATGACAGGCAATTATTCACACTGATTGACGTGAGAAATTCAAACTTGTCGGTTTCTTGCGGCGTCAACGCCGTGAGGCAAAAGTTGTCATCAAGTTCAGTAAAATTAATGTTGCACTATCAATAAGTATAGACAGCGATAATAACTGCACAAATAATTGGTATCGTTTATCCAGTACAAAATTTCGTACTATATTACTTCTAAATTTTTCTGACGTTTTCCCAGTGAAAGTTATCTCGTTCTGAGACAATATCAGAACCCATAAAATTTGCATGTCAAAGGAAGTTGACACTCCACTTTATTGCTTCATTAGTTTGTGAACTAGTAGTACGCAAAGACCACAAGTTCAGCTAATTACAGAAGTAGAAACCATCCAAATTCCAAATATTGTCAGGTTGCGACTTTTCAAAAGAAATTGGCACTTTGAAATTTCAATGAAATGAATAATTTTCAATTTACAATTTTGCTTGCAGTAAAAGCATTGACAAGTTTTGCATTAATCTCCACTACCAATAATTACCAAAATAACAATTAATATTAATAAGTAACCAGGCTAATACAGTTTTATTGGCAAAACGTAAGCCATTCAATATAATTCAGTAAGAGAAAATTACCTTCGTTATCACGACGGGCTATTTCAGTGACCATATTCAAACAGATTCCCAACAATCAACGAAACATTAACATTTTTTTCTACGTGGTACCGTTTTTATTTTACGAGTTTATGCGTAGATTGTTAACGGATTAATCGCCTATTATTGTGTGACCTTTGGGTCAGTGCTTTTCATAAACTTTGGCATTGCCCAATCGTATTAATGTCTTAATCACATATATCTTACCCAAAGAAACCAAACACGAATATCATCTAACTAAAAAATGAAAATATTTATCTTGCCTCCTGATAAATGGCGTTGAACTTTAACCGTATTTACGATCCATGATTTCAAGTTTTAATGCCCTAGCTCTAGCAAATGAATTGTGAAAATTGGCTAATGATATCGGCGAAACATTTCTTCTATAGCTTATTCTACTAGTTTCTGGGTTGGGAATATGTTTATATCTGTAAATTCAGAATATGTATTGTTTTTGATTTTGGACATCATGATAAATTGACAGTTCTTATTAATAAAACACTCTTGACTTGAACCATTACTATAAAAGTAGATAGTTTACTTGTTTAATATTTCTCTCACCTTGGGTGAATTTTTTCTCGTTTTTGTTTACAAGTTCGTTTGGTTTACCGTATCGTTGAATGCTTGGTTGAATATGGGTTGTTTTATTTTGTTTAATTTCGTTTTTGTTAAGTTTGGCATGTTTTTACTTAATTGGTAGTTCACTAGTCATATACATAGAAACTTAATTTGGACCCCTCATTGGTGAGAGTCATTAATTATACCTTACTCGAATCGAGAACACGAATTAATTTTATCAATGTTGAAAGTCATTGGCCAGATAAGATCACGATAAGAAAAGATCATCTATTTTGGAAAGAATTTAAATTATCAACAGAGAATAGAATCGTTTTTTTACTAATTCATTAGTAAAACAACCCAGCTGATTGGTAAGGTCGCATAAGCAAACTTTTTTTAATCTTTGAATTATGAACAAAAAACAATAAAGCTTAAAATTGAGCAATGCTTCACAATACAAGTTTCCAGCAGCAGCAATGAAACAGTCATTATTTCTTGTTACCAAACAACAAAACACGAATTATACAAACCCCCTGAACCGGTTTGTACAAATTGTATACAATAAACCGCGGCAAGATAGTAATGTACTACCCGCTGCCTTTAATCAGTCAATGAATCATGTCCAATGACGATTACAATTATAAACAAATAATGCACTTCGATAGTCGATAAACTGTTAAAAATTATGCAGTGACGTGTTTCCACATCATGTTTGCCTGTTCCAGTTGAGCAGTAAACAATACATTTTACATTTATTTAATGTGAATGCGGTAAATCTTAGATGGTTTTTAAAGTATTCTTATTCATCAATTTAACAATCCGAACACCAATCCAATATCGATCGGAAAAAAATGAGTTTGAAAAAGTATTATAATTTCTTTACCAAAATAGATTTGATGGCTTCTTATTAGCATTGAAGAGCAATACCTAAATTTAATGCGTAGTCGGCAGGCCAAATTTGCTAATAGTCTTCTGTTTTAGTACCTGCCTTAATATTATATTTTACTAGGTATATTCTTATTTTTAAGGTGAGGTCGTCTTAGAATAAAAATATCGATTTTTTACACTTTTACATTACAGCAGTTCATTGAAGTTTTACTTTATTTATTTATTTATTATACATAGATACAAAAAGAGAGCATAAATTACATATTAGGAAGTTTTGTCTGTCCAACTAGGAAAGTTTCCCGTTCCAGGACAGACAAATTGACATATTTAGTTCATATTATTCATGAAATGTACATAATTACATAACAAAAAAAAAATAACAAAAAACTCATTTTTCTCTGAAACTAAGTTGTGCAATAAAGAAGATGTATATAAAATGCATATATATGCACATATACATACATACATACATACACACATATATGTATATATACACACACACATATATTTATACACATACACACATATATGTATATATTTTTTTGTGACAAAGAAAAAGTAATCAGGTAGCACATATTATAATCGGATTTACCGAATTAACCTGATAACAAATAATACATTCAGATTTACAGAGAATGAGATAAATAAATAACTTAGTAGTATTGAAAAGTGTAAACCAGGTACCTGATAACAAGATGGAGGAATTACAATAAGATTTACAACATAAAGATATGAAGTTATGTTAGGTTATGTGTTTAGAAGTGTGAACTTTTAATACATAGTACACTTATAGGAGAAACTACATTAAAATTTACAATATTAGATATAATTTATGTATATATTAATTATATGTTTTTTTTGCGTTATAACTACAACGTGTAATAAATTATGTGCAAACATCATTATTTTAACTGATTAAAAACATGATTTCAGAACATGTTATATTATTATACGACAATACGTATAATAATATAATATTTTCTGAATAGGTATATATTATACGTAGGTATAGTTATTGGAAATTCGTAGACATTTGTACTTTACGTTTAAATTTATGACTCCATCACCAGAATGATATATTTCTTTATTTCACGAAGCGGGATAAGCTTTCTCTTGTTGATTTCGAGCAATGACAAACAATCGAACAAATATTTGAGCAGCAAAAAATAAACCCATAACTATTTTGTAAACATTGATTGTGGTTAGTTTGTTTACATCGATTATGTTTTTCTGATTATCAATAAAATTAATTATAGAATAAACTCTTGCGGACATTTCATTTTTGAAAGCATTTGAAATAAAAGAAACAGAACAGTAACACCACATAAGGCAGTTTAAAAGTACTGCGTGAAACTAATTATGAATCAATTTTAGCACAGCATCGTAATAGAATTGCAATTACGTATGCATGAAAACTGCCGTATTCTTTCACATCAAGGTCTAACTCCAAGTTCTACTTCACGACTGTTGGTATAATTATTGTTTATCGATTCACGGGAATTCCTTCAAGAATATATAATTTAATGATCTGCTGTGGTTCCGAACCCTACTCAAGGGTAATGGTCAGTTAAAGAAAGGAACGGGAAGGTAAATCAGAAAGGAATGGCGGTTTTACAAATAAATTAAAGTGGAAATTCAAGTTAGCCGTCGCATTTCACATGAATTACAGCATAGGAATCTTTATGGAGTAGATATATTTTATTACTTGAATTTAAAGGAATTTTCTACTACTTAAAATGAAGTCATTTCACTGTATTTACCGCTACGGTGGCAACAATAAAAAAAATTGGGTTGTTTCAATGTACTTCAACAAAAGGAAATGTTTCCCTCGTTTTAATATTGTAAATTGCGGTGGAACATCCGATAGCGAGTTATGAGTATGGAAGTTTATTTTTACAGGTAGTGTTGTGATCATGATGATGCATTTGGTTTTTAAAAGGGAGGTTTTTGGTTTAATACCCACGCAGCGCAAAAATGTAATCTCTTTGTGCATACCTATTATTCGGGCGTTGCCAGGAGTTGTTATTTTTATGATCGAAAATCAGCACAACTTTTTCGTTTTTGAAGTGAATACTTCTTTAGCACCGTTGTGATTTGAAACTCGATGAAACGAAACATAGCGACACTAAAAAGAGGCAAACACATACATCTATAGGTTTTACCCTGCGAGAGAATGAGATAGTATGATCGGTCTCCTCTTTGTGCGGTGCTTCGTAGCCTATCGGTCTCTTCTCTGTGTGGTGCTTCTTAGCCTCCCAACAATTTCCTACTTCAGTTTTCTGAAGGTTTAATTTCTACCGCGTGTGAATTGCAAACTCTGTTTTTTTTATTTGGACCGTCTTTGTATTTTCGTTAGATGTTTCAATTTCACAAAACCTTCTTATTTAGCCTACACGCCTCGCAAATGTAACACTTAGTAACTAATTAAAATACTTTTCCATTCTTTCCATTCCAAAGCGTACCATTAACACTAAAGCAAACTAGGTATATAGGAATACCCACCTACCGTACCGAATAATACGGTTGACTTCTGTTTAATCTCACCGCTGCTGTTGGCCGTTACATCATCAGTTTTTACTTTCGTTCGCGAGATATCCGAGTTTTCAAGTCACCGTCATGATTGCATGGATATGTACTGTACAATATACCCAAGACCCAAGTAGGTATGGAGGTATGAACCCGTTTCATATTATGCTCACCTGGTAGGACCGCTTTAGTATTATTTCTCGGCGTTACGTTATTTTTCCATTCCGTAAATAGAATGTGAAACTAAAACAACAAACGAAATTCACGCTTTGAGATACGAATTGTAAGGTTGGTTGTAAAGGGAATTGTTTCAAATCGGCAGAACTTTTGTTGAAACTAAGTGCTTGCTACGTACTTGAAATTTAACGAGATATATTAATTGGTAGGAATATACAAGCAACCTTCCGTCAATAAATAGCAAAACGTTAACTTTCTTAAAAACACTTAAAAATTAGATCTATCACAGGAAATAAACCAGACAAAACCAGAAATACGTCATTTTAAATCAAATTTTAGACGTATTGACTCTTTTCCACAATTTTTTTTAATTGATTTTTAAAGACTGTTTTTTTTTTTAAATCTAGTAAAGCCATGATTTAAATTTTGAGAAAATATGTTTATTTTTAGTAAAATAAGGTTTTATTTACCGTAGGTCGTTGGAAGATTTGTTAAATTTTCAAACAGAATTTTATATTATACAACATACATTTCAAATCATGCAGTAAAATAAATCAATAAATTTTTGGGAAAGCCACTTTTCAGAATTTTAATTTTAGTTCAAATAAAACCATAAAAAAATATCCGCGCCCTTGTTTTGTGACGAAAATTCTTTAGTTTGTTTATTTACGGTCTTACAAACAAATATATTTTTTAAAAAAAGCATTATTATTTTGCTTAGACATTATTGAAAAATTATAAATATGTATAATAAAAAAATAATTACAAAACGTACATAATTTTAATAGTTTTATCATCATGAGTTTGAGCATTTTCGAATGTAGGTATTTTTCAAAGCAAATTTTTAATGGAATAAAATCGATATTGAGTTATTTTGTTAAAATTCTGGTATGGAGAATAATTAATCTTTCTCATTGTACAGTTGCAAGGGTACGATAGCAAGATCATCCTTAGACGAAATTTAAATTCTCGGCCTCTGGTTAATGGCTTTTAATGCCGTTTGCACATACATGGCAGTAATTTGCTGACCAGATTTTTAAGCGTGGGAAGTGGAGAAGGTAATTGAACAAGACACTTATGATTTTTATCGTAGATTTTTGAGTATTGAAAGCTGTAGCAAACGGTCAATAAATCGGAAGTTTCTATTCTTTCTGCACTTAAATGAAGCCTTTGGGTTGTTTGGTATTCAATTAATTAATCATGTCAAGAAACCTCTGGGTAAAACCTCACGATTTAAATTTCCGTCAGACTCTTTTAGTGAATCGGGCACCAGACTCTGACAAGTCCCTTATGAATAATAACTGCATCGAATTCATAAACCCAGATTAGTATTCTCAATGTTTTAAGAGTCCCTCCCACAGTCATCGGACGATAATGTTTCAAACTGTCTGGGTTTTTTCGTTTAAACGCCATGGGTTGCATATGGTAATTAAATTAGTGGACAAAGGCCCGTTTGAATTTATGCGCCATATAATTTTAAAGGGACGATGTAAAAATATCTTTGTTTACATAAACAATGATACTAATAACATGAAAAATGCATTCAAAAGACAACCCATTCAGAATAAATTTTGTTTATTTAAACTCAAAACAGCATGCATTATACCTGAGCTTACAGATTCGTACCCTGATAGATAAAAAAATATGTACCTAGGTGTGACGACAAAATATATATTTAAATTTTTTAAAATCACTTCGTAATACACCACCTTATTTTTAATATTTTGTGTTTTTGAATAAAATTAGCATGGATTTTACGAGTGAATTTACTTTACTATGTAGGAGGTTAGATCACAACTCGTCTTGCAGCTACCAAGCATGGATTATTGGAATTCTAGCCCCAAATAAAATATCTTATCTTATCTATAATGGATTACCACAAAGTTATAGCTACATTCAAAAGTATAAAATATCTTATATTCGTTTTGGGGTCGTTCATTAATCACGTGAGGCTCGAAAGGGGGGGGGGGGGGGGGGGTCGAAAAAAAATCACGAAACATCACGAGGGGGGGGTAAAATGAGATATCACGTGTATTTATTTTTCATTGAAAGCACGATTTCTAAAGGTGGACGTCCTATAATTTGTACTAAAAAAAATACACGTGATTTTGGGGGGGGGGGGGTAGTTAGCCTTAAACCTCACCACATATCATCAGGGGGGGGGAGGGGGTCAAAAAGTTGCTAAAAAACATCACGTGATTAATGGACGACCCCTTTAGAAGCCTCAGACTTTTATACAATACAATTGACAAGATAGTAATGTTTTTTTCGTCATATTAGAGTTAGCTATTTATATATTGATGTATTTCAAGATTACCGGTATGTTTCTGTAGGCGCATAATGCTTTCTTTTCGAAAATGGGACATTTTGGCGTTCCGAAGCTGCGTTCGGGGACACCGGGATACGCTGCCTGAAAACCTGTCTGGTCACATTATGCAAGTTTTTCTGCATTATTGATTTGGTGGTGTTTATGAGTAATCTGAGTACTGTACCAGATAGAGGGTATACTTTAACTGTATACTCAACTAAAATTTCTAATTTTCGGAGACGTCTGCTTAATCAAATGGACGATCGATTTTGTTAGAACGGCGATATGATTCAATACAACATATTAGATGGAGTAACTTCCCACCATTATAAATATTGCCAACAACGCCCAGCGGTGAACAAACAATTGCCTCTTAATTTTGTTTTGAAGTAGGTACTTAGTTAAGTGAAGGGGATATTGATTACCGAGTGAAATACTTTTACCAACTATCTTAATAACAATTTCACGAACAAGATGGGAAGCAATTATTATCATTCGCCTGTTATTCCATAGAAAAAACAATTAAGTCAGTCAAACTTTTAGAGGAAAATAGTCACAATGATGCCAATATTTTTTTTGTTGTACAATAAAAATACTTTATTTAATTGTTGCAGAGCATTCAAGAACGTTCAATGGACCATGAATTTTCATCCGTATTAGCATTGACTAACTTGCTAATAAAGTAACCATCACGCCACTTTATCGCAGGGGTGTGCGGAGAGCATGGTACGCCGTTACAACTTTTTTTAAGTCTAGTTATTTTTCTTTCGTATCTAGTTTTTACTTTTTCTAAATCTATTGTAAGAATAAATTAGATAAAAATATAAAATAACAAGGCTTTTAGATTATTATACATTTAATGGAAGTTCATTAAACATTTTAAAACCCTATAATAAATATTATTTTGTTTTCCCGATTTGTCCTGGCACGAACAGCAAAATTCAACATTAAAAAATATAATATTTTTTGCATAGAAAAAAGTTCGTCCATTCTAGCGTCCTTAGCCCCAAACAACCTGATAAACCTACTTGATTCTGTGCAAAGGAGAGATGTCCGTCTGATCGGCAATCCATTATTCAGACCGATTGCCATCTGTAATGCACAGATGCAGTGTAGGCACGCTGAATCTGTTCTACAGGCATTTTAATGAAACCTGCTCGTAAGAGGTGGAAGCATTGATCCCCTGTGCACATCCGCGAAACTAGACGGACAATTGATGTCGGTTTCATGAGAACGGGTCGTTTCTCCGACTCGTTTTGTGTAAATATTCAAGACCAACATTAATAAATTCTATACAGCCGTAACTCACCACACAACGCTACCCAACCATGTGGCGATATAGTTCGCCTGCTTGGTTTACACTTTTTTTGATGGGGTGCTCTTGTGAGGTGAAACATAAAAATAGAGATGGACATGCGCGACCCGACTCATTTATTTGACTTATTCTATTGTGTCAATTCTCCTGAAGTGTCCAATTTCTTCTTACCGTCAGTTAACTCTGCTTATCCACCTCAGCTCACCTTTCTCAATCTAGTTCATTACACAAAGGTAAGTTAATAATAATATATCTTTATTAAACAAAATTTTCAAGATTTATAACAAAAAAAGGTACATGTTCAGTTTTAGTGTTTACAATGGTTTGTATAAGTTATATAAGTACAAAAGGTTAACAACAGAAAATAATATAAATCTGAACAGTAGGTACTTGAAGAATAGAAAATAGTTATAAATTTAGGTTTTTCGTAATCCGCCTCACTAGGAGAGCCTGTGTTGAGGAGGTAATTTTAATGTATATTACTTATTAACATACCTACACTTATATTAAAATATAATCATACAATGGATTGGTTGCATTAACAATAATTTTGAATAATAACAATCGGTACATTGGTTTAATTTCTAATTTGGGTGAGCGCGCCGGTAAAGGCCCTGTCATTATTTTTTATCCAAATTTTTACGTTATTTTTGAAAAAAAAAATCTGAATCACATTTTTTACTATATATGGAAGAATGTTAAAAATTCTTGTTGCAAGGTATCTGAAGTTTCGTTGACCAAAAAGTAGTATGCGTTATGGGAATTTGTAGTAAGTCTCTGTTATTGTTTCGCGTACGGCGAGTACTTAATCTTTTTTCATAGTATTTATGTGTATTTGTGTACAGATGAGTTATCCAAGAAGTAATGTAATCAGGACAAAGGCAGATCATTTTAACCACAAATACCTCAGGGATCTCATTCATTCTCACATTGTAGGTTAATGTAAGTTTTACAATGGTAATTAGGAAGACATGACACGATCAAGTCGGACCATGTCAATGTCAGAATTACAGAATAATACGATGTATGAGACTACGTTTGAATGTGGAAGAAGCAAACAGTGTATGCCAAGACCGAGTTCATCCTATCTGCTTATTCTGGGGAGACACGGTGAGATGGTTAGTTTGTTAATCTCACCCTATTCTCCAGTTCACACGCATACATCCTTACACTGTAGCACGAACGAATACTTTCAATATTTTTTGTGAAATAAACGATCATTGCCTCCCGGCTAAAGCATTATTACATCTCCTGCATCAACGTATTATATCTTGTGGGTACCTCTTCAAGGATCCACGGATTTCTTCCCACATACCAGTGCCCATTGACCATACAAATCCCCTCACAATATGACTTATGGCTTGGTTTCTTATGGTTGTCATAATATCTAATAAGGATGCAGACTTGCAGGGTGGGTAGAAATCTACATTCATAGAGAATAATATTATTTCTTATATTCGTTTGCATCTTAGAAACTATGTTTGGTGTTACATAACTTTGCAAGTCCTTGGGTAAACACATGAAGGACGTAGGTGTACGTGTTCTCGTGATAGCGATAAACGCAGTTTGTTACATACTACCCACTTTTTTTTTTTTTACAGTGAATACCGCACAAGAATCTCAACTGCTCCAGTCTGGAGCCAGTGAGACTATCGCATCCCCAACTGGGGTATGTTGTGAGGCAGAAGGTAATGGAGAGGGGAAGGAGGTGGGGAAGAGGAAGGTTGGGAAGTACCTGGCTATTCAGATCTGGTCACCAAACACGACTAAAGCCATTTTCAAGCAACGTTTCAATTCTGAATGGTGGTCTTACACCAGGGCGATACTGATAGTATCTTCCAATCTGGAACGTGCCGCAAATATACTATATATTATTTTAAATGAATAATTGTGAAATAACACAAATTAATCAAATAAAATTTATTTGCGCACGCCGGGTTCGAACCCGCGACCCCCGGATTGTGGGTCAAAAGTCTTACCCACTGGACTACGGAGGTCGTGAGTCAAGAGTCTTACCCACTGGACTAGTACATTGTCATAAAAATTTGACAAATCAGCTTACCGGGAAAATATGCACCATCTACAATACACGAGTTAATATTTTTAAAGAGAAAAACCATCATTCAGGATCAACATGTTCTAGAAATTACTTGAGTTGTACCTATTTGATGACCAGATCAGAATAGCCAGATACTTCCCAACCTTCTCTTTCCCTATTTCAATCCATTTCCCAGTCTCTCAAGCCTCACACGATACCTCAATTGGAGATGCCATGTTCGTAGGAAATTGCTCGAAGTTGAGAGCATTTGGGACCTGGTTGGGAATTATAAAATTATAACACATTAAAAAAAAAAAACAAAATCCTTTGTAATTCTTTCTCCTCTACCGGCTGATGGACGCGTTGATCCGAATTATATTAACTTACATCGCTCAGTATTTTCAACATTTTGAAAAATATCTTCCGAGTTGGATTAAACATTCCTCGAGCACATACAACTTAAATCATAAACATGGCTTGACATTTATGTTAATTCTGCCAAACCCCTACTCCAAAGTTTCGAAGACTTTATATCAAGCAATGTTTCCTTCTGTCTTCTGCCCTCAAATTACCAAGGGGAATGGAGGAAACCCAAGCATACCTAAAGCGTCCACATTCCGCATAGCATTAGCTGGTATCTGGAATCATTAGTATTTATGCATTCGTGTATTGGTGCACCGTCACAATCAGCAAAAGCCGTGCGATGGGGCTAAGATAGCGAGAAGAAAATATGAAAGTGCCCTGGGCGGGATCACGATCGTGCCCGGCGATTACGTGGCTGCAAACATAATCGATGTGAAACAAATAACGAAGACCTTAATATAATTGGGTAAATATAGATCAGTCCACTTCCTAGAGCTGAGAGACCATCCTAGGGCATACCGATAATTATTAGCCAAGAACTGCGCAATATTGTGATTGTTCTGACGAGGCGGGTTTGATCTGATGCAAATTGGGATTTTTTCCAACGATAAATAAAATTACAGAGTAGAGATGATGATTACTTTGGCTTGCGCTTTTTGTAAGAGTGAAAGTTAGATGGATGGTTGAACCTTGGGCATTTTAATCATATAATTCCTATGTTTATTTTAGCAATGATTTTCTTAGAAACCTTTATGAGGTTCTTAGAAAATCTTTGATTGATTGATGAAAATATTTGTCCCAGACACCCCCACCAAAAAAGTTTACCGTGAAACGAGCTTCCTTAAAATCGGAAAACTGTGTGAATATAAAATATGCCTATTAATCTACAAAATTCAAAACGGATTTATACACACGAACACCACTTTAAAAGCATCACAAGTACATGAACGCTACACAAGACAACATAATTAAATAAAAACTGAAAGTGGTAAAAGAAACACAGGTCATGATAGTATACAGTAATACAGTATACACAATTACAATTACAATCTCCTTCCCGATACAACAGATTGCAAACGGAAAATAAAATAATCGTATTTAAGAAAATGCCGTTTAATAATAAGATTAGTGAGCACAATTATACTATACGTTAATGTGGAATAATTTTTAAGATTAGATATTTTATTATGGTTATATATTTTAAATTTGGGAGGCGGGAATGGGTACCACCGCCCCGGGAACCTTTATTGGATAACTAACACCTCTGCCATAGGTCACCCCAAGTGGTTCGCTACGTTTGGTGATTTAGCAGGGGTGCCCGGGTTCATGGGATGAGGTTAGTCTAGATCTTGGAGGCGGATGACCAGGAAACACTGAACCCCAGATTCCTACCCACCCCTTAAACCCTTTTCCTTCCCAGAACTCTCCTTTCCTTTCTTTCCTTAAAAAAAACTCCACACAGCATCCCCACAAATGACATAGGCCCTGAGGGAAATTATTTTCCTCAAAACCTCCTGTGCCGATCTCAAGAAAAAAAAGTAAAGTTATTACTGTTGTATTAATATTTATTATTTAAGTAGCTTTGAATTTTAAAGTTAGTTAGAAAGCGAAATATTTATAGGTATATATTTTTAAATGATTTACAAAAAAATCTTTAATAAAAAATTGTTTCTGATAACATGATTATTATGGCATTTATTTCAGAATGTGGGGAGGTTAGTGAAATCTCACATATAGGGTATAAAAACATATTTATATATAACACTATAAGAATTTGAACTTTTCATGCTATTTTTAGTATTTACATTAAAATTTTTAAGACGGTGTTCCCCATAAATATTGGGCACACCGATATGGATTGGATAAAAATTTGACCAATAGCTTGGGATCGGATCGGATACAAGATATACGACGGGCAAAAAAGTAGGCGACCTTGCCAATAAAAAATACATTTTAAAATCTTTTTTGTGGAGTAGGTCCATGGCTGAATAGGTACCTAAAGATAATGGTATGTTATACAAATAGTGTAGAATTTTAATTTACGAAAACACACATAGTACAATATAATGTTTTACAGAATCATTTTAAAAATACGAACCATGCACCGTGAAAAAAACCAGAGAGATTTAATCAATCAATTTCTACTTTTAGATTAGTTAGAGTAGATATGGTGTCACTTTTTATGGCACGTAAATTGACAACAACAAAAAAATCGCGAACCAAATGGTCTTTATATACCCGCGAAGAATTAGAATGGCAAGAACAATGAAAAGTTATTTGATTCAAATTCAGGTTTAAAACATGGTATATAATATTTCGTAATGTCATCTAGTTTTGAGCGCAAAATCTGATAAAATAATTGTATTTAAATTAATAAGTATACATGCTGAAAGAGAAGTGCTTTATTCTAATTACATAAACGAAACAGTTGGTTGTTCAGAAGTCGTGACATACAAATTACTTTCATATAGAAATGACACCGTATCCAATTAGAATTTAGGGCGATACGAATTACGATCGTAAATAATAATACATACATAGAAAAATTAATTAAAGTCAATGTCCGCCGAAAGTGAATAGTTGGCCCGAGGCGAATTGCAACAGCGACCATTGTTGCAAAATACATATTGAAAAAAAAGGCTAGAAAAATGATAATAATGATCATTCATAATTCTCTATGTTGGTACTCGGTACGCGGGAAATAAATTTGTAAAATTAAGCTCACCTCATGTGGCCGGTGTAAAAAACTAGATGAAGATTGATGGAAGTAGATCTCATGACGTAATGATAACCTAATCTTCTGGCGTTTGATGAATCTGCTGGGGCTAATTTTGTGTATTTTGATGTTTTTGCCTCATCATTAAAAATGAATCAC
The DNA here is from genome assembly GCA_917563855.2 of Limnephilus lunatus. Lineage (NCBI taxonomy): Eukaryota > Metazoa > Arthropoda > Insecta > Trichoptera > Limnephilidae > Limnephilus > Limnephilus lunatus. The sequence continues at coordinate 30,796,276 of OU830594.1, read as the reverse complement.
ATGCACTAGAGTTATACACTTTGATAACGTTTCACAACCCGCGAAAATATTTATTTTTGTTCTTTGTTTTGACTATTTGCTAAGTCCGTTCGTTATCAAGAAAATTACACAAAAACTCATTGTAGTTTGTAAAAATAATAATAAACTGTTGTCGTTTTGATTTAAGTCAGCGCTTAAATAGTTCGACCGCTACGATCGGGATAACAGAAAGATGAACAGGTAAGGCATTCCACACACAACCACTGCAAGCACTCTCCGCGGCGTCCTGCGATAGACTGAGCTTTACTGCTGGCGGTATATTGTGCACGGGGCAATAATAGGCATACGCTACCTACTAGGCGAAGGCATAACATAACAGGCTTTCGGACAAGACGGAAAAGTGGTAGAAGAGGGAAGGTAAGAAGAGCTATGCAAATCCACTGATAATTTTAATACACCGAATAGAAAAGGAAAATCGACACGCAAATTAATGTCACTGAAATGAGGCATTTTTACAAGGTGCCTAATTGTTTTCTTATAGATTTTCCTGGACGTAGATATTCACTGGTCAGTTTAATGAAAACCAAGGGTTTATCGTTAAAGTTTCAAGCCGTAGCACAATAGTTCACCGTGGGGTTAATAATATTTAAGTTCTCCGGGAACGTTGATTAAAATGTACTTTGACTAGGAAGACAGATTAATTTTATGATTAGCATAAGTGCTTGTCAAAGAAGATGAATGCGGTGTAAAATAAACACCACTTATCATCTATGAGGAAATCAATCATTGTTACATAACAATATTTTTAAATTGTTTTAAATGTGAGAACAGAAGAGTGCTTTTTAGATAGTGATCTCATTAACCTATCAGAATAAAACAAAAACCAAATGATTTGATTGGGCTGTTGTTGTAAAATTCCAAAAGCTATCACTGATAATAAACCTTAAGTATTTTATATCCATGCTAATCTCCCTATCAATCCAACGTTACCACAAAAAAGCTGTCTAAGTTCCCAAAAGAAATGTGAGATAATTTGTGATTTTGCAACATTCCAGTTTGACGGCCGGCGTAGCGCAGCGGTAAGACGCTTGACTCGCGCACCGAAGGTCGCGGGATCGAATCCCGGCGTGGCAAATAAATTTTATTTGATTAATTATTTCACAATTTATTCATTTAAAATAATAAATAGTATATTTGCGGCACGTTCCAGAGTGGAAGATACTCTCTGTGTCGCCCTGGTGTAAGACCACCATTCAGAATTGAAACGTTGCTTGAAACGGCATTTGCCGTGTTTGGTGACCAGATCTGAATAGCCAGGTATTTCCCCACCTTCCTCTTCCCTATCTCCTTCCCCTCCCCACTACCCTCAGCCTCACAACATACCCCAATTGGGGATGCCATAATCTCACTGGCTTCAGACGGGAGCAGTTGAGACTCTTGTGAGGTATTCATGTAAAAAAAAAAAAAAATGTTTTGAAACATATTTGAAATGTAGAGTAAAAACCATTGATGCTAAGTGCACTACATTACAAAACGATACCTGAACGATAAAAAGCTTAGAACTGGTCTTGCGCGTAGTTCTGTAGTTTCTGTCTAGTGGAGGAATTGTAAAAAATGGCATTGATCGGATGGCGTCTAGAAATAGCTGAAGTTATTATAAATAAACATTTACCTTTGTATTCTACTTACTTGTCACAGTGTTATGTTTAAAAGTTGATGGCAACCCAAGGTAGGTCGGTGACATTTATTGATGAGAAAACCCAGAAAACGTTGATTTGTCTGGTTGGTTTTGACTCCATAATTTGATTCCGTAAATGGTTTAATGTTTCTACAAACATGAAAACATTCGAATTTAATTTAAATTGGCGATGAAAGAATTATATCAATTCGACAGTCGGAGGTTTTGTGAAAATGTGCGTTTTTGATTTACAAATTAGGCACGGAACAAAGGGGAATGAGAAAATGTGGACGGTACGGTTTTTCTGGGAGGTATAATTATTGATGATAGATTTTTACAATGTCTACAATATTCACATTATCCAACCCTCATAGAAAAGCTAGTACGAAAGAGATTCAAGTAAATATTACGAATCAGCCCTCGTATGAAGACACTTTAAAAGGGATGGTAATTTTTTGCCAATGGATGGTTTTAGACAAGTAATAATACGCCGATAGTAATTACTTACTCCAGGAATTTCAATGGAATCTCCATTGGGGGGGGTGCTCTCATCAAATTACACCAGACAGCCATTGATCTTCCTCTTTGTAAAAATCAGACAAGCTTGGGTTTTGAGACGTTGAAACTAACAAGGTCACCTTACCCAAGGCACGAACCCTCTCGGGGTGGTGGTCAAATTTTTGTCTCAACACTTCCCGAGCTGTTCGGACAACGTAAAAATGGAAAGACAATTCGAAAAATAATCGTTTTAAAAAAAATTGGAAAGTGGGCACAACATTAAGAGTCCAAGATACAAACTTAAACTTTCTTTAGTTAAATTGAAATTTTTTCCAGCATTGATATTGAAACGATTATTTCGTTGTAATTGAAAAAAAATCTCTTAGGGTCGGCAGATTCTCATGGCTTTTACAAATCTAAACGGGAAATGTAAGTGAGAACGTAAGTTAATCGCTGGTAGTCAATGTAAAGCTGTCGTGTTGTCAAGTCTATTCTGATCTTTGGATGCTCTGCAATATTATTTTTACTAATAAAGGTTGCGAATACGATACGGAAGTTATCTTGCAAGCCTTGCACAATGGCTTCAGTGTCAAATGAAATCATGGTAATCGTATAATGATGAGATTATGCACGGATGTTAATCCCATTAATTTAAGATACATACAGATGAAAGCAAACTGTAACAAATTACCCAAAGATTTTATACAAAAGACTTTATACAAAATGCACCGAAAAATAAATCAAAACAATTTTATTATAAAGATCTTGGATTCAGTCTATCACGATCTTGATAATATCCGAACCGGTAAAGCTTGTTATTATAAAATATCGATCTTTTTTGCAACGGTCTTCTTTTAATCGGACGTAAGGAGCAATTTGTCATATTGGAGTACCAATAGATACAACACGCCTTTGTTATATTGTTGCTCGAATGCAATGGGAACACGGTCGCCGAGAAAAAAGCGGTCAATCAAAATTCCACAAATAGCGGAACAAAACACAACGGCGAATGGTAGATGGTATAAATTATTGCCGTAAAAAAAAAGGATCCCAGCTTCAAAGGATCAACATAGACGTTTTAATAAATTGGTTAATTTATGAGTGTGGATAGTATTTTAATGGGTGAGGCATAAAACTTTATAGGTTTGTATGTTTATGTATAGACATGTTAAAGGGATGTTTAATTTGATGGTTAAAATTAATGTAAACCATTTACGTCTAGTATTATTGACCATTTTAAGTTGCAAAATAACCCTATTTAAATAAGAATTTCATCTTGAATGGTGATAAAACAATGCTTCAAGAATTAATTTAAAATTCATAATATTATGTCGGTTTTATACCTATTGTTGTACGTTGCAGTAATAATACATTAACAAAATATTTTGACGGAACTGAACGCATCACGGATCTTCAAACTATAAAACAAATAAATTTGTTTATCAACAGTGAACCTTCACTTATTTATTGTCTATAAAGTGAGTTTTATAATGGGCTCGATATTTAGAAGTGTCTGGCGTATATAATCCGATACGGATCATCGATTTTTTTATTGCGTTTCCCATTCGAACTAAGGCCGTTCTAATCTCACATCTATAATAGTGCTCCGACTACGAGTAGGAAACCACCTACTACTAATAATAAAATAAGATAAAAAGGTGACCAGAGAAGTAGAAAGAAGAAATAGAGAAGGTGGGAGACGAACAAATGGATGAACATGATTATTCTAGTGTTATTTTTTCGGCTCGAGGCAGGTAGTCACGATTTCAATCTCTTTAAAAGTCTGAAACAAGTGCACAAAAGCCTTCGCACCTATTTGATGTGTGAAGAAAACAAAACAGCTAAAAACTACGTTTGATTTCATCTTTATCGTGCTTTTAAAGTTTAGAGTAATCTTGAATTCTCAGATCATCCAACAGTCTGGTCTACCCGTATCTACTTTTACTAGACAGGTATAGTTCGATAATTGCGTGTATTAGTTTGAAATGTTTTAAAGTAACCCTTTTTTGATAGAGGGTTTCGAGATTTGTAATTGCTCCTAATTTCTGTATAATTTGATTATTATGCTCTTCCATCTATCGCACGCATTGCCAAAGCCGCGGGCGATACATATTTGAACGCAATAATACCAATAATTGTATACACGTTAATAGGAAATGTATCATCAATTAGGCAAGCCTAGACCGTGCGATTTCAAGGCTTTAGAAGCGGATGTGGAATGTATTGACCGTATCAGATAATCTCAAACACACAGGAAAGTTACACACCTAAGTTCAAACAAATAACAAGTATTATGCAAAATTAATGGATTTGGCACGAACCACACCTTTTCTAGATTTAAATAACAGAGCTGATTACGATTTTTGGTATTTTTATATCTACAAACCAATTAAGAACAATATTTTTTTTATAGATTTAATAACCAACATGCATTTTAATTGTTCGAGGTCAGATAAATCAAAAACAAGCCGTAGATCATTTTGATCAAGCTATGAAGCTTTCTTATTTTTTTTTTTAAATAATAAAAACAGTTGAAAAACGCACTGTGTAAATAACGTAATAAGCTGTGAAATTTTAAACGTTAACATAATATATTATTTATCATTTAATAGTTGGCACATAAGCATTACAAAAACACAAGAGTATCTAAGCTTTCGCATAGCACTGAGCTTTTAAATCCGGGCGTCTGTCCTCTCTAATCATTGATTGGTTTTAGTCAAAAGATGATTTAATGATTATAAATATATTACTTCCATATATTATTTTTATTGTAAGCACACCGTAACTGCCGTAACTGGTGCTAGGTCTTAAATGAAATAAAACTTAATAATTTCCCGGTCATTACAAATACTCATGGCTTCAGAGTGATAAAATTAGTAACGTAGGTATTTCACTTTGAGTTGCCAGATGACGGGATCGATTCCAGACACAGTTTTAAAATACCCACATGTATTCTCTTCATAACGAACGCTGCCAGTCCGGGTTTCGAGATGTTGATTTTCTTCCTGAAATTGATCAATAAAATAAAATAATTACTGAATGCAACAGCAAAAAAAAACATTTTGAAGTTGGAATCGAAAAATCGTAAAAGGGTTTTAAAAAAACAAATACAGTTTCTTATTGTCATAAGAAAACAAAACCTTAAAATACAATAGATGCTCATAATTGTCATCTAATAACCCCTTTTCAAAAGCGTGCGCTGGGTCCCGTTCATTTCGACCCTTTCCTAAGCACCTTCCTTCCTCCATATTGAATGGATAATATCCATCTCGACAAAACCGTCAAAACAATAGTTTTCATTGTTATCGAATATAATCCCTATTGTTACTGTAGCACCGAGGGTGGGCACCGATTAACGAAATTCTACGAAAAGTTTACCGACTTTATTAGAAAAATTCTCCTTATACTTTTAGGCTTCTGAATGACTGCGGCTAGTAAGAACAAAATTACACCTAGAATATGAGATGAATCTCAAAACCATTTCCTGCTAATTAACACGAGACAATGCGCACTTCAGCGTAAGAATTTTTGCGTTTAAAAGGCGTCAAAGTGTTCAATAATAGCACCTAATCCATTTTTTACATAGATACTAAGTATTATTTATTTGTACGGATGTCGGAGAAATACTAGGTATAAAATTATGTTTAAGTGTAAAACCAAATACAAATAAAAAATATTGACTCTAGTAGTAAGGACCTTAAATGGCACAATCATCGGGAAAAAAAGAACTCATGTTGTCATCACTAGCTACAAATTAATTACTTATTGAGTTCGTATTAAAACTTTATTTTTACCCATTTGTGGCTGCGGTTTGCTGCATTTGGTGACTTAGCAGGGGTGACCGGGTTCATGGGGTGAGGTTTATCCGGGTGGCGGCAAATGTGTCTGCCCACCAACAGCGTGGCAGGCCAGATTTTGTGAGACTGGTTGATGGAGTCTTTTTGACCTCTCCAGGAGGACTGTCGTGGACCATCAAATTGTACCGCAATGTGAGGGATGAATTAATATGTTCATCACTCCTGGACACATTGAATCCCAGATTCTTACCCACCCCTTATACTCATTTCCTACCCAGAACTTCCTCTCCTTCCTTTCCTTAAAATATCCTCCACACAGCATCCCCAAAGATGACATTGGTCCTAAGGGTAATTATTTTCGTCAGTACCTCCTGCGTGGAGCTAATATTTAAAAAAAATGTATTCGACCCCCACATCAAACCAAGCGTCATTGGCGCCTGAAGCGGTTTGAATTTTGGCCTATAAAATTTAAAAATTAGCATTAGCTCAAATAATTGCCCCTGAATAAGAACGGATAAATTATATGGTTATTTATTTTTGGTGTGTTGTGCCATATTGCGCTACCTCCTTTTGCCAACGTTTCGGACGTTTTCATCGGATAGCGTTACAGTGGACAGCGTTACAGCGGACAGTGTCCATAATCAGGACAGATGATGATGGATACTGTAACGCTGTCCGAAATGTTGACTAAAAAACGGAGATAGCGCAACACGCATAATAAAATAACGATGATCCTTTTGGCCGTGAAAATCTAAAATCATACCTGAAGAACGGATCAGTATCGATAACTTATTTGTAGGGACAGTGAGGGATGGACATATTATAAAGCGTAGTTTGTTAAAGGTTATCAATAATAGTTAGGTAATAAAGGTAAGTCATTTCAAATAAATCTCCTAATAATTGACCGGCAGGTCCGCATGCTCCAGAATGTTCTGTGTCAGTGGTTCTAACGGAATATTTAACATATTTTTGACACTTTCTGCAGTTCAATAAACCTACTCTATTCACCGACTCGACTCACGGCTCACGGCATTATAATAGGTGTGTTTTTGCACCAATAGTTACGTTAGTTCGGTCCATTCACGGAAATTATTCCGAGCCGAAAAAAAATCTGTGCAATTTTCGGTTAATTGTGAATTATTACGGCACACAATTCGCACCTTACCACAAAGTATTAAAAACCATATTTTGAGGTTTGGTTCGGACGTGTTAAATCGAATAAGAAGCGTAGGTAAAAATTTGCTAATTTGTCCCGCTATGTGAACTCAAAATGATAAAATATTAAATAATAATAGGCAGTACTTTTGAATTTTAATATCTTTGGGCAGTACCTACTTTAGAATAATTTAATTATGTAGGTGCCGCGTGGGAAATAATTGTGCCAATTTCATTTAAGAAACTTTCGACGAATTCTACGGATACAATGTTTTCTTTGCCTTTTCTTGGCAGGGGTTGACAGCATCGCTTCGAAGTTCAATAATATTTTTCGGATTGCGACAACATTCCCGTTTAAGAATAACTTTACATGAGTTATATATGAATGCCTCCCACTATTATTTGTCATGAAAATGTTAGCGATGATTGTCGTTTTCCAATGATGAAATAATTGCCTAGCAGATAAACCTTCGTCATCTAGGTACGAACTTAAACCAAGCTTTCCGTTTTGTTCCGTAAACTAGCTTAGAAATAATTATTGATGAAGAGTTAAATAAATGCAGTTTTATACATACTTTTGTACTTTCTTATTCGTCACAGCTACTTACTAGGGATGTGGCTTTTACATAAAATCCATTATTGAGTAATCGATTCTTTTTCTCAGCATGAAAAATCGATTTATAAATGTCTTAATTATGTATCATGTGTTTTATAAATAAATGTTTATTGAAAAATAATCAATTAATAATCGATTTTTCCCCAAATTTGACAAATTAAAATAAACGCGGAAAATATATTTATTAAAAAAAATTCTACAGAAATTATAAGTTTTAAAATAATCAAAAGAAATTTTAAGTTTTTTTTAAATAATCATTTTTTTAGAAAATTAAAATCTAGGGATGTGACTTTTACGTAAATTATCGGTTCTTTTTCTTAGTTTGAAAAATCGATTCACAAATAATCAATTTTTTAGAAAATTTTATCGCTTAATAAAATCGTCTTTTTATTCATTTTTTTCATAATCGATACATCCCTACCACTAACAAGACCTTGCGGTTGTTACTAAAGAAAATCCGGTGAAAAAGACTCAATTAATATGACTTTCCCATTGTAATTATGCAAATACAAGTCCCTTATTTTTTTTATTTTTTTTTTTTATTTATTTATTTTATACACTTTACAAATACAAGACAAAAAGTCCCGATAAACTACTTTTTAGCAGTTTGTCTAACGGGTTCTTTACGTTAAAGATCTTATAATAGTGATTTAATAGTTACATTTTTACAATTATATAAAATAAAATTGAATTTTTTAAAGAAATATAGATAAAAATAAATTTTTGAAAACATAAATAACATTTTTAAAGTCTAAATAAACGTTGCTAAAAGGGGGCGGAACGACGGATATTTTTAACGTAATTATATTGAATGGATTGCGATGTGGTACTTCCACTATACGAGAAGGATGCTTTATTTTTTGCATGCATTCATTTTGCTTTACACAACATAACAAAAGAAAATTCGGTATCAATCGGTATCCTGAATTAATTTCTTTCAAATGTGTATTTATCATTAAAAAATGTTATAATTATATTTTACCTATTTAATTGAAAACTCGAGGGCATCACTGCATACACATTTCGTGTTACAATAATACAAGGTTTTCAAAAAATAAATCAAACGATTTTTTTTTAGGGCATCACTGCATACACATTTCGTGTTACAATAATACAAGGTTTTCAAAAAATAAATCAAACGATTTTTTTATCTTTCTCATTTTTTACTAAATGTTTTACCTAATATTTAATTACGGTCTGAACCTTCCTTGTATTTTTATAATTATCGTTAATTTAAAACATTTTTCTACATTCTTTTTTTTCCAATGCGGCGTTACGTTCAACTCCTTGAGAGTCCTAATTAAGGCTTTAAACCGATACCGAAGGGATGAGGATAACAAAGAAATATAAATTACGGTTTAAATGGATTTTGATGGATGGTCGGGAGATCGCCACACATCAGTCACTACAAAACGGCTCTCGATAATATAATGCACACTCTTGTAACCACAATTCACTTTACCAAATTGGGCTCTCGTCAACATTATTAATTTGTTTATGTTAATAAATGGTACATGCGAACCATTAAAATATTTACCGTCTGCCCTGCTAATGCAAGCGAATCAAATTTTACCGAACCTATCATAATATATAAAGCCCACAAGTGGTAAAAATCAATCATGTTAATAGCGATCAAGAGCTTTCAAGCTTTGGAATCCCCCAAGGTACAGTGCTTGGACCAATCCTATTTACTATATATGTAAACGATATTTTTTTTCAAACTTTACATGGTCAAATTACATCATACGCTGACGATACAGTATTAATAATAAGTGGAAAGACTTGGGAAAATGTAGAATTAAAGGCCATAGAAGACATTAACACGCTTAAGAATTTTTTCGACACTAATTTACTATCACTAAATAGTGAAAAGACATTTGTAATTCCATTTGCAATACATTTAAACGATGCTCCCAAAAATTTTAACATTGTCATACATGAAAATACTAAAATTCACAGCCAAAACTACTGCAAATCAAACTGTACAATATTAAAAACCACAAATAAAATAAAATATCTAGGAGTAATTATTGATAAAAATCTGAAATGGAAGGAACAAATATGTCAAGTAGTAAACAAAATTAGAAAATTAATATACATATTTTTAAGAATTAGAAATTTTTTGTCAATAAAAAATCTATATTTAATCTACTATGCCTTAGTTCAATCCACTTTACAATACGCTATTATTAGTTGGGGATCCGCATATAAATGTAACCTTGTTCCAATAGAAATTGTACAAAGAACAATTATTAAAATTATATTAAAAAAATCCTTGGACTACCCAACAGAACGCCTATTTGATGAATTCCAAGTACCTACATTTAAAGATTTATATATTAAAAATTCATTAATTCAAATTATAAAAGAAAAAGATAAATATCAATTTTTAAACGAAAACAGAACGCGACTTAAACATGTTTTTATATGCCCAAAACTAAATACGTCTTTTGCACAACACCATTACACTTACCAGGGAAGAACTTTTTTCAATCGCCTACCAGAAGAAATCAGAAGCATTAATGATAAAACCCAATTACTGCTCTCTGTCAAGAGACATTTTAAAAATATTCTGAAGAAAAAAACTAATGCCACTTAATTATCCTACAAATATCCTTAGTTTTCCAAAATATTCTTTCTTTTATTTAAATGTATACATATATACTTAGTTTTCCATAATATCCTTTATTTTCTTTAAATATATACTATTATATACTATTACAACACACATATATTTATGTAAATGAATTATTTAAGTACTAAGTAATAACCACATTTATGTACACTCCTTTTCCATACACAAGCAAATGCTTTAAATGGAAAAGTAGTAAAAAACCTAAGATGTAAAATTATCATTTAGCAACATGTAAAACATATTAATGAAAATAAAAAATAATTAAAAAAAAAAAAAAAAAAATATTATACATCTATTAAAATAGTATTTTTTAAAATATCATGTGTCTAATGATTTTTTTTTTGGGAATTCCATAACTTTTTATTACATTATCCAATACTCGAAAAAGGTGAGTTCTCTCTTCATGAAATTTGAACAGTTGTAATTTCTGTGCTTAAAGTTCGTTTAATATGTGTTTAATTAGAATGAAAAAAAGGTGTTAAAACTGGAATCCTGCCAGATAAAGTAATTGTTAGTAAGTTGGCTGATAACTTCATTTGCAGCATGAATGTATGGGAATTTAAATCCAAGCTGTTCATAAAATATGTACATTTCAATGATACCGCATATTTATCCAGAGTTAAGTTAGCCTCTCAGAAACTGGGCGACTGTACAGGGCCGCAGATACTTAATAGTACCTACACCCTACACAACCGCTAATCCTGTACAAATCGCAGGTGCGCCCCACGGTTGAATTTGGCCGCCACCTATGGAGCCTCAAAATGCCTGAAAAAAACCCTCGACTCTGCATAAACGGTCTGTCCATTATTTGATCTATTCTCCTATCTTAACAAACGGATTTCAATATTTAGAGTACAGGAGTCAGGTGGGAATGCTGCCCTCGTTTTATCGCTATTTTTTAAGATATTTTTTTACATGAATACCGCACAAGAGTCCCCAACTGCTCCCGTCTGGAGTCTGGGACACTATGGCATCCCCAATTGGGGTATGTTGTGAGGCTAAAGGTAGTGGTGAGGGGAAGAAGATGGGAAAGAGGAAGGTGGGGAAATACCTGGCTTTTCAGATCTGGTCACGAAACACGGCTAAAGCCATTTCAAGCGACGTTTCAATTCTGAATGGGGGTCTTACACCAGGGCGATACTGAGAGTATCTTCCACTCTAGAACGTGCCGCAAATATACTACATATTTTTTAATTTAATTAATTGTGAAATACCACAAAATTAATCAAATAAAATTTATTTGCGCACGCCGGGTTCGAACCAGCGACCTTCGGATTGTGAGTCGAGAGTCTTACCTCGGGAACACTATATAGCGGTGCATACGATTTCAGACTATATATGGTTTCAGACGATTCAAGTTTAGTTGATCAACTTTGATTAAACGTCAAACACTGTTTTAAAAAACTGTCACATCTGTCAATATGCGTGTGGGATCGGTATGACTCTAGGCTTGAAAACATCTACTTATATGTAATAAAGCATATATGTAGTTAAGAATGTAAATTATTATACATATATGCATGAGGCAAATAGGAACCTTGATAGGTTAAAAATATTAAGGATTTCTTTCCACTGATTAGTGTGTTCCTTCCCATAAATCAACGAAACATACCGATCTGGTAAGATATTCACTCTAGGTGTCCCTCCTGAAGATTGTTGAAGGATACTCACTCCCAACCAAAGTGCATTATGCGCTCGTGTGCATAGAACCGGTTCACGGTTCTTATCTCCCCAGCAAAGGACACGGGCCCGTGTTTCATGTGCAGCAAACCTCCGCGCCGGGTAGTGTCGGTTAGTAATTTTACAAATCATTCTCGAGAGCGGAGATTAGACATTTTGCATCGGACGCAAGGTATGAAAATGCCTTGGCATCTACTTAGTCTCAATCAGAATCTTTTCAGCTTTTCTGTATTGTCTTCAGTCATCAATCACTGTCCTGAGACATGATCTTCTTTATTACTATGATGTATTATATAACTAGAGGTTTTGATTGGATATTCTAGTAAAATTCACACAAAGTGATCTCTCAAGTTATCTAGGTGTATTTATCGATAACAACAGCAATATTGACGTAATTTTATATATTGGTAATATAAAAATTTACGTTACTACCTTACTGGTACCTATATTATAGAACGATGTTTTTTGCAATTTTGAAATTATTAAAGATTTGCTTGTGTTTGATTTTTTGTTTGTGCTAACCTCTGATACTAGAGGATATCAGAAATGAAGGTATTTTAAGATTATTTTAATGTGATTGCTTTCAAGTAACTTTGTTTATGTTTCCAGCATTGATCGATGGTTACCAGGCATGTTAGAATTAACCTTACCTTTGAAGAGCAAAAACAACTCATAAAAATTGGATTTGGATTCACTGTTAATAATAATTATTTTGCTAATTTTCTCTTATACATATAGCCAAGCACCTCAAGACCATTTTACAAATACTGCTAAAATAAATGAACGACGAAGTATGACAAATAACCTAAGGGGGGATTCTGGTCCAGCCGATCCAAAAAATCGACTTTGTTGTTGCCTAAAAATCTTCCTATACATGTGAAGATTCTTCTTCTTCTTCGTTGGAGCTACAGCCCATATCGAGCTTTGGCCTTCTGCAACAGTCGCCTCCAACTCCTCCTGTCCTCAGCGGCTGACTTCCAGTTTGGTACCTGGAGAAGCTGTGCTGCATCCCGTCTTACCTCGTCTTCCCACCTCAGTCTGGGTCTTCCCACTTTTCTCTTTCCACCTGGGTGTCCAGTCAAAATTCTTTTTGGGACGCGTGTATCCGGCATTCTCTGTACATGCCCAGCCCATCTCAGTCTGAGGAGTCTCATATGTGCTGAGATGCTAGGGGCTATATACTATATATATTTTACAATTCTGAATTGTGCTGGAAACGTCACTGTTCGCCCTCTTTCACGGGTCCACATATTCTTCTCAGCACTTTTCTTTCAAAAGTATCCAGCATTTCAGCCATCTTTACCGTCAGTGTCAGCGCCTCACATCAATATGCCAATCCAGTTCTAACAATGGTCTTATAAATGGTTATTTTGGTTTTTCTGTGGACACTACGTGACTTAAACACTGGCAGCAAAGAGAAGTATGTTTTGTTGGCTGCTGTGATTATCCTTCTGATTTCTGCTGGATCCTCATTGTTCTCTGTCAGACTGGAGCCCAGGTAGGTGATTTGATCGACCACTTCGTATGAGTAGTTCTCTTTAAATTGTGCACTACTTCTTCTTCTGTATGAAGGGTTCCTACTCTGTGCCATCATTTTCGTTTTGTCAACATTAACTTGCAGTCCTACTTTCCGTGCAGCTGTTTCTAAAGGGTCGAAGACCTCCTTAATGGCTGAAATTGATCTTCCGACAATGTTAATGTCATCCGCATATCCGAAAACTTGACTGCTCTTGAAATAAATATTGGAGCCAGTGTCTATTAGCGTTTTTCTTATTACATGTTCGAGCACAATGTTGAAGAGAGTGGGAGCCAGACTGTCCCCCTGTTTTAGTCCCTGTGAATTCTTCCGAAAATTCTCCGTCTATTTTGATCTGAGATCTTGAGTCTGACATTGTGGCTTTGATGAGGTGGAGATTACATTCCCAAAATTATAGCATCAAATTTTAGGAGCGGTGCGCTCCAAGCAGGTAGACAGGGAACGAAGCGGCCCGGTTACAAGCAAAAACTTAACGCGTTTTTCTCAAAACCACGTTTTTCAAATTGGCTGGAATCGTTGCTCATCGATTTTTTACCTGATTAACTTTATTCAAAGTTTATATTAAAAGAATAAATTTATATGCGGGTGAAACTCGACTTATTATATAAGTACCTGTAGAACAAAGTTATTGCAAAATTAAGACCGATTTTTTCCTCAATTTTCATTTTATATCCGCCATTTTGGCAATCAACATCTTTTTTTGCAAACTGTGGCTAATGCGCATTCATACTACATCATTCATTCTACTTTTTTGAATTTCATGTTTCAGATAATTTCCAAGGACTCCAGAATTGCAGCTTTTTTATTTGGGCCCTCCGCTTACAGCCGGTGTAACTATGTATATAAATATTCAAATAAAATTTTCAACAGTACGTTTTCGTGTTCAAATGTACCTTTACATGATACCAAATTTTTTTGAACGAAAATAAATTTTATCTTTGAAAAAAACGTAATGAAAAAAAACCTTGGCTGGACCAGACTTGCCTCTTAAGGTACATAAATTATACCAACTATTAGGTGTGTTGAAGAAAGAAGAATGTATTCTCTTTTTGAATCAAAGTCCTTTATAACCGCAGGATCAACGTCAGTTTCCGATACTAATATGTTTTATTTTGTGTTATTATCGTAATATTAGGCCTACTTATAAGAAAATACACGTTTTTGTAGCCTCATCAGGACGTGCCTGGTCTAGAGTGGGATCATTTTGATTGTGGTTTTTCAATATGGTGTTTTGAAATCTCGACATCAAAATGTGGTCAGACGCTGTGTCTTCTAATGACGATAATCACTTAAAATTATGCAGCGAGTAAGATTCCTGTACGCTGTTCTTCCTGAACTAAACTTCAGAACATCCTTTTGCTCTTGTATTCACCAAGTATCGTGTTGCTGAGGGGAAAATAATTGTGATAGTCTGTGCCATAAATTGGCAAAGTTGGGAAAGGCGTTCTGCTAAATAATATTTTTTTTTATGCAGGAAACGACGTAATCTACGGAAAAGATGGCCCGTTTAACGATTATTCTTAAATTTACCGATGATATTTCGTAAATAAATTGTGGCTTATTTACTTATTCTTATTACAATCAAAATGTTCGAATAAAATATTTTATTGCTCATTATTTACAATTGGTTTCTAGATCTAGATCTAGACTCTGAATCAATGGAGCAGTATGAAAAAATATCTCCAAAAGTACCTATTTCATTCCTAAAAAAGTGAGTTATGACGAAAAATTATCGTATTAAATTTCAGACAAAACGATTATTATAAGCTTTTTTTAAATACTATACCTATATATTTATTGAAATTGAAAAATAAAATTATATATTTTTTTAAGCTACGATAACGTTTGTCATTAATAACGTCCTTCCTTCCACTAATTATTAAATGATTTGATGGATATTGTTATTTAGTAAATTATTTTTTATTTTGTTTTTGATCGTAAGGTGGAACCACAAAATACGATTAAATAAAATTTTTAAGAAGTACGTGTATGGAAAAAACACATTCAACGAAAAGCGTGAATTATATTATTTTAGGCGACTTTTTACCTTGACTGGAGTTTTAGATTTTATCTTCTACCTATTGGAAAAACGAAGGCTCGGCCCGGCATTATTATGATGTATCTAAATCAATTTAGACATTCATTACAATGGAATTTCGTGTGTACCTGGAATTATAATGACAAATTTTATTGACCGTCGCAATCAATAATATTTTACTTCTAGACATTGCGGCGACCTTTAACTAATAACCTTGCTTTTAAATCACCTAAAATTATTCATATTTCGTTGTATAAATTACTTTTCAGAATCGCTTCATAAATTATACATTACTAGCAGACCTGGGAACACGTTGCTGTGGCTAACGAAACACTACGCCACGCCATTACCCAACCTTTATATCCAACCCCATCTGTTAAATCAAATCCACACCGCCCGTTTGCCAGCCCGCTGCCCGCTGCCGCTTGCTCAGATGTATTATATATTTCAACCAATTTACACAAAACCTTGACATACTATATACCTCGAAATCTTCCTCATTAATTACCGACTACTGTTGAAAACTGCATAAACATCCGTTGCGTAGTTTAAAGGATCTAAGCACACAGACAGCGTGAGCGACTTCATTTTATACTATGTAAAGATGAAAAGAGATTTCTAGATCGAAAAATTTACGAATTAAGAGTGTAGGTAATTATGTTATCATCGATTTATTTAACAATGATATGGGTGTGAGTGACAAACAAATGTGATAAACTCTTTTACTTTATGTTTTCCGAAACATTTAATTCATAATTTAACAATGTGACACCATCACCACACGTATTAATATTTACATGGATGTGTATCGCATTATTAGGGAGGATTTCAGGAACCATTTACCAACACCCCTGTCATTAGTCACCGCAAGTAGTTCGCTACTTTCGGTGACTTAGCAGGCGTGCCCGGGTTCATGGGGGGTGAGGTTTGTCTAGATGTTGACGGCGAATGCGTTTGCCCATGATCAGTAGAAACTGGTTGACAGGTTGAGAGAGACCTTTTGAACTCTCCAGCCGGACTTCCTAGACCACATCGCGCATCGCCTTGCAACGCGGTGGGAGAGATGGATTCGTACGTCTGGACACATTGACCCACCCCACATATATTTTTCCTTTTCATAACGTTCTCTCCCCCCTTTCCCTAAAAAGACTTTTCATTCAGAATCTCCAAAGAGGACCTAAACATTGAGGGTTTTTTTTTTCTGAAGTCCGGTGTAAAAAAAGAGCCAATGTAAAAAAATATATATATATATACCGAATTGCAGTGCCAACATTCTGGAATAAACCTACATGTTGTGATGATGTTAAAATAGCATTTAATATCCCATTCCGCATCATTATGACTTGCAGTACTCGAAATTTGCCACGCATTCGGCAATGATTTTAAAATAACAATCAATACATTCATCTGCATTATCATTTATCACAAAGATAGTAAAATGCAATGGTAATTGCAGTAGCGACTGTATGACTATATCCCGTTAAAGATGTAGGTCACATGCAACAACCACATAGTCTAATATTGTTCGTGTGACAATCACAATACATGATTCAGGCATAAAATACCTACGCGTGTCTAGATAGTAGATCTGCAACTATAAATTCAATGCAACTCGATAACGAAATATTTTCGATAGGGTGGGTCGTAAAAGCTTTACTCAAATACCTACTTTAAAATTAAAAAAAAATTGTATTTTTTTTTTTTTTTTTTTTTTTTTTTTTTTTTTTTCTTTATTTTTTCCCATTGTATCTACATACATACAAAAGTAATTTTACATAATTTCTAAATACTCATTATAATTTTACATAATTTCTAAATACAGTAAGAGTAAATATAAGGTACAAGTAATGTAAAAGTTAGCAATAAGTAAAATATATAATAGAAAAGAGTAGGTAATGGGAACCCACTAAGGCACAGCCTGTGTGTGGGTAATATAAACAAGATTGCTATATATACATCAATAAGTATATGTAAAAAATGTAAATTTTAAACTAAAGGTTTAGAAATATAGTAATCTGTGAAAACATTATAGTAAAATAAAATAAAATAGTGAAACATAAATTTTGTTGATTTTTTGTTAAAGTAAAGAAAGTAAATAAAGTTAGAATTGTATTGAAAAGTGAAACATGAAGGTTTTCAAATAATTTATAGAAAAAATGTTCCAACATCTGCATCATTCAACCATAATTTTAATTCTTTTACGTAAAGTGATATTTTATCTGCCATTTGAATGTGTTTTGGTAGAAGATTAAAAGTACGAGGACCAATAAAGCTGCTATGTGTTTGCATTAATTTAGTATTGGTTTGGGGGGAGTAAAACATATTATTAATTCTTTTGCTAATTCTATTTTCATTTTTTACGAAGCAATTTTTATTTTTATATATATATTTCATAGTCTGCAATATAAATAATTTACGGATATTGAATATTTTTGTCTCTTTGAATAATAACTCTGTTGAGAATGTTTTTTTTCTATTATACATAACTTTAATAATGCGCTTTTGAGTGGTTTGTAAAGGCTTAATAAATGCATCAAGCGCACCACCCCATCCTATAATGCCGTAGATTATTGAAGATTGAACCAAGGAAAAGTAGATCATTTTTAATTTGTCGAGATTGAGTACTTCCTTAAGTCTATAAAATGTGTAAGTAAGATATCTTAATTTCGAGGTGGTTTTATCAATTTGAGATTTCCAATTTAGATGTCTATCAATAGATATACCTAAATATTTAATATTTTCAACATTGACAAGTTCATTGCACAGTGAACATGTTTCTTGATTGCAACTCGTATTGTGGATTCTAATTTTAAGGTTATCGTGAGGTTTGTTTTTAATGCTTTTATAAAAAGTTAAATAAAATGTTTTGCTGTAGTTTAGAATGAGTTTGTTACATATTAGCCATGTTGAAACAAGTGCAATACATTCGTTTGCCTTAGAAAAAGTTTCAATCCAAGAATTTCCGTTTACTACTATTGCCGTGTCATCGGCGTAAGAAATAATTTTTCCTGGGATCACAAAATTACATAAATCATTTATATACATCAAAAATAGAATCGGCCCAAGGACAGTTCCTTGCGGAACTCCATTTTTTATATGTGCTTCTGAACTATAAAAATTCCCAATTTTTGTTTTTTGTGTTCTGTCTGTAAGATAGTTTGTCAGTATTTTTAATGTGTCTTTTTTGAAACCTAGTTGAGTTATTTTTTTAATTAGTAATTTATGATTTACAGTATCGAAAGCTTTTCTTAAATCTAAGAATATAGCAAGACATTTATTATTTTTATCGATAGATGTGTATAATTTTTTTGTTAAATCATATATTGCATCTTCAGTGCTTAGATCTTTACGAAAACCATATTGGTTTTGCGATAGAATATTATATTTTTCTAAGTGTTCTATGATTCTATTTTTAATGCATTTTTCTAATATTTTTGATAGGTTTGAAACAAGTGAGATTGGTCTATAATTATCTAATTTATGGGCTTCACCAGATTTATGAATTGGTATTATGGTGGAGATTTTAAACTGTTTTGGAAAATGACCCTCTTTAAGGCACATATTGAAAATATGTTTCAGAGGAGTTAAAATATGTTTTTTAATTTTTTTTAATGTATTACTAGATAATCCATCAGTTCCCTTAGAATTAGATGGTTTTAGGCTATCTATATATTTTTCAATTTCATTTATTGTGATAGGTGAAAAATATTCTATAGGGTTGATTGATTCATTATCTGCAATTGATTGCGAAGATGTCTCTATGAAAGTATTATTATCATTCATACTGGATGATTTAAGTACCTCATCTACTATATTCGTAAAGAAGTAATTGAAGTTTTCGGCAATGATAGATTTGTCAGTTATTAATTTGTTATTGATTTTAACCTCATTTACAACACTTGAAGAAATATTTTTTTTGTTCATAATTTCATTTATAATATTCCATGTTTTTTTACTATCATTTTTAGCGTTTTCAATTTGTTCACAGTAGTATTTCTTTTTACAATTTCGAATCAGCCTATTGAGTAAGTTTCGGTACATTAAATATTTTGTTTTCATAAAAGAAATTATTCTGACATTATTATTTTGGCAAGCTATTTGATATTTTAACATTTCTCTGTATAATTTGTCTCTTTGCTTAATTGAGACAATTAAGCCAACAGTAATCCATGGTTTGATTTTTTTATATTTTCTGTTTGTTACAACAATTTTACTTTCACTTTTTCGAATATTATCTTGTAGAGTTTTATAGAAATTTTCTAATGCTGAATGTGGATTTACTAAAGATAGAACATTTTCCCAACTTTCTAAATGAAGTAAAGAATTTAATGTATGATAATTAATGTCTATTTTTTCAAGAGTTTCACAATTTTGTTTTATAGATGAATTTTTGAAATTATGCCCATATAGTGTTGGAAAATGATCAGTGATGTTTGTTTCTAGAATTGAGGAGATAATATTAACATCTTTGTGTGTCTTGACAAAAATGTGGTCTAAACACGCGGAGTTTATTAAGGTTACTCTTGTTGGTGAGTTAATATACGAAAGGTATCCATAAATTGATAAACAATCTAGATATTCGTTTTGACAATTAATATTTTTTGTATTATCATTAATATTTATATTGATGTCCCCCGTTAGTAAGGAGAAAGTAAAGTTATGTCTGTCAAGATTTCTAACAAATGTTTTTAGTTCATCTACAAATAGAAAATCATTTAAAGAAGGGGATCTGTACACGGCTACTATGAGATATTTATAGTTATTTTGACAAAAAGTTAATTTTATTACATTAGCCGTCTTAAAATCAATAAACTCAGCCTCAATATTTTTTAAAGTATTATGACAAAAGACAGTCACTCCATCATGTCCAGTATGTTTACAGGCAGCAGAAATTGTAGTATAATCAGGTAAATTATATGGAATTACATCTTTCATTTGGGTTTCAGTTAGTACAATTACGCTAGGAGAAAAATCAAAATTATGAAGGAGGACACATAGTTCATCAAAGTGTTTCCTTATACTTCTTATATTGAAATTTAATATTGAGAAGTTTACATTTTTAAAAAGGCTATTGAGTTCCATGGTGTTTTTACATATATGATTTTGGTGTAAAAAATCTTCGTCCGACATGTTGAAAGATGTTTGTTTATAGTTGCTATAGTTGCTATATATTACTTTTGACCAATTATCATAAGCCAAAGTTTTCGATAGTTTTTTTAATACCCACGATCATTTTTTATTAAATTTAATATACAATTATTTAAGTTCTGAATTATTTTATTTTTTATTATTGTGACAGCTATTTCGGCTTACAATGCCATCTTCAAACTGTTGTTGTAAGCCAAAAAAGCTGTCACAATAATAAAAAAAAACTGAAATATTTGTCGGACTTGGAACTAACACAAAAACATTTATTTATTTATTTATTTATTTGTAAGAAACAAACAGCTTTTACATAATACATATACAGTGATAAATATATAATTGAACTGGAGTCAAGCCACAGAGGTTTCTCATGCTAAAGTACATCGGAGATGAAGTTTTATTATATTATAATTAATGTTGGATTATAGGAAGAGGAGAGGAAGAGGAATATAGGAAAAGGATAGGAGATGCTCACGATATATTCTCATATTAATAATCGATCGTACGCGTTACTTCATATCGATATTTCTTAAGGTTTTTACTAAAAATGTCAATGCGGTGAAATTTTGTATTATATTGTGCACATACACGAGGAATTGGGGAGTTTTTTCTAATGTTTGTTCTACAAGAGGGTAAATAAAATAAATCGGATTGCCGGGTTGATCTTGACGGAATATGAAAATTTATTAAATTGGTAAGTTCTGGTGAGTCCAGGCCATTGTTTAGAATTTTAAACAATAGGATTTGATCAAAAATTAGACGTCGTGTTTGGAGGGATTTGAAATTGTGAAATTTAATGGATTCGGTATAATTTGAGAAGCGTAATTTGAATTTATAATTTAAGTGTTTAAAATTTTTTTTTTTGAATTCTTTCTATTATTTCAATATGGGCTTGGTATAAAGGAGTCCAGATCGGTGTACAGTGTTCCAAGTGCGGGCGAATATATGAGGTGTAAAGGGAATATAGAGTGTTTATGTTGTGGAAGGGTTTTGCTATACGAATTATAAATCCCAGCATTTTATTGGCTTTGTTGATTATTTCATCAGTGTGTTGGATAAAGTTTAATTTGACATCCATCGTTACCCCAAGGTCCCTGATATACTTTACTTCATTGATATGTGTGCCGTTCAGTGTGTATACAAATGAAATTATATTTTTATTACGTGTAAATGTTAATTTATTGCACTTTGAGAAACATTTTACCCACGTTCAATATTTTTTGTCTGCAGACAAAATTATTTGAGCGTACTACGGGAGGGCGGGCCCTTTTCCAATGAACCCTTTGCATCAGCATGTTAGCAGACGTTGTGAGAGGTCGCAGCTTCAGCTACAGTATTTAATTTAGTATAAAAATATCCAGACAACTATAACATACCATAAATGAATTAGTTTCTTGTCTTCTTGAAAACAACAATTGAATGCACTTTTAAATATGAGTTTTTAAAATAGCTTTGTTTTTAGACATATTGTACAGGACCTCAAAAACCTATTGTTTGTGATACCCGAGTGATCAAACTGCTGAAATTTGAAAATTATTATTATTTATAAATGTTATTAATTATATTTTTTTGCAAAATCGATCTAATTGTCCCGTATTCGAGCCTCGATCACGGGGTCAAGAGTACCTAATACTGAATATTAAAACAGCGAGTTAATAGTCTAAATAGTGATACGAAACTTCTGAGACCCCCGATAGACCAATAACTCAAAAATAGTCCTACATGACGGCCCACCCTAATGTTCGCTTTACCTGTTGTAAAATTCGATTTAAAATGTCGATATTTTAAAATACAAAGAACGTTGCTTTTTATGCAAATGGATGAATAAACAGTTAGTAAGAGATACATCTGATCAAGGTAGGTATGCATTGACGGCGATGCAACGGATATTGCACTTTTTAGAAGAAATGATCAACATTATTGTATCTTGGGAGGAGTATTCAGTTATATCTTTACACGGAAATAGAAAAAAATAGGTAGTATTAGAATATTAGATAACCTTTATACAATTTAAGTCATCAGTAGTTACCTACTTTAACCAACATTTACGACTTTTGGCCATAACTTGATGAGTTTAATTATGTTTAGCGAACTTATCACAGTTTAAAAAAATCCATAATCCAAATAATGTTTATTTTTGTTGATGAAAACTTGGACGAGTCATTTGTTATAAGAGTATGTCAGAAATAAAAACATCTATTACGAAATTATATCAGTAACACAATACGGGCCATGAAAACTTTTACCTACTTACCTAAATCCTTTTTGCAGCGGTGGCTATTTGCAATAGTAAAAACAGTTTGAATATTGTAAAGAAAAGTATTATAAAGAAAATATCTAAAATTTTAAATGAAGAGATTGAGAAATATGACGTTCAAGTAAGAGGTGGCGGTGGCCGAATTGGTAAGGCGTTTGTCCCGGCAAGACGAGAGGTTCTGGGTTCGATTTCCAGTTTCGACCGTTATCTTTTTATTTTTCTGTGTCTTGTTCTCTTTCATATTTTCTTTTAAAATGCAATAATAAATAAAAAGGTGGGTATATTATGTTTTTAACAATAACTAAACAGAAAAGGACTCCGCGTACCGATCCAAATATATACCGAACATTTTATCCATACGGTTACACAAAAATAGCGCTACATTCAAATGGTTTCCACGGTCGTTATTCAGTTTATACGATAAGTAATAAATACTCCATCTTGGCCGCCATTTTTGTATGACTTTTTTATAATCAGTTTATTGGCATGCCAAGTCCTCTCATAGATTCATTATTTTATTTAGTCATTGGTTTTTAAGAAGAAGAAAAAAACATGGTAACAAATAATTGTTCAAAATAAAAATTAAAACGAACAAAAAATTTATACCTAGGTACATAATTATTATGTAACACTAGGGAAGACCCGTGATAAATCACCGAATATACATTTAAAAAAATGAACCTTTTAGTAAAAATATTTTTTTAAATGTAAATTTAAAATTTTAAGATGTTTATACAACAGCCACGGACTAGAATGGAATCCTGATCAACTGCTTGGTATCAACTAGGCTGAACATTTCATCACCAAACGGTTTCTAAGAACGGCGGCATAGATTCATGATGATGTGTACTGAAAATACTAATAATTATCTATTTTTGAATATTAAATGTTACATGCACCACACCCAAAATTACATTGTTTAATTTTTTTTTATAAAGAAAGACAAACATTCTCAGGTTATGGATACCCCAACAATGTTTGAAAATATCCTACTACCATTACAGTAAGCGGAAAATGTTGCTTGTGTCCTGATGTCAGGAGGACTTAGCCAGTCGAGGAATCGAACATGCGACGCCCGGGTGGAACCAAACGCGATGCCAACTCAGCCACTGACCGGTCAATCTAATATTTATGATAATTATTACAAATACGGTAAATATTTCAACGGTGTATATATTCATCTTACTATAATACAGTACAGTACTGTGCGAATTATTGTGAACACGTGATAATTAGCACAATTATCTTGTTTTTCGCAGTTGTATGCAGCATATTGTAAAAGCGGCCATTTTGTGTTCTTGTTCAATCATTCAATGAGTTACAAGACACACCAAACTACAGATGCTTTAAATTTTGTAATTTTTTAGAATTACAGTTTTTTTGCAGAGGTAAACTTAACTAAAGCTTTTTTTGTTTCTAATTTTTGAAGATGGATATTTCTCTAAAAAACGCACTAAGATTGTTAATATTTCAAATACAAAAAAAATACATACCTTGAATAGCCAGGTAACTCTCTGGATCTTAATTCAATTGAAAATAGTTAAAGCAAGACAAGCACAACAAAAACCAAGCTGATTGAGACAGTAATTCAGATATGGTTTAGAGCAGGGGTCTCCAAACTACGGCCCGCGGGCCACATCCGGCCCGCCAGTGTCATCAATCCGGCCCGCGACAGCTAATGACCAATGTCATCAATCAGGCCCGCGATAGCTAATGGCGATAGCTATAGCTGTTGTGATAAGTTGGATAAAAAATACAGAATGTTAGTTACTCGGTTTTATTTACTTGCTAGGCAAAGCTTAACTACAAAAGTTTAATATCGAACCAACGAGATTATTCAAGAAAAAGTACTTCTAGCACTATCTGTTGGCGATGGATAGAGGGAACTATCACCACCTATTTCCGCGAAAAACCACCAATTGTCATCATGTGTTGTAGACGTGAAAATACAGTACAACCTGTACAACACAGTAGTAATTGAACAAGAGAACTTGGCAAGCGTATTTATTTTTTTACAAATAACTCCACACAAGAGGCCCTATTAGAGGAAAATATTTTCCCTCAGGGCCTATGTCATCTTAGGGGATGCTGTGTGGATGGTCTTTTTAAGGAAGGGAAGAATAGAAAGTTCTGGGAATGAAAAGGTATGACGGTAGGAATCTGGGGGCTAGTATGCCCAGGAGTGACGGACGTATGAATCCATCCCTCCAACTGCGAAGCAAGGCGATGGGTCGAGATATTCCGGCTGGAAAGGTCAAAAGGCCTCCCTCACCCAGTCTCTCTCGATCCGACCCGCCACGCGCCAGGTGAGCAGACACATCCGCCGCCAGGACCTAGACAAACCTTACCCCATGAACCACGAATGATAATGGCAGGAAAATTAAAACGGTGTTGGCCCTTGGAACTTACTGGAGTAATCAGTACGGCCCTAAGGCTGGAAAGTTTGGAGACCCCTGGTTTAGAGCATAGATTCTCAACCTTTTTTTGACCACCGCCCACTTTGACAATATGTTTTTTTCTAGCGCCCCCAACTGCTTTTAAATACCACCTAGGGGGGGGGGGGGGGGCACGGGTTTCCTGAAAGTCCGTTTTTATTTTTTACATACTAGATACCTAGTATGTAAAAAATAGTCGCGAATCTGAAACAGCTATTGCCACGATTATATTTAAACGTGTAATTACACTGTAATATTACGTAAACGTAAGAAAGGCTATGACTCCTGTCATATTTCTGAAAAGAAAATTGTTTTAATGAGAACAATTAAAACGCATACTTAATTATGTAGAGAAGTATTTTTATTAACATTGAAAAGATATTGAATTTATAACTTATCTAATAAGATTGTTGAATTTGATGCGTTTTAAGAAGATTGTTTATATTAGGCTCGATTTTACTTAAAAACAAACGTAAGTCACCGCATTCAGTAATATGGAGCCTATTTTTCTTTTTGGTTACCAACGTTGCTACAGCACTGAATCCACGTTCAGCTAAATAGGACGATGGGAATGCTAGTAAAAATCGTTGAACTATCGACCATAATCCTGGGTACAGTTGCGAAATCGGCTTCTGCAGCCAAAATTCTTGGTAGCCATTCTTAAATTTAATTTTTAATTCCTCATTTGTCGTCAGTTCTATTAGTTCTTATTTTAACTGGGATGATCCTGCTGTGTTGACATTTGAAAAAGGATCCAAAACCCAGTCTGGTAAATTTAATTTTTAATTCCTCATTTGTCGTCAGTTCTATTAGTTATTCTTCTAACTGGGATGATCCTGCTGTGTTGATATTTGAAAAAGGATCCAAAACCCAGTCTGGTATGTCCACGTTAAATATCCTGGAATCGTTCCTTGAAATCACTGTGGACGTTTTCCAAGTGTTGACAGTAAACAAGCAAGTCGTCGTTCTGGAATGATACTGCTAATAAATTTGGGAAGTTATTAAATTCCCGTCTGCCGATATTTCTTTTGTATAATAGTAGTTCGGATACAAAAGCTGCAACGCAATTTTTTGTTTTAATCAAATTTAAGTCGTCGCCTTGAAGTTGGAGATTGAAAAACAATTTAAACAGATATGTCAAGCACGCAATATCGTTCTTCGACGAGGTGAGGTTGTCGCGCAATTCTGTATTTTTGTTTCCTAGGAACAGGAACTCTATCACAGACTCAGACAGATTGTAAAATCGAGTCAAACAAGAAACTTTTGACAGCCAGCGCACCTCTGTGTGAAGCAGCAATCGGTTGAAATCTTCATCAAAGCTGACTAAATAATCTGTCATTCAATGAGTTACTTCTGATTTTATTAACTGCTCTGATAACATATTGCAGTGATGTATGTAGGCGTTCACTCAGATATTTCGCAACAAAATGCTGGCGATGAATTACGCAATGCACAGCAAGCAAGTCAGGAACTTTATTTTTTAAGCACGCTATGAAGCCTTTGTGACGCCCTAGCTGGAGCGCCACCCGTTGCAGCTGACAAAACATTATTAAAAGGAATTTTCTTTTCGTCACAAAACTTTTCCAGTGTATTAAATATGGTTTCTCCTTTTGAATCTGTTTCCAAATTTGTAACAAACAATAGTTCTTGACATATTTTCTCATCTTTGATGAACCTCACGTATGACAATAGCAATGCTTCATTGGTTGGTAAAGTTGACTCATCCATCTGAATTGAAAATCGAGAAGACTGCAGATGATTGCACAATGATTCAGCCATTTCATCAATTCATCTTTGCACAGAACTATTGCTCAAAGGAATTTTTCAGATAATATCTGCAGCTGGTTTATGGAGCGCAGTGGTAATTACATCTTTTACTGCTTGTAAAATTAAATCTTCCCCAATAGTATGTGGTTTGCCTGCATTAGCAATAAACAATGAGATATTGTACGAAGCTCGAAGTCCATCACCGTCATGCTTAGAAGCTGTGGAAAATTATTTTCAAATAGTTGGCTGAATTTTGTACTTCTTTTTTATGTCTTGAAAATAGGTCACATCATTGTCTTTCTTATCCGGGTGGATTTTATCAAAATGATCTTGAAACCTAGAAGGCTTCATCGCATGGATTTGTGGCATCTTCGATAAATCTGTATTTAATATAATCCACACCATATTGCCGTATCTTCTTTTTAACTTCCGACATGGGGTTTTAATAACAAAAATTAACCAATATTAAAGTTTACTTTGCTTTATTAGTATGTGATTATAGTGTTTTGTTTGTCTTTTTTAGATCATATTTTTTAACTTGCCAACGCCCCCCTGTGCCATCTCAACGCCCCCAATTGTCTCTGGATCTTCTACCGCCCCCCTGAAGGTCTCAAACGCCCCCAAGGGGGCGTTATCGCCCACGTTGAGAACCTATGGTTTAGAGACACGCAAATATCAGAAAATTGTAAAAAAAACTTGCTGATTCTATGCCAAACCGTATTCAAGAAGTTAAAAAAGTTAAGGTAGGACAAACTTGGTATTTTAAAAAAATAATTGTAATTGTTTCTCTATTTTTTTTCCTCAATAAAGAATATTTATTATTTTTTCCAATTGATCACTTGTGTTCACATTAATTCGAACAATACTGTATCTGCGTTAGGTGCTTAAAAAATAAATAAAAGAAACGGCAGCCAGTCATAATACATAATTACGATAAATTTAATTAGAATCTATAATGAACACTAAATATTGTAGTGTGCCATTTACGATTATGCCAGTATCGTTAAATCCTTGTTCTCACTCTTGGTCTTAATTATTTTAAAATCATGAGCATCAATTAAGTTTTTAAATGGTGATAATCGACCCAGCATAAGCGAATTGCATAATCAATTTTATTGGTGCACATTCCCGAAGTAATTAGTTCTTGTCGGCATCTTTTTGAGCGGTTTGGAAATGCAATTTTGTTTTAGTTTAGACCCGGAGTTAATTATTTTTATGCAAAACAGCACCTTTACACGAACACGAATCTCACCCAATACACAATGAGCATTCTTATAATTTGGAGATTGGAAAAATGCTTATAATTTAAGCAAATTTAGAAAACTAAAATAAAAGAGATAACAGTTTAAAGGACATTGTAAAAAGAACGAACGTTGACAATCTTAAATTTATACTTAAGGCTCCGGTTACCGGCCCCAAAAAGAAGAAGATGGAGAGATACGAAATTACGAATGTTGGAGGAGAGAGCTAACATTTACAGCGTCAAAATCGATGCAAATATTGCGAAAATCTTTAATTAAAGACGACTCGTTTAAAATAGAGCAAAAATCTCATGGGGGCTGTCTTAAACAGTATTTAATGAAACATTGTGAATTTTTTCATACATATAACTTGTAAAATAACGGAAACAGACTTGAAAATAAAAAAAAAATTGGAGCATACTTTGCGATTTTTTTCTATCGAGGGAATTTCATATTATTTATGTTTCGGCGTGGGGAATGTATTGATATTATCTTAAAAAATAACATATATTTTTTGAAAAGCTTAAAAACTTCAAATTTTTAAGGGAGGTTTAATTCGGATAGCGGCCTCTTAACTTACACACACTACCAAAAATTTTACTTCCCTTTTCGGTACTTTGGTTGTTGTTGAACTCTTGTTGAACAATTGAGGTATGCGCAACAGACAAAAGGACGACACGAATTAATGTTTTTCACTTAAGATGAAGCCTTAATAAATAATGCAAAATCATACAAAATCGTATGTTTTTGTTTTGAAAATTTGACCGCTTAGAAGTATTATAGATGCTTCAATTAAATACTGCGTGTAGAACATAGCCCTTAAAAATATGGGTCATTTATTTAATAAGTCTTTTAATAAGCTTAGAAAAAAATAAAGTATTAGGTCTATAAAAAACATTTTTAAGTGCATACTCTCCTACTTATAAACACTTTTTCGGTTATGGTTTTATAGCATAATGTGGCAAATTCAGTTTCTTATATAATTATCGCAAAAAAAAATTGAAATTTACGCCCGAACCTCACAAAATAAAATATAATTAGCATTTTCGCATTGGTATTTTTGACATCACGGCGACAATACGGCAGTCGACGAATTTGTTATATCAAAGTTATATTATATTTCCATTTGAAAGAGTAGATTCCATTAGATACTTGGGCGAAATAATTGATAATAATAATTGATAATAAACTTCGATGCGAAGATCTTGTAATTAATATCACAAGCCGTATACGGAAACTGGCATATATCTTCAGATCATTGCGCAATATACTAAAAAAAATACACTGAGAACAGTATATTTTTCCCTGTGTCAATCAATTTTATCGTAAGGTATAATTGTCTGGGGAGGATGCTCTAAATCTGTATTAGATCCATTAATAAAAGCCCAAAAATTGATAATACGCACTATTTATAAAGTACATTATATACACCCCACGAAAGACCTTTTTAAAGACTTCAAAGTTCTTAATATAAAATCCATATATGTAAAAAATATTACCTCTTATTTTAAATTCAAATTTACAAAAATAGTATATTAAAATATAAGTGGATAAACAGGTCTTTAAAACACGCGCGATTTTTCGAGCAAGACGGCGTAGCCGAGTGCTCGAAATAAAGCAAGTGTATTTTTTTTTTATTGGTACACTTTGAAAACATAAATATTGATATTATTATTAAAAATTTGGAAATAAAACTATTAATGAATTCGTGATGTGACATCACAATATCTTGTTGTCATGGAAATGAAAAACACAAACATTAATTTGCAATCTGTCACATTTGACGTTTAAAATATTCCTGTCAGATTTATAGTTAAAAGTTGACATTTAGACTTCACATTTTGTTGATTTGTTGATGTTGCCATGGTAACTTTAAAAAACGCGCGTTCCATAAAGTGCGATTTAAACACGCTAGAGCGTACTTTAAATGAGTAAAAAAGGGCACCAATAAAAAAAAATATATTATAAATTCAAAATACAACACAAGATATTCAAACCAATCGAATTATATTATTCCAAAAACAAAAACTTCATTGGCACAATCACAGTTTAACTTTCTTGCACCTAAAATTTTTAATAACTTATCAATTAAAATAAAGTCTAAAGCCAAATATCTCACTTTCAGAATGGCGCTTAATGACTTTCTGATGAGTGACTATGATAGTGTTTACAACTTGTTTCATATACTCAGATAAAGATATAAATTTTCAACATCATTACATACTAGTACCATATGTTTACAGGTTTATTTTATTTACATGTTTGTTTTACGCACTTCTTTTTCTCTTTTCTATTTTTTATTATAACTTTACCAATTTAACCATTTGTTTACACTAGACTTCACTCAAAGTTACTATCCTTAATTAATCACCATGAAATAGGCATTCGCCTAGTATGGTGATTTAATAAATCTTATCTATAGAAATGTAACATGTTATAAATAAATAAATAAAGTGAACCTTATACCGTCCACCGAAGAACGACTGGCCGCCGCCCCATTTTTCCGTCATTACTCCTCCGGACGGAGCGGAGAAACAACGTGTTAGGGTCCGCGCTGCTTGTTTTCGTGAAATCAATTTAAAAAATCCGTTTTATTACAAAAAACAATGCATAAAAAAGGAATTAATGTTTTTTACAGGCCTTTACGAAATCAACATGTAAAAAAAAATTCTCAAATATCTTTTCCAACCTTTCCAAAAGCTTTTTCTCAAGTATTTTTAAACTCCTCCCATAAGAGGGCGTGAATTCCGATTTCGATTTTTTCCTGTACTAGTGGATCGCCTTAATTATGTATTACGGATATATTAAGGCTTTTATGTGCATTTTATATTCATATTATCGTATATACAGAGTGTTTAGGGACGTTCTTGACTTTAACCGGTGATTACTGAAATAATTAGGAGTAAAAAATGTAAATGAAATTTTAGTCTCCTATGACATTTTTTGTTTTTTCAACTAATAACATACAAAAAAAATCAGAAGATATTGGACAGTTACGAGTGGGGTGAGGAGTTGGTCAGTAACTCGATTGAGTGACCAGTGCAAATAATTAATTTTTTTACTTTGCTTCACACCGGAGGTCCTGAGGAAAATAATTCCGCTCAGGGCGTGTGTCATCTTTGGGGATGCTGTGTGGAGGGTTTTTTAAGAAAAAGAAGGAGAGGAAGTTCTGGGAAGGAAAAGGGTATTAGGTGTGGGTAGTAATCTGGGGGTCAGAGTGTCCAGGAGTGACGGTAATGACGGTATGAATCCATCCCTCCTACTGCGGTTCAAGGCGATATTCCGAGAGTGAACGGCTGGAGAAGTCAAAGAGACTCCCTCAACCATACTCTCCCGATCCGGTCTGCCATGCAGCTGGTGTGCAGACGCATCCGCCGCCAAGACCGGGACAAACCTCACCCCATGAACCCGGGCACCCCTGCTTAGTCACCAATCGCAGTGAACCACTTGGGGTTTTGGTTATCCAATAAATAATTCCCGGGGCGGCGGTACCCATACCCGCCTCCCAAATTGAAAAAGTTGAAGTATTTTTTCTTAACACTTTAAAAAAGTCAACGGAGATCAAAATTTGATTTACACTTTTTACTTTAAATAATTTCAGGAATCACTGGTTAGAGTACGTCCCTTAAGGCCGTTATGAGCGTAATACACGAGCCCGATTTTCAGCCCGATTCCAATTAGAGACAAAATTCAACATTTTTCGCTTTACTCGATCGCTGTTTTCAACTCTATTTTCATACCTACGATTTCAGTAGGCATCACAACAGACAGTATGGTTCATGTGTTGTTTGCAGTGATGACAATTGAAATCCTAGATATGAAAATAGAAGTGAAAATAGCGATCGCGTAAAGCGAAAAATGTTGACTTTTGTCTCCAATTGGAAACGGGCTGAAAATCGGGCTCGTGTATTACGCTCTTTACACTGTTCACACAGATTAGAACACATGTTTAAAAAAAAAAAAATCAACACAAGAGAGAAACAATAAATTAAAGAATAATAATTAAACAACACAATAATTGAAACTAATTCTAATCAGAAGTCAAAACATAACAACGTTTCGTTTAATGAATACAATTTTCCTTTTTCACTGCCAATTTAAATTTCACCCTCCCTCGCTAATTAACTTTTCACCTCTCTCTCTTATACGCATTGCGTCTTTATTATAACCTTCAAGAAGCGTTGTTACAATTTTGCTTGTTGCAATTCTTTTGTTTCAAAATTCAATTTATCTCCAAAGCCAAACGAGCTTGAAATTTAACTGCTTGAAATTGAAATCACTCACGTTCTCTGCGGTGATTTATTGCGCAGAGTCAATCACTATTAAATTTATGTGCGGACATTCTTTCTCTTTGCGTTTATGTTTAAGTTTGAAGAATTTCCGTCGAGAATAAATACCTACACGAGAAGCAAAACAAAGCACGTCAATTTCTGAGCTTTACGATTTTATAATTCCACGCAAATCTTTAAAAAAACTTAATTTTGAATTAATAAATACGATAAAATCATAGTTTATTTTCTTCAGGCGTAACTGAAAGTTAGTTTTGCATAAAATGCCGCCATGGAAAATATACGCTGTCTCATAATAGAAACTTGTTTTCCTTTCCTCTTCCCCAAGACTTAAAATTTTTTACAACACTTACATTTTTAATACTAATTTTCAAATCCGGAGGCGATTTTTCACAAAAATGGCGCTCTACAAATTATCCAATTATTATTATTATTTTTATAGTGGCTATCTACCTAAAGACATGACAAAAACAATTATAGTACCGATAATAAAATCTAAACTGACAGACGTAACTCTACAGGAAAACTACAGACCAATCTCCATCGCCACGGCTATCGCTCGAATATTTGAACGAGTTCTCTTGGAACAAATCGGATCCCACATAAAAACGAATAATAACCAGATGGGCTTCAAGAGAGAGTGATCTACGGACTCTGCTATTTTTTGCGTAAAACAGAAGTTGGAATACTACAGGAAGAAGAAAACATCAACTTATGCATGCTTTTTGGATCTTAGTAAGGCTTTTGACCGAGTTTCCCACCCCTTATTGTGGAAAATACTAAAGAAAAGAGGTATACCTTGGAAAGTGGTAAAAATTCTAGAAATTTGGCACCGTCAACAGGAAAACCATGTAAAGTGGAAAGATGGATTTTCAGAACCTTATTTCCTAAAGAGTGGCGTCAGACAGGGAGGATGCATGTCCCCGATATTGTTCAACCTGTATATGGACGAACTCACCGACAGGTTAAACAATGCGAGGGTAGGTTGCCAAATCGGAGGACAGTGTTTGAACAACATCAGTTATGCGGACGACATGGTCTTGATGGCACCATCTATAAGGGGCCTACGTATTCTTCTGAAGATCTGCGAAGAGTTTGCTGAAGAAACAAACATGCTATATAACCCCACTAAAACGGCTCTACTGGTCATAAGACATGGACAAGGACCAAAGAATATTCCTCCAGCTACCCTGAACGGTGTAAACCTGCAGTTGACTGAAGTAACTAAATACCTTGGACACATAATCACCAGTAATCTGATGGACGATGATGACATCGATAGGCAAAGAAGAGCTCTCAGCGTAAAAGCAAACATGCTCAGCAGAAGATTCCGCCTTTGCAGTACCGCTGTAAAAAGGACGCTATTCCTTTCTTTCTGCGCAACGCTGTACACGTGCGAACTCTGGGCAAACTACAAGAAGAGTAGTATAGAAAGACTTCGAGTTCAGTACAACAACGCCTTCCGCATAATATTTGGTCTCCCCAGATATTGCAGCGCTTCCCGGATGTTCACGGAGGGGCGAGTTCCCGGCTATGCAGCCCTTATTAGATCCAGGGTGGCAGGAATGAGGGAAAGGATAAGCAGCTCTGGAAATATCCTCGTCATGGAAGCCCGCCTCAGTCCATCATCCAGCATTGATGCACACTGGAGAAAAATACTGGCACCTAATGTGGTCGCAGAATCCTAAAAGCTAATTATTATGATTTTATTTTGTTATTACCTTTGTTCATGTACAATCATATCACCTGCTTCTCTACTTAAAATGTATATTTTATAACCCTTATGGAATGTGTGGGATTGCACTATTCTCCCCACATACCGGAATAAACATTTATTTATTTATTTTTATTTTTTTTTTTATTACGTTTCTGTTTTTTAGGAAACTAAAATTTTTGTTTATTATGAGAATAAAATTGAAAAAAATATTATTTATTATGAGAGTTAGAAGACTCCACTCAATCCAATATAATGAATTCTATTCCTCAAATATTCATTAAAAGAAAGAGCTATGCACAAAATTGAGTTTACTTGGTGTAATGACTGCTATAATAATAAACTTGCAAATATAGATGTAAATGCTGACATATTCTCAAAAGTTAGAGAAGTAAACATAGTTAGATACGAATAAAACAATTTCACGATGATAAAAGTCAAAACTTTTTAAAAATTATTTTCCATCCCCCCATCCTTCTCCTTTCCTTACTCGTTCCAACTCCAGTACCTATTTCCCAGTATATCTAGGTAAGGTATAGTAATAATCATATACGTATTACTGCCATCGATGTACAATAGCTTTTTGTATAATGTATCGAGATATGTTATATTTGTTAAACTTTATTTTAATTTTTTTTACATCTGAGTTCTGCTTTTTATATTTCAGTTTATAATGTTAGTACTTAGTTTTATGTTTCAAAATCAAACTAGGTATCTGATGTAAACATTAATAATTGTTGCATTTTGTTCATCATCTTCTATACTTATGCACGTATGTGTGTTGAGACTATTTATGTTCCTTGAATAAATAAAAAAAATACTGAATTTATAAATAAATTATATTTTATGGTTAGTTCCCAAAAGTTACTTACTTAAAAATAATTATAACAGTATTTCAAAGGCATTTTGCAATTTGCACCCAAGTTTTTTTGGAATAATGTGCTAAGAAATAAAATATTTGTTTCAATAAATCTTTTTTTAAAGTTCAGTGCCAAACATTTAATAGGCCAAATTCTATTTCAAAGGTGTCTTCAGGGCTGGGCAGTATTTGAATTACTTGTAATTGAAATACGTATTTGAAATACAAATACGTATTTTGTATTTGTATTTCAATTACTTCCTAAAAATGTATTTTGTAATTGGTATTTCAATTACCCGATGCTGAAGTATTTTGTAATTTGTATTTCAATTACTTTTTTAAATTATGGCTTCAAAATACATTTTCAAATACATTTAGCGATCTTAGTAATGATAATGAAAAATAAACTAAAAACGTTAGAATCCAGCGCAATATATTAAAGTAAGTTGGCAACACTATTTGTATCTTATTTTATTATTAGTGTCTGAACAAAACAGGACTTTCTACCGAAACCGAAACCGAATCTTCGGTATCTGTGTCAGTTTTGGCCGAAACCGATTATTTTTTTAGCTATTGTATATTTAAGTTTGGCTTATTTTTACACTTATACTGACAATTAACACGTGTTAAATGAAATAAAAAAGAATTATTGAAGTACATGTAAAAAAAATATTATTTATTTTTTTGATATCACCGCTATAAAACAAACAAAAATTAACAAAACATGTTAACTACTTCTTGTAACAAAAAATTGACAATAATCAACACTCACATTATAAAGGAAGGACCTCATTAATTGAGTATTTTAATTGCGTTTACAATCACAATATTCTTAATGAATACGTTAAATGAAATAAAGAAAACAAAATTAATGAATGTGAAAAAAAAATTAAGTATTTATTATTTTTTTTAAATTAGTTCCACATAGGAGGCAATGAGTAAAATAGTTTCCCTCGTGGCCTATGTCATCTAAGGGGATGCTGTGTGTAGGGTTTTTTTAAGGAAAGGAAGGCGAGGCAGTTCTGGGAGGGAAATAGGTATGAAGTATGGGTAAGAATCGGGGGGTCAGTGTATCTAGGCATAACGGACGTATGAATCCATCTCTTCAACCGCGGTGCAAGGCGATAGGTCGAGAGATTCCGACTGAAGATGATAAAAGACCTCCCTCAACCAGTCTTTCTCGTATCATGCAGACAGGCGCATTAGTCCCCAAGACCTGGACAAACTTCACCCCATGAACCCGGGCACGCCTAC
Organism: Limnephilus lunatus; assembly: GCA_917563855.2. NCBI lineage: Eukaryota > Metazoa > Arthropoda > Insecta > Trichoptera > Limnephilidae > Limnephilus > Limnephilus lunatus. The sequence continues at coordinate 30,759,702 of OU830594.1, read as the reverse complement.
AGACACCAAACGTATCAAACCATTTAAGGTGACCTATGGAAGAATTGTTGATTATGCAATAAATGATTCCTGGGGCGGCGGTACCCTTACCCGCCTCCCAATTTGGGCGGCGGGTATTATTACCGGTACATTACTGTTATAAAACAAATAAAAAATTTAAAAATTAACCAACATTTTAACTACTTATTAGAACAAAAATTTGGCGAACGAGCCACGAACTCAACCGATGTCAGCCGAACGACGCGCGATATTTCACGAACGCAGAGTTTCGGCGCGGCCGAAGGTTTCGGGAGATTTTCTGCCGAAACCGAAACTGATGCCGAAACTAGATTTTTTTTCCGAAACTTGTCGAAACCGAACCTTCGGTCGGTCACTATATATTATACTTGTCATTGCTTTGTATTATACATTTTTGTGTCACTCAAGCACTATAAGAATAATTTGCTGAATACTAAATTATTTCAAAGTTATTTACAGTAGAGCACATTTGAAGTGAAATAACACAAAACTGCTTTATGCAAATGTCTTGTTATTAAAATAATAATTATCTAACACCTGGGAAGTGCGTAGCGATAGGGGGGACGGTCCGACGGACCCGACCGAGTGTCACCCCCAAGAGCACCATTCTCTAGCCACCAACCCCCCCCCCCCCCCCCTCCCTAGGATGGAGCAATTTTTGATGAAGTCAATAGGGGGGGGGGGGTGTTACCCGCCCTATCCGCCCCGGGTGCCACCCATGCTAGCTACGCCACTGCACCTTTGTCCTATACCAAAACACTTTACAAGTGGAGCGAGGATGAGATGTCTCTTCTAAGCAATATGATTGGTCAATTTTTGCACGTCTCTGTTTCACTCTGCTCAGCTTTGCTTTTATGGAAACGCACCCTTAGATAAGTACACTTACGAAAATTTATTGCAACCAAAGGTTCTACTAAAACCAAATGTATTTTGTATTTTGTAATTTGTATTTTGTATTTGAAATAAAAAAATGGTTAATATACTGTATTTTGTATTTCAAATACACCACTTCAAAGTATTTTGTATTTCGTATTTTAAATACATGCGAAAAAGTATTTTGTAATTTGTATTTCAATTACAGCAAAGCATGTATTTTGCCCAGCCCTGGGTGTCTTACACTTCGATGGAATGTAATGAATCAGCCTGCACCTACTTAATATGCGTACCAAGAAGGGTTAGACACAAAGCTCAAATTTTCTCAAATACTTTAAAAAAAACCTAGTCATGATAATTGGGTAGGAAAACAAACCTCTTTATAAAAGAAACGAGTAACTAAATAATGTAATACAGAAAATCAGTCCTTTCTATTTGAATCACGTCATATCTCATATCATGGCTTATTACCTATGTTTAACCGTAGCCATAATCCTGAAAATAATTTATTTAAAAATGATTCATTCATGATTCCATTCTCCTTTATCCAGAATGTCGAGACTTGTCAACGCAAGTCAAAGCATTGAATTTTTTGATGTAAAACTAAATGACTTTCGGCAGTCGATAAGCAATATTTAAATGCTTTTTCATGCTTTGACTTGTAGTATCTTCTGTATGTACTTTTTACATGTTATATTGTCATTGCTATTCATTTATATGTGCTCTACCTTCACTCTCACCTCTGCTTTTTTTTATTCGTGTTATTATTATGTTTTTAATGGACTATTGTCCGTAAATTAATAAAAAGGTCGCCTGGAAAAGATGGGAAAAAGTTACTATCGACCATGCGATGAACTGGCTCGTGACAGTACAAGTAGTTTATGTTTGCGACACGTCACCTTATGTCATATTATGTTTTACTGCTTTTTGCAGAAGCCACAATCCTGAAAGCAATTTATTTTAAATTGAAAAGGTCACCTAGAAAAAATGTAGCATAATATCGGCCGTTCGTTGAATTACCTCGCCTTGCAGTAGTTTATGTTAGCGAGCGACGATACGTCATCTTGGTTGCCCTATAGCAGCAATACCGGTTACCGGTGTATTATACAACACACAGTTTGCCATTAGAACGGCCACTCCAGTATGTCGATGGGTAGAAGTCGTAAGCATGTAGTAACAGATTTAGTCGCTTCAAAACAAGCTGTAACGATGACCACTATGCTATTTTTGGAATTTGGGAAAAATTCGATAAGAATTTTCGTTATTTGTTTTTGGGATGCTATGCCGTATTGCGCTACCTCCTTCTTCAGCCAACGTTTCGGACGTTGCAGTGTCCATCATCAGGACAGATGTCTTAAAAAAGTTGGCTAAAGAAGGAGGTAGCGCAACACGGCATAACACCCCAAAAACAAATAACGAAAATACTTTTAGCCGTGATAATCTAAAAACGTTTCAGTAAGAATGTTTTATTTTGGATAGGATTACTATTTACAATAATCCGCTTTGTACTAATTATTTTGGAAAACCACCTCTTCATATTATAAATTAAAGTCCTTCGCCGCGTCTGTCTGTCTGTTCGCGATAAGCTCAAAAACTACAGAACGGATTTTCATGCGGTTTTCACAAATAGATAGACTGATTCATGAGGAAGATTTAGGTTTATAATTTGTCATGGTTTTGTGTAAATTGGTTGAAATATATCATGTATAAAGGAGAAGGTCTGTATGTGGTGGACGAGGGGGCTGACAAGCGGGCGGTGCGGATTTGATTTGTATGCAAATTAATAGATGGCGGTGGTTATAAAGGTTAATTCAGAAGATGGCATTGTGGCCGGGTCAGCTAGTGCTTTATAAGTAAAAAGTAAGATAATGAAGTAAGATTTAGGAAAGTTGTAAAGATGACCTTGCGTTACATGCTTTTGAAAAAAACGATGCTAAATACGATAAAAATTCACAAACCTATCGGTTTAGAGACGGCATGTGTAATCAGATAGGTCCCACAATTATGATCTACGATTGGTTTAGGTAAGAACTTCACCAACTGTTTTCATTTTTTTGGAAAACATATCAAAACTTTAGTACCTACCTAAATAAATGTTACATCGGCGCACTTGAAGTGAAATGACACTAAACTGCGCTATATAAATATTATGTTATTATTATTATCAGATAAAAGAAATGTGGAGTGCAAGACATGTAGTCGCCAGCTGGTCGGTAAAAGAGAAATGAGGATGTAAAATGCAAGAGACGGAAGTGCTGTATCATGAACAGTTTGAAAAAGAGGCGCTATTACTTTAATGGATTTGTCCGATACAGCGTCCGACGAATAAGATGTTTGTGAAAGGTTAAGTTGTTTGAAAGAAATGTGTAGTTCGGGTCAGTCCATAAAAACTAAATGATGGTGAAATTATGGTACAAATTTTAACTTTAAAAAGAGAACATAAAATAACTAACATCACAATCATTATCTACTGCAAATATTAAAAAATATATCTGAACACCCTATCAAAATACTAATGTTGGTTGTCTGTGCGTCTAGTTTAATTATCTCAAATTTGATTTTAATTTAATTGTCATTTTCAAAATTGGAACCGATTTGTCAAGAATTCAGTCAGTCCCGTGATTTTTTGCTGGTCTGCACTATATAATAATGCTATCTCTGTACGTGACGCTGTATTCTCAAAGCATTATTTGAAAGGGGCATAAATATATAGGATTTTCACTCAAGATGCTTTCAGATATAAGTATATCGACTTTAGTTGTACGGCCGTACAACCTCTTTGCATACTTACTTGAAGAAATAATCATTTAGAGGATCAAATGTCGGAGGAATCAACTGTTGGGTGATCAACTGTCGGGGGAACGACTATCGGAGGGATCAACTGTCGGCGGAGCCTCTGTCGGGCGATCAATTGTCGCCGGACCAATTTTCATGGAACCATAATCTTCCTATACAGGCTACGCTCAAATACCGCATTCATAGTATAACATCGTGTGAGGCTACAGCATAAAGAAGACAGTGTTGAGGTAAGTTAAATGATACATCTGAATAGTCAAATAATAATTTTCCTAGCGTTTCTCATATTTTGTCTTTCTCGTCCCCTTTATTGCCGCTTCACCTCCGTGTGCCCTTTCCCATCGGAGGCTGGCTAACGTCAGGACAACCTTCCCCCTTCCGGCAGCAACCCGGAACATGTTAATTTGTGTGCCTAGGTATCTACCTAATATTTTCCGATCATTCCTTAATATGACTTTGCTATAAATAAATTAGCTGGCTGATAGGTTTGCCCGTACCGTAGATTATCAGCACACTAACAAAAGGCTGGGTTGCGTGACCGAACGATGACCGAAGAATAGAACTTTGCATATAGCACGAGTGTTTTAGTCCTCTACACAGTACCAACTTCACTTAAACCTATCAAACCTTCATAATGTATGAGTACGATATAGTACACGGAGCCCAGTATTTCAAGCTGCAATGGCAATCAGAATTAATGGCATTATATTTGACGCAAGGGCTATAGTTATCGCGCCCTTTAATACAGAATGCTCACGTACTTACACAATTTGTCTTCCACTTGAGAAATAACTCCTTTGTGAAGGCTATGCAGGGCACTTATGGGGTTAGGCAAATGAACACGAACACTAGAAGTCAGGAGTATTATAAATTATAAAGAAGGGCTTAATCATGAGGAAACGTCGCTGATTTTGACGCGAATAATTGATCAGGTTGAGAATAACATGTGTACTAACTGTGAATGTACAGATTTGAGTGTGTTCAACACAGCGGATTGCAATTCTGAATGTTATTTTAATCCTTAGTAGACGAAGAAATTTTAAATCAGAATATATACAGAGTGTCCGCAAATAAAGTGCATTCACTTCGGGAGGTGATTCTATATGATCGTAAAAGATAACTGTATTCGAAATTCAATTGTTTTTTTTCTCGTCTAAAATTATTTTTCAATAGTAGAATATTTTTTCCATATAAACAATTCAATGTTTTAACCTAAAAACTACCGTAAAACGTTGGAATTTTAGAAAAAAAGTGGTTTACCTTTTTACTTTTGTACTATCATGTAAACACTTCCCGAAGTTAAATAATAATGTTAGTGAAAAATGTTGAGTTTTGCTAAATTGAAGAGTACCTATGTACATTAGCAATGCAAGAAGCGATGTATGAATATTAAACATATTATATGCACCATGTAACCATATTTATATACAGCAAAATACCTATTCAGAAGATAAGAAAGAAGGGTAAAATGTTCAACAACAGGTCTTTTCTTCTGGGGTGATCTTTATACCGCAGCGGTAACATGGCGCTATTTTTCCCACAGACTAGGGATGGAAGGATTTTTTTGCTAGACCACAAATAATTTATCTACTATTTCGCTGATGACAATGATGAAATTTTATATTTTATTAAAACGTGAATATTTTTACATGTCTACAAGCATAATCGCAATCGATCACAAATGAAATTAGAATAATGACTCGATATACTGGAAGAACGAAAAACTGTGTAGGTCTTCTTAAAAGTTAATTTTGTGGTAAAAACTGCTCGGAAAATTTGCTGGACTGAGACTATTCTTATTTATTTATTCGTTATAGATAAATTCAAAATAAAGTACAAATTACATATTAGGAAGCTTTGCCTGCCCAACTAGGAAAGCATACTCTTTATTTAATCCATTCAAAGCGGAATATTTTTCATCACTGCTTATATTATGAACTTCTAGTGCAAAAGATGCTTTACAAAGCTTTTTCTCAAATTGGTAGGTATGTAATTATATATCTAATATCTAATCCACGAATTTCTTCATAAGGCCGAACAGGTACCGTACCTACCTAAGTAGCATAGAGTTGTTAAAAATTAAAGCTACAAAAAATAATTTTAGAATTTAGATATAGGTCAAAAATAATGACCAATAAATGATTTAAATTTTCAGAAGGTAAACCCAATAATAATTCAATCGGACTGGTTTTAGGGTATTTTGTGACCTTCCTCAACAAGGTAAAGTATGTCAATTGAGGTCTATTAAATACTGAAATTATTTTGTTTCCATCCTTTTACATAGTCTATAAACTGAAAGTTTCATGTGAAATGTTAATATATTAGTATTATATTATTACATGTTCATATATTAGTAGGTATACCTCATTCTCTGATTGAATGTTTGCTTGAACCTATTAATAAGTACTTCATCACATTAATGTCAGAAAAGTCGATAACAGACCCGCTTTATAGACCTACATAATCGTGCGGTCATTGTAGTTGTTGATATTTCAATAAAAAAAATCATGCAACATTATTAATGCTAAATCGGCTTGCGCAAGTTTAAGTAGGCTGGCGGGCGCTTAAAAAAATATACTTCAACATACTCGGGATTTTTTATGTGTTTTCTCTCGACCATCGAGAACCAAGGCCAGCACAACCTTTACGCCGTAGAATCTATTAAATTTATGTAGGATACTATTTGACATTATGAATTGTGGTAGATTAAAAATAATATTTTTGTGTGACAATGAAATTCCAGCTATCGAATTTTTTATTGATTCAATTTTAATAAAAAGGCTAATGATTTATGAATGTAATACGTGGTTTTTTTGTGTTTTTGCGTTCAACCCAAGTTTTTAAAAAAACTCAGGTACTATAAAAAGTGTTATCCGAGAAACAAACAAAAAAATATTCCTACGTGGTTGCCTCGTGTGTGCAATGTTGCGCAAAATATTTCCGACAAGAAAAATACATTAAAAAACCGATCTTTAAATTAATAAATTATATCTCACTAATTAGATTTTTATACGTCGCCGTTCAATGTTGATAAGGTAAAGCGTGCCTTAGGCCAGGTTTAAGAGTTAGCCACAAACCAAAATGCATGTTTTCTTAATATTACTTATATTGTCACGAATATAGGTAATATACTTAAAAATCTTTCGGTAAACGGAATCAGGAGGCCACGATTTCAAGCCCAAGAGTGTTTTTTTAATTAATTTGTGAATAATTCTATAAGAAAGAAAAAATCTATGGAACTGTCACAGACAATTTTAACAATAAAATTATATTTTTTTAAATTTGTTTTCATATTTTTTCATACATTTCTGATGAAAAAACAATTTCTTTAATAGTTTACGCTTTTATTTTTTCTTAAGTAATTAAATTTTTATTTTTTATTTTACTCAATGGAAACTGAAGGAAAAGCTTCAATTCATCCAAAGCATATTTTTTGTGTTTATAATTTAAACCTATTCGTAGTAAGGATTAACCGAAAATAGTGATTTAGCATTAATCTTCTTAACCATACAAACGCCGTCAGTTTTTCCCTGTTCTCATTTCGTGACACGATATATTAACATCGCATTTACATGTAAGCGGGGTGTAAATAGGTGCATATTTTATATTATGATAACAGAAAAACAGAGGAACCTTCATTTCGATTGAATCTTCAAGTTTAACACCCGAAACTTTCGTATGAACTTTGCCATTTCCTTCAAATAAACAATTCATAGTAATATATTAAACCTATTAACTGATGCTCAGTTATAGAAACTTTTAATTTGTTGAGCCTTTCCCCGAAACCAAAGACCGTGTGCTACAGGGGGTACGCAAAGTTGTGAAGATGGCCTTCGTCAAACATCATCGAGGCGCTGCAATAGCGACGGAGTCTAATTATACGGGTTGTTATGTTGTAGTTCGCGCGTAGTTGGTTATGTCATACATAACTAGTTATTATAATATATATTATATATTTTTCCCACACTCTACAGCAAACTTCAGAAGCAAGGCCATCCTCAAAATACCCTGGACAGACATTACGATAAATGTTTAGATCTTCCGTCGAATGGTTGTTAATTGAGAAACTGTTTTAGACAAATAGAGAAGAAATAGTCAATTTTACTTCACATAGGACAACAAATTGGTATTCATTGAACTGAAATTTCAACCAACTATCAAGGGAAGTTTGATGGAAGACGATTCAGACTAATAAGTAGAACCTATTGAAATCCAAATTATATTGAGAAATTTCAATGAGGAATAATAATTAAAAATGCAGAAAAGTTAAAGAAATACCTAGAGGCAATAGAAATTTTAAATCACATGAAAGCAGATAATTATACATCTACCAATATCCACCAAATCATCGTCAATATTAATACATACCTAAATATAAAAATGTGCAAACAATTATTTATAAACTAAGTAGAAAAATGATTGCCAAAAACACCCGCATCTTGTAAATATTTACCAAAACTTTTTAAAAGGTTGTATTAAAAATTGTCAAACCATAATTAAAGTGAAATTCACTTTAACATTTTACATATTACGGTACTATAAAAAGTGTTATCTTGATATATTATGACTTCTTTGTAGTATTTAGCCACTACTATTCACCACGAGAAACCGCAGGGAGACGAAAGACCACAAAAAATGTGAGTTATCTCTTCTAAAAAGTTTTAACAAGCTTTTATCGTTTTCCGAGCTCAGTCGTCTGTGAACCGCGTCATAAGCTTGGATACAATTATATTTAAGGTATTGTTGAAACCACGAGTTTTCTTATTATGCCATACGTTGTGTCTTACAGCATAATACGATGTAATTTATGTTCAAATACGTGAGATCTTATGCAGTCTTAAATGTCAACTGATTTATTGTTATCGTTCGTCGTAATTCGAGAAAATTTATCATAAAGTTCGCGAACTCACACTTAACAAGTTTATGATAGGTAATTTAACGTAGGAAATATCCCAGAAGCTGGGCATAATCCATAGAGCCCCCAGGCACCATAATGGTGGGTACCTAAATAACTGTTGACCCTGCACAAATCGCAAGTACGCCTTTGTGTAGTTTATTAACCACCTCTGATATAAAGCCCTGAGATACTTGTAAAACCATGTAAAACCCTCAACTAAGTACGGTACTTTCGGTAATTCGTTGGAGCACAGACGACAGGAGGGAATATCACGTTCTTTCAAACTTGGTAAATTCAGTTTTCATCCGTGAAGGGGTCGTTTATCCTCTTATTTGGTTATACCATGCGCGGATTATTTTGAACAGAAAGTACCGAAGCTGACTTGGAGTTTATAGAATTGGCTTTAAAAGAATGCAAGCAAAGAAATACAATGAACTATTTAGTAGAAACTCACCTAATAGTTCGTAAATAACCCGTGTGTGTATGGTGTATTTTACGGAAGGAATAAAAGTAAATTTATAATATATGTGTATATTATTCATGTAATAGAAAAAAAAACGAGTGTGCTTCAGACCACACAACTGAAGTAAAACTTCTGCTCCATATAGATAGGAAGAGAGAAAGAAATGTGCGCGCGCACTGCTCTCTCTTGCTCCTATGGTGATATACGAAGCGTTCGCCTCGCTTTTCGTAACGCTCTCGTCACGCATTCGCTAGTTTACTGCCCAAGTCAAGCGTGCGTAAAGAAGTAATTTATATATATGTAATTTGTTAGAAAATGGTTGCATAGCACTTTGTTTAGGTGAGGTAGGTGTGCTAAGTACATAAATGATTCTTTATTTCTGTAAAATTAGTAATTAATTGTTAACCAGGAAATCTATTTTTTGTGACCTTGCAATATTTTCGCCCTTTGAATATCGTAATTACAGCGGCATATTATGAGTAACAAAACAATTTCAAAACTATATCGCTCTGCAGTGGCGCGGCGAAAGCTGGCGGCCGCCAAGTTGCCAGGCAACCAGAAGGTATACAACGGATGGCTGGCCCGTTTGGCGTTTGACCGGCATGACGTCATAAGGACGCCATTATTCCTCCCACCCCTCCCAACCACCCCCCGGCCTGACCGGCTCGCCGGAGAATTGACCACGCCCCTTCCGGGTCATGGTCCTCATCGGGTGAAGGGGCAAAAGCTGATTTAGTTTATTTTATAAATACTGCTACTAAGAAGTGCGAAAAGCTTAAAGGCTCTTGTCAAAAAGTATTTCTAAATTTAAGAATGATTTTTTTATGCATCGTTTTGATTATCATTTTTTAATAAGCGGTAATGTTAAATCTAATTTTCCTCGTTTGTTCTGGGGCGACCGGGAGTTCACTTTACCAGGCGCCCATAAACGGACGGAGGTTCGAGGAGGTGGGTGGGATTGAAATATATTTACGTTCTCGGACATTTGAACGGTAGGTACCTAGGTAGGTACTCCTCTAATGTAGGGCGACTATGCGGGCGATGGTAGGTCAATAATAACTTTAATCGCAGGAATTCACTAGCGGATAACCTGAAAGTCTGAAAGCCTGAAAGGCGATAATTTAACCAATTTATCTATGCCAATGGTAGCATTCGATAAGAATGACGATATTAAATTTGAGGTTATGGTGAATATTTTAGTTTATATATTTAAATTTTAGGTTTTAGTGAATAGTAGAATAAATAAATCACGAAAGAGATTATATAATCGGTTAGCAGCAATGTCTTTACCCACGTACCCCCAATGGTGTATCGATAATATTCTTAATTTTTTTTTAATGCAGGATTTAATTTCAGTTAAAGTCTTATCTGAAGGTATTTTTTGTAGTATCTCTCTCTCTCTCTCTATCTCTTTTAGCCGTGGTGATGAGAAATCCTTCGAAAACCATTTTATGAACGGATGCTCTTACAATCGCTACCAGGGATAAAAAGCTAATTTCCAACCCCCCTCCCCTAAATCAAGTAACTTGTTTATATTGAATATTTTAATATCTGCTTTTTCATATATTTACTTACATTTCACACGAAAGTTTTTTTTTTAATTCCCACTAAGAATCTGGCAGGACTAGTAGAAATAACAGCCACCTGATGCATTAAAATAATATTGAAGGGTGGCAAAAAGCCGGCGTATTTTATGACCTATGTATATGATATTAGTATGTGCCTGATATTAGTGTGTTATGATTTGTGAATAAACTAGAATAAGATGCTCGAGGGACTTTTTAACAACTTGGTTCAAAATCTCCCTGGAGCATCTTTTTCTAGTTTATTCACAAATCTCTGGCTTGCCATTGCATAAAATCATGTATTGGTTTCATAGTGCTTTCACACAAACGAAGTATTGAAATCCGTAAGTCTAAACTTAAACAAATCACAACACACCGCAGGCTATTAAACATACCTAGTAATTTCGGTTGTTAGTGCATGGGTAAAGTGAAAAAATCTTACGTTTTACATAAAATTGCACAAGTACGATGTTTATATATTTTATAGTTGGAAATACTTTTCATATCAGACAAGTGATAAAGTTGGTAGGTGTCAAAATTATTTTATGAATTATTAATTTAAAATAAAACAATAACTTTGTAAACACCACTTTTATTTTATATACTTTATGCCGACCGGGTTTCGCTACAACCGTAGCTTCTTCAGGGCAGTACAATCTCTACTAAAATTAATTTACATGTGTGTTTATAACTAATACATGATTTAACCAAATGGGCTGGACTCCTCAAGTAACGGAGGAAGTAGGTATAGGTGTAGATGGAGAATTGGGAAGGGAACGGGCGTGTTCTTTGTCAATAGGGAACAATCTTAGTATGGGACTTTTATTTAAATTTAGTTGGTTATTAACTACCTTACTGTTAGTGTTTATGGCTTTCCTTAGTTCAAGTGCTTCTAGATTGTCTAGCCTAATACCGATGTTGTTTTTATGAATTAGTGTGGCGCCTGTATTTTTGTCAAATTTATGGTCTTTTTCGATCAAGTGGTTTGCAAATTCCGAAAATCCAGAGCTGTGTAAACATCTAAGGTGTTCTTTGACACGGGTATTTATATTGCGTGCTGTTTTGCCTATATAAAAAAAGGGACAATCGCTGCATTGAAGTGAATAAATTCCCGAGTGAGATAGACTATTATCTTTGTCCTTGCCGTTCATTAAATGCTTACCTATACTATTATTAGTGTAAAATGCTGGTTTGATATCTGATGGTGGTCCACCTCATAATAATAATATACCAAGTAATAATAATCAACCTTATCAATGGCGTAGAATCTTGTACATAAATAATTTCTCTAAAAACAGCGTTAAAAACCTCCCATCAGATATCAAACCAGCATTTTACACTAATAATAGTATAGGTAAGCATTTAATGAACGGCAAGGACAAAGATAATAGTCTATCTCACTCGGGAATTTATTCACTTCAATGCAGCGATTGTCCCTTTTTTATATAGGCAAAACAGCACGCAATATAAATACCCGTGTCAAAGAACACCTTAGATGTTTACACAGCTCTGGATTTTCGGAATTTGCAAACCACTTGATCGAAAAAGACCATAAATTTGACAAAAATACAGGCGCCACACTAATTCATAAAAACAACATCGGTATTAGGCTAGACAATCTAGAAGCACTTGAACTAAGGAAAGCCATAAACACTAACAGTAAGGTAGTTAATAACCAACTAAATTTAAATAAAAGTCCCATACTAAGATTGTTCCCTATTGACAAAGAACACGCCCGTTCCCTTCCCAATTCTCCATCTACACCTATACCTACTTCCTCCGTTACTTGAGGAGTCCAGCCCATTTGGTTAAATCATGTATTAGTTATAAACACACATGTAAATTAATTTTAGTAGAGATTGTACTGCCCTGAAGAAGCTACGGTTGTAGCGAAACCCGGTCGGCATAAAGTATATAAAATAAAAGTGGTGTTTACAAAGTTATTGTTTTATTTTAAATTATAATGTCACATCACAAAGTAACTGCTTCATATGAACAAAAAGAATTATTAATTCTTTTTTGGAAATGCTTATTATTTCAAATTCTTGATAGACGGTAAGATTACTTAAAAATAGAGTGAAGATGTGATTTACTAAACTATGTCCAGTGGACACACTTAAATGGCCCGTTCATGTACAATATACGATTATAGAAGTACTTTGAATAGCTATGCTTTATAAGCGGTGCTTAATATTTTGTTCAATTAGTATGAATGTAACGTATCTTGTATGTTTATAATGTCATTGGATAGATGTTATAAGTTTTCAAGTTGATATTCGATTGGTAAGTTTTTTCTTTAAAAAAGAAAAATAATGATCCTAAGATACATAAAGACAAATGCTCCTGAGGTAAATTTATATTTTTAAATACTTTCAACTTCACAATTATCTTACAATTATAATATCCCGTGATGTTTCACGGATCTGCTGAAATACAATAAAGCACTGCATGTCTATAAGTTGTCTATTTTTATTAATGTTCTATCGACTGATACGTTCAACTAACATCAAGGATTCAAGGATTTTTCTTCTTTCGATTGAGATTCTTGGAAGAACTTCATAACATCATTCACATGGCGTCAATTTAAAAAAAAAAATCACTATGAAACTACTCAATAATCCATTGTGGCTCCGCGATGCCAACATTATTTAAATTGAGATCTTTAACCGCGTCGTAAAATTTACGATAGCCAGTATGCAGTAGTCTGTGGATATCGGGTCAATAATAATGTATAGTCGGTACCAAAAGGTTAATTTAAATTCCATTTTTGAACTTACCCGAGCTTTCCACATGGTCAACGGGCCTGATGTTAATGTAAATGAACTCGTAATATTATAATAAATGGTCATGGGATGTACAGTATACTGCATGTCTTCCGACACAAGAACTAATAACCGCGCTCTTCCTTCGCAAGTCGTGACAACATTATGATTTATTCCTTACAATTAGATGGGAACAGAACGAAATAAAAGAGACATAGTTTATTTTGAAGTTTCATCTTGTGGAGCTTCGTTAGGTTGTAGGTTTAATGGTTTGCGTTGACTTCCATAAATCAGACGTAGACGCGGACAACTTACTCTCATTATAAGATGTATTATTTAAATGGCAGACATGCGATCCATGCAACTTAAGACTTATATGATGAGGCGGATAATCAGACGAAAATAAATCAATTTTTTTTAAATCGAAAGAAAAATATTTTGATCATGATTTTGCTACTAATTAACGACCTCCGTGAGCGCAGAACGGTGATCCCCTTAGCTTTGAACTCAGAGGCCATAAAAGATATTAAGTTTTTATGTATTTTTTTCACAGTAGAATACTTACAAAAATATTGTTTACCTTCCAATGTGGTTGTGGTCCCAGTTCTCAGTACCGGGAAAATTATCCTGTTGAGATGATTGCATGTAATGCGAGATAATTAACCAATGGAATTGCAACACATGAAGCACTTGTCCGCAGCATCCTGGAATATAGCTCCATTATTTGGGCCCCTTCTGAACAAAACCATATCCTAGAAATAGAGAAAATACAAAAAAAGGTTTATGCGTTACTCGTATATGAGGGAATATACATACTACCCAATCCTGAATCCATCATTGCTCTTAACAGGAATGCTGGATTTTAATACCTTAGAAGCCCGCCGAAAAATATTTTTAAGTAAAAAAAATTTAAGCTAATCTCCGGTACTATGAAGATCCGGTACCGCCCATGTTGAAAGAGATTAACTAGTATATCCCTAACGCATATAGGTACTCGTGGGCGACTCCACGCACTTGTTTATGCTATTTAAGATTGAACCGATTCTTGAAAAAGTTTTACTTATGTTCGGTGACGATCTGAGTAGCCACATACTTTCTTATCCTCTTGTAACCCTTCTATTCCCATGCCCACTTTATTTTTTTTTATTTCAGGAGGCCCCGAGTGAAACCTTTTCCCTCAAGGCCTATGTCACCTTTCTGGATGGCGAATTTAAAAAAAGGAGATGATGGAAAAGATGTTCTGGAAAGGAAAAGGGTATGAGGGGTGGGTGGGAAACTGGAGTTCAGAGTGTTCAGTTTTTAAGATGATAACATTTAATTATAACGAACATGTTAATTAATTTACAAATGGCCGGTTTCAAAAGCCATTTTACTAGGTCTTAGGACAAGATATTAGTAGCACAGTTGACTTGAACGACAATATTATTGAGAGACAGACGAGAGATGGAGACGATGGAGAGTTATTACGTTATTACTTTGACAATTTATGTTACGTAAGTTTTAAAGATCTAATCTCTTTTTTGTACCTATATCGATTTGCGTTAGCTAAATGGTTCATAATAGGAACCTAAGTAGATAACGTATAAACAGGCGCATTATCAGTGGCGTAAAACAAACTTTTAACTTAATATGGATTATAAACGCACACCGCGTTATGTTTAAACCACAAAGTTTATACATTCAGCAATACATTCTTGAAGGTACTCTTGTATCTAAAACCTTCAAAGAAATAATCAAAGTAGAGAATCTAGAAAACTAAACAAAGGGGCAACACCATAGACTTGTAAGCAAATACATCGATATAAAATTTATCAGATTGGTAATGGTGGCAGCGAAAAATATCCAAAAGGTTATATTACGCACACACAAATCGGTATGAAAGTGGTATCTGTACCCTGCATATTTTTGATTTTACACAGCAATTTTGAAGCTTTATTTTTTTTATCGGAAAAGTTTTTCTTTTGGTAGTTATCTATAGTTTAGGTAGTTTTTTTTATATGGAAGGGGGTGGTACTTATATTATTACCTAGACGTCCTAGACTCTAGACAATCAAGTCCGTTTTTTTAATTAACGAAGAACTCATTTGACTAATATTTTAGGTAAATACGGACTTCTATGGCGCCAAGATATTAATATAAATATATTCTATAGTCTAATCACTAACCACCACAAGCAAATAATAATAATATGCAGTGGTTTGTCTTCGAATTATTCGTAATTAAACTATTTAGACACTCGTTCGTAAAATAGTATAACAGAGGTAATAAATACAAGGGATCTGAAGTTAACTATTCAGAATGCAAACACCTACATACTACAAACAAGATCAATTTAAGCACAGATGTTTGGTATCGTTATCAACGCCACTTAAATTATTATATTTACTATTTCTAAATTTGTTTATTTAGTTTTCGTTCTTCTTGCATTTAGATCGCCTTTATTTCAATACAGCTGATTAGTTTGCTGCTTTTCGACTATTTTATTTCTCTCGAGACAATGTTTTATCTTTTATCGGCCTCAGAGTTTATTTTAATTTTTCTGTGATCAATAGTTTTTGCTTCTATCGTACAAAAAAAATATGTATAAAAAACAGTTCCATCCGATCTGGTTCTTTGGTTGTATACATGTATACATCAACCTATTAAATACTTACATTGGTTTTAGTCACGCCAATTAAATCAAATACCTTTTTTTACTTTCACGAAAAAAGAGAAGCAAAGATCAAAGTTAGGCTGTGTATAGTTTTTCAATTGAAAATTGTAATTTTTTTATCATTTCTGTGATTCACTTCTATGACCACATTGTTGTGACCAACTAACCTTTATCAAATTAATGTAAAATATTATTGATCAGTGATTCACCACTTTTTTTCTCCTTTTTGATACGTTTTTCTTAAAATACGGATTTTCAGCGTTTGTGGACTGCACGCCGCTGCCAACAAGATTGTTGGCTTCTCTAGTATATTTTATATCGTGTCAAAATAAGAATCATTATTATTCTAGATTTGAAGGCTCCGCTAATAATCACCTTATCAAAAAGTCAATTTTGAATTTCAACAGAGCTACGAGTAGCGTGTCTGGTCCACTCTGGAAGTTCGTAGCGTGGGCTAATGCGTGTTTAAATCAACTCTAATTTGTAATTGATTAGAAAATTTCAACACGTAACTGTGTAACCTTTCGGTTGACTTCTCTAAACACAACAATTATCACCATGGACTGGCAAATGGTTTGCGTAAATACGTCAGTGGTCTGGTGCTGGTACCGATCGCATTCTTGTGAAACTGTTTGTAGAGCAATAATAATTAGAGAGATAATTATCACGGTAAAATGATTGCCGAAAACTGGAATTATTATACATAATCTTGTTATTATTTGCTGGCTGGCTGGCCAATGCTCGATACGTATCGTTGCTAAATTAATAATAAAGTTCATCGAGTCAAATAGAAATACTTAACAGTTATTTATTTTTATTTTTAACTTTATGCAGTGGCGGACTAAGGGTGGGCAGGGGGGAGGGGGGGGGGGGGCGGCCCGCTTCACCAAATTTTTAAAAAATAAACTGCCGGAGTTACAACATTTTATGTGAAACCGTTTGAAACAGTTTGTATGTTGAATTATCCTCCAGCAAAACTTAAATGCGTTTTATTTTTGAATGAATTTTATTTTCGATTTTTTATGGTAAATTTTCATCGTTCATGAAAATAAAAAAAATAGAAGGGGGCCATTTATAAAACAATCCCTACGTAGGGTCATAGTCAGGGCCGGATTTAACATGTCTGGGCCCCTAGGCAATGCAAGCCTACCCGATGCGGGGCCCCTAGGCAGAGGCGTACACTGCCTTATGGACAATAGGGCTCTGCCAAGGTCAGCTCAAACATGTCGGGGCCCCTAGGCAATGCGCGTCTCAGGACCCGATGCGGGGCCCCTAGAGAGTGGCCTACACTGCCTTATGGACAATAGGGTTCTGCCAGGACTGGCTTAAACATGTCGGGGCCCCTAGGCAATGCACGTCTTGGGCCCCTTTAGCCTAGGGGCCCCTACCCAATGCGGGGCCCCCTAGGCAGTTGCCTAAACGTCTTATGGATAATACAGCCTCGGCTATAGTGACTGGATTTTCGAACAGTTTAAGACTTGGTGTATGGTGCAAGCAATTCAGATGTACCTATAGTTTTTCTAATGTTTTGTCAACCAGTATGAAAATGTAGTTTTGAGAAAAACGCGTTCAATGTTTTGCTGAAGGATAATTCAACACCCAAACTGTTTAAAACGGTTTCATACAAGATGCTGTATCTCCATCAATTTTACGAATTTCCTAACAATATTTGATGAATGCAGTATTAGCCAATGCATATTTTAGAAAATGTAATAAAAAAGTGACTTTTTTGTGAGCTAGTGCCTTTAAAATATGCTTAGTACCTATCTAAGAGGTGTTTTGGAGTTGGGAGGTCTCATACAAACATCATCCCATACAGATAAAATAGCAATAAATAAATGAATACCTGAACCGGTAATTTACAATTTTTAAAAATAAATGTCCCCGGGGGCCTCCAAACGCGCGCCTCCATGTTTCCGCTACCCGAATTTCTACCGATTTCTTACATAAACATTTGAAGTTTTTAAGCTCTTAGATAAAATATATGTTATTTTGGAAGATAATATCAATACATTCCCCACGCCGAAACGCAAATTATATGAAATTCCCTTGATAGAAAAAATCGCAAGGTATGCTCCAAAAATTATTATAAACACGTCTGATTCAGTTATTTTACAAGTTATATGTATGGAAAAATTCACAGCTGTTTTAGATAGCCCCAGAGCTTTTTTCTCTATTTTAAACGAGTCGTGTTTTATTAACACAATTTTCGTTTCGATTTTTACCGTTTTCAATATTAGCGAACTCTCTCCAACGTTCGTAAGTATATATTTCTCAACTCAATCTTCTTCTTTATGAGCTGGGATACGGCGCCTTAAGGCACCAGGACACTATAAAAAAATCATTTTCCGAAGTTAACAATGCTCTCACCAAATGTTTTTTACAGCATTTTATGAGAAACCGTTTGAAACTGTGTATGTTGAATTATCCTTCAGCAAAACTTCGATTTCGTTTTTCTCGAAACTTTTTTTACTCGTTTTTCAACCTGGTTGACAACATATTAAAAAAAACTATACATCCGCCTGTATGTATTTTTTTTGCATTTGCATGTACCAACTCTTAAACTGTTCGAAAATCCAGTGTCTATGGCACCACGTAGGGGAATTTTCATATCTTAAAAAAAAAAAAAATATGGCGGACAAGCTAATTTTATATTCGATTTTTAATCGAAAATTTTCTTTCTTAAAAAAAATAGAAGGAGGCCCTTTATAAGAAAATCCCTAAGTGGTGCCATAGTGACTGGATTTTCTAACATTGTAACCGCCGCTACCCGAATTTCTACCAATTTCTTACATATCTCCCTTAAACATTTGAAGTTTTTAAGCTCTTAAAAAAATATGCTATTTTTCTAGTCGTGTTCCACGCCGAAACGCAAATTATATGAAATTCCCTCGATAGAAAAAAATCGCAAAGTTTGCTCCGAAAATTATTATAAAAACGTTTGTTTCAGTTATTTTATTTTACAAGTTATAGTTGTGAAAAAAATCACAATGTTTCTTTAAATGATACTTAAGACGCCTTCACGAGATTTTCTCTCTATTTTAAACGAGTCGTGTTTTATTAAACATTTTCACACCGATTTTATCGCTTAAATATTAGCGTGCTCCTCTTACATTCGTATTATTCGTAATTACATATCTCTCCATCGTCTTGTTTTTGAGCGCGGATGCGGAGCCTTTTAAGACTTGGTGCATGCAAATCGGATGTATAGTTTTTCTAATACGTTGTGTTATTTCGAGAAAAATGCGTTCAAAGTTTTTCTGAAGGTTAATTCAACATACAAACTGTTTAAAACTTTCTTGAGTTTTTTTAGTATTTCCTTAAAACATTATTAACAAATACATTTTTTAGAAAATGAAACACAAAAAAATACCAATTTTTTACAGTGAGGCCCATGTGAACTGAATAAAAATCATGTAAAATTACATTAACTTTTTATACTAGAGGGGGGGTGGGGGGGCTCGTTCGGCTTTGCCGCTCCGGGCCTCTGTCGGGCTTAGTCCACCACTGATTTTATGAGTAAAACCTCAAATTGTAATATTTAATCAAATGAAAACAATATTAGCGAAACTCAATGGAAAATCTGGAACTACAAAAATCAGAAAAAGATATTTGCACCCCTGGGACTCGAACGTAGGACCTTTCGCTTTCCGGGAAACTGCGCTACCACTGCTCAAAGGTGGCGATACCCGATTCGGTCATTGCGCAATCATACATAAATAATGGAATCATAATGCATATATAGGTACATAAAGATAGCAGCCAATAAAATATGCGTTAAGAAAATGAAGATAATGTTGGTGGTTCTTTCTTAGTCGAAGTATGAAACAGTTAAAAATGACCGAATCGAGTATCGCCACCTTTGAGCAGTGGTAGGGCATTTGCCCGGAAAGCGAAAGGTCCTGTGTTTCAGTCCCAGAGTTGCAAATATATTTTTCTGTTTCCAGATTTTCGATTTAGTTTCGCTCATATTGTCGTCATTTAATTAAACTTAGCAGTTATTTGAATATTGTACGAATGCACATTTCAAGACAAATCAAAAAGTATAGTATTTAGTTCAATATTGAAATACTTCTTTTATTATCCGTTATATATCTCTTAAAAATGTTTTTTAAAAAAATCAGTGAAATACACTTAGACTATGTATGTAAAAACTCAATAAAAAATTTCAATTCTTAATTTCACAGTTGGGCGGTGGTTAAGGGTACCGCCGCCCCGGGAACCATTTATTGGATAACCAACACCTCTGCCTTAGGTCACCCCAAGTGGTTTGCTACGTTTGGTGACTTAGCAGGGGTGCCCGGGTTCATGGGGGGGAAGGTTTGTCTAGGTCTTGGAGGTGCATTCGTCTGCCCACCTGCTGCGTGGCGGGCCGGATTGAGAGAGACTGGTTGAGGGAGGTATTTTGACCTTTCCAGCCGGACTCTCTCGACTCATCGCCATGCACCGCAGTTGGAGGGATGGATTCATACGTCCGTCACTCCTGGACACACTGACGCCAGATTCTTACCCACCCCTCATACCTTTTTCCTTTCTAGAACTTCCTATCCTTCCTCCTTAAATACCCTCCACACAGCATCCCCTAAGATGACATAAGCCACTACGGTGACATGACGAAATTACACACCGTGAATTTCGCGTCGAATTACACTTCCAGAATTACACTCATTGCACACAATTGCACATGGACAATTCACATATGTTTTTTTTTAATATAGGTACGTAATATACATACTTATGCGGAAACATCACTTTTATGCAACCCGGTAAACAGATATTTTTGTATAAAATGTATATTTAACTGCTCATTTACGTAATAAACTGAAATAATTTTATTTAACACACTAAAATTTAAACATATTATTAAACAGATTTTTTCTCTCCATGTATAATTTCATCCATGTGTGATTCCGTACACATGTCATTCCGTCCGCGTGTAATTCACATAAACTACAACATGGAATATAGGTATTTGGACACGTTGTTTTATTCTTTTCCGGTAAAACAAAAAAATAACAACCGTATTTCGTGTATAGTGGGAACCTAGAATTGGAACTTCTTCTTTATTGTTGCTGTTGTGTGATAATGATTGGCTGAGAGGCGGCAAATTCGATTTAAATCGAATTATCTACGAATTGTAAAAAGCGTCACGAGTAACTTATTCAAAATTTGTGAATTTTTAATCAGAGCATTACATAAACGCGGAAATCAGGCTCGGGAAGAATCTTGATTTCTCTATATTTCTGTATGGCATGAGCACTTGGACGATAAATGAAAAGGATAAAAATGCAGTATCATTGCGATGTGGTTTTGGTGCCAAATGCTGGTGATTCCCTGGATAGGCCTGGGCAGCCCTAAGAAATATGGTCAGGGTGTTTAATAATATGAGATTTTGACTGCTCAAAACGAACAAAACTAGAAGAGAGGCAATAGCAATGGCTTCTAATGTGTCACTGCTCAATTTTAAGTGGGATGAATGAATAATTGGTGGGCTGGTAAAAAAGGTGCTTTCAGGTCATGAAATTTTGTGGTTTTCAATGTTTCCATGCCACCTCAGAATGAAACCAACTCAGAACCACCTCAGAAAGGTCATTAAGCTATAAAAAATCATTTAAAAATAACCGGTAACCCTAACCTAACTTAACCTATTTAACCATTTTTTTTTAATCATCACTCTTAATTACCTTTCTGAGGTGTTTCTGAGTTGATTTCATTCTGAGTTGGCCGGTCACCGTTTTCAATAGGGGTGTAAAAAAAGTTTAGGAACTCTTGTGATAAAGCATTATTATACGTGATGTGCTACAAAACAACGCCTAGAGTTCAAGTCTCTTTATATATTATTCCTGCATGCGAAACTAAACTAAACTCTTCAAATCTTTCCAAGAAAGCCTTTTGGAAAGGCCTATTGTGATGCATTTATTGGTAGACTCCGCGGCAGAACACAAAGGAGTCGATCGAATTTGTCCATTGTTGTGTCGAAAAAAGAACTTATCTTTCTTTAGAAGAAAGATGAGCGTTTTAGACATTTTACATATACACAGAGAGATGCACGAACTTGTCCTTTTAACACCAATTTGACAGTAACATTTTTTGTGTTAATCGATATTTTGATAGTATTCCTACCTGATTTACGTTCCTAAGAAAGAAAGGAGGTGACAAATAGTAGTTTAATTTTACTTGATAAAACTTTAATAGAAACTCAAATCAGCAAAAAAAAATTAATAATCTCAGATCATTAAAGAATCCCATTTTATAAACTAGTTTACTTAAATGAAGCATTTAAATATTACTCTCTAACGGTTTGTATTCAAAATAAAGTATGTAGAACAGATTATAAATTAAAACATAAATTATAAATTAATAGATTATGAATTAACGCCTATTTCAACACAGGTATACCCTAGTGAGACAGGCATCGAATAATATAATGTGAATATACCTTATATAGACAAATACCTTCTATAGTCGAACGGAAAAAAACTGATATTTTTGTCATAAACGATGCGATGTATTGAAATTAGGATACTTAGGTACTTTCAAATTTGGGGAGCGGGAATGGGAATCGCCGTCCCGGGAAGCATTTATTGGACAACCAACACTTTTGCCATAGGTCACCCCAAGTGATTCGCTACTTTTGGTGATTTAGTAGGGGTGCCCGGGTACATGGGGTTAGGTTTGTCTAGGTCTTGGCGGCGGATGACCAGGTCACACTGAACCCCAGATTCCTACCCACCCCTCAATCTTTTTCCTTCCCAGAACTCTCCTCTTCCTTTCCTTTCCTTAAAAAAAACACTCCACACAGCATCCCCAAGAGTGGCATAGGCCCTGAGGGAAATTCCTGCTTTTTTTCTATTTGTTATTTAAAAGAACACGTTTTCTTCTCATTTTCAGCTCGCAACGTAATTTTCATCATGAGATCAATACTAACAAGACCACATTGTATGTTCGACGTTTTCAAGTGGTCAATAAGAAAAATGAAGGCGAACTTGTTTTCAGAGTTAGCAGTTTAAGAATGTAATTGAGACCGATTTTACAGAAATTGCTGTATCGTTATTCTCCATCTTCCAAACTTTATAGTTAATTAAGTTCTTCAATAGGCGTAGTTATCTACAAATCGTGGTAGGTATGAAAACCCATTTTCATTGTTAGTTACGCGAAGCGCAAAAAACTGATTAGGATAGGAATATTATATGTTCTTTTAATAATAATTTGATAGCGCTTCGAATGGATTTAGTTGGAGAAGCCAGTTTTTGATCCGTTAAGGTTTTTTTTAGCATAACGCCTGAGGTTGGTATTACATAGCACCTACAAGAGTTACCAAATAATTATTTGTTGTTAGGTGCGGATAAAATTCCGATGGCATGTCAAAGATTAAAATATATGTGTACACGGTGCCCAGAACCTGATGAATCTACTTCACAAAGAGAACCCAAAAACACGATCTCAGCATTAATATTTAAAAAAAACGATAAACAGCTGATTTTGACCCCCCAGCGAACAATTTTCAAATTTGACCTAAAGTTTGGACTCGATTTAAAATGAAAGCTCAAAAAAGTAATACCACAAAATCGAATTCAAATGTGATGTACCTAGATTCACTAGTTTCCCGCTTATGGAGGGAGTTTTTTTTTAAATTTCTTTATTCATTGCTTTGATTGTTATATAATTTGTGGGTTTTTTGACCACCATCCAAGGCACATGCCCGTGTTATGGTGGACGATTTTACGTATAGTGCATCAACATTTTAAATAAACAATAATTTAAGGTTATATAAAAGATTATAAAATAATATTAAAGAATATAAATAACATAGTATTACAGAATATAAATAATGAAAGTGAGTAGAAAATAATATAAAAAGATTATGAAAGAGATAAAAGAATATAAAAAGCATAATATATGAAGAAATATAAAAAATATGTAATTTAAAAATAACTAAAATGAAGTACATACTAAGTTTACGGACACCGTGTATAATTACGGGAGTTAAAGTTTCCCTTCGGGACGTTTATCATCTCCGAGGATACTTAATAATTTTCTATTATATTCGTATATTCGATATGTTTTCAACTTATTTGGGTAATTTTTCATCGTTTTAGTCAAGTTATCATACAATTATCTTACGTTGTAAATTGAACTGTCAGAAAATGGTTTATAGCTGATATCAAAAATCAAATTGCATTTTAGGGTGTTTATTTTTGACAAATAGTAATTTAGAACTTGACAGTGATGTTTTTCTTTATATTATGTCTAATAAATGTGTTGGTAAACGAATCAAAGAAATGGGCATTTTTTGGGAATTAAAAGCAAACATTAGAATTTTATAATTTTTTTTTTATTGAATGAACGAGAAAAAAAGTATACCCTAATGCGTGATTAATAAATATAATATGGGACATTATTTAAAATACCTTGGAAAAATTCCGAAATTCGATAATGAATTATTTTTATTAATTGAAGAAGAAGATAACAATAATAATCTTAACAAAAATATGAAAGAGAACAAGACACAGAAAAATAAAATATTGTAAATTGTAAAATTTTAAATATATATTGGCAATTATGAGGGTTTGACAGGAAGTGGCAATGGCGGAGTTGGTAAACGCACACGTCCAGTTGCGAACATGATTTATTTATTTATTTAATACATGAATTATCGAAAGTACAAATAATTTTTTTATGATATTTCACCCTCCGTTCTAGGGATGACCCTGTGTTATGGCGGGTGAAGTTTACAGTTTGCGGATATACATTCATTAGTATAGGTTGAAAATTTTCACTAATTAGTACTTTACACACAGATTCTTCTACAATAAGAGAGTTTATATATTTTATTTTAGTTTATCTTTTTCTATTCTTCTGTGACTTGTTCTCTTTCATATTTTCGTTTAGATTATTATTGTTATCTTCGAAGCAATCTTCTAGAAATGTAATGATATATAACATTGATGGGAATAACCTTCAAAAGTTATAAAAAGAGAGTTTTTCTCTAAAAACTGAATAATTTTGTTAACACTGTATACGACAGATAAACATCCTCTTTGGGGGCATCCATTTTTTTTATTTATTTTTTATTGATACGTGATGTTTACAATATATTATTCGATGCCTGTCTCGCTAGGGTATACCTGTGTTGAGACTGTTAATTACGTGAGGAGTTTTTCTTCAAATTTGGACCCCCCCCCCCCCTCCCCTCGGTGACTTAAATTTGGGCCAATTCGTATATTTTTTTCAAGTAACGTGAGATTTTGCTGGACCCCCCCCCCCCGTTTGTGCTCACGTAATTAATGGATGCCCCCTTTGGCTGTATAGGCAATGTGCATTAAGACGGGTAATTTAAATGTTATTTTTAAATTCTAAGAGCAGTAAAAGTCTGCCAAATGGGTTCAAAACGACGTGTTTAAAATTTTTCAAATTTCTGATACGATCTTTTTCCTCCGGATTAACTTCAAAATTTTGAAAATTTTCGTTGTATGGGGTTATTTTTAATGTATATCAAAGTTACTATGAATCCTTTAACACTACCTTGCGATAATTTGAATTATATTCATATATTTTTTAATAAACAAATCACACTATTCCCTCTATTTCGTGTTTTATTGAAACATAGTTCATTTTTAATGGTTTATCTAACATTTTTTTAAAAATAAAAAAGGGTGGGTTTTTTTCTATTATGTAAAATTTCAAAGTCAATCCGGAGGAAGAAGATGATATCAAAATATTATTAAAAAATGATGCTGATAGTGTATACCTAAACGATGTATGTTGAAGTCTTGTTTTTTTATTATGATTTATTTTATTTTATTACGGAAACAGCTTTCAATTTGCTACTTAAAGTACTCCAAGACGCTTCAAAAATATGTCAGAACGCCTCTGGTTTTGACAAGTTAAAACAATATTTTAATTTGCTGAATGCGTAAATTACGTATAATTTCATTCGCATTGTAAAATACGGGCAATTAATTTAAATTTTACCGCAATAAACATAACATTATACATGTCCTGAAAGAATGATAGGTACATAAACGTTTATTGCTTTCGTCAAATTGCTGATCCTTCATCCTGACCTTTGCGAGAGTGGCCGGGTATAAAACACTGATGCCTATACTTCATTATTACTACAATCCTTCATACCTTTAAAAGGATGGAACGCAACAACATTCGCTGACTTCTAACTGCCTCGATATTAAGTGAAAAGCTAGCCAACGACCGCACGAACAAAAGTCCGAATCGCAATTTTAGTTGACCAAAATTACGATTCCGTCAACGGTCAAGGCTAAGTACAATCATTGTATTTTGATAAAAGGATATAATAGTAGGTAATTATCACAAATACGTATAATAATTGAAAAAAAATGACAGCATAACCAGAAATGGCACTGCCCTTAACATGACTCTTCATCCATATTTCATCTGATAAAATTGCACGCATATTTGGCGAAGTGTAACGGATTCTTTATAATATATGATTATTTCCTTTAATTAACAATTTTTTCTTAGGAAAGAAAATGTAACTCCAAAACATAGGTATTTATACTTAGGGCTACAACAATTGATCACCAAATTTTAGTTATGAAACTTCCTGTTGATTTTATACCAACTTTTTTATAATAATTTTATTGAATTTTGTGTCCTGATTTCAACTGGTGATATTATTTTCAATTGTTTTTCGATCCAATTCTCCATTTTGAAAAACGGTTTTCAGATGATTATTTTTTTGAGACCTGGGTTTTCCGAGGAAGATCCAAACGAAAAACTTGTTTTTTAGTTTCCTGATGTGAATATTGTTGAAAATAAACATAAAACTTCATATTAATTTGTAACATACGTATATCTTCATTTTTTCGCAAAAGTTTTTGGCCAGCTACAAATTGCTATTTGTTTCATTGCGGAGCGGGCATATTACTTGCGCAGTCTGCAGTCTCGGGGTATTGTGGTGATCTACGGAGCTAAACGGGAGACAAAGGTGAATGTCTTCTCGTAATCATCCTGGGTGCCTGAATATTAACAGTGCCTAGGAATTATGCCTAGATCGTGAGCACTAATGTTCCATTATCGGCAAGCACCCATTTGCTTTAGTGGACTTGTTTAGTTATGGAAGTTAAGTAATCTAACTTCAAATTTAATCCATAAAAAAGACAATAACAATAATAAAATAAAAAAATTAAAATTAAATTTAAGTTTTGAAAAATGGGCGCCAAACATAGTATTAAATCTTATTTCTCGACAATTAATTTGATATTTCGAGGGTTTCCGTGACTTTTCAACCCGCGACAAAATATCTTCGACAAAATATATGACGGACACAACATCCCCCAACAAAATATCTACTAAATCCTAAACCAACCTAACAAAAAAATGGGACAAAAACAATACGGACATCCTGTAAAGACAATAAGTTATTGTTCAAAAATAGTCAAATGTAAAACAAGGTTGGGTTGGGTTAGGTTAGATTTTAGTAGATATTTTGTTGAAGGATGTTTTGTCCATGGAATATTTTGTCGGGGATATTTTGTCGCGGGATGAAAACACGTAGTACCATTTCAAGGCTCTATCCGTATTTTATAACGAATAAAATGTTGCGAATTAATACTTATAGCAAAACCTGACAGAAAGGTTGAGTAATATTTCATGACACAAGAGCTCACCATTCAAGAGTTTTGAAACATGAGGATACTTTTGATTAAATAGGTAGTGTTTTGTGATATATAAAGTGATTGTGAATGTTATTTGTTAAACTATTTGGAAAATTACATTTATCGAATCGTTTAAGAGAAAGTAGATGGCCGCGTCCGAGAAATTTTAAACATAATCTTAGTGATACATTAAAAAATCATAATCTTTGAAAAAAGTGAATTTTCAAAACATGACTTAGTTCTCACTGTCCTTTCAAAAGTTCAATAATAAATACGCTTGCTAATTGCACATATCGATGCGCCTGGACTGATGGACCCTGAATGCTGAGCAGAGAAACTGCGGTCTTAACTAGATGAATAATTACCGCTGGTCCTAATAGTATGCATTCTGCGTACGATGTTCCTCATTAGAGATCGATCTGAATAAAGTACTGGTACACCATACATAAATCAAGTACCTCTATCAAAGTGAAAAGGTCTGCTTTTCTATATACCTACAACCTCTATTAACAAATATTAGGTTTTAATGATTGTGCAAAAAATAAAACAAAATTCAATAATCGACAACATTAGGTAATACATTATACATTATTGTTAAATTTTACGCCAATATCGACCGTTATATATAATAATCTATATTTTGAATATGGTATGTACCTAGATCGACGTACATATATGCGTTGAAAAAATATTTGAGGAGTATTAAAAATAGTTAATGTCTCTATTTTTGTAAAACTCAAAATCAACTGGAATGTGTTTTTTCACGAAATAGAGGATCTAAATAATATTTTTTACCTAATAAATATAAGTTTCTTCGAATGATATTCATATTTAAACCGAACCTAACAAAGTATACATAGATAGCAAAAAACATATACAAAACAAATTTATAAAATATCTTGCCTTCAAATTAAACAATAACTATGAATGCACATTTCAAACTTTGCAACAAAGACGAGTAATAGCTGATTTGACATTTATAGACAAAATTTTAAATAATAACATTGACTGTACCGAACTTCTTTCCCTAGTTAATTTTAACATACCATTAAGACGTACACGCCATACAGAACTATTCCACACGCTCAATTACAAGACAAATGCAGCAACTAGTTCGCCAATCAATCGTGCTCTTCATATATTCAATAATATTAATCTAAATTCTAACATCGACATTTTCTCCGATTCACTGCAAAAATTTAAAAAGACCATCATGTCAATAATATAAATTGTTTAATGCGCATACTTACATACATACATACACACATATTTACAAACACACACCCTTTCCCACTACATACCCACTATTATTACCCTGTAGGTAATTACTTAATATGCACACCATAAATAAGACACTACAATGAAACACATAATAGGTACCCACCATGAATTATAATTACAAATGGATAATATAATGTACTGTTTGTTTCTGTTTATGAATAAACAAATATTTTATATGTATGTAAATGATTTTATTTCTTTACCACTTTAAAACCACAAAACTATTTTACCCAAACCTTTGAGAAAATGTATCTCTACATATTATAAATTAAAGTCCTCCGCCGCGTCTGTCTGTTTATCGCGTCTATCTGTTCGCGATAAACTCAAAAACTACTGAACGGATTTTCATGCTGTTTTCACCCATAGATAGAGTGATTCATGAGGAAGGTTTAGGTATGTAATTTGTCAAGGTTATGTGTAAATTGGTTAAAATATAAAAGAAAATGGCTGTGAAAAATTTTGGAGGCAGGAATGGGCCGCCCCGGGAACCTTTATTGGATAACCAACACCTCTGCCATAGGTCACCCCAAGTGGTTCGCTACGTTTGGTGATTTAGCAGGGATGCCCGGGTTCATGGGGTGAGGTTTCTCTAGGTCTTGGAGGCGGATGACCTGGACACACTGAACACCAGATTCCTACCCACCCCCTACACCCTTTTCCTTCCTAGAACTCCCCTCTCCCTTCTTACCTTAAAAAAACCCTCCACGCAGCATCCCCAAAGACGACATAGGGCCTGAGGGAAATTATTTTCCTCAGGGCCTCCTGTGTGGAGGTCATGTAAAAAAAAAGTATGTGGTGGACGAGCGGGCTGCTCGCAAGCGGGCGGCGTGGTGTGGATTTGATTTGTAAATCTACAGTTTTATGCCGAGTTTAATGAAATTTTGCACATGTGACCTTCAAAACAAGAGGAAGGTCACTATGTACATTTTATTTTGAAAATTCTGTGTAAAGCCCAGGTGTCGCCGGGGACTTTGGCTAGTTAAATATAATTATTATATCTTCCCAAACGACCTTGCCTGAAGCTGGTTTAATTAAATCAAAAACCAGATGACTTTTTAATTGTGAAGAATAATATATGTAAAAAAAAATATATAATATTTAAATTTAAACAATTTATTAGTTATTTTAAATAAGTATTTCTAACGCGCTTTATAATCAGAATCGTAAAACGATAGTTAGTCAATATGTTTTGGTAGGTACATTACTGATATTAGATACAATAATACAATAGGCCACTTGCATGGATTTCATAACGACTTGGAAAAAATTGTGTGGATAGATTTTTTTACTAAGATTACGAAAATGTTAGTAAAAATTTTTAGAAATGTATAGTTTTTCTTATTTTTAAATAAATAAATCCATTATTTGAGCTCGTGACGTCACTACATGAAAATGTCCCGTCTCCGATTATGTTCCCTCAATTTTGTAAAATTCCACATTGATAAATTTTTTTTTATATGGCAACACTTTGATTTCCGGCGAATTTTTGAATTTTTTTTAACGTTATAGAGATTTTATTGTTTGTTCTATGCGAACTTATCCTTTGGTTTGATTTTTTGATAAAGATGGCGGTGGTTTCACAGATGTTACGAAGAGAACCCCGTACAATTTATTGCTATTCGTGAGGAAAACGTTATTTTTTTTAAATGATTTTCGGGTATGTAATTATCGTTTTTTCGCACCCATAAAATTATGTCCCGTCTTTCCGGTTTATAAAAAATGGTCTGATTTTTTGATTTGAAATTTTTAAAAAATCGCCAGGGTTTCAAAAATACGATAAAAAAAAAAAAAAACAGAATGTCTTGGAATATTTTCCTAAATCGGAAAAAAAATTTAAAAAGTTTGATGCAAGTGGCCTATTGATGATTTCGCTATTTTGGAAATTGGAAATTAAATCGCGATTCAGATTACCAGCCGTTTATAACTTTTATCTAACCATGTTCTTGCTAACAAGTTTGTTACTGTGGTTCAATTTATACCTATTTTAGAAGAGGCACTTATTTTAATGGAACCTGAAACCCAAAAGTATCTTAGGTGAGGCTTAGATTCGAAATTAGCCATAAACCCGAGGTAAACTGTCGTTAAATCTAATCTACGATTTATTCAGCTGGTTACCATAACTACTATAATGTAACCACTTTGTTGACAGAAAACATTGTCTTGGAATTATCGTCTGATTTACGAACTTGCACTTGGCTAAACGGGAGAATTCCTTTATTCGTGAAGCCAGATATTAAACCAAGATCGGGGATTAACCCAATATAAAATGAACTGAAATCGCAAGGAGCAGGTATGTTTCACTCCTGGATTGTATAACTATAGAGGATCACACACTGATGCACAAGGGTGAAAGGGTGAAACCAAGAACACTAAACCACATTATATTTCGACGGTCCCGAAGAACAACGTCAGATATGCTAAAAAATTAAAATCCATTTTTTTTTTTTAAATTTTCTTTTCGTGATTTAAAAGTTTTTGTTTTCGGAATTTGTAAAGAAACGCATAATATCAAAACAAAACTATATTTCTTGATCTCAAAAACAGTAAAAATTTAGAAACAAAACTTTAAACAGCTCTACTGCAAAACTACAAAATCGCACGTCAGACATTGTTCTTCGGGACCGCCGATTTTTATGTGCATCTGATTTATCTTTATTTACATACGTTGTACCTGTTGTACACTATCCACGAGAATTTTCGATGAAACATTTAGCTACTCTTTTCACTACGCGATGATGCCCGATATCTTGAACTTTGTCATTATTAGTTATGTAGTGGATATATTCGCCCATTATCACTAGTTAATAATAAGATTTGCCTTACGCCTTTGATAAGAATACGCAACATTGTTAGAAGATCAATATTGATTATCAAAATAAAAATAAAGTCTGTCACCATGGAAACCGCAAGAAAAAAATTCAGACCGGAAGTAGGCATCTACCTGCTTTTAATTTTCATTACACATTTTCCTAGTGGGGTCTTCACAAAACTCATAAACCGTTTACAGTAAAAGTCATTATAATGTACCATTCACTCCAAAATTTGTTATAGGTAGACCTGAAAATTGGACGTTTGGGATAACGCGAATTTTCCATTTATGGGTTTGAGCTTCAATAGCCACAAAATGAAATATATCTACCTACCATCATTTTTTAGATTAAAAAAAATATCTATAAAAAAAACAAACAGAAAACTTCCAAAATACTGGCTACAAAATATCAAAATGTTACCATAACATCACTTTTGTTGAAATCTGTTACATTTATGATTAGCAACCATTTTTCCTACTACTACATTCATTAAAATAATGTAAATTTGAATTGGACAATATAACGCTTTCCTCGCAGTTCTTCTATCAGCATTGGTTTCACCATTGTGATCACATCGGATCATTAAGCTACCATACCACAGTCGATAAATTTTCCTGCGCCATTATCCAGTTGCACTCCGGGCGGAATATCAAACCCCTTCCTACCTCCCGCCTTATACCTTATACCTCCCTGGCCCTGGGTTCATCTCGCATGTACTGGCGACCCTATACCGGCCAATGCATGTCTAATCATTATTTTGTAATGAGAGTCTCCTGTACGCTGTATACCAGGAACACAACACGTTGATAGCTTTTTAATACTGACTGAATTCCAAAGTGAAGTGTTGAAGGAATCCGAAGTGAACAACAGTAGTATTAAACTAAAAGCTCACTAGGACTGTAAATGCGAATCAAAAAAATTCAACAATTGGGATGGTGCATAAATTCTTAGAATTTAAAAAAATGAACTAACTAGATTCTCTTCTTCAATAATACATGTATTGCGAATTCATTATGTATCGTCATTTAAAAATAAATGGAAAAAATAATTAAATGAAAACAAATCACTTTGTACACTCCACTTATTTAATCGAAATCATCAACTTGTTTCGAAACCAATGTTTCCTTCGGCATATAGAAAAAAAAATGATTAAAGAAAAACACAAAGTGAAGTTGACAGAAAAAGAAAATCTTAACAAAAACGCAGATTTAAAGTGTATAAGAAGGTAATGTAAAATAAACAAAGTATACTCATATAAAATAATATAAACTTACATCATAAGCCTCACTAGCACCCTTGAGGTAATTCCTCACAAAAACGGCGCTCCATAAATCACACAATTATTATTATTATAAAATAATGTTCGAAGATAAACAAGATAAAGAAAGAAAAACAACGTAATGAAAATGAGAAAATAAACAAAGAAAAACAACATAATGAAAATAAGAAAATTAAATAACAACATAACCAAGAACTTACATACATCAGGGGTAAAGGGTTTGTAATTAACAATTTGATTTAATTTTTTTCTGATTACATTCAGTAAATTGACCTGAGGATGAAAGGAAAATATCAGCGTCTGAAAAGATATTATTGTATTTTGTGTACGTCCTTCTGAAAAATGAATATTGTGATTACCTAGTTAGTTTTTTTAATGAGGAATCGTATGTGCTTCGTAGTATGGACAGTGTAAATTAATGTTTTCTAGAAATCGTTGTCAACAACGTTGTTGATGACTTAGAATTTTTTTCTGGTTTACTATATTTCTTCTATCTTCTAATATTGGTAATTTATGGAATGCTGATGACTAATGAGTCTTTAAGATGTTCGGTTGTTGTGGAAGGACAGGCAAGGTTGCTTGAAAGTATGGAAATATAACATAAGCAGTGGGAGAAAGTAATTAAGTATTAAATACTACAACGGAGTTGAATGGGCTTATAAAAATAGACAACATCAGTTTTCAAATCACTTCTAGGAATTAATTTAACCAGCAGGCTTGCAACTCTGCACCTGAAGAAGTTTGGTGGTTTGGAGGCATCGACCAATGAGAATAAGCTATCAATAAAATATTAAGGATCAATGTCGTTTTAGGGGGAGATTTATTTGATATTTTTAGATGGACAGCGTAAAATGTGAAAAAATTGACCGAAAAATCGATGGAAAATAGGAAATAGTAAACAAGAATATAAAGTCGCTTTGCGGGCCGTTAGTTTGTGACCACTGTGCAGAATTCTTTGACGGCTTCCGTACACACGTAATGGTTTACTCATTTGATTTCAGGAGCTTGCGAATTCGATTTCCGCCGCCATGCAAACATTATTTAAAAAAAAAAAGTAATTTCATATGAAAAAAAAATCCAGCCTGGGTGTTGCGTTGTTGATTGTTAAATTGGATCGACCAACTAAAATTTATGCAATGGTGTGCGGTAACCTTTAACTTGTCTTTTTTTTGAGGACAAGATCTTTTTTATGTGAATATCTCACAAGCGTCCCAACTGCTCTAGTCTGGAGCCAGTGAGAGTAAGGCATCCTCAATTTGGGGTATGTTGTGAGATTGAAGGTGGTTTGGAGGGAAAGGAGAAGGGGCTGATGGAGGTTGAGAAATACCTGGCTGTTCAGGTCTGGTCACCAAACACGGCTAAAGCCATTTCAAGCAACGTTTAAATTCTTCAAATTTTGGTGGTCTTTCACCAAGGTTATACAGAGAGTGCGTTCCACTCTGGAACGTGCCGAGAAAAAACTACACATTTTTAAAAAATTAATAAATTGTGAATATTAATATGAATATTTTTTAATTAAGGAATAACATAAAAAATCACATAAAATTTACTTGTGCACTTCGGGAATCGATCCCGCGACTATCGGATTGCTAGTCGAGAGCCTTATCCCTCGACCACTGAGGCCGGATCTTCTAGCTTTCACACACGGTCATTGGTCAAGGTTGTCCTCAAAGAGGTTAAACCTCCTTAGTTGTCCTCCCGGCATTGTCCTCAGCGACCTGGCGACAAACTCTCGCTCCCCAAGGAAGCCTGTTAAACGGCCCCACCCTTTCCCGGCGGTTTTGAATGCAAACAATAGACCGATTAAAAAATTACAGATTTACTGCATTATTGTGTCAATTTAATCTCTTATGGGCTTAATATAAATGATGATCGCGCCGCGGGCGAAAATTATAGGAACGCCTAGAAAATAACGCATTCGAACAATGCATTCACCCAGTCAAGCAATGAGAAGTGATAGCGATAGGCAACGAAGTAAGATAAATCCATAATGCACATATGCCACCATAAATCAAAGGAAAAGCAGAAAATTTAACTCGCATATGGAAATAATTGCGGGTATCGTTCACTCAGTTATGTACTTATAATACATTTGAACAGGGATAGGTAAAGTAAAATGTCGCTTTCGCCATTCAACTGAGAGACTACTAAGTTATAATTTGATTCAAGCGCACAATTTAGATGTCATCAACTCGAAGCGATCAAATATAACATAGGTATATTGAATTATTTGGCGGGTATTAGATAAGCCGCCATAGCTCAGTGGTCAGAGCAGCTGACCGGCAATCAGAGGGACACGGGTTCAATTCCCGTTGGCGGCCAGTATCTTTTCTCGGAAGATTTTTTCAATGTAGATAGTGTTTCAGGCTGATAATTATTGATTATAATATTTGTTATCTACTTTTTTGCTATGCATAAAAATCTTGTTTAAACGTTAGTCTATCAATTAAAAATAATAATTAATATTTGAAAAGTTAAAGTATTTCAGCAATAAATGCAGACATAATTAGTCTCGACGCCACCTAGCGGGAGATTTAGTACTTAACAATACCTCTCTCACAATAATAAAGTTGGTTGTTTTCAGTTGGAAAAATGTAATAATAAGTAATTGTCGAATGAAACACTAGTATAGGTATATTGAATTATTTGGCGGGTATTAGATAAGCCGCCATAGCTCAGTGGTCAGAGCAGCTGACCGGCAATCAGAGGGACACGGGTTCAATTCCCGTTGGCGGCCAGTATCTTTTTTCGGAATATTTTTTAAATGTAGATGAGTGTTTCAGACTGATAATTATCGATTATAATATTTATTATTATTTGCGGTGTTTAGGATTAGTCGTGTAATTTCAACATCCTTAAACAGATGTCCTTGGTTTAGCTAGCTTTGCGTAGTTTTGTGGTGTCTCAACAGATGTCAGTTAAGACGAACGTTACGGTAATAGCCGAAGGCATAATGATAGGCGGCTGGGCTTTAACTGTGTCACACGCCCAGCCGCCGAATAACTTAGAGCCTCCTATAGAATGGACGTCTGTTACAGATAACATTAATTGTGAAAATTACATAACGTAAATAAAACATCAATACAATTAAAGTAATCTTAACCACTGAGATTAAAGTACATTACATTATTCAATGATGTATCTCGCGTTGAATTGCGAGTATAATATAATTTTGAAATTTTATAGAAAATGAACATTTCAGAAATGATCAGTATTTTTAATACTTTGAGTATTGTGTTTGCCATCCACATCTATTACTACCCCTAGAGCCTAGGGCAGCGTGGTACAGTTAGCTTCGTGTTCGCTATGGCAAGGAAAACGGAAGAAGCATTTAAATTACTCATTGAAGAAGAAGAAAATACTAGTAAATCTATGGAAAAATTAAATAAAACAAGACAGAAAATATTACATTGATGGATATAACATTCAAAAAGATATTCTAATAAAATTAAATATATTAAAAAAAATTAACTTACTTCCCGACACTGAGGTTTACCTCAGGCTCACGAAGCTTTAAGTCGAATACGTCTCCGCAATAATATATGTAGTTAATTATATAGCCACCCTACAGAAGCCATTGCATAAAGGCTGTATGGATTTGAAAGGAGAAATCAAATTTATGGAAATATAAGTTTTGATAAGATCCTAATCCACAACTGTCTGCACTACGTAAATTGTTAGGGCACCAGTCTCCTTTTTGCTTGTGACGGCAGTATACCCATTGAAAAACTGCAAAATCGTTCGATCGCGTTTATGTTTAGTTGTAATATAGAACATTTGAGTCAGTGCGCAATACCACTATGTTACCAGTATTTAAATGGAAGCTGCTTTGAATCATTGTCATCAATCATCATTGATACCTATATGGACAGCACGCCCCTGCACCCTCAACAATGTAGACAATATTTGCTCACAACACGCAATACAGAGCGAATTCCATCCATAAATCACGTCAGATTTATTATTCATAAAACTATCAAAAGCCAACCTACAGGGATTCAAACAATAGCTCTCCGTGTACAACTGTACATGCACAATCTCAACAATTTTAACTTCCAGCCAACTGGACCATGTATGAGGAGACAGCTAAAAGCCCACTCAGAGGCAAGCGGCGCCGAACTGTCCGAGATTTGTACCCGCCATGTGAAAACGGTCATTCGATGCCATGTTTCTTGTTTCTGTATCCAACTTATAGGATTGCCGACGCAATCAGCCAGATTACGAATCCCTCGTAATATTTGATTAGATTATCTGCTGAAGAAATCGGCGGAATACGCGGCGGGAATCGCTAACGATTTACCAACAGATATACGCTGAATCGAGAATGTAATACTTGGGAGTTATTCCTGTTTGCAAGATGGTTGTAGTTTTAACGCATATTCAAGAATGCGCATTTAGTACGAGTGTGCAAAATATGTCCCTTTCTTTCCATGTTTATTGATTACAAAAACATATATATTTATACATATTACCTAAACAGGTACGGCAGTTAGTTCATGGATACAAGCCATAGACAGCACAGAAACTTGATAATATTATATACATATTTACCTAATTAAGGGGCCGCTGTTTGTAAGTACTGTGGGCAGGTAAATAAATTGAAATAACTAAGTAATGAAATTTTATTTGGTTGTGTTCGCTTATAAGGTTTCCGATTTCGCGAGTTTCTGGCATAAATTTTATTACGATAGTTTTAATACTTAGTAAATGTCGACGTGAGGGTCAGTTTAACGAAATTCAAACAATTCATAAAATTTCAAAGATATTTTTCAAGTCGAGAACATTTACTAAAGGTAAAGGTTCTATTCAAATTATTATATTATGACAGGTCAGTTGTTTTACATACCCGAAATGATAATAAAACTTTCATTGGTCTTGAAAATAAACTTTTAAAATTAATGAATTGCTCAAATTTTAGTGAAAGTACTGACCCATGGAAGTAATTTACTACAGTTTTTCGGAATATGAAACTTTTGGTTGATATTTTTTCTCGAGCTCTTTATACCTGTACAATTTGGAGGAAGTTATC
The DNA here is from genome assembly GCA_917563855.2 of Limnephilus lunatus. Taxonomy (NCBI): domain Eukaryota; kingdom Metazoa; phylum Arthropoda; class Insecta; order Trichoptera; family Limnephilidae; genus Limnephilus; species Limnephilus lunatus. The sequence continues at coordinate 30,721,640 of OU830594.1, read as the reverse complement.
TTGCTACTAACTTATTTTAATAATAGTACGTAGGTATTTTCAGACAGGTAGTCGATATCCGCATATTTTTAGGAAAATAGTATTAGACACAAGAGGAAAAATTCTTTTTTAATAATATTATAAAGGTACGTACGAACATGCATTTTTTTAAACATTACTCCATACATGAGACCCTGAGGAAAATAATTTACCTCAGGGGCTCGGGGCATATGTCATCTTTGAAGAAGCTGTGTGGAGGGTCTTTTTGAGGAGAGGAAGGTCTTGAAGAGACCCATATTGTAGGAGGGAGGAAACTCAGAGGCAAATATCTGTACCTTAAAGGATAAACCACACATAGCTATTATAGACTTAGTCATGGACTTACGTGGTTTATCCATTAGAGTGCAAATACATTTTTAAAGTTAATTTATTTTTGCACACCTATGATATTAGTGTACAAAACACTTGTCAGACCCGTACTCACGTACTTAGCTGAGACTTACGTACTAACTAAGAGGAATGAGCGAGCACTCGATGTTTTTGAAAGGAAAATTTTGAGGCCAATCTTCGGACCGGTTTCAGAAAATGGATTTTGGCGCAGACGTTATAACAATGAGCTATACACTCTGTTTAAGGATCTAAACGTCACAAAATTTATAAAACTTTGAAGACTTCGGTGGCTTCGGTGCTTCGGTGGCTTCGGTCATGTAGAGAGAATGACCGAGAATCAAACACCAAAGTCCCTACTGAACTCAAGACCGACAGGGTGAAGGAGCCTGGGAAGACCAAGATTAAGATAAAAGTCCTCAAAGATAGATATATTTAAGAGATATGTATCTAGGAGATTCTAAACTGGAGAGAACTGGCACAAAACTGAGATTAGTGGAAGAAGACTCTTGAGGATGCCCCCTATAGTATCGAAAGTTTCAAAGTTTTTCGAACTACTTTGAAACACCCTTCAAATGCCCAAAGATACTGGCTGCTCCGGGAAGTTATCGATACCGTTTAAATTTAATTCGACAATGTTATTTTAATGTTTTTTTTAAATTTCATTATTTAGTTTCCAAACAAAAACATAATGCAGGTATATAATTAAATTATTTTTGATGCATTCAGTACACTACAACGCAATCAAGGCTCAGTGGCGTACCGTGGGTATCAGCCGCCCGGGGCGGAGGAAAATTTTGCCGCCCCCCCCCCTATATAGGTACTTCTTCAGGGAGGGGGGGGGGGGGGTAGTGATCCTTTTTTTTAATTTTTTTTAAAAATATTTATTAATTAAATCTGTATGCGGTGAATTAAAACTACACTCAGAACGTGAAAACGGTTTTTCTTTGGTTCTGGCAGCACATAAATTGTCTGCAACTAGAATTTTATATTTGCACTTCGAAAAAAGTTATGTTTTCCTTCGAAATATGTCAGCAGATGAATACACAATTGGAATTTAACATTCTGAACAACAAAACTGGCTTAAATTTTATCTGTATGCGGTGAATTAAAACTACACTCAGAACATGAAAAAGGTTTTTATTTGACTCTGGCGGCACATAACTTGTCTGGAAGAATTTTATTAAGCACTTCAAATAAGTTTTTTCTTCGAAATGTGTCGTCGGATGAATTCACAACTGGAATTTTACATTCTGAACACAAAAGGGGTTTTAATTAAATCTCTAAGCGGTGAATTAAGACTACACTCGGAACATGAAAATGTTTTTTCTTTGATTCTGGCGGCACATAAATTGTCTGCAAGAATTTTATAAAGCACTTTAAATAATATAATGTTTTCCTTCGAAATGTGTCGTCAGATGAATCCACAACTGGAATTATACATTTTGAACACAAAACTGCTTTTAATTAAATATGTATGCGGTGAATTAAAACTTCACTCAGAACATAAAAATGGTTTTTCTTTGATTCTGGCAGCACATAGATAGTGTGCATCTAGAATTTTATAACTGCAATTCGAATAAGTATGCACACACCTGTCAGCTATTTAACTTTTCTGTGATAATAAATTTAAAATATATCACCGTGATATATACGTGGAAGAAAACTAAACTAAGTGTAATTTTTTGTGCGCTTTCAGCAGGGCGCACAAAGCTTCACGAATATGAAACACAAATCGACTATCAATTAGAGTTAAAATGATATTGTTGCCATTTACATTTTTATTTTAAAATAATGTATGTGTTAGAAATAAAAACAAAACGTCTGTCATTAATATTTTGATTTTAACAGTATATAAAACTTAAGAAAGATGTTAAGAAACTATAAACTAGAAAAAACTTTTAAGTCCTGACGCGAGAATAGAACCCGCGACTTCCCCAATCCAAATTTTTACAAGATGATTATTGATTGTGAAATTTTGCCGCCCCCCCAACAGTGCCGCCCCCCCCCCCGCCCCCCACGGTACGCCACTGAATCAAGGTAACTTAAAAATATTATTCCTCCAAGGTTTAAAGTGATTTTTCTATGGAATATGCCCCCAGTGGCGGGCTAAGTGCCATGGACACAGTTTAAGGCGCCGTAACCGGGCTCAAAAAGAAGAAGATGGAGAGATATGTAATTACGAATGTTAGAGGAGCGCGCTTATATTTAAAGCGATAAAATCGATGCGAAAATTGTGGAAATGTTTAATAAAACACGACTCGTTTAAAATAGAATAGAAATAGAAACACTGTGAATTTTTTCGTTCATATAACTGAAACAAACGTGTTCATAATAATTTTTAGACCATACTTTGCGATTCTTTTCCATCGAAAGAATTTTATATAATTTGCGTTTCGGCGCGGAGAATGTCTAGATATTATCTTCAAGAATGAAATATTTATTTTTAAGAGCTTTAAAACTTAAAAGGTTTAAGGGAGATATGTAAGAATTCGGTTAGCGGTGGCTTAAGACTTGGTGTATGCAAATCGGATGTATATTTTTTATTAATATGTTGTCAACCAGGTTGAAAAACGTGTTAAATGAGTTTCGAGAAAAACGCATTTAAAGTTTTACTGTAGGATAATTCAACATACAAACTGTTTCAATCGGTTTCACAAAAAATGCTGTAACTCCGTCAATTTTTTTTTAATTTGGTGAGAGCATACTTCATAAGTGCATCTTTCAGAAAAAGAAATTTAAAAAAATATGCAAAAACATTTTTACAGTGTCCTGGGGCCTTAAAGGGGGGGGGGGGGGGGGGGCTCATTCAGCTTCGCTGCCCCGGCTTTTGAGGGGCATAGTCAGTCACTGAGTGTACCTATTTAAATATTTTCCTGAAAAACCATCTTTCTCTACATAAAAGGTGTTTTTTTTATTATTATAAATTTAAATTTATAAATATTAGAAATTAGAAAGAGCGTGAACGCAAATTTGAATATTATTAACAATCAAAAAATGTTTTTAAATGTCCCATTATTAAACTTGTTCCCTTTGTAAATTGTTCCCTATTTCCCCTCTTCCCTCCACCCATTCCCACCTTTCCATTGACACCATTGTATATGTTTATTATTTATAATTGGTTTTAAGACAAGTCTGTTTTTTTTTCAAGGGAATCATAAAAGTAAAGTTGTTTGTATAAGTTTTACCACTTAATAGTATTCAAGATGTATAGTCATCTATGGTGTGACGTAATTTATGGATTCCCCCTTACATATATGAAAGTAAATAACAGGCAAAATGTTGTGAATACAATGTAACCCCAGATTTGACCAATATCGGAAATACATATGTTTATATAAAATAATATTTTAGTCTTTAAAATTAATGATAAAACTTTTTACGTAGGTATATGGTTAATGGGATGTAGATGGAATATAGTACATGGGATGGACCTACGCTCTGCAGGCAACCCGCTTGCACTGCGCGGGTGTAAACTGTGCGACCTAAAGTTTAAGTTTAGACTTACGGAATTCAATACTTCGTTTGTGTGGAAGCACTATGAAACTACGCATATTAACTTTTTTATATTTTTTAGGTGTTTGTGAGTAGCAATAGACCAATTTTATATATGGCGCTTTCTCTGTGAGAAAATTAGACGATCAACTGATAAAACTTATAGCGAAATGTAAATTTTCATTAAAATTATAATTTAAGTCAGCTTTTGATTTTGACAGAATCTTTGGTTAGGCTAACTTGCCTATAACTTATGAATTTAATTTATATACTAGAAATAGGTACTTCAGCTGTTAATTTTACTGACCGTATTAAAAAAGTAAGCAAGGATATTTTAAATCAACCCTCTGAGGAATTACACATAAAAAAATATATATTTATTTTTTGCTATAAAAAACTCCACACGGAAAACCCTGGGGAAAATATTTTTCTCATAGGGTGTTGAACTCAAGGACGAGCCGTAGAAAAGACCCGTTCTCATGCGACACGAAAGTCAACCGTGTACAAATATTGGGCGCGCGTTTGGCGTGAACCCAGGATTTCTCGCTTTCCGGGCAAAATACTTCAACTTCTCGCACGCTAAAACCAGAAAGTGATCTATAAATAAGTGTTCAATAGGTATGCTTTTTCGTGTGCTTAAAAATGTTTTTTTTCCGTGATAGAAAAAACTTTTCCGAAAATTATGTAAAACCAATCTAGTTCTGTCATTTAACTTTCCATAGGTACGAAATAATCAAAGTTTTTCTTTGAATGCTACTTAACTACTTAATTATTTTTTTTACGTTTATCCCATTCAGGAGGCACGAGGAAAATAATTTCCCTTAGGGCGTATGTCATCTATGGGGATGCTTTGTGGAGGGTCTTTATAAGGAAAGGAAGGCGAGGAATTTCCGGGAAGGAAAAAGGTATGAGGGATGGGTAGGAATCAGGGGACCAGTGAGTCCTGGAGTGACAGACGTATTAATTTTATTTTTCTTAAAAGACAAACATTCCCGGGTTACGAATAACCCGACAATATTTGAAAATCTCCTACTACCACCACAGTTAGCCGAAAATGTTGCTTGAATCGTGACGGAGGACTTAGCCAGCCAAGGAATCGAACCCGGAACGCCTGGGTGGGACCCAAACGCGATGCCCACTCAACCACTGACCGGTCAAATACATAATCGGTATGAATCCATCCCTCCCGCTGCGGTGCAAGCCGATGGCCGATGGGTCGAGAGCGATCAGCTGGAGAGGTCGAAGGCTCTCCCAAACCGGTCTCTCCCAATCCGGCCCGCCATGCAGCTGGTGGGCAGGCGCATCCGCCGTCAAGACCACATCACCCGATGAAGCCGGGAAACCCTGCTAAGTCACCAAAAGTAGCAAACCACTTGGGGTGACCTAAAGCAGCGATTTTGGCTTACAATGACGACGACCGGCGTAGCGCAGCGGTAAGACGCTTGACTCGCACACCGAAGGTCGCGGGATCGAATCCCGACGTTACAAATAAATTTTATTTGATTTGATTAATTTGTGTTATTTCACAATTTATTCATTTAAAATAATATATAGTATATTTGCGGCACGTTCCATAGTGGAAGATACTCCCTGTATCGCCCTGGTGTAAGACCACCGTTCAGAATTGAAACGTTGCTTGAAATGGCATTAGCCGTGTTTGGTGACCAGATCTGAATAGCCAGGTACTTCCCCATCTTCCTCTCCCTATCTCCTTCCCCTCCCCACTACCCTCAGCCTCACAACATACCCCAATTGGGGATGTCACAGTCTCACTGGCTTCAGACGGGAGCAGTTGGGACTCTTGTGCGGTATTCATATAAAAAAATGAATGGTTCCTGAGGCGGCCGCGGCGGTAGTCGAGAGATTTTTGTTCTATTTTAAATAAGTTGCCTTTTATTGAATATTTTCTCAACCGTCGGTTTCACGCCTGTTAATTGCATTCGTTTTTTTAATATTAGCACTCTCCCTCTATCATTCGTATTTACATATAAAAAGTAAAAAAAAAAAAATTAAAAAAATATCTCCCTTTAATAATCTCTTTCTTTTTCAACGCTTCTAACCGAGCCTTAACTACTTACTTACTAAATAAAATAAAATAAATCACTTTCATGCTGACTTCATTTGAAGTCAAAAAAGATTATTTACAAAAAAAAAATTATACATTTTCTTTACTACAGAAAATACTATCCAAACAATTATTTTACGTACTCTGTATAATTTCAGTACTCTATTTCAGAATTTTCTTTGAGATTTAATCCAGGTGAAACCGGTTTCATCCGAAAAACTTTAATACCAATTTCGCCCAAAAGATTGGGTATTAATCGTAGTTCCATTTTCACAGAAAAAACACAAATAAAAACACTGGGGATGGGATGTTCAATTTATGACCGGGTGACTCCAAACAATATCTCAAAAAGTGAAATTGTTTAGCTGTCTATCATATTTCAGAATTTTATATATAAATAATACTTTTTTAATAATCGCGCGGGTGACGTTGCCGGGTTTGAAATGTAGAAACCAGGAGAGTATGCGACGCGAATCGGTGGAAATCCGCCGTCGACGTTACGCCGCGCCGCCGCCATTTTGGTTGTGCTCGCGGTTGCTGCAGACGTCCCTTTACTACCAGGAGCGCAAGGAAAAGCGAGGATAAAATCACGAAACTCGTATGAAATAATTTCGCGCAATCACACAGACAGAATAGGAATAGATCTATCGTTTTGTCGCTATACCGTTATTATAATAATTATTCTTTTAATTCTAATACAACATTTAATAATATTAAATTTATATTACAAGTCGTAGCCATGGAAAATTACAAGATGTAACTTGGATTGCCAATATAGCTGGGAGAATTTATTTATACAGGAATCAATAAATTTTACGAGACTAGGCAAAGTTCGTAGAAAATGTGTTTAACAAGTATTTTCTACGAACCGAGATAACGCATTTTCGAAGCTTGGAGACTAGGACACATTTCAAACATGGAACAGAAATATTTGCTCGATTTGATAGGTCTGGATTTGAAAAAATACTTTTAATTTGGCGTTTTTCTTCACACGTAACAATTTTTAGGTGTCGCGGGAAATTTTATTGTTTAATAATTATTTTAGATCGTAAATTTGAGAGGTGGTGATAAAATGATAAACGCAATAAAAATTTCAAATCGGCCTGAATGTTTTCACTAATAATTAATATTTTAACGCTTGTATGCTGTTCATTTTTTAAATTTTAGTATCAGGATTCCATAAACTGTTTGTGCGAATTAAATGAGCAATAAAAATTGTTTAATTAATACCGCGAATGAAAATGAAATGGCGGCGACATTGCACACCATATGGTCAGGATCGAGAGACCGGGAGGGCGCGGGCCGCAGCAGGACTGAGGAGGTAAACGACTAGTAAATCCGACCATTGTACCAAGAGTTTCCGGCAAGCGCAATTGATGCGTTCTCGTTTATACTATACAGGGGATTTGCGTTCGCGGAATATGGAATGAGGTGATTAGTGGGAAATATAAGTGAATGACTCTAATCTAAAAAGTGATGTGAGTGTAATCTACCTGTCGGTATCTAGAATTGACGTCATTTTCTGCGATTCAATCTTTATGTAGGTACGGATGTCACTGATTTTTTTCTTACCAATTTTCAATATTATCATATATAAGAGTCCAAAAATATTTAAGTGTTATTTGTTCTGGAAATCGAAAAAAACCATCGCTTATGATTACGTCGTAGATATTTTTAAATTATCGTGAAGATATTAAAGATATCGTAAAATGTAATTTCCCTCCACACAGGAGGCCCTGAGGAAAATAATTCCCTAGGGCCTAAGTCATCTTTGGGGTGCTGTTTGGAGGTTATTTTTTGGGAAGGAAGGAGATAATATTCTGGAAGGAAAAAGTATGAAGGGTGGTAGGAGTCTATGGGTTAATATGTCCAGGAGTGACAGACATATGAATCCATCCCTCCCACTGCGTTGAAAGTCGATAGTCAAAAGGTCTTCCTCTACATATATAGACAACGGTCCCAACTGGGAGTCCCAGTTGCGACCGAGATCTTTTTATTTTTCTTTGTCTTCATTAATTTTTTGTAACCTTCACTGGCTCAAGTGCCCTGAAAGAATCCAGTACAAATTGTGCTGGATGGTGTTTAAATCAATTAACGAAATGGCCCCACCTTACATCTCTGAATTATGTGTCCCGGAAAATACCGGCCCGAGGCAATTAACCCTTAGATCGGCAACTTCATCTGCTATAGGCAGACTAATAGAACCCAAACGAAAGCCAAATACTAAGTTCGGAGATCGTGCTTTCGGAGTATCTGGGCCTAAGGCTTGGAATAGACTCCCTCCGGAATTAAGATGCATAAAAAGCCCAACAGAGTTTAGGTCCAAACTAAAAACCTACCTTTTCGGGCTCTCATACCCTTAACTTAATTTAAATATATATACCTATCTGAGAGTATCATACTTGTATTGCCTATGATATGTCTTAATCACACTTTTCATACTGAATTAAAATTACTCGAATCCTTACACATCAATCTGTCTCTCGGAAGATCAAATCCTTGTACTACTGCACCGCCCACCATTGAATGTTGCTTTTACTTTCCAAAATACACTCATTAAAGAATATATTACATAGTAATATTAACATATTTTCAGGATTAAACAACATGTGTTCACAATTATGTCCTCTGCGTGCGAACTCTATCTAAATTTCTTTAAATAGACAATAAACAGTGTTAATTTCAAGCGACCTCCCAGGTAAGTATGGTCCTGTATTAATTCATTTTTAGGCAGCATCGCGTTCATTGGTCAAAATATTGTACATATATTTTCGTATCGGTGATCAATGAACCGGTGTATGCAATTTTTAGCCATAATTTGTTTTTTAATTGTTTGTCTAGCTTGTAGTCTTTCTAGATTTTAGGCATGTATGGTAAGTTTGTACAGCGCCCTTGAGGTGATTTTTCATAAAAACGGCGCTATATAAATCGTCCAAATATTATTATTATTTAATAAAATAAAATACTGTTTTGTTTAAAACCACGAGTTTTATTAATTTTTTGAACCGACCGGTTTCGCTTTACTCAAGCATCATCAGGGTACAAATTAATACTAAACAATAAGTCATAATGTGTGCTTATATAAAAAAACAAAATATAGAGGGAGACAAAATTTAGAGAGAGACAAAATATAGAGGGAGACAACATGATACAAATATAACAAAGAACATTCTTAGTGAACACCAACATGGCTTCAGAAGCGGTAAATCCGTCACTACTAACTTAGCTTGTTTTACGAACTTTATACTTCATAATATGGATAAGCGTATTCAAACTGATGCCATTTATACAGATTACAGCAAGGCGTTCGATAAAATTAACCATTCCATTCTGTTTAGAAAACTAAAACTTGCGGGTATCCATGGAGATCTACTAAGATGGCTAGACTCATATATCAGAAACCGTTCGCAAGCTGTTGTGCTAAGTGGTTTCAAATCAAATTGGGTCAATATTACATCAGGAGTTCCACAAGGATCAATTTTGGGTCCTCTCCTGTTTAATATCTATATTAATGACATTACGAGTTGTTTTAAACACTGCAAGGCAATTTTATATGCAGATGATATGAAACTATACCTTCCAATCGATGATATCGCGTGCTGCTTAAAAATACAGGAGGACCTTAATAATCTCAGCGAATATTGCAAAATTAACTGCTTGTTCCTAAACATAGATAAATGTTACTCAATATCATTTACGAGAAATAGGACCAAAATAATATTTAAATATTCAATAAACAATGTCGATATTAAAAGAAAAGAATCAGTTCGGGACCTGGGTGTTACCTTAGATTCCAAACTTACATTCCAATTACATATTAATAACATTGTCACTAAAGCCACCCAAATGTTAGGATTTATACTACGAACATCAAAACTATTTTATTTTCTCGATACATTTATTTTGCTTTATTATACCTATGTTCGTCCGCACCTAGAACACGCCTCACAAATTTGGAATCCAAGATATATAACATATGTTCATAGAATCGAACGTGTTCAGGAAAAATTTCTCTCCTACATAAATTTTCGGTCGTTTTATGCATTCCAATCAAATGAAGATATTCGTCAATTCTTTAAAATCCCGAAATTAAATTGTAGGAGAATTATTTCTGATCAATTGTTTTTGTACAGAATCCTAAATAATACGATATCTTCCCCGTATCTTTTACAAAAAATAGATATTAGAGTTCCTGGTCGCAATGGCAGAAACGTATCCCTTTTTTATAACAGCCGCTCCAACACCAACTACTTACAAAATGAATTCATACATCGAGCCTGCCACTATCATAACACACACCTCACATATACAGACATCTTCAATATAACTTTCAACAAATTCAAAGCAACACTATCAGATAAATGTAATGCATCACAACACACCACTTAACATCCATATTTATATTTATTTATTATATTATTAATCAGATTCCTTTTCCTAATTTGCAATATATTTTCATATTCCCTAATTACATAAAAATCATCCATATACTCCTATAAGATCATAAGCTTACCCTTTATTGTGTTTTTCTATATTTTATCATGCATTATTTAAGTATTTAGCTTCTCCTTACTATTTTTTTTTTCTTAGTTTTTCTTTATGTTTAATTTAGCTTCTCTTAACTATTTTTTTCTTAGTTTTTCTTTATGTTTTTCTTGTCAGCGAAAAAAAAACAAATTTTATCAGCGAAAACATGTTTTTAGGCTTACTGTTTTATTTTAGCACTCTTTATTTTTATGCATCTTTGTAAAGCTGTTTGTTTTCCAAATAAAGATTATTATTATTATTATAACAAACACATCGACGGCCATAAAATACATTAACCTAAGTTCGCAAGTAATGGAAAAAACCGAAAGATAATTATGTGACTAATGGGTTACAGTAATAAATTTGGAGGAACAAAGCATCAACTGACATAGTGGTAAGGAGCACTGGGAATTTTTTTATTAAGGGTTTATTGGAAACAGACCTAATATTGGACTACTTGATATGTCTAATTGATTATTGTCATGTTGTCTCCCTCTATAGTTTGTCTCTCTCTAAATTTTGTCTCCCTCTATATTATGTTTTTTATATAAGCACACATTATGACTTATTGTTTAGTATTAATTTGTACCCTGATGATGCTTGAGTAAAGCGAAACCGGTCGGTTCAAAAAATTAATAAAACTCGTGGTTTTAAACAAAACAGTATTTTATTTTATTAAATATGTCAAACCACAAAGTGATTGCTTTCTACAATATTATTATTATTATTCGTTCCTTCGTTTAGATCAGTGGTCTTCGTCCTTTTTGAGCGGCGTACCCCTTGACTCTTACTATAAAGTTCCCCGTACCCTCTATCTATCTTTTTTACAGGTGTAATGAAAGTGGTGTTTCATTTGTAATGTTTTATAATTTCTTCATTATGTAGATACATAATTTTAACAATCAAGTCACACAAACACAATTTACGTAATTTTATACAGAGTGTTACACGACTTCAGGCATTTTAACCAGCGATTCTACATGCGTGCCACGTTATTGCGTACCCCCAATTTGGATTCGCGTACCCCCAGGGGTACGCGTACCACGGGTTGAAAACCACTGGTTTAGATTGTCATGGTATTTTCTTCTTCAAAAACTTATATTTTATAATATGTACATCCATGAGTATTTCCATAGCATCACAGTATCTTGGAAACCAGGAAGATCCAATTATGGGATTTATAAGATACCTTCAGCTTTAGTCATTCAAATACTGTATGATGGTCGACAGTCGACACATGGTTTTGTTCAGTGAAAATATGTAGGTGTAGTTTTCAGGAATCCTTTAGAGTTAGAAATTTGTTCTGAAAAAGTGAAAACATCTTAAGAGCTTTCCTGTTTTACCGTAAAACGCTCTTCTCTGTCTATTCACTTCCTCAATATATGTGGATATATAATAATAATAAAAATTGGATAATTTATAGAGCGCCGTTTTTGTGAAAAATCCCCTCAAGGGCGCTATATAATATGTACTTACCTACCCACAGTATCTACGTCAGTATGTACATATATCAGATATTGTTCATCTGAAAGGATGAGGATATTCTCAGGCTACCACATTTACTTAAAATAAAAACTAAAAGTATGTTTCTTGAAAAAAATGTTTATAAAATTTTATTATTTTTCAGCAATATCACGGCATAAAGAGTTGCTTCAGAGCTAAAGCTTGAAGAATCATATCATTGATGTTGATATTTTTGATTGCTCCTCGGATACAGCAATCAATTTTCATTGTGTCAAAATATATGTGACTGATATCTACGAGTGCAGTTCCTCTAAGTCGTTTCGGACCTCCAATGCGAGAGTGCACCAGAATAAATAAATTAAATAAATTAATAAAGATATTTGATAACCGAATGATTATGCTAATTTTCTTGCAAAAAACCAACCACCCTGTAAGAAACTTGCCATGTCCAGTCTTCTATTATCGCACACTGTATCAAGCTGTAGACAATAGGTGTTCGAAGGTGAACCAATTTAATGCGTAGGTAGGTACTGAGATCTATTTCCTAAGCAGTAAAGTAGGTAGGTACCCACTACCCAGTGTCAGTATCAACATAACTCAGGTTCACTCATACGAGTGGTTTATAGAGCATGGAACATGTAGCCAGTCGGAAGTGAACACGGCAGTGTTTACTATGCATTGATCATGAATATTTACAGAGCTTATCCGATGCGAATTTACTTCAGGAATTATTCTTAGTCTATGGGACCCGCAAGCAAAGGATAGACAATGCAGGACATAAATTTATTTATTTAAATAAACTAAATAAAAACATTAAGTTCCAGCGGTTTACTGTGTTAGAAAATTTCAATATTTTAGGGAAAAAACATCAGCTAATTTGGGATTAGGTACTGAAAAATTAAAAAGATAGAAGCAAGTTACGAGCTTGTTAGTGTAGGTACCTCTTGTAACATCGTAAAATTTGCTTACTTCGGGATAAATTGATCAAACATTTTCAAATACCGAAGTTCTTTCTTAAACAGATAAATCCATAGAAACGCGCTCCATGGTCTTTGCACATGTATCTACTCATACATACTTGTCAATTATTCCAAGACAAGTACAAGAATAACTCACGTGATTGTGCTATGTCTTCCCGGAACGATTCGAAGTCATTCGTTCATCTTTTGCCGCATCATAAATTCTCCTGACATTCTTTTTTCGTCCCTCCGAAGTACCTACGTGTCAGACAATTTAAGCGTGCTTTCTTATTCTTGCACTTTTTTTTATGTAAAACTGATTACTGTCATTTCAGTTTTTATTTTATTTATGGATTAAGTAATATTAAGGTTATTGTTATCGTAGATTTTTGATATATTTTTGCATATCATTCCAGGGATGTGCCTGGAAAGAAAATGAAGAAAAATTATGATCAGTGGGTACATAATCTTAGCGTAATAAAATAAATTGAAGTCTTTTTGTAAAGACGGATAACAGTGAAGTAGTATTTACCTACCTGGATGGAGAGAAGCGAAAACATAAATAAAACATACTGAAAATCATATATTTGTATGCCCCAAACTAAAGACTTCATTTGCCCAACACCATCAGTATAGATACCAAGGAAAATGTTTTTTTTAATAGATTACCAAAAGAAATCAGAAGCATTTATGACAAAATACAATTATTGAACTCTATCAAAAAATATTTTAGAGAAATCATTGTTTTTTTTTCAAATGTCATGCGGTCCTATATATCTATATACCGAAATACAAGTACCTACGTTAAAAAAAAATTAATTGTTAAAAGCTCGTTGTAAGGGAGTTATTCAACTCGTGGCTACAAAAAATACAGCCATCTTATCACAAATCTTATTGTTTACCAGAGTTCAACATCAGAACGTGACAAGAGCCCATCGGGGGGCTAATTGCCTACAAAATAATATTAAATATAATTAGTTCTAATTCACGGTTCAACTTATGCAAGAGGTTAAGATCCGGTTATTAGGTAAGCAATAATGCGAGTATATTATAATACGATGGTGAAAAAACAATTAGATTCTTAAACGAGACAAGACGTTTACACTTTGATATTATAAATAAAGGAGTTTATTTTTACCACTTGCTATTTGAATCACAACAGAGATTGCGAAATAGTATAAGTCTAAATTATTATTTAAAAAAACCTGAATAGGAAAAAACGTTGAATGAACGTGGTTCATTTTAAAAAGTTGTTTTTTTTAACGTTAATTAGCTCCACGCGGTGAGGAAAATAATATCCCTCAAGGCCTATGTCATTTTTGGGGATGCTGTGTGGAGAGTCTTTTGAGGAAAGGAAGGAGATGAAGTTCTGGGAAGGAACAAGGTATAAGGGGTGGGTAGGAGGAATCTGGAGGTCAGTGTCTCCAGGAGTGATGGACGTCTGAATGCATCTCTCCCACTGCGGTGCAAGGCAATGTTCCGAGAGAGTCCGGCTGGAGAGGTCAAAAGGTCTCCCTCAACCGATCTCTCCCGATCCGACCTGCCACACAGGTGGTGGGCAAACGCATCTGCTGCCAATACCCGGACAAAGCTCACCAAATAAACCCGGCATCCCTGCTAAGTCACCAAACATAGCGAACCACTTGGGGTGACCTACGGCAGAGGTGTTGGTTATCCAATAAATGGTTCCCGGGGCGGTGGTACTCATACCTGCCTCCCAAAGTAATGTTAATGTTATTAGTAAATAATGAATGACTCGCTTTCCATCATTCTACTAATAATTAGAACACGACGAGAACCATCAAACTCCGCAATCTACACTGTTAAATAGAATTAACTTTAGCAAATTCAATTTTAAACATTTAAATGTCAACCTGTGTGAGCAAATTTTTTCTTATTTCGATTGGAAATATTTAAATGACATAAAATCGGTTGGCGATGCCGTAAAATATTTCTACTCAGTACTGGGCAGTATTTTTGATCTGTGTGTCCCCACAAAAAACCACCCAAAACAAATGTTAACTATCCGGTATGGTTCGACAAATATATAATCAATAAAATAAAACTCAAGGAATCTCTTCGCAGAAAATATGAGGCCACTAAGAGTCACTCAGACTACTCACCATTCTCTGCGAAGAAATCTGAAATGTGGTAGAAGTGCTCAATTCAGTTACATTTTTGTATTCTATTGAAAACTTTACGATATTTTTCACTTTAGGTCATTTAGAAAAAACATCAATGAACATGCCGACTGTGTAAATATATTTATATAGAGCAGAAATATTTAAAAATAAAAAGGAAAAAATACGTAGGTACAAGGACTAAAAAGGGTTCCGTTTAAAAGTTCATTAATGCTAAGTATGTCGATATCCAATTTGATTATGTTCAACAACAAGATTGCTCTCGACCCAACAGAGGCGCAGTGCGGCATGAACATTGGCAAGTTAGTCCTCCAGGTTGGAACATAAAACAGCCATGTGTAGGCTGCCGGCGACGGAGATAACTTTCTTACTCTCCAAAAAATTGGCTTTTCAAACCATCCACGAATCAATCTGAAGAAATGTGTAGCAAATCGCACATCATTTCTGACGCGCAGATGATTAATTACGAGCATACCCAAGAGAAAATCAGTAGGAGAGTTAGTAAGTAGCCAGCAGCTATACTCCCTCAGAAATTGCCGTTGTTGGAGTCCACGACGCCAAAGCTCTAAATCTTTGACAAACTAACAAAATAGTTCGCCATCACTGATCACAAGTCACAAATGCTATTTATATGCTTGAAAGATAGAGCAGGTTTCGTACTTCCATGGTTTTGAATGAAATGTAAAATGTTAAAAATGCAAGGCTTGCATTTTATCTCCTAACAGTTCTTATCCACGATAAGTCCACTATGATGAATTGTTGTCAAACCTTTTGTTTTTATATCATAACTTTTAAAAATAAAAATCTGGATTATTATTTATTCAGTGTGCTAAACCAAGGTAGTCCTACAACAAAGCGCACCAAATAATTTTTTTTTTTTGGGTTTTTATACTAACTTAAGTTACAATAGTACAAAAATGGTTTGCCAACATTTTACCCAAAAGGTTTATAACACTTTAAAATATTGACAAGAAGTGTAAAAGGTAAAACATTTTAAAACTCGATATTCACCATATTCAATCCCCCGCTCAAACGGATGGTGTTCATATGGACAAACCAATGTCGCCAATTTTCAAAGACCGTAGCCAGTACACAAAAAATCTCGCCAATTTCAAAAACCTATCTCTAATGTATTACAGTGGACGAAATTAAAGTTCTCATGTACAAAATATTGTAGCCAATTCCCAAAAACTGACGGTCTTTGGACTAGACGTGGGCAAAATTGATTGACTGAATTAAATGAATAAATTCAATCTTGTGACACACTCCATCTAATTCTCAATTTCAAAAGGAATTGATTCTTCATTCCTTACCTTTGGCCTTGTATTCTACGATGTTTAACGGCACATTATTTTTTTATTTTCCATTTAATTTACTGTAAAATTATTTCAATTAATGATGTGTACCGTAAACAATTAAAAGATTATAATTTATAATGTTTCGTAGGTATTTAAATATTATTATATGGGCGGCGCGCCGCGAACTTGCCTAAAGTAAAATACCTATCCCATTCCCGCGCCGCCATTCATAAAATCACGCGTATGTATAGCATTGTCCCCAGCATAAGCAAAAACCGGCAGCGAGTCAGCTGAGTTCCAAGCCATGACGCGTTGTGTCCATTCACTTGTGCGAAGAATCAATCAATCTGAGGTCCCACCCGTTCCAGATCCGCGTGTCTAGTCTGTCGCTATCGAGTCATGTCTGAAGCACTCTATTCGTGAATTAACTTTAGCGTCTTGTTCAGTTGACAGACAATGACCAAACGAACAAAAATGACCAAATGTTCAAACGAATCGATCATGACTCGATCATCGCAAGTCTTTACTTGGTCCGCAGCTAGCGAGTTACTGCAGACACTAGTCAAAAGTTACTAATTCATTCTTGAATGCCTGCCGCGAATCCGCCTGTGAGGTTTATCATTCGTTCCTCTCCGCGCGCCAAGCCGTCAATTTCATTACATTGTTGGTTGTTTTGTGGTGCGTACCAAAACTATTGGAATATAAGTACCTACATATTTTTAGACGCAGATGTTAGGTAGATATAATATAATATATGAATTTGCAGATATTATAAGGCCAATCGGATGTGGTCAGCTGTCACAAAATATTGTTAAAATGTTTATTTATATTAGATCACGTGAAGTGGTTTTTAAATTGGAACAATTTTAAGTTTAATAAATTAGTAAAACTTTAGGGGTGAAACCACAAACTGTTTAATTTAAAAATTTAATTGCTAGCTCAATGTAATTTATTTTTTTGTCAAAAAAACATTTTGTTGTCAATATAAGACACATTAAAATATTACGTTAACCCCTTCGCTCGTCGTTAGTACATTTTTTCAGAACGACATAATTGACCCTAAGAAGAGTGTTTTCTGTTCTTTAGCACCGTTGTGATTTGAAACTCGATGAAACGAAAAATAACGACACTAAAAAGAGGCAAATACATACATTAGTACATTTTTTCAGAACGACATAATTGACCCTAAGAGTGTTTTCTGTTCTTTAGCACCGTTGTGATTTGAAACGAAAAATAACGACACTAAAAAGAGGCAAATACATACATCTATAAGATTTAGTCTGCGTGGTAATGAGATTAGTATGATAGTATAATCGGTGTCCTCTTTGTGCGGTGCTTCCCTACTCATGTCTGCTTCTGTTTTCTGAAGGTTTCACTTTAACCGCGTTTTTTTTTTTTTTTTGGAATTGATTTAAAGGAATAATGAATGAATACAAGGAATCAATTCAAAAGGCCAGGAGAATCAGACTGAATCGATTCACTCTTGGGATAGAATATGCCCATGTCTACTTTGGACCGTTGCTAATTTAGGAATCACCAATCACCAATTTCCAAAACTGTCACCAATGTTTTCTCCAAAATATGTGAACGACAACGGTTGAATGTGATGCATTGTAAAATCCGGGAAATCACGGTTGAGCGGTGAGGAAAAATTGAGGAAAATGGTGAAATATATATGATAAAATGTTTGTGGTAAAACAATTTTTTTAAGAGTAGGTATGTACGTAAAATTGAAGGGTGGCATGTAAAAATATATTTTTCTTTTTGACCAAAAAAGACGCCGTTAAATGTATTAAAAAAAACACTAAAACATAAATAAATCACAGATTTGGGAGGCAGATATGGGTACCGCCGCACCGGAACCATTCGGATAATTAACACCTATGCCATAGGTCACCTAAAGTGGTTCGCTACGTCTGGTGACTTAGCAGGGATACCCGGATTCATGGGGTGTGAATTGTCTGGGTCTTGGCGGCGAATGCGTCTGCCTGCTTACTGTGTGGCGGGCCGGCTTGGAGAGACATATTTAGAGGGCCACATGTTAAATATCATTCGCTATTTAATATAAAAGAATAATTATTGAATGATTTTATGATTTTTAGTGCTTCTAAATTATCTCGGTTTAGCCTTCATTTTTGCGGTGAAGATCTTGGAACCCTGTGTCGAACCCTGGAGAGGAAGTTCTGGGAATGAAAAAGGTATGAGGGGTGGGTAGGAATCTAGGGATCAATGTGTCCAGGAGTGAGAGACGTATGAATCCACCCTTCCAATCCGGTGCAAGGCGATGGATGGGTCGAGAGAATCCGGCTGGAGAGGTCAAGATTATGTCTGCCTCAAGCAGCCTCTCCCGATCTGGCACGCCGCGCAGTAGGTGAGGAAAAGCATTCGCCACCAAGACCTAGACAAACCTCACTCCAAGAACCCGGACACCTCTTTTACTTCACCAAACGTAGAGAACCACTTCGGGGTGACCTATGGCAGGGGTGTTGGTTATCCAATAAATGATTACAGGGGCGACGGTAAACATATCCGGCCCCTAAATCTTAAGTAGATATTGCACATATAAGTATGTCGTATTTTGCTATTTGTCAGTATTCATTCAGAATTGAAATGTTACTTGAAATGGCTTTAGCCGTGTTTGGTGACTAGATTTGAATAGCCAGTTACAGTTTCCACATCTCCTTCCCCTCCCCATTACCTTCAGCATCACAACATACCATAATTGGGTATGGCATAATCTCACTGGCTCGAGGGATGGGAGGGCTTCAGATGAGAGCAGTTGGGACTCTTGTGTTATATTCAGAAAAAAGGTTATATTTATGCGAGTAGGAATCTTTAGCGGTTTTTTGCTAAGCCTACAGCACGTATAAGTATATCGTATTGTGTTATTGCCGCATGCTTCTTCGGAGAGTCGAAATTTTTAGTAAAAATATTTTTACAGCGGATTTTCACTCAAGATGCCTTCAGATACAAGTATATCGACTTCGGTTGTATGGCTGTATATCCTCTTAGCATGCTAACTTAAAGGAAAAGTCTTCTAAACTTTCGGTCGGACCAACTGTCGGCCGGACCAACTGTCACTGTCGGCGGACCAACTGTCGAAGGATCAATTTGTCACCGGACCAATTGTCGGGTCACCGGTCTTACCATAGGACATTCACAGTAAACCGCTCTGTTCTTCCCGTAATTCCCCTAATAACCCTTTCCCTTTGATGACTCCAATACCGAAAAATTTATGTATATCTGTTAGAATTTTGTAAGTTACGTTAGTTTTAATATTCTCCTGTTGATGAAATACCACTTACAAAACTGGTAGAGCAAAAATAATTTATTAAAATGAAGTGGTTTCCAACAATTTGGCTATATTTTCCTTCTGTTTATATTGATATATTTTCTTTCTCCCAATTACTCTGTGGCATCATTTTAAATTAAATTAAAATAATCAACTTTGTTTACACAAATATTTTTTAATTGATCAAGCTGGATTCTGAACTTGCGACCTTTTTATCAAAGTGCTCGCAGTGACTATAAAATATTCCGATACTACAAATATTTCCACGTATTCTGTCTTACAAACTTCATCCCACGCCCACGATCATCGCATTGGCGCCATCTACAACTACAAGAAAAGCCAGCGATAATAATTATTATAAATCTACTATTAATTATCTAATTTACTATTCTAAAGGGCTCGGTTGATTGCGGTATATCCCCTTTAAAAGGCGGTATTTTTTGTTATCATGAACTCTGGTATCATAGTTCAAACTCTCTTTATTTATTGAACCTAAGTTCACAGCACATATGTATGAGAAGTGCTAAGATGAACATTTATGAAATCGTTACAGGAATATATAAGGAGTGTCCGAAGACTCCAAAGTCTCCATTTTAACTGCAAATCTTTCAAACCGGCATGGAACCTTATTTTGATTTATCAGACGTACACAAACTATGTACGTACCTACTACTGGACAAAAATCTCCCGTTCTTCTTATTCAAATCTATTTATCTATTTCTTTAGCGATTTTGAAAATAGTTCTGCGAATATATTACCTAAAATTGCCATAACTCGACCCAAGTAGTTCGCTACGTTTGCTCGCTTAGCAGGGGTGCACGTGTTCATGGGGTGAGGTTTATCTAGGTCCTGGTAATGAAAGCGTCTGCCCACCTACTGCGTATCGGGCCGTATCGGGAGAGACTGGTTGAGGGAGACCTAACCTAGACCTCTCCAGCAGGACTCTCTCAACCTCTCAACTCTCGCCTTGCAATACATTGGGAGGGAAAATGGATTCATACGTCTAGACACGTTGACCCCCAGATTTTTACCCACTTCTCAAAGTTATTCATTCCCAGAAATTCCTCTTCTTCCTTTCAATAAACAGACTCTCCATACAGCATCTTCAAATATAATTTAGACCCCGAGGGAATTATTTTGCTCAGGGCCTCCGTGTGGAGCTATTGTAAAAAAAATGGGGTAGTTATGACTTATTGGTATGTTGTACGTGACGGGAGCTTTGACAAAAATCCAAAAAAACACAATTTTTTATAATTTTTGACAAGTTTGACCCCGAAGGTCTAATTTTCACAAAATAATTATCGATATTTTTTTAAAGTTGACCAAATTTTCTATTATTTAAAATTTTAATAAAATCTGTGAATTTAAAAGTGTTTGAGATACCTACAGCTGTTCAAAATCTTCCAAATTCCATTTTGTCAAATTTTGCAATTTGAGCGGTTTTTACTTGGAAAGCTGTGAAATGCCTACCGTGGGTACAGAAAATTTAATTAATCCAAACCTGGCCTCAAAATCCTCCGATCATTGATTTTGAAAAATAGATCAAAATGTTCCCAAAATACTGAATGCCATTGAATGTGACTAGTAATATGAAAACACGATTACTGAACTGAAAATTTAGTTGTAGGTAGATACCTATTATGATTTTTTTTGTAATTGTCAATAATAACCCTTTAGCGCATAAATAAGAAAAACTTTCTTAATTTCTATTAAGTCAACATCTTATGTGTAAGGGCCCACATATATTTTAATAATATACCACTCCGAATTTGGCAGCCAGTTCTGATCTGGAGCACCAAAATACCTGAAAAAAACCCTCGGCAGAAACGGGCGGTCCGTTTGATGGATTCTCCTATCTTAACAAACGGATTACAATCCTTAGAGTACAGATGGCGGGTGGGAATGCTGTTCTTATTCTACCGGTATTTCAATGGAAGTTGCTAAACACGAAAAATGGAAAAGACACATATTCATTCATTCCTTCCACTCCTCAAAAAGACCATCGACAAAGCATCTTCAAAGAAGACACAGGTCCTCAGGTAAATTATTTATAATAATAAAATAATTTACCTTAGGCCTCCCGTGTGGATTTAATGTAAAAAAAAGCCTGATGATGCTATAAGAAAAACGTAGTAAAACAAAATAACAATCCCGCACCATTACAGAGAGCTAAACTTTTATATTTACCCAATTTTAAGAACATTTCGTGAGGAACATCTAAAAGAGCATTTAAAGAAACACTGAAATTTTTCATACATATAACTTCTACAATAAGTGAAATGAAGTGTTTATAATAATTTTCGGAGCATATACTTTGCGATTGTTTTCTATCGAGGGTATATCATATTATTTGCGTTTCTGCGTGGAATCTTCAAAAATAACATCTATATTGTTGAGAGCTTAAAAACTTCAAATGTTTACGGGAGATATGTAAGAAATCGGTAGAAATTCGGGTAGCGGTGGCTTAAGGGAAATTCAAATTATTCTCAATTACGTGTTCAAGGTTATTGACAGTCAAAAAAAAATAACAGAAAATTTTCGTTTTGCCAGCAACCCGGGGTAATAATCTTTAAAAAAAACAAGTAAGTTACCCTCCTCACAAGACGATGTCTGTTCTTTTGAAGCTAAGGTGAGATTAATTGATTCCTTGTTAGATATTTCATAACTTTCCAAGATAAGACCGTTAAAATTGCTGAAATTGACATAAGTATCTTATATTAAAATTTGTATCAAATACCATTAAGTTCAATGAAATTTCTTGATTTTAAATTACATAGAATTTACACTACTTGAAAAAGCATTGGAAATTCTTTGCTGAAAGTTAGACCTACGGGTCAAAAAGAAAAAAAAAACAGGAAAAAGGTAAAAACTTTTTGGGTTTCGGATTTTTGACAAATCCGGAGGTCGGTCGAGGTCGAAATCTTTTTTTAGGCCTCCGTCATGTACAACATTCAAAAAATCATATTTACGCCATTTGATACAAGGTTCGATGTTTCAATTTACTGGACTAAAGTCTATGGATACTTCAAATAAGCTGTATTGAAAAATTGTTATTTTTAATAAAGCCTAACATACTAACACATCAAAAGATCGAATAAATTTAAGAGGCCGGTATTCGAACTTTTACCGATTTCTTGCAAACCTCCCTTAAACATTTGAAGTTTTTAAGCTCTTAAAAAAATATATGTTATTTTTTAAGATAATATCTAGACATTAGTCGCGCCCAAACGCAAATTATATAAAATTCCCCCGATAGAAAAAAATCGCAAAGTATGCTCCAAAAATTATTATAAACACGTTTGTTTCAGTTATTTTACAAGTTATAGGTATATATGTAAAAATTCACAGCGTTTCTTGAAATGCTGTTTAAGACAATTATCGCGAGATTTTTTTCACTTTTTTAAACAAGTCGTGTTTTGTTAAAGATTTTCATGATTTTTGCATCGATTTTATCGTTGTAAATGTTAGCGCGCTCTTCTAACATTTGTAATTTCATATTTCTCCATCTTCTTCTTTTAAGGCCGGGAACGGAGCCTTAAGCAGGTCGACTATTTAACACAGCTCTTCTAGATTTCTATTTATGAGAATGGATGGCGGATATAAAATTGTGGTTATTGTTGCACTGTGCAGTCCATGATAAATTGATGATTTTATGTTGATTGTTTGGAACAGGCGCTGAGTGTCAGCTTTCTGTGATATCAATTATTCATTACAATACTCAAATCTAGGCAAAATGATAACGAATCCTTTTCATGGAATCGAACACTTTTTATGTGGTTTGAACACAAAAGAATGTATAAGAATTAAACGAATATACACAGAAATAACATATGTATTTTTTTTATATTTTGTAATATCATTCACAGAGTTCTAAGAAAACGGAAAGGAATAAGAAGAGGCAATAGAATGGTTCAGAGAAGTATCTGGGCCAGATCTTGTTTTTTAAATAAGCTAAAGCTCTGAACAATGGTAGTCGCGTACTTATATAATATGGATAGGGATGATATAATAAATAAATCTTCACTATGGAAACAAAGTACCTAAACATCTCAAATTTCTCAAATGCTTTATGATTGTTATTATCTTAATTATTAAGTTTATTTATAATCCGCCACATTGCTATCCCAAAAATGAAAATAAGTACTGACTTGTCAAATAATTATACAAAATTTCTAAAACATTTTTTTCTCCACATTGGTGGAGGACTGAGGAAATGAAGGATTAAATCGTGGTCGCGAAGAGACCCATGTTGTATGCGAGAGGAAACACTGGGGCCGGCAAATCTAAAGCCGAGCTATTGAATATAAAACTGACCACATAAGTGTCGAATGAAAGTGCTTGGGTTAGCCAATAATTTAATTAGCATCGTTAAATTGTTAATGATGCTTATAAATTATTCATATCAAACATTATGATTAATGTTTACCATAAAAATTAAGATATTTTAAATACACTTACAATATTATCGTCAAAGGATAAATTACCCATTTATCATACACGACAAAAATTCAACATGAGTTTGCAAAATTACAATAAAAGCTGTCAATATTAATAAGCGAAAACCTTATTGTCACCGGAGATGAAAAACCCAAAGAACACTCCTAAAAATGTTAATATTTTCTCATTCATTCCTTTGAGACGAATATTTCGGTCCGGTGGTAAAATTACTTACTCGTACGAATCGAAGCATTCTTTGGAAACTTTTGGTTCTTATGATTCCAAATTAAGGGTTCGATTCCAAAGCATATCCATATTATATTGACAAGATTTTTTTCATTAAATTCGAGCATCTGTTTTAATTTCATAGACCTTACAAAAGGTATCTGTAGTTGTTGAAAAAAAATTGGATATAGGTTCGTACCTAAATTCAAAATCTGAGACTCTTTAATCTGAGACATTTAAATTTTTTTTTATTGAATACACAATAAAATAATGCGCGTATACACAATAATTACATTTCTCTGGTTAATTAATATTTCAAAGCTCTTAGCTCATGGTGGAAGTGACGTGATGCAAAAGCTCACCTTTCGACAATTTTGCCTTCGTTAGTACGCAGATTGCATGTTCTACAAATTGGATAGCATGAAAAACAAATTATGAATATCGATCATCCAGTTGATTAGTCAAATATCTCCTAAAAATCTAAATTTTGGATGGAGTATGCAGTTATATGTAAAAGTGTACCCTCTATCTGGTAAAAAACTCAGATAAATCATAAACACCACCAAATCAATTATAATGCATTATTGAAGAAAAACTTGGAGTGAAATAAAAAATAAAAAATAATGTTTTCTGGGTTCCTAGTAGGAAATTTCAAATTTTATACCATTATGTCAGACAGTTACGCTTCCCGTTGTTATTTTATAGCATATTTAATATGCAACACATACGTGTAAATAATATTTGATTTATGGCAAGCATTTAAAAAAACTTACATTATTCCTGTCAGATTTCTAAAGATAATTTTATTTATCAAGACATTGGACAAAAGAGCCATGTTGTTTGTTTTACGTTTGTTCATATTGTTGAACTAGGAAAATAGATTTCGAAAAAGTGTGTGTGTGTGTGCTTTTTTTAAATTGTTTAATTTATAACATTGTTATAGCATTGAACATAATATTACGGCAAAACAAAATAGTGAAATACATATTTTAATGGATTTCTACGCCAATTAACAGTGCTAGCTCTTGAGCTTGGTGTAGGAGTTATTTCAAAATTATATACTAGAGTGTACAATAAATATAATCTTAAATACTAGGATGAAATGAAGATATAAAATTTTGATTGGTGACTTTTTTGTTAGTTTTTTTTTACAAGTTACAGTCTACTAAGGGACAAATTAAATTATCAAGCGAGACCAGTTAATGAGTACAATAAATTGAAACCAATATATTTTTAACACACCACCTCTAAGGTGAACAGGGCAACTATTGTTTCTGGGGTCGAGCCAAGATCCAAGAGTCAGCCGATTACATTGTATTGTTAGTGTTGAAATTTACCAAATTAAAAGAATGGTATAATACCCGCCCAAAGACAATACGCATATTATGTCGTTATTATGCTAAGTGTCCCCAGTCTGCACTGAGGCAATACCTTGCTTATGAATTAGTAAAATTTTATTTCGGATGAATTTAAATATCCAGTAGCCTAATATTTCTCGTGTGGGTTTAGAATGCGTAGCCTTATTAAAATCATGGTAAAGTGGTAGGGGGTCGATATTCAGTCATTCGGAATTATTCATGTGAGGGTTTAGATGGGATATTAAGATATGACAGGAAAGGATGCATCATTAGAGAATTAATATCAACATCAATTTTTGTGTTAGAATCAGCATCAGTAAGAAACCTGCAGACAAGATTGATGTTGCAGAATAAGAACGAATAGTTTCTCAGAATCGTTGGTATGTAAAAATATACACTTCATTAAAGAACTAGCTACCGGCTTGTGTCTTTTCTTCTTCATTTATTCACATATCAAGGCCTGTTCTTCAATCCTTTACTTCCCCTAAACACTACAAACCCTAGACCGGATGGCGAAAGTGTTCAAAGTATTCCAAAAAATTTTCGAATACTTTGATGTAACGTTCATACCTCATCGACATATAAAGGTACGAACCATAAATTATATTCAAAAGAGGTGTTAAAGCCTTAGATAAGAAGTTTTAAAGCCTTAGATGAATTAATAGAATGAATATACGTTACTGAGACGCGTGTGGTTCACTTGACCTCTCATCAAAGTGGCATTTCAACACTGCATTTCTGCATTTGAAGCATTGAAAATTCATCAAAAGTCATGAAAAAATAGCCCATAAGACAACCTATTTAATTTTGTTGTTTTCTTTACTTTCATCGACTTTTCAAAGGAGTTATAAAGGCCACTTTTTTTAGTTGTCCGGTAACCATACTTTAGCTGGCCGTTCTTATAGCTGTTTCATTCGTACACACATATTAATTGAATGATTTTTCATAAGCGGGCTACATTTTTTTTTCGGTTAGTATGAATTCACCGCGTCTAAACATTATAATTTCAAATGCGTTGTGTCTCCGTTCACAAAATATGGTATTTTTTTAGTTTTTTGGATTGTGTTTGTTTGAATTGTCTACCAATTTTCATGAAGAATGAAATATTATCATAATTCATTGCTTCGGTAATGAACTTACAAAATATAAATCACTAGCTGGTTCCCGGCATGCGTTACTGTGCCATATTCAGTTTTCAATCAGCTCGCGTGCCACCTACTACAATTTTTTATTGAAATTTTCATTTTTCGTATTTATTACAAATATTAATTTATGTATATGATAAGAACAATTAATCAAATTTGGTACCTAGCATAGGTATCTACCTATTAAAAAAATCCGTAATTTAAAAAATCCATAGATAATTATTTTAATACAACAAAAAACAGCTGCCTGCTAAATTCAATTTCACTCAAACGAGCGAACTGGACAAACTACTAGAAAATGCACAAAGTGACCTAGAAAGAATTTGCAGTTGGCTCCAATCAAATATCCTAACAATGAATATTAAAAAAAAACAGGATACATAATTTTAAGCTCAAACCGTAAAATAATTCCTCCTCATGTAGGTACCTACCTTTAAAAATTGAAAATAACGATTCGCAAATCCTGATACAGGAAAAATATCTTGGGCTGTGCATCGACAAGCATTTAACTTTTAAACAACACATACAAGATGTAAAAGATAAAATCACACCCTTAATTAGCGTTTTTAGCCGGTTATCATATCTATTACCAATTAAATTAAAAAAAATATTATATTATAGTCTCGTACACTCACACCTAAATTACCTGATTAAAATCTGGGGAAATGCGTATAAAATATACATCAATGAATTACAGGTAATTCAAAATAAGCTAATCAAAAAACTATTTCACTACGAGTCCAAAACATCCACAAAAAAATTATGTTTGGAAACAAAACTGCTAACATTAAGAAAACTATATGAGTACAATATATGTCTCCTTATATACAAAATAAATAATAAACTCACACATACAAACACAGAATTCATTAAAACGTCCCAAGTACACAAACATTTTAAACGACAACACGATAACATTCGTTTAAACACCATTCATACTAACTACGGTAAGCAATAAATTAGTCATGAGGGGGGCAATTTATATAATTATGATGATATCAAAAACGAAAAAAGTATGTGCAAATTCAAAAAAAATTTATTCATGTTTATTCACAAAAACAAAGTAGTGAAACTGAATAATATCGTATGGTAATATAATGTTATGTAAATGTTAGTACTGCAATCTAATGTAATTTAAGGTTATGAAATGTAAAAACTATGTATGAATTCAATATTCTAGTTAAGTAAGTGAAAATGTTATTTTCTTTTAAACTGGAATAAAAACTTACAAAAAAAAAAAAGTCAAACATGCGAAATTAAAATAGTCGTTAAGTTTTCTGAAATTATGCAATTTTCTTTATTTTTCTTTCCAAAAGAACCTTTAACAAAGTATTAGAAAACTTTTTAAAAAAGATGAATGAAATAGGTAAAGTCGTTCTGAAGTAATGGCGTGACCAAGGGAAATAGATATTCATGTTTATATATATAGATTCTTCAAGATCTGAGTGAATTTTAAATTCCAAACATTAGTTAATAAAATATACGGTTTAGTTAGACTGCTTAGCAATAACAGACATCCGCCAATTGATTACCTAATATTATATGCTTGAAAACAATATGTGATTTACCCAAATAAAATGCTGCGTATTGTATTCAAGCCAAAGGGAATTCGGTTTACTTAGAGCTTCAGGAATTCCACGGGGAGATTCCATGCACCCTGGAGTTTTAATGGCATATACATCTGAAATTTTAAATTTTTATTTTTTTGAATTGTTATTAAATGTATTCCTTAGAGAAAACAAGAATGCACTAAAAGGTGCCCCGATAAATACGCTCTTAAATAACTATACACGTAAACTAGAGAAAAAACCTCTATCAAAAGGGGTTAGTCATAATGAAAGGGCAAATAAATAATTACTTAATTTATTTAACCCTTTTTACTAGGGTGCCTCCAGTTCGTTATCAAGATTGCATCATGAATCTAAACATGACAGCACTTAATCGTATCTTGAGCAGGTATAGAAATTATAAAAAAGGTTGAAGAATCTATTCGAATTTAAACAATGCCGTTCAAATGCTTCATTCCTTTTTGTTTGAATGTTGTAAAATATGATGACTTTCGACCATCAACGCCCTTTAGTTTCCTGCTGAGTTTCTTCTACGAGACAATGCCCCCCGCCTGAGGGGCAGAAAGGGTCGGACTACAATACCATAGTTAACAAAATTCCATACGAACAAGCTAATTCATTATTATACTGTGAACTGTGACTTAAGAGCGAGTACGGTTTACCAATCCTCCCTTTAGGGAATCTAAATCAGGGACTAAACGGACAACAGAGCTCTTGTTAAACCGTTACATCTAATAAGTTAGATTTCTACAACTTTCAGAGTTGGAAATAAATAAATAAACATAACAATGGCAGTTACAAGATGAGAGCCTTTCAAAATATTGTAGGGGGTAGTACCTACAAACCTACATGCATTCTTAAAGCTAAGAGAAAAGTGTTTATTTATATATTTTGTAGAGATTACTTACAGGTGAATGAGAATAATTCACACCAATATTAAATATATTTATATTTAATCATTAAATACGATATTAGCGACTCTCAAACTCAAATTATCATTTGAGACTCTAAAATTGTCTTCAATGATTAAACATTACAATTTGAGATTTTACTCATTAAGTATTTAGAAAAATAAATATATTTATATTCTTTTCAAGTCTCAATGAAACGTCTAAGATGAATTGCGTCTAATTAGCGTCCACAAACAACTTGACGATAACGTATCCACGTATGTATCATACCAAAAATCAGCTATTTAATTACCCAACCATCGCGCCATGTCCCCTCGTAGGAGTAGGAAGAGAGAATGGAACTTACACAATTCTCTCCTAGTACGCATGGTGGTCGAAAAATAAACAAATTGTGTAACTATCAAAGCAATGAATAAAGAAAAATTAAAATGGACAAAAATTTTAACAAAACAAAAAACGACTTAAAAAAATACACTAAAAAGTAAAAAAATAATTTCGTATGATTGTTATTTATGGAGTCGGTGTCAGCCAAGGTAACTACATACATAGGTGAGATGTGGAGATCTTGGCTGACACCGACTCCAAAAGTTGTTTTTTGTTTTGTTAAAATTTTTGTTTATTTTTTGATTTTTAGTGATGAGCGTGCGTAAAGAAGTTTTACTTCAAAAAAAAATCATCGAAATCTGTTGGCGTAATATTGAGTTATTCGTCCATTTGTCGCGCACATATTTATTGCAAATTTAAGGCATACATGGTTTTCTCATGGATCCCATTGTCAGAACTGGACCAAATTAAAATGGAACCACACGGGAAGCACCAGCTTTCTAATAAAAAAAGAATCATCAATATCGGTTCACCCAATCGAAAGTTCTGAGGTACCTAACAAACATTAAAAAAAAAAAAAAAGTACCGTCGAATTGATAACCTCCTCTTTTTCGAAGTCGTTTAAAAAAGCTCTTTCGTTTATCCCCATTCTTTTATGTAACCTTTTATTATTATGACTCTTGTCATGGCACGATATCATGGCCACTAGCCGAGTTGGCATCGCGTTTGGGTCCCACCTAGGTGTCACGTGTTCAATTCCTCGGCTGGCTAAGTCCTCCCTCACGACACAAGTACATACACTCAGTATCGCCCTAGTGAAAGATAACCACTTAGAATCGAAACGTTACTTTCAATGACTTTAGCCGTGTTTGGCGACCAGATCTAAATAACCGAGTACTTCCTAACCTTCCTCTCCCCATTTCCTTCCCCACTCCACTACCTTCAGCCTCACAATACACCCACACCAATTGGTAATGCTATAGTCTCTCTTGTGACTCTTACATGGTAGGCACCCCCACAAAAAAAATGATTCACTTGATTGTGCCATGGCTTTCTGTGACATCCCGACACGGGCGTCTCCTGAAATTCCTGTCTCCGCTTCGCCCTTCTATTTCCGACTATTCTAGGTTGTCGTAAATTATTAATTGAAAATTTATAAACGTAAAACGTTTCAAAGATTCGAATACACGGTATAATAAAAAAGTGTGATTTTCGGAGAGTTCTGTTTATTTTATGTTAATGTAGGTTCAGAACAGCACACTTATTAAAAAAAATTACTTGTGTCGGTCGTCGGAAAGTTTTGAAAGCCTTGATATTTTCCCTTATGTGAGATGAGTTATTATACAACATCCCGAGAACATAAGTGAGCTATGTTCTCTGCATACCATGTCGAGTATAATCATCAACACGAGTGTTTGGGAATATATATTAGGTACCTACTTATTTATGGAAATTTCTTTTACTTGTTTCGACGACGTGTGGAAATATTTCTTTTTGATTAATTGTCGGAGTTGTTTGATCTCATTATAAAATAGAGAGTATCAGTTTCGGTATAGAACTAGGTTTATTATTATTACGTAACGTTTGAATAGGAGTATAACACGTGCGAGTGCAATAATTGCAATTTACTGTCACACTAGGTGACTGTAAATTGCATCAATCGGCGAGATGTGAGAAATCTCATAAATGTATAATAAATAAATAAATATAACGCCAAGTGAAATGTTCATTAATTCTAACTCGCTGATAATATTTCAATTTTAACCATCTCAAGCCCTAAGTATCGATCTATTTACCACGTGTAGAGTTTTTTTAATATGCCACGTCCTGACGAGAAGAAGGCTTAACAAATCACATTGGTATATTATGTATAGTATATTATGTTGAGCTTTCAGGTTTATTTTATCAATCGCGGAATTCCGACAAAGGCTTAAATGGTAAACATGGTCCTAAACGATCAATGAAACCATATAGTATATATATAGTTTATCAATTTGTTCACGCTTACAAGCAAAATTTGTTCACGCAAAATTCGTTCACGCTTAAAAGTAATCCGATTAATGTAAATAAGCTGACCATAAATTTAATAGTTTCATTTTGAGTAAATGTAAAACGCATTAAACAAATTAAAATCGCGAATCGTTTTCATTGGAAGTCTTATTTTTTTCAAATAGGTAATATCGTCCACATTAAACTGAAGATGTATTAAACAGTAAACCACGGAAGTCTTGAATTATGGTCAAGAACTATGCAAACTTTACAAAATTTTCTAATATTTTAACAACCAAGAACTGTAACATTTTTGTTTCAGATTTATGTAGTTTTTAATTTTCGTAACTTATGTAAACTAGTAAGTAGTAGTTTCGTAAGGACGTCTTCGACGTTCGTCTTCTTTCTTCTCACGCGTCTTGTTTGAAAACGAAAAAGACAGAAGATAGAAGAATTATGACATCACGTTCGATCTCTCCCCGGAACTAGTGCATATTGTATGTTCGTATTATTATGTAGGTCTTATACAGTCCGGTTTCGACCGGTTTTGAAATATAGCACTATGCTCAAATTGATCACGAGGTGAAACTCAAGCTAAATAATAATTTTAAAAATATTTCATTAATCTCTAATTAATTGGGTCCGGTGCCCATAACCCAAGCATTGTTTTAGGCACTTAAATATTTGTTTTACAGTCTTCTAATTAATCGTGTTCGATGAATCATGCCAAAAGATACTGATTTGAAAGAACATGAATGCAATTGAGGCACACAAAACAAATAATAATTTAAACATTTTCTATGAAAACAATATCATTATTATCTATTTTTTTGTAAAAAGCATTAACTTTGTGGCTCGCCATAATTTACAATAAATACACATATAATTATACAACAAATTTATATGTGTATTTATTGTAAATCATTATTATCTTTTAAATAAGCTGCGCGGAAAGTATATAGTTATGTATCACAAAACAACAATTATAAATATGACTGCAATTAGACGCGGTGTAGAGATTGATATGTTCCTACGTCACTTTTGATAAATTCACATCAATTGATATTTCCGTGTCATCAGTCATATTTTTTCCTGAAGTACCACAATCCTTAACCGCAAAGGAGTGCGCAACCATTTATGAAGTTTCTCACAGTGATTCGTTTTTTATGAAAAATTTGCGAAACATTTAGTTGGAAACATTTGCGATATAGATGGAAAATACTGCATTAGGAGGAAGGTATTCATAGAAAATTTTCAAGAGCCGTCTATAACAAGTTGTATAAATCTGGGACCACTCTGCTGAGAAGGACATGCAGCAAGCTGCAAGGATGGAAGATATCCAATAGAGTCTTCTAGAAATAAGGCTAATGATTTCAGGAAATATCTGGTTGATAAAAGCGAAAAACATTTAATAAAGGGCAGAATATGTAAACGCCCTCGCCCGGCAAGCGGAAGATTCCGAGATCGATTGTCTTTCCTTATTTTTTGTGTGTGTTTCTAATTAACATTGTTTTTGTGATTATTAATCGAAAACTAATATAAATCTTCAAAAAAATATATTCAGAAACATTGCTGAAATTGTGTGGTTGGTTACAAAAACCAAAATAAATGTTTCCGCGCAGCTTACCGGGCTCTTCATATTATATTCATTATTTTATGATTTAAGGTGATGCGCTACTAAGCAATACAAAACCGTGTGTTTTTAGTTTGAAAATTAGACAGCTTTTAAATATGTTAGATGCTTTAATTAAATACTGCGAGTAGCACGCATATTTGTCTTTGAAATATTCGAGATTTTTTTAAAAATTAAAGCCCAGAAAAAAAAAGTATCAGGCCTGTAAAAACGACTTTATAATTCGCAACCTTCTACTCACGAACCCCTTTTCCGTTATGTTTTTTTTTTTGTATAATGTGGAAAATTAAATTATTTAAAAAATATTTGTCTCTGAACGTAGCAAAATAAAATAAAAGAGGTGTTTTAGCGATGTTCTTTTGTGTGAATAAATCAAAACAAATTGCGGGTGTTAAACTTAAATTAAAACTTTATCGCAATCTAGATAAGGAGTGTTGTTAGCGGCCTGATCGCGAATTTCACACGACGTGGTTGGTGCCTTAAAGAAAATGTTTACAACATTACACTCTCTCACCATAAACATCCTTCAAAATAATTCATCCATTGTAATACAGTGAATACACCCGGCCAAGGTCCGTCCTTTACAAATCTGTCCGAATGATATCCTTTGATCCTTTATAAATAATAACATTGTAAACGTTACCGAGGAATTTTATTCGGCACTCATTTATTGTAGAAATAAATAAATGTCAAAGGGCCAATGATAATTTATTGTACGCTATCGATTTAAATGTCATGCCTCATCGGATGGGGTATAACCATTAAATCTGACGGGTCTTCAATGGTTCAGATGTATATTTTTAGACGGAACATATTACTAATCCCGTGCATTGATCTAATATAGCCCACAGCGTAGGATTGTTACAGGGCCGGAAGCTTTATTTAGGCATTTTATTATATATTTTCACCATACTTATTATTATTATTTGTGTTTAAAAATAACTAGGTTTCTACATACCCCGCCCTGGCGGACAGTTCATGGTAACGCGCCTGGGTTGCGATTCTCCAGTCACGATCAATCGTTACTCCTTGTGTACCATCTACGAACGAAAAATAACTTTACTAATGTTTCATTTTTACGTATTCTTCAGTGTCGAACGGTTGAAGAGAAGATTATATTGGCAGCCATGTGAATATTGTTTACTGATATTTTTGAGATTTCTACGGTCTGAATTTTAAATGTCAAACAGTTCGAAATGGCTGGAAGTTCAGGATATATTAAAATCAACCAAAATCAACTACTAATCAGGTAAATCAGCAATTATAATATGGAACCTTAAAAAGACTTTATAAAAATATGCGATGTCTTTGCGGGTGCGAAAGTGCGCGCGGGAAAACAATAATATTAGACTTTGACAGCCAATGCATAGATAAGCAAACAACTTACCAGTGTGTGTGGACCAATGTACGCACTTTCGACGACGATTGCAAGCGACCTGACTCGGAGAATAGCGGCCCTGATCGTCAATACTGGCTAAATATCAATATTAATAATACGTATATATTTTTAAAAAAAACATCGTTTTAAGCGGAGCGGATGCGTAGCCTTTTTCATACAAAACTTATATTTGGATTTGAGGCCAAAATACTCAACGAAACTGGATTATTAAAAAAAAATAAAGTATAACAAATATCTAGAATGGGTTTGGACTTTTTACAAACAATCGTTGTGTGCTTTAAATATGCATGACACTTACATGGTTTTGTTTGGAAGAACATCAACATTTATTTATGATTGATTTACTCGACAAAAAATAATTATAATAATTTAAAAAATCTAAATCTTGATCTTTCGTGACATTTTCGATGTTTTTTTTCAACCATTACAAAAATCTGTAGGTATTTGACTGTTAGGCCTGGGGTGAGAAATTAAACAGTTATTCGGATTGAGACATATGTGGAAGTCATTTTCTTTTGTTTATTTTTCAAGAAAAAGTCACCGGAGACCAAAATTTCATTTACATTTTTTACTCCAAATAATGTCAGGAATCACCGATTAGAGTAAGTCGAGGAACATCGTTTAACACACTGCATAAATATTATTATATTATATGTACATTGTACATACAATATTACACACACAAGATGTCAAGATCTAAAAAAAAAGTGGTGTAGAATTTTATTTTTTTAAATGTGATTATCCCAACTGCTCCCAACCATCTGGAACTGGTGAGACTACAGCACCTACCTCCAATTGGGGAATTTTGTAAGGCTGAAGGTAGTTTTGAGGGGAAGATTATGGGGAAGACGTGGAGAAAGGACCTGGCTATTCAGATCTAGTCACAAAACACATTTCAAGCCACGTTTCAATTCTGAATGGTGTAGTCTTTCAACAGGTTCGAAGAGAGTGTCTTCCACTCTGGAAGATAATTCAAATACACTGTGTATTATTTTATATGAATTAATTTTGTAACAAAACTATTTAATTAACTTAAATTTACTTGTGCACACCGAAATTTGAACCTGTGACCTCTGGATTCGAAGTCGAGAAAGGCCTTACCCCTTGACCGCGGAGGAAAACAAATATTTCTTTAATAATCAGAAAATTGAAAAAAATAAACTGTTTTAAAAATAATCTTCACAAAATGACACTCAAGACAGAAGACCCTGTTATATACTGAAATCAGGTTCTAATATCAAATCCACCCCTGTAATAAACTCAACCAACAGGTGTCCTAAGAAACTTCGAATCTGAGATCTCTATGGGCCTATGGGAATACACCACACAACAGTACCAAGAACTTCAGCATTACCACAATGATTTGTCGATAGTCTCGAGTACAGCGGTGTTAATCACATTTGGTATACCCCATAACAACACTACCAGTAATCAGTTATAGTGAAAATGATATTTAATTTATGTTGCAGCAAACCATTTACATAATATAACCATTATAATAAGGAAATTTCATAAACTTTCATATTGTATAATAGAGGGTTAAGTTGGGAGTAAGACATATTGAAAAATTGGTCTTGTACCTGATTTGACACGAATTGACATCAGGTCCTTGGAAAAACATTTGAATTGTATTTACTCGTAATTATAATTTATGCTTGTAGTTGCATACGATTCACAACATAACCAAACGCCTACACCCCTTCGTTCGTTCTTTTTGGTAACTTTGTAAGGAGTTCCTCGTTTTAATGTACGTTTTTAGGTTAAGGCCACTGTTTAATTGAAAGTTAGCATGCGCTGATTTTATTTTACATGTAGCCGAATTTACATTACGCAACTAGTTGCGCACAAGTTGTTTCCTGAAATTGGTTGCAGTGCTAGTTTCACAAGTATACATTAGTTATGTGCCACAAAATTAGAATCGCACTAGCGCAAGTTTAGGGCACCACGGGTGTAAAAACGTGGTGCAACTAAGGTCGCGAAAGCATTTCAGCTGAGCGGACGTGTGTATTCCTTGTATCTGCTTGAGTGTTTTAAGGTCGAAAATGACAAATTTACGCTGGAATCCTCAATAAAGTATTACAACGAGGTTCACTCATTCGAAAATAGTTTTTATAGCTTTTAGGATCTTCATCTCATCATATCTCATCTCGTGGATCATCTTTTCTTTATTTTGTATGCAAAAATATTGTGCAACTTTTTGGTGTCATGCAATTATTTGAAACATGTATGCAACTAGTTGTGTAATGTTTAATTTGAGCAACCGTTGTTTAAATTAAGCATTGGTACTTGGTATATATACGATTTTATTGGTAATTCTAAAAACTGTTAACAAACTAATTTTGAAAAATAATTGAATTATTGTGATTGGATTGATTTTTTTTAAAACTAGCTTTTTTCTTTCTAAAATTTCTTTATGATAAATGTTTTCATAAATCAATATTTTTGGTTTCGGTGTCAAAATTTTAAAATACACACGCCGTGTTCAGTATATGCTTGGTCTATGTCTAATAATGTTTAGGTTGTTAATTTATCAATAAAGTTTATACTCTATTCAATTTGAAACATAAACTCAATAAAGTTGTGTAATTTAATGAGCTTTTCGTTGAAGCATTATTTTTTAAATTTATTGCATACGAGAGTGAAGTTAAAATTTCTCAGAGTATTCTTGAAACAAGCTTACGATGAGGAAAGTATTTAAATATTTTGATGATATACTTTTATAGTATAAATTAATTACCATAGGCGAGTTTTTATTATAAAATTAAATTCACGGTGAGACTTTATTATGAGAACTTGCGTGAATGTTATTTTGAAAGTCTTAACAAATATTGGTAAGTATATACTTTTCATTTGGAACCTACCTATCAGTGAATGGAAGTTACAAAAGTGTTTGTACCTTACCAGTGATGAGTACGTAAAACAGATACCTAGTAGAGGATAGCTTTATGGTAAATTAATAATATTTTCAACAACACTGTAGACTGTTTATGATTATTTTGTCCACTTTCGTACTATTTCGAAATATGGAATGTATTACATTGTAGTACTCCTGCATACATTCTGGAATAAACTATTATTATTATCATAAAGCTACGTGCGGCGTGTTAAAAATTAAGTGTGAGGTGTTAAAAAATTATTTCTTTTTAATAACTTTGACATTATTGGAATGGCTTTTCCTTAATTCTATCGTAAATCATTGTGTAGATTAAATTTGTAGATCTTTAAAAACCGACATATAATTGACACTTAAATACTATGAGAAAGAAAATAAAAATATAAAAAAAAAAACAAGACATATTTTGTGTCCCGGATTATAGTGTAAGCACCCAATCAAAAAAGCTTGTTACCAACTAATAACTTTTTTTCCGAAAATAACTCATTTGGCCGAAGACTTCAAGTCTTCAATAATAACTTAATTGCATAATATGATTGCTGCACTTCTGAATGGAATGATATGAAAAAAAGCCATTCATTTACGGGTGGATCATAAAAAGAAGCAACAACGGTAAGAAGTAAGAACAGACGGTACAGTTAGTATTTCCCGAAGGTGTTTGATGTAATCGGTATTCCGAGAATCAAATCGCCATCGGCACGAAATCAAATTAAAATCAGATAGAATGATTATTTTTATTACTTTCGTGGGTCATTGCCATGCGTTACGTAAGATACAAGATTATGAAACGGAAATAATTGTATATCGGAATTGAATTAGCGACCGTACTAATTTAATCACCGATTTCGAGATCACGGCTAAAAGGCTCGCAAGAAGGGTGTTTTATTAGAGCACGGAGTAGCTGCATAATGCTTGTTGACTGAGCGCAGCGGTCATGTTTTAACTCAACCGTCTTGCTTTTCGTCTGTCTGGAAATTTGTTTGAAGGTTCCGTTTCCGTCGCACTAACGGTGGTTTTTTTTGTGGTTCATTAAAAAATTATTTTCAAAAATATGTAAATCGTGAAAAGAATTTTTAATGTCACGCCATAAAATTTTGTGAAATTTTTATGACGTCGTAGTTTACAGCTCGTCAATGTTTTAGTTGTTATTCAAACAGAATTTCTACTTTATAATAAAGATGAGTATGAACGATGAACACCAAGCGATGTTCGGCGGTAGGCTTAATTCAATGATTCAAATGGATATACCTATATTTTTCAGAGAAAATGTTTTATTTTTGTTTTTCATAGATACCTACACCTGGACTTTAATAATAAAATACTTGCACTCTCTGACTTCTATCAAAATAAGTGTGTTTAAATCCCAATTTTACAATATCGTTGTACCTACTGTAAAGGGAAGGTTTGATGACAAAGATTTTTTAGTGCAACCCTTTAATTCAACAAAAGCAAAGAATTCCTATTCCCATCACAATTCAATCATCTCCAAGTCCATTATTTATTCCATCGGGAAACGTTCCTTTCTGGGTGTTATTTTTATTCCATTAATCAATTCCTCGCTCGGATACCCATTTCGAGAGATCACTAAGGAACGTGATGGTCTTTCCTACAGGCGATTGTTATCTGGACAGGTAAACAGGCTCAATCACATTCAATTAGCTGTCCATGTAAACCAGAGACCATTCCCCATTCACCATCACTTATTAAAGGACGCCTTAGCTTCGCACGGCCTTTGGCTGGCCGCAGATACTTTTGTACACTGTACACAGTGTATATACACACTGTTGAGTACACCCATCTAACTTCATGCTGCTCTGGTATCGTTAAATCAAACTACCGTTCCCATGTAAACTCGCCATCACTACTATTGAGAGAGACTGGGAGATTGCGCATCACGGCATCATAAAATAAGTCAATAACAGGCGCTGGCACAAAAGCATTATTACAAAATAAGCATGTATATACCAAAAATAAACGGCTCTACATAAATAGACCAACATTGTGTTCATACCGTGTTGTGCCGCACATAGTTTATCGTAGATAAGTACCGGTTACACTGCATAAATATATTTTACAACCACCGACACTTACAAGCCTTCAAAGTATCTACCTTCTTTTCATCGCAAAACCATACCAATTTAATAAAATCTAATGCATATTTACGATAACTGGAGGACACCGAAGGAAGAATTAAAGGACGAACAATAAGCGAGCTAACATTTTTTTCTTGGAGCAGCGATATCCCTAATGCACAGAGTTGTAAATAATGTTAAAAATAAGTGTCCAGAATTTGTGCATAATGATTTGGAAAGAAATCCCTGTATTCAGTAAACTATAGCTTACAATAAATAACATAGAAAATTAAATTACACACGAAAAAATTCTACATACGATTGTTTGTTTACCTCTTACCTAAAAGAATTCAACGAGCCGGTCAGAAAGAAAATCATGATGTTGCTCATCGCTCCACGCGGCATAACATATACACCAGGGATCCAGCTTGCGAAAGAGCATGAAATTACGTATCATCATTTGATTAATTAAGATAGCGGTCGTTGGATGCAGGCAAAACAATAGAATCCCTATTGCAATATCGGTGCATCGTGTGACCCGGCATGACCCGAGAGGTGATCAAATCACAGTAGGTAATAGTGGACGGCGCGGCTAGTTGCTAGTAGCTGGTCCCGCGCTCTATCCGTACGCCTTTCTGCGTGCCTGCTCATTACTCTCCAATGCACGTCAAATTCTCTACTAATAAATAAATTATTACTTTACACGTACGTACGTCGGACAATCATACCCATCTGCAATTTCGTACATAAATAATTGCGCAAATAATAAACAGGGAATGCGATGGGATAATATCAATTCCATACATCAGGGAATAATAATTAATTAATTTCTATGACTCTTGGAATAGACACAGAAAACGATAAGCCAAACCTCACGTTTCTACCTATAACAAACAACACATGTTCAAGTTTTCAAAAAAGTTTCACGTTCACTGTTAACATCATAATGCATTCCAAGACACTATGGAATCAAAGAATAGAATAATTTTCTTTGTCACAATTTTTATTTTTGACATATTTTTTGTAAGTGTGTTTTGAACGTCCCCGTCGACGACTAAAGGATAATTATTATTCTGCCGAGGTTCTAGGAAAAATAACATGACAGACACAACAATGGATAGTGTTTGTTCCCCGGGTCACAGCTCGAGATGAGGGTCAGGCTCGGAGCCGAGAGCAAATACCAAACAATTCCCGCGGGTGCTCGGCCAAGGGTCACCAAATCATTCGCTCCGGGCTGACCGGATCATAATGATGTGTATTACATCCAAGATGCCGTGATAAACACTGAAATTGTGCCGGTTATGGTTCTAATGCATAACAAGATTGCATAAAAATTATTATCTTACCTGTTGTGCTTATTATACCCATACCTGTAACTAAGTTCAAGTTTGCGGGTAAGTAGGTACACAGTGAATCAAAACAATACACAACACACAACGTTGGCAGTGAAAACAACCTACTTAACCTGAATCATTGAATATATTATTATTTTCAGTTTTTTAGGTTATTTGTAATCATTGTCCCGTGATATTCTAGCATTCACGTGTTTACAAATATGGGCAAAATACCAACAATAAGCACAACGAACCCGAAATTCTGAATTAAAATACAAATAAGTGTCATAAAAATTCATTTTATAAACACAAACCTATTGAAATACGTGAGAGAACGTTGCTACAAAAAACGTGCATCGGTATTATAATAAGTAGCAGGCAACCACTTACAGAAGGGGACAACATTTTTGCAACATTGTAATAACCAATTCCGCCTCATGTACTCCTGCGAATGCAATCCCGAGATATCATACTTATCATACCGAACCGTGAGCCAAGTTCATTGTCACCTTGTTACCGTGATATTCTCCTGTCGTGGACCCGAGGCGTGATACAGTCATTGCGTTCTTAGATAAACCTCGAACCCTGACCCCTCGGCTATAATATTTTCATTATTCAGTCGAGATGAGCACTATCTATGGAGTTGTGCATGGTTTTATCGGTTTCCATGTATAGCTTTTTCAAAGCTTAGAAAATGATTTTATGACTTCAATGGACGTAGTTGTAAAGATACTGAAAACTTAGATAAAAAAATATTCAATGTTGAATAAAATTTAGAGGGAACTAACTCCAAAGATGAGAAGATAGATATTTATTTTGAAATGCAATCTGCTTTTATGGGGTTAAAGGGATTAAGGCATTTTGATTTTCGAATATTATTTTCTAAAAACGTGTTGATTATGATTAAATTAATTTCGAATGTGGTACACAATCAAGTACGTATTTTCCAGTTAAGGTTTCCGATCAACTAACTTCCCCATGATGGAAGCGATCAGATGAATACTGGGGTAATCGCGTAAATCTTTTTAATTGGGCTTAAAAAAAAAACAAAATTTCCTGAAGAAATGCGTGAAAATATATTTGTAAATAAATCTAGGTTATCAGTGCTCAGTAAACTGAAATTCTGAATACAAATTACCCTGTTTATAACAACTCGATAAATACCCAAATTGCCTAATCGGAAAATGATAAGATTTTGATTTTATGAACT
The DNA here is from genome assembly GCA_917563855.2 of Limnephilus lunatus. Lineage (NCBI taxonomy): Eukaryota > Metazoa > Arthropoda > Insecta > Trichoptera > Limnephilidae > Limnephilus > Limnephilus lunatus. The sequence continues at coordinate 30,679,535 of OU830594.1, read as the reverse complement.
CCTTTAATTTGGGGTCGGTCAGTCACATCCACCATACCTTACTTATTAAAGTCAACTATGAATAAGGAACTCAAGTCCAATTTTTTTTTCATTTTTATTTTTAGAGTTAGTTTTAATAGTTGTTGTCAAAATTTTAATTTTTCAAGCTCTTCCGAAAACCACTGTATGTGTGGTGAATCGTGTGACGTCATCACTCACCAAAAGTTTTTTTTTTTTCAACAGGTTTTGTCATTTTGTACGACAGTTATATGGAAGAAGCTATGAAACTATTCAATAAGTAAAAACATTATTTAGGTGGAATTATTTATTTATTATTTTATTTTTATTACATCATTAATATTAGATTATATTTTTCAATATTATTACCGGAGAGTAGTGTAAAAATTGTTTGAAATTATTATTTTTTTAGTTTCGTAATCAATATTACGGAAACCGAAGAATAGCATCTCCCACACGCACACTTCGGAGCGACCGAGTCGCGCGACACTTCAGGCCGCCGCGCAGAAAAGTCTCACAGTGAACTGCGCTGTAAACCTGTCGGTCTTTACTTTTCTGTGCAGCGGCCTGAAGTGGCGTGGGAGTCGGTCGCTCCGAAGTGTGGGTGTGGGAGATACGGCGCCGGATCAGCTGTTCGACATCCGCCATCTTGGAATTCGGAGTTCGGAGGATTGGCCGTGAAACTCGCATTACGATTATTTTGTACAGTATTTTTTGAATATTTTAAATAATAGTGATAAACTAATAGAGACCTCTATTTTTGAAACTGAATTATTTAGTCCTAAATAATGTTTCAATAAACACAACAACTAAATCTCTATATCATAGAGTTTAAAACAGTGTGTAAACGAACGAATAACATGAAATGTTGTTAATACGATGGTTTGTGCCATACATTTCAATATAATGACTCGAAAATTATGGTGAGCAGTGACGTCAACACTAAACATTCAATAATACCAACTAATAACTTGACAGTGTGTTTCAATGACACGATTAAAAATGGACTTTTTATAAAAACTCTGGTTTAATATTATTTAATAAAACTTATATTTATTTATTTATTTAAACGCCATAAAATGGCTTTTACATTAAAGTGTTACATGAGATTATAAGTATACACTATACAGAGGTACACAGGTAGGTGTCAGTATTAATTAAGAACAAAATAAGAATGTACAAGTATACAAAAATAATATCTTATCGTAAGTACAATGAGATAAAATTGAAAAGAAATACAAAATAAATATGTAGTCGTACAATAGTAAAAGAATATACTAGGGTTATATAAGACCTGACATAAAACAAAGTACCAAGTAAGCTATAAATATTGAAATTGGATGTATTGAAATACGTGTTAGTAGGTATCCAAGTAATGTTATAGCAAGTTATTGCAAAAGGTATACATTATTTTAATTCTAATCTGTTATTCACAGTTAACACAATGTATTCAGAATCAGCGTTTATTGGTCTATGTGTCTATATGGACATATTTTTTTAAGCCATAATATTTTTCACTGGAGTTCCTTATTCGGCGATGGCAGTTTAGTTAGATGTAAAATTTAAAAAGAGGTTTAAAATAAAATTATGATTTCATGAATCGCACAGATTTTCGGAACCTTTCTTTCGGTTGTATGAGCCAATTTACTGGATTTTTATAACCACATTTAAAATACCCACAAATTTTTTTATTACTTGGTCGTAATTAGTTGCTGAACATTCCAGGTTAAAAACTCAATTAAAAAAAAACTGAAATTTTAAATTTTATTTTCTAGTTGAGGAACATTATTAAAACGAGATGATAGTATCAGGGTTTCATGAATACAGGGAGGTGGCGCTCCATGTAAATGAGGGCTCATCATTATCAAATATTTTCTCCAGCAAATCAAGCCCACTAAAATTTTTCATCATTTCAACTGCATCTTTAGAAATTCTACCAAATAGTTATAACCTTTTTCTAAATTGCCTTCGAATCGTGTAAAATTTTCTTAGACTTCTCCCGCAGACATCCGGTCAGAATTTGTTCCTAATAAATTTGTAGAGGGTCTCGGCTGCACGCGAGGTTTCCGTCCGAGATGCCGGTATGATTTGAATGTTATGAGCTCGCTACCGAAAACTAGCAGCGGTTTTTCTGTTTTCCTGGTACATGCTCGTAGCAATATTGAGGCAAGTAAGTGGGGCTTGTCTATTTTTATTAATGAAATAAAACTAATGTAATTAGACCGAAGGAAGGTACAGGTTTACGTCACCATTTCATTTCGAGTCTTTTTTAAAAATATAAACCTCTAACTTTCGTTTCTTTATAAAAATAAAAACGTTCTCCCGAACTAAAAAAACAGTGTAATTAAATTTTAAGATCAAAAGTTGCCAAATCAATATTTAAAAAAAAAATGATATTGGTATGGATCGACCCCAAGACCCACAATGAATTAAATTGAATAATTTGCATTGTATTAAGCACCATGTAGGCGTACAAGCACAACATGTGCTGTAAACCGAATGTTTCAGCAGTCATGCATTATTTTAATCAGCAAGGGAAAGAAAGGAATTTTCTTATACTTAGTAAACGAATTGTTTTTTTTAATCACGAAAATATGAATAGTATAAGTTTGACAATTTTCAGTAACCGGAACAGCGTTTCTGTTTGCTCTGCAGTCTGCGGCCGGCATAGTCCAGCGGTAAGGCTCTTGACTAAACTAAACCGAAGGTCGCGGGATCGAATTCCGGCGTGGCAAATAAATTTTATTTGATGAATTTGTGTTAGTTCACAATTTATTCATTAAAAACAATAAATAGTATATCTGCGGCACGTTCCAGAGTGGAAGAAACTTATAGTATCGCCCTGATGTAAGACCACCATTCTGAATTGAAACGTTACTTGAAGTGGCATTAGCCGTGTTTGGTGACCAAATCTGAATAGCCAAGAACTTCCCCACCTTCCTCTTCCCTATCGCCTTCCCCTCCCCACTACCTTCGGCCTTGCAACATACCCCAATTGCGGATGCCATAGTCTCACTGGCTGAGACTCTTGTGCGGTATTCATATGAATAAAATAAAAAAATTCAAATACTTCAGACAGTTAAAATGAGTCCTTTTAGCAGTTCATAAAGAAATCCTTTTTTCTTTAGGTCAACGTCTGAAATACCAAGATGTCTTCATAGATGTCTAGATAACCGCACAGAACTCCATGCATTGTATTGCTTTCCTACAGTGACTGAAAGTTCCTTTAACGGGCATTCTTCGGCTAATAATATCATGTTATTTTGCTGCAAAGTGTTGTTACTCGTCCATACCGACGATTTACTGCTTATGGTATTTTCTGACAGGGGTATAATGAGCACTTGCCGCAAATATTTCACACTTCTTTTACTGCACTAATTTAATATTTATCGGCATCGCACCATATTTTTACGTAACAGCATTTCTTCCAAATAATGATAAGTATTTGTTGCGGATTTACTATTCGCAGTGAAAAGAAAATACAATTTATTTATTTAGACATATACATCTTTATAAGTTAACTTTGTTAACGGCACAACATGTGCCATTAACAAAATTAACTTATAAAGAGTACAACAAACGATACTTATAATATTATTACCATATAAATATATATATGTAAAGGAATACCTACCTAGGAAGGCATATTCATGTTCAATTCAATTATTGCTCCACATTTCAACTACTGTTCAAGTATCCTTTTCCTGCGTGTAATGAAAGAGAACAGAATAAGTCTCAAATTCTCAAAAACATAGCAATGAGAATAATACTCCGAAGAAATAGATTTTCGAAAATAAATAAAATGTTAAAGGAACTTGATTGGTTAACAGTGAAACAAATGCTGACCTTGAACACGTTGATATTTATTCACAAAATATTAAACAACATGTTACCAAAATACTTCTCAAATAAAATCGTATACAATAAGGACATTCACAGACATTACACAAGGACGTGCAAGGAAATAAGATAAAACAAAAAGGACAAAACGAATACGCAAAACAGTTTGCTATACAGAGGAATTAAGTTATTTAATGTTTTTAAGATCGACAAATAAACTTCAAATGTAGTTTCTTCGTTAACAGAGCAACACATGATTTGTTTTGTCATTAGTCATTAGTCATTAGTAGTCACCAATAAAAAAATAGACAAATTTTCTTATATGTTTACATGTACAGTATAAAATATAAAGTAGATATAGAATACAAAGCTTCGACCAAGTATACCTAGTCGAAGGTACAAAGTATAAAATTTTAAGAAAAATTAAAATAAAAAGTTAAAAGCAAGAAATAAAATAATAAAAAAGTAAAATATAGAAATATGAGACATCTTTTAAAGGTACAAAGTTTTAAATATTAAATATAAAATGTAAGAAATCCTCTTAGGAATTTATTAACTAACGGCAATTTCCGCGAAAGGATATAAAGTTGGCCAGACAAAACTTGTGTCAAATATTGCTGAGAAATGCAAAAGTTGTGCGAGGAAAAACTGGGTCTGCAATGGATTACACCACTTTATTTATGTCTGCAATGGATTAGCAGACCACTAATTATTAATGTCACACTCTTAAGCATATATGCACGTTAGAAAACTAACAATGGGTGTTTTATATGAATACCGACCGCATAGGAGTCCCCAACTTCTTTCTATAATATCCTCTATTATATATATGTATATATCTGGAGCCAGTGAGACTATAGCATCCCCATTTGGGGTATCTTGTGAGGCTGAAGCTAGTGGGGATGGGAAGGAGATGGGGAAGAGGAAGGTGGGGAAGTACCTGGCTATTCAGATCTGATCAGCAAACATGGCTAAAGCCATTTCAAGCAACGCATCAATACTGAATGGTGTCTTGCACCAGGGCGATACTGAGAGTATCTTTCATCCTGGAACGTTGCGCAAATATAGGTACTATATATTATTTTGAATTAATTAATTGCGAAATACCTACAACAAATTAATCAAATAAAATTTATTTGCGCACGTCGATTCGAATCTGCGACCTTCGGATTGTGAGTAGAGAGTCTTACCTCGGGACCACGGGGGTAAGACACTCGATTATTTGGAAGGTTTTACTGTATTTTGTCATAAAAATTAATTTAATTTGATCAAATTGAACCTTAGATCTAAGAATCGTATTATCCACTTTATTTAAAATACTGAAAAAAACCGTCAAGTTCTTCTTTCGATCGCTCCTTCGAGTGTGTATTATTTATCTAGATTATTCGAGGCGTTCACTTAAGTTCGTAGTGTCACACTTTTTTTGTTTATCAGGCAAACTTACGTGAGGACAAATTCCTTAAATAATGGCAACTGATGTATGCGAAGAAAATTTACATGACGCGTGATGTACCTAATCTTTTATTTCTTCTTTTAATGGCGAAATAGCTTTAAAATAACAATGAGGCATTGTTAAAAAATCAAGAGATCTCTTACTGTTATGCAAACATCTAATGTCAAAGAAGAATCGGTTCATTACTTTATTTGTACAGCACAGGTATATTTACCTGACGAATGTGAGGATATTTGAGCAACAAAAGGAGAAAAGGGTAAATATTTAACTATTCGTAACTACGCATTTTGAGTATACGTGTCTTGGATAAAATAATTTAGAGGATGCAGATCAACGAAGCAGAGTAATATAAAACGCGACTATCAACGACACCACTTTTGCAGATACTTTTTGAGACCCCGTCCAGATTAGGAAGCAAGATGGCTACTTTCCTAAAAAGACATACGCGGTCGATAGCATAGAACGTTGACTAAGGAAAGCACGTTTAAAAAAAAATAACAATTCATACAATTTCTTAAGTTAATTTTCACGTTGTTTACGTTCTATTAAAGTTCACCGCACCGCAATTCTCCAGCATAGTGGATTTCATAAAAAGATTTTGCATTTCAAGCAAAAAGCTGACGGATACTATTCGTTAAAATACTTCGTTTTAAGTCACTTTATTGATATATATGTATATATATTCACTGTTTACCGGTTTCGGTACCTCCGTACCATCATCAAAACTATTATAAAAATAATGCTATCAAATACAGAAGTCACACTCCCACTTCCCACCTCCACCTCCCTCCCACAAATGACGCACTGTCCCAACTGTCCCACTCTAGTATACTGTCCCTTTCTTTCTTGACAATATGTATATATATATGTGTACTTCTGTATTTGATAACATTATTTTTATAACAGTGAAAAGATATTAATAAAGTGACTTAAAACCAAGTATTTTCTTTTAATTTATTTGATAATAAATAATGGATTTTCCCAATATTGCCACTTATAAAATAAACTAAACATAAATTAATTAGACCAATTTGTACAATATCATGCACCATGTAACCATATTAAGCACAAAATGCACCATACATCGATTTTTTTCAACAGTCGTCAAATTTACCGTAGCAAGGGAAAGAAATCTCTCAACTTAAAATCACCTAACGAAAAAAAGGCTTCACAACATACCCCAATTGGGGATGCCGTAGTTTCACTAGCTCCTGGTTGGGAGCATTTGTGGCTGCAGTGCGGTGTTCACGTAAAAGAGTATCTTCTTAAGTTTTTCCATCACTCATCCACAAACCGGTATTATATCTTCTCTTTGAATGTATGTCACAATGCAACAATTAGCAATAATTACTTAAGGTTCTCTCAAATATTTGCGCCGTATTCCTTTACAATTTAACAAAACCAATCAGTATCTATGTTTCTTGAACTTATGAGAGCTGACAAGTGTTCCAAGCCAAGCACGAGGTCTTAAAAATGTTTTCCGTTCATCACAATATTAATAATAATTTATTTAAAATGTGAGATAACGCACAAAACTATCAACGGAACGAACTCGATGGAATTTTGCTAATGGTATCCCAAAATGGAGAATTTATGAGGCTAACGGGGGTGTTACAGGGAAAAAATAAGAGCAGGTGGATACCTAAATATCTTTTTCAAACAAAAATTATCCAAAATCTCTGATTCACGTTTTAGAAACTAGTAAACATATTTGGTTTTGTAACAATTGTTTGACTTCTTATTTGTTCGGTTCGTGGCAACAGATAAATATTGCCACCGGACAGGTAAATAGATAGAAGTTTGTTACGGGCGCGTCTGGTGTGCTCAAAGTAAGGTCAATTTGAGCTTACTTCGGGTGAAGATTAGTCAAACACATTAATAAAAACAATCTATTTCTTTTCAGAACACATTATTATTAATTACTACGATTACCTTATTGAATTTTGAACCTCATTGTAATATTTTTTTTAATCTGAGTTCGAGTCTTATTCCATTTTTCAATGATTTAATCTATATGTATATACATATATTTAATAAAAATATGCTTGCTTGGGGATATATACGTATATGAGTTATGAGTATAAAGCATAGGAAATGTTTGAAACATTCAAAATACCTCACTCCACCCCAGCGAAGGTTCCTGGGTTATTAATGCCACATGACAATACATCTGAAAAGATTTTTAATCATTACAAAAACTCTTGTGAAACTGTCAAAAATGATACAATTTGAGAATGACATTTTGCAAAACAATGTTATTTAATCAAAATTAAATTTTCGAAACTCTTTAAATTAATGATTTTATTTTATGTACTCACCTTGTACTTTGAATCGAGCCAAGTATTATAGATATTTTAAATAGGTGCCTATGTCAGGTACTAAATTTGATTGACCGATTTTCGAATAAACTATTAATGAATTTTTACCAATAGTTTGTTTTCGGTGTATGTACGCACTACGCATGACCAAATTGAATTGAATTGAATTGATTTTTCATTTATAAATCTAATAACAGTCGGGAGTGCGTGAAGGGAAGGGGACATGGGGGAAAGGGGTGGTGGAAGGGGAACGGGGAAGAATAGGAAAGGACACGCAGGGAGAAACAATTTTCTAAGCATGCCGGGAACTCGCTAGTATTAGATACTATAAATTTCAATGGCTCTCTGGGGGCCTAGGAGACTGAATGTCTTTTGTGAATTAACACACATTTGAGAAGCACAGATCATACTTCTAGGAATATAATCTCTAGCTGATATAATTAATCCATTTTAAACTTTTGGACAAAAAGCGCATACCGTAGATTTCATAAGAAATTACAACTGCATACGATTTTAATAATTCTGATTGTGAAATTTAATTGGTAAGTATCTACTGACTGATGACTATGACTTCGCAGCATAATAATTACGTGGGCAGTAGGAACTAGGAACTTTGACACACATAGGACCTTGGTAGTTTCATAGATTAAATTAAATTAGCGTGACTGATTTCAACACATAAAACCATTTCAGTTTTTATAATGTTTATTTTTGCATTATCTTGAAAGATTCTTATCTAGGGAAAACGGAGAAGTCGTTATTTAAAAAAAGGGCATTATTACTTAAATTTGTACCTATGCACTTGTTACAATAACATGACTATAATAACATGAAATATAATACATCGTTATAAAATAAACCATAGGTACTACTTTTATTTATAGAATATTGGTAGATTGGCTGAATTCCGTTTATAGGAAGGTTTTATTTATGTGAATCAAGAGTATACTGATAATTGCAAACAAGTAGAGTTAGATATAGGTAAGTAATTATTATTTATAATTTTCTATTCTCTTTCCAAGACATTCGACGACCAGTTGCGCTGTCGCAGTCTATCCTCGCACAATTTGTTAATTTAAATTCCTTTGGCTTTTCACGGAGCGACCAACGGAAAAATAAGATATTGAAGTAAAACTTCTTTAACACCATTGTGATTTGAAACTGGATGAAATGAAAAATAGCGACACTAAAAAAAACAAACACATACATCTCTAGGATTAAGCCTGCGAGAGAATGAGATATTATAAACGGCCTCCTCTTTGTGCGGTGCTTCGTAGCCTCCCGACTCCTTTTTTATATGAATACCGCAAAATAGTCCCGAACTGCTCCCGTCTGGAGCCAGTGAGACTGTGGCATCCCCAGTTGGGGATCTTGTGAGGTTGAAGGTAGTGGTGAGGGGAAGGAGATGGAGAACAAACAAGAAGGTGGAGAAGTACCTGGTCATTCAGATCTGGTCACCAAAAATGGCTAAAGCCATTTCAAGCGACGTTTCAATTCTGAATGGTGGTCTTATACCAGGGCGATACTGAGAATATATTCCACCCTGAATATATTGGAACATGCCGCAAATATACTATATATTTTTTTAAATTAATTGATTGAGAAATACCACAAAATTAATCAAATAAAATTTATTCGGCTCGAACCCGCGACCTTTAAGAAAATTAATTAATTAATTACTTTAGTTTTCTGAATGTTTCACTTCTACCGCATGTGAATTGCACACTACGTTTTTTTGTTATTGGTTGTTTTCCTTGATTCCTAAACAAAACTAGGAGGAAGACATGGCACGACCAATTGAATCAGATACTTGAGTCGGGCCATGTGAAAAGTCGGAATAATAGAAGAGCACGTATGAGACGGTGTATGAATGTGAGCGAGGCAAGGAGTGGTATGGTTAGTTAGTTAGTCATCTAACCTTGGATAATAAGATAATCTTGTAATTTACTCTTTCTGCTTCTTATTGAACTAAGATGTACGAAATAATAATATGTACTTTAAATTACAAACGTTATTTTATTGAAACGATGAGCAGAAGTGGATCTAATGGTGTTAAAACAAATGACAGTGCTGTGCAAACTGCGACGTGCAGTTATGGGTAACTCCTATCATTAGCGGCGACTGCGAATCAGGGCACCACGTTTCTAGGAGAGAGCCGCTTACATTTTAATTCAATTAATCTATTCTATAGATGGCATGCCACAGACTGCAAAATTATTTATAGGTTCACGGTAAAAGAAGGCAACTAAATATTATACTAGCAGCAATTTAGCTTGAATAGCGTGAAAAATAGTTTAGATAACACACAAACATGTTCACAGCTTTAAAGTAATAGTATTCTTATCATTATTCTGTAGAACAGTAATAAATTTTGTAGGAGGAGGTGAACTTGACATTTTTATGAATGGAAAAACGTGTTTCGCGAAGTCGATGAACTTTGAATAAAACATACAAAAACGTCTCCGCCGTAAAAATATCGTTAAAAACGAGTTTGTGCAACTGCATTAAACGGCAAATTTTATAGGGGTCATTTAATTCGATTTTGGACCAAATTAAATGGATGCAAGTAATATCGCTATGTCGATATATACATATATGATATAATTAGTGTTAGGTAGGTACATATTATATAAAGATTCATATAAAGTTTTCATAAGAAAAACTTTCTTTTTATACTTTTTTTTAAGGTTATTCCCATCAGTGAAATATTTCATATTAGAATAAGTTAACAATAATAATCTAAACGAAAATGTGAAAGAGAACAAGACACAGAAAAACACAAAAATCAATGGTCGCAACTGGGACTCGAACCCAGCTTTGACAGAAGGTGGCAATAGCGAAATTGGTTAACGCACTCATCCCGGTTAAACGGAGAGGTCTGGGTTCGAGTCCCAGTTGCGACCATTGCTTTTTCTGTTTTTCTGTGTCTTGTTCTCTTTCATATTTTCGTTTAGATTATTATTGTTAACTTATTCTAATATAATTCATGTAAAGATTCAGAAAGTACATATTCAAGTTTGATACGCAAGTCAGAAATAACACGTAGCTAAGAGTTTTACTGTAGAGATATCGGTGTCAATAATATTATAATGCTCGTACAGAGTACCATAATTTTCAAGACCAATATTACACTGCAGGGAGTAGAAAGTCGTGTTGACTTGCGGCTTTGGTGAAATTCTTGTTTATCAATAAATGGTGTTAATTAACGGCTTCCGTTCAAGGACTTGTACCGTTTTTCAACTGGGCCTGCTTCTCCTAAATGTCTTGAGGAGTTTAGGAATCCAGCAGACATATGCATATCACGGCGCTGCTCGTATGTCGTCGGGCAAGTTTTTTTAGCCACGTATAAAACCAAAATTGATATTAATGATAAACAGGATTCCGTTTGCCGGCGAGAAGAAGTTCGGTCGCCTCTCGAGAGAGTCTGACCCCATTAGCTTCTATTATATTGGTCGGCTCTCTTGAGCTGACTTGTAGGAAACAAGCAGAAGATAAGCGAACCGAGAGACGGTCGCCAGTTCGTGTTCCGGTAGTCGCTAAGCCACTCGGTGTGGTTCTCTCTTATCTCGAACCCTCTAACGTTTGTTAAAAAATGAAGAAACCCATCTAAAACAAAGTGATAGTAAAGGCGTGTACAAAATGCCGTTCAAAAAGCGTCGAAGTTTGATCCAGTTTTGCTTGGTGCTAGTGACAGGCGTGTTTTTAGTTTCCTCCATGCCGGTGCAACGCAATGGGACCAATTTTGTAGAATTTTGTGATAAGTGTATCAGTGAACAGAACTCGTCCCATTACGGGATCGAGGGTAGTTTAGTGATTGATGAGTTGAATAATAATGATAATAACAGTGAAGATTGGAACGGAGACGACGAGGAAGATGACGTGGGTGAAGAAGGGGACTATTTCGAGGGGGATATAATTCTCGGTGATGAACACATTCTCAACACGACGGTGAGACGAATTGCTATTCATTAATCTTTTGGCACCTTTGTCTGGTTACCTGGAAGGGGACGGGAGATGAGAGATGAGGAATGCATAGAGATAGAGGTGAAGGTGGATGGTCGAGGCACAAGGCACAACACGCCCCGGCTAATGTTCCAATAATAGCCCTTCTATGGACGAGGCTTGTTTTATTGGCTCTGGATTGTGAAGTACCCTTGCGGTGGGATCAAATGTCATTAATACCGATTGTGCTATCATGATCACGATCATTAATCATTTATTTAAAGTGCTTAACGTTAAAACTGAGACTAAAATATTTTGTCTTGACTGAAATGCAACAATCTAACTTTACAATATACATACACTGATAATAACACATTTTGATCATATTGTGATCAAAATGTGTACTAGAATCTAAAAAAACTTTTACTCTACGAGCCCTCTGAAAAAAAGATGAATTTAAATTTTCAAAAAGTGAATTTAAATTTAAAAAAACATGGCCCATTTAAATATGAATTTATTGCCTGAAAAGCCCGAAGGAATTACTTATTTATTTATTTTATTTATTTATTATAGATACAAAAGAAAGTACAAATAACATATTTGGAAGCTTTGCCTGTTCAACTAGGAAAGTTTCCCGTTCCAGGACAGACAAATTGACAGGTTTAGTTCATATTATTCCAAGAAATGTACATAAATACATAACAAAAAAAAAAAAAAAATTTTCTCTGAAAGTAAGTTATGTAGTAAATAAAATGTATATATAACATATATATGTACATACATTTTTTTGACAATATAGAAAAAGTAATTTGGTAGCATATATAATAATCGGTTTTACCGAATTAACCTGGTAACATATAATATATTCAGATTTACAGAGTATGAGATGTAGGTAAGTTAGTAGTAGTAATAACTCCATGGTAGCATTGATAAGTGTAAACCAGGTACCTGATAACAAGATGGAATAATTACAATAAGATTTACAACAAAGATATGAAGTTATGTTAGATTATGTGTTTAGAAGTGTGAACTTTTAATGGATAGTACACTTATAGGAGAAATGTATAAAATGTAATAATATATATGATTTTTTTTTTAAGCGTTGTAACTACAGTATCTATGTAATAAATTATGTGCAAACATGATTATTTTCACTGATTTAAAACAAGTTTGCAGAACATATTATATTGTACGACAATACGAATACACACCGCGCTCATGTCACAAAAAAAACCTATAAATATAGATAGAAATACAAACTAAGAAACAGAAACAATGAATATAAATAAATAGTACCTGATTTAGTGCTACTTTGGTGAAATTGGTGCATTACTTCGTACTCATGGATGCATTGTTTTTAAAAAGGATGCATTGTTTTTACAAAGATAACCATTATAAAATTAAGTGACTAAACTTGTTGAAAATAAATTATCTTTTACCCTAAACACATTCCACGATAACTCCTTTTCATTTATAACAACTCGTAACCAACAAAATATATTTCCCATACGCTTGTTTGGCCATTTCAAAATTAGATAAAATAAAATCAAAAGACCCGCGAATTTTTAATTGGTTTCAAAACTTATATATGGAAATATTTTTTGTAGACACCCGAGTATATTTTTGTAGATCAAGTAGACGAAGGTCGAAATCCGACGCAGTTCCAAAATGGTTGAAATAATATTATATAGGTACACTTACTTATATTTTTTTATACAGTTTGGAAGATTCTACAGATGGCTGAGTTAGATACAGTAAAAATGTTGTTTCTCGTTTTATTTTGATGGGATTTGTTTTGAAAGCATGTGCATCGAGCTATTTATTGCTGACAGCGACTCTTTATAAAAAGGTTTTTTTACTTTTGATTTTTGTTGTCGTTTTGTTATATGATTTGGGTCCTGAATGATTAGTAAGCTTTTATCGATTTTTTTTCATTATGCTCTCTACTTTTTTTCGTGTGATCATACTGATCATTTTCACTTCTTTGGTTTTTAGAGATTCTAAAGAAATATCTTTATTTGGGCTTTCACTGAACATTCATAAAAAGTAATTTAATTTTCAGATGTTAATTAATATCAGCTAATAGCTGAGATGATGTTTTTTTATTTGCTTCCATTTTTCTTCTTTCTGCGTCCATTATTTCGCATCTTTAAGTTATGTTGACTTTAATGGTTAACAAGTTGAATAGGTCGTAAAGACCGTAATATTTTTTGGTAAACCTTAAAAAAATATATTATAACTAGCTTTTACCAGCGGCAATAGGGAGATATTATTGTACAAAGAATTTTCCCATGGGAATAAAATGTTTTCCGGGATAAAAAGTGGACTTCAACTATCCCTATGCAAAAAATCACGTCGATCGGTCGCTTCTTTGCGACGACGCGCGACGTGAAGGAATACATGTACAATATAAGTTGGTATAAATATATCTGCAATAATTATGGGAAGGTAGGTATAGATACTCTCTGTATCGCCCTGGTGTAAGACCACCATTCAGAATTGAAAAAAAAATATATCCCAAGTAATATTATAAATGCGAAAGTATGTTTATTTGTTTGTCCTTCTTTCACGTCGCAACTAAGCGATCTATTGACGTGATCAGTGGCGGCCCGTTTTCAGTGAGCTAGGGTGCTAAGTTTGAAAAATTCGACACTGTTGATGTTGTAGCTGAAAAAGAATTTTATGTTTTCAAAATTAAAATTGTTTGTATTTTGTAGTTTTCAGTTGGTGGAGGCGCGCATCCCCAAACTCAAAGAATCCTGAAAATGTACATACCTACAAAAAATTTAATTTTGGAAAAAAAAAATTCGGCTTCGACAATATCAATATTGTCGTATTCTTCAATCTTAGCACTCTATCTCACTGAAAACCCATGGACCGCCAAGTATATAATTTATATGGATATTTACCTTTTCATTATTCTAAACTCGAAGTTTTGTGAAAAATCATCTGTCAAGAAAGAGTTATGGGCGATATTACTCAGATGCTTTCTGCCCATCAAAATATCGTTATCATAATTTATTGCAATATCCTTAACAAGCCTTCGTTTTCTCACATTGTTTCACCTCCGCTATTGACTTAACTGGTAAGTGTCCAAGTCAGTTTTAAAAATAACATAAATCTTAACACCTGTACGAATTGGCTTGTTCACACGAGGCCAGTGTTTAGTAATCAGTAAACTGATTTAGTAGGGAGCAACTAAATCATTTAGAAAATTTCAAGGCACTGTCTGCGTGATAACAGTAGGTTTTGGCGATAAGACGTAAGTAACCGTTTAGCCACTTAGTAACCATTAAATCGCCCCACTAAACGCTGGCTTCATGTAAACAGGCCATTAGAGAAAAAAATGCTCCTCCGGATAATTTTTTTTTAGTATGACAAATCGCTTTAGGAAATCAATTAATTACGACTCGTTTGTTCATGAACCGTAATTCTTTTAGACGTTAGGTCACAGGTCACAGGTCACACAGGAATATATTATATTAATTCATTATTCTAGCGGCGGCTCGTGGTGTAGACAGAACACAAAGTTGTCTAGTCCTTAAGTAAATAAATAAAACATAACAATAACAATTAATTAAAATATTTTATCATCAAATGACGCAAAATCAAATGGTAGCGAACATACCGTGTTACTTAACGATTTGTCGTTCCTTTTAAATTGACCTTCGCAAAAAATAATAAATTCTTAGTAGAAAAGCGGTTACCGTGAATTTAGTTCGATGTAGCGGAATTATGAAATTAACAAAAAGGAAAGAATTACACACACAATTTTTTTTAAATTTTATTTTCTCCTGGCCTAGTGTTTGAGAGCTCGTGAGCAGATGATCAAAATTCCGGGCACATTTGAGATATATATACTCGTATGGTCGATTCCGCTTAATTGGTACACCGGTTTATTTGGAACAATTAGTTATTTGGGACAAAATCCAAGGAGCAGAAACCAAACAAAGAAACTAATGCTAATTTACTTCAGTTATCTGGGACACCAATTTGTATGATTGGGAAAAATTCTAATTTGTAGTCCATGCAAAACGTGCTTCAGTAAACGAAATTTAACAACAATTAATTAAGTCCCAAGAAAATACTTAATACTTTCAAATATAATTGATTAGTTGAATAAAATTAAGATAGGTACAGCCATTTAACGCAAGTCTTCATCGGCTCGCTGAGTTTAAATGTGCCAAAATCTACCATATCGCGTCATCAACGAAAAGAAAATCAACGATGCTGGATAAGCACTTTTGAAGCGGAAAATGAAAGAGGACATCCAAATAATATTTATTTATATGTTCTGTATTAGCGCCGTCCGAGTATACATTTAGGCACAATCAAGTTTTAAAAATAATTCACCAAAGTTTGGTAATTAAACATAACTTGATTGACTGCCGTAATGTACCATATTATGAATATGAACCAAATTCATTTTTAGAAAATGAATTTTATAAAATTTATTATGATAAAACTATTCTGACAGACAGAACAATTAGTCATAATAGACCCGATATAGTTTTACATGACAAAATTAAGAAAATAACTTATATCATTGATGTCGCTATTCCAAATTCTTGTAATATTCAGAAAACTGTTTCTGAAAAAATAAGAAAATATACAGATTTAGGAAATGAAATTAAAAGAATTTGGCATTCTCAGACTATAAAAATATTACCATTTGTTATTTCGGCTACTGGCATTATACCTAGCTCTCTCATTCAAAATTTAGGCGTATTAGATTTGTCAAAAAATTTGTACATAAAAATGCAAAAGTCGGTCATTTTAAATACATGTAGGATTACGAAAGATTTTTTAAATATTTATATTGAGGGATCAGTAGGATTTATCGGACCAGTTAGGATTTCATCAGAGCCGAACCCTCTGATATGAAAATATCTGGAGTCGGTGAAATATTTTCCCATTATGTTTCTGGTGGATTGACGTATTGTTCTTGTATTGTTTTATTCTTATATAGTGCACTTAAATTGCGTTCATTTACTAGATATTCATTTGTGGAAAAGTGTGTGGAAGGGTTTAGTCTTTCATTTGGGAAAGATTCAACCCGGACATAAAATCTGGAGCACCGTAATATAAAGATTATTAATGTACACAATAAATAAAAATAAACGGAAGTCTACATTCATATTCTAGCTTAAAAATGTTGTCACTCTCTTTTTTCACATTGGAGCTATTGGCGCCCGGCGATGATATTTGTATCTAATTAGTTATAGGAAGTAAGAACTGTGAACTGCATTCAGTAAAATGAAATCCCTCTTCTGAAATGACAATATCAATTTAAAACTTAGGCAAAGAATGTTAGAATGTTAGGTGTAATCGGTCTTGCGGTATGGATATGAGACATGGACTTTGAAAGTAAATACTATGAACACTATGAACAGGTTAGAAGTTTTTGAAATGTGGCTTCACCGGAGAATGCTCAAAGTCCCATGGACCGACATGATCACCAACTCAGAAATTCTCAGGCGGGCTAGAGAACTAGAGGCTAGAGAACTGTTCACATTAGTAAAAGTCAGGAAAATTTCATATCTGGTTCATATTTCTAAACTTTTCAAACTAGCTCATCAACCGAATGCTAAAAAATCAATTATTTCATATTACAAAAAATATAAAAATATCTTAACAACTTTAATTCGAAAAACGAAAAATAGCTACTACTCCCAAATAATTATAGAGGCCAAAAATAATAATAAAAAAATTTGGACTACAATAAACGAAATAATAAATAAAAATAAAAAGAAAAATGGTATATCCGAAATCTCAGATGGGAAAAAAACGTATAATGTCCAACTCGAAACTAAAAAATGCTGTAATATCTTAAACAACTATTTTGTAAATGTTGGAAAAAATCTGGCTAACGCTATAAAAACATGTCCCAACAATAATAAAAATAATCCCCGCACTACCCAAGAATCCCAACACCAATATAATAATTTCAACAAAATAACAGAAACTGATGTTGGAAAAATAATCGATGATTTAAAGGGGGGCTCTGCTCCCGGTTACGACAACATAGATGTAAACATATTAAAAACAATGAAACAATATCTAACTTGCCCATTAACTCATATAATAAATACAAGCCTTATAAAAGGTGTATTTCCAAACAATTATAAAAGAACAATAATAACACCGATATATAAAGCAGACTGCCCTAAAGACCCACAAAATTACCGCCCTATATCCCTTTTATCAAATATATCAAAAATATTCGAAAAAATTGTAAAAAACCAAATCTGGGCCTTCTTAGAACAACATCAAATTATAAATTCTAAACAGTATGGTTTCAAAAAAAACACCAGCACCCAAGATGCCATTGCGAAAATAACAAATTATATATACACCGCCCTAGATTCAAATGAAAAATGCATTGGAATATTTATTGACCTTAAAAAAGCATTTGATAGTATATCTCATACTAACTTAATAAAAAAAATCAAATCAATTGGAATAAATGGAATGGTGTTATCCTGGATTGTAAGCTTTCTGGAAAATAGAACACAACAAGTAAAATTATTAAATGAACTAAGTGATTCTCAAAGTAGTAACTTCTCAATACCACAAGGCACAGTTCTAGGACCACTTTTGTTCATATTATATGTAAATGATATATTTGAAGTTGCTAAATACGGGGAAATAATATCATATGCAGATGACACAGTGCTTCTTCTAAAAGCAAACACGTGGTTAGAACTGAATAAAAAGGCTAACACGGACATAAACGAATTAAAAACATGGTTTGACAATAACCTACTAACGTTAAACTCTAAAAAAACACATTATATACCATTTTTCATAAAAAAACCAAACACGCCGCATGAAATTAACATAAGGATCCACTCTGCCCCAAACACTCAACAACACCACTGTAACTTACTGTGTACTCATATTGAAATGAAAACTTCAACCAAATATCTAGGAATTACTATTGACCAATGTCTAAAATGGATACCGCATATAACCAATCTTAAAAACAGAGTACGAAAATTGACCTATATTTTTAGCTGTTTGAGACACATTCTAAATAAAGAACTACTGAGAATGACGTACTTCGCTTTCTGTCAATCCATAATCCAATATGGTATAATAGGATGGGGTGGCGCCTATAAAACTCACACACAATCTCTTTACATTGCGCAAAAACTAATAATTAAAATAATATTAAAAAAATCATTTTTATATCCATCAGAACTCATATTCAAAGAATTTAAAGTCAGAAAATTAAATACTCTTTTTCTGTATCACTCAACCTTACAAGTCTACAAAGAGGATATCCTAAACAAAACTATACCTTTCAAAAACACAGCAAATCTCAGGCAAAAATACATGTTACCAATTCCCATTTGTAAAAAAACTTTAGGCCAACAAAACTACAAATACTTGGGAACAAATTTCTTTAATAAATTACCAGAAAATATAAAATCCCATTGTGACAGTTTCAAAAATTTCAAAACACAATTAAAAAAATATACTGAAAACCTTAACTAAAGAAAAAAATAATAATAATAATAAAAATTTATATATTTATATAAACATACATTTATCTTATTATTTACATAAACTAAATTTCAAAGTACTAAATATAAATAAAAACAACAATATAAAAAAATAAAAAAATAACCAAACAAATAATACTTCCTCCCGTACACACAAGCATTTGCTTATTATGGGAGAATAATTTAAAAATATATATTATATAATTGTAATAATTATAATTGCATTAAGCTTTTATATACTTTCATTTTATTTATGTATCTATTGTATTGTACCGAAAGAAAAATTTTTCAATAAAAAAAAAAAAAAAAAAAAAAAAAAAAAAAAAAATATGCTTCGAGGAGAGAAATATCACTTGCTCCAATTAATATTAAAAGATAGAGGGTTTCCGAGGGCCTGGTACGAGACAAATGTCTTGGCTGCGAAATGTACGAGAGTGGACCGGTATTAGAAGTATGGAGGAGCTATTCCAGGCAGCACAAGATAGAAATACATTTACCAGAGTGATTGCCAACGTCGGGGGGACCTGATAGGGCACACAAAGAAGAAGATGAAACTAGGAAGTAGTGATTTATTCTTTGTCAATTAGTGATTTTTAAAAACACGCTCGAGAGAACTTGAATAAATAATTTAATACACAAATGGAATTTTTTTTTTTTACTTTCCTCGAATTTGGCTTTTTTGGGATAAAATTTTTGGGCCCCGGTGTGTCCCAATCAAGCGAAACCAATTAATGAAATAGGTTAGATCACCAATGATCTGCTATAATTTCATTTAAAAAAAAAAAACACATAGATATAGCGTAAAAACTGCGCCGTGATAATTATGACTATTAGATTAGTAAAATTGGTTTTTAAATAGGTACACATGAAATAATAAATAGTGTTATATTTCGTAAAAAAATCGTACAAAAAATGCCTTCGATGAATAACCATATCTGCACAGTTCGTGAAACGTTAGTTGTATTGTACTGCATTCCTTCCGAATTTAAAATATTGTTTATATTTCCTCCAAGTTCAAAACAGTGATTTTTTAAAGAAAAAAACTATTTCCAGGAGTACTTGGAGGACAACCACATGTATAAAAACCTGGTGCTCTCGCAGAGTCAGCTCTGGCCCGACAAGGTGGTGTTCTACAACTTCAGCCCGGAGTTCAACTCCGCCCAACGGAGGGTGGTGGACGATGCGATGGCGGACCTGCACAACGTCAGCTGCGTCAGGTTCGTGGCCAGGTCCTACCAGCCCACGTATCTGTACTTCAGGAACAAGAAAAAGGCGTAAGAAATTTTATTTTTATTTAAAAGAAGATGATATTGACACCACGATTTATGGATGTTTTGACATTATTGACGTTCGTACTGAAAAGAGATTAAATTCTCACAGGTACCAAATAAATATACCTAATTTTAATAAATTAAATTTACTTGGACACGTTTGAGAGGCGTTGTGTGTACCGCCATCCCTGGATATCGGATAACCAATATCTCTGCCGCAGGTCATCCCTGGTTGTTCGCAACATTCGGTTACTTAGCCAGGGTGCCCGATTTCAGGGGTGAGATTATCCGGGTGTTGTCGGCGAACGATTCTGCCAATCATCTGCGTGACGGGACGGACCGGGAGAGAGTGATTAAGAGAAACTTTGAACTCTTCAGAACATCACGGACTCTCTCAGAACATCACGCGTCATCTTGTACCGCAGTAGTAGGGATGGATTCCTACGTCCATACATTCATTCGTAGCTCCTGGACACACTAATCCCCAGGTTCCTACCCGCCCCTCAAACCTTTTTCCTTCCCAGAACTTCCTCTCCTTCCTTTCTTAAGCCGCCGCATCCCGAATATGATATATCTCTCTTAAACATTTGAAGTTTTTAAGCTCTTTAAAATTATTATTTTTAATTGATAAACTAACGTTTAAACAAGATTTTTATGCATAGCACAAAGGGTAGATAACAAATATTATAATCAATAATTATCAGCCTGAAACACTCATCTACATTGAAAAAATCTTCCGAGAAAAGATACTGGCCGCCAACGGGAATTGAACCCGTGACCATCTGATTGCCGGTCAGCAGCTCTGACCACTGAGCTATGGCGGCGTATCTAATACCCGCCAAATAATTCAATATATACTAGTGTTTCATTCGACAATTACTTATTATTACATTTTTCCAACTGAAAACAACCAACTTTATTTTTGTGAGAGAGGTATTTTTAATACTAAATCTCCCGCTAGGTGGCGTCGAGACTAATTATGTCTGCATTTTTTGCTGAAATACTTTAACTTGTCAAATATTAATTATTATTTTTAATTGATAAACTAACGTTTAAACAAGATTTTTATGCATAGCACAAAGGGTATATAACAAATATTATAATCAATAATTATCAGCCTGAAACACTCATCTACATTGAAAAAATCTTCCGAGAAAAGATACTGGCCGCCAACGGGAATTGAACCCGTGACCATCTGATTGCCGGACAGCAGCTCTGACCACTGAGCTATGGCGGCTTATCTAATACCCGCCAAATAATTCAATATATTCTAGTGTTTCGGCCAGTTGGCGTTTCAGGCTGATAATTATTGATTATAATATTTGTTATCTACTCTTTAAAATTAATATATTTTATTTTTGAAGATAATATCTAGACGTTCCCCACGCTGAAACGCAAATTATATGAAATTCTCTCTTTAGAAAAATATCGCAAAGGATGCTCCGAAAATTATTATGAACTCGTTTTTTTCACTTATTTTAGAAGTTATATGTATGAAAAATTTACAGTGTTTCTTTAGATGCTATTTTAGATGTTCCCCACGAGATTTTTGCTCTATCACATCACTCCACCTTCTTCTTTTTGAGCGGGCATACGGCGCCTTAAAACGATCTTAAAAAGCATCCCCAAATACGAGATAGGCCCTGAGAGTAGTTATTTTCCTCGGGGCCTTCTGTGTGGAGCTATGGGGTCGTCCATTAATCACGTGATGTTTTCTTAGCAACTTTTTGACCCCCCTCCCCCCTCCCCCCTGGTGATATGTGGTGAGGTTTTAGGCTAACCCCCCCCCCCCCCCCCCAAATGGCGTGTATTTTTTTTGTACAAAGTATAGGACGTTCAGGAACTTTTTTTGTACAAGTATAGGACCTTTAGAACTCGTGCGGTCAATGAAAAATAAATACACGTGATATCTCATTTTACCCCCCCCCCCCCCCCCCCCCGAAGTGAAACCTTCAGAAAACTAAAGTAGAAAAGAGTGGGGAGGCTACGAGGCAACTCACAAAGAGGAGACCGATTATTCTATCTCATTCTCTCGCAGGCTAAATCCTATAGATGTATGTATTTGTATCCTTTTAGCGTCGCTTTTTCGTTTCATTGAGTTTCAAATCAAAACGGTGTTAATGAAATTTTCACTTTAAAACCCCTATTATTTCCCTATATTACATATGAGGCGTGTTGAAACAAAGACAGCAGTCTCCACTTCTTTTCATTTCGAGTAAAACGCAATAAATGTTTTTTTTTGTATTTTTCCAATACCGTAACTATAAAGTATAGTTTTTGTTAATAAATGTTTCCATAAGAAACACTGTGTGTACATTTTATTGCGATTTATTGGTAGATTATTGCGTTATTTTCAATTAATAGATGGAGATTGCCGCTTTTGTTCTGGAAGGTTGGAGACTGCCGGTTTTGTTCCAAACTCGTGTGGATATTGCTGGTTTTGTTCCGAACTGAAAAGGGCATTTTTTTAGGTTACAGTAAAATTCGGAAATCAGTAATAAGTATCATTTTACTTATTTATTTGGAAAGACATATTTTACAACACAGACCATTTTACATAATATTATGATGTACCTAATAATGAATTACACAAAACAAACAAAATAGTGACGAATAAAAGACACATACAAATATAATCCTGACATCATTAAAATATAATAATTTTTTGGTTTTTCGGAAATATTTTCTAATGAATTAAATTTTCAATAAAGAAAAATATAAAATTAACTTAAAGTAATTATTAATTAAGTATAAAATAATATGGAAAAATGGTACCAATAAAGAGCAAAAAAATAAAATAGTATCTTATCAAGTAATTATTAATTAAGTATAAAATAATATGGAAAAATGGTACCAATAAAGAGCAAAAAAATAATAATGTCTTGATAGTTAAAGCCAATAAAGGTATCTTGATATTTTTTTTTTTTTTTGCATTTTTTGTAAAAAATATCATGAAAGTTTTTTAGGTCCGACATTTTGATTAATAAACATTTGTTTATTATTGCATGATGAAATGTTTTATTATTGTGATTGCATGATAGGGCGTTTGGTAATTTTTTTGCAGAATATCTGAAAAAAATTTATATTTTAAATAAAATAGGTTAGTACCTAATAATAAAATAACCAACGTAAGAGAAATATTTCAGTCTCCTCCTTTATAACAATATTAAACTTACACGGGTACTAAAAACATATTTATGGGCATTTCACCAAACTGACAAAAGTTTGACATTCACAATAACATTATACACCCAACCCCTGTTTTTTGGCAACATTCCTCTTCAAAATTTCTGGGTTTTTCGCACGCTTCCTTGCTATTTCTGGTATAACTTCACTTGGAAAACATTCCATCTTTGATTTTGGTATAATTTACACCAATAAAAATGACCTTTTCACCACAAAAACATTAAGAAACCGAGCATAAGTATCAGTCCTGCTGCTCACACTTTGTATGGGGTGGCCATATTGAATATCATATTTCTGGCTCTCTGATTGGTCCAAATAAAAACTGCTGTTTTTGATCCGTAACCTAAAGGAGATTGCTGTGTTTGTTTCGGAACTAATTATTATAATTCAAAAATGTATGGGATATTGTCGTTTATGCTCCGAAACCTTTGCAGCAGTCGATAGTATTTTTGATTCTCTATCCATCGCCATATCTAACTCATTTTACACCAATGGTGGAGATTGCTGTCTTTGTTCCAACACGCCTCATATTAATATACAACCCGACCCTTTTTTGTTCTGCTTGAACCTTCACAGTTTACAGTATTATGAAACCCTGAGGAAGATTCAGGAAGAAACTAAACCGGTTGGTTTTTTAATAGATTAATCTAAAAATGTACCCAATAAAGTAGTGTCCAAATAAAGTCATTTTATTCAAATTATGTATATGAAAAGATTAAACTTCGAATTCACTGTGAGTATCGGCCACATGTTTTACTTACATCCATAAATGTGTTAATGACATTGTGATGGTAGAGGAAAGCACGTGGTAAATTTGCAAAATCCATGCTTCTTACAATGACGGCTGTATGTGGCCTGCTCATGGGTCAGAATGCCTTCTGATTTACTCGTGTACTCACCAGACGGAAAACAAACAATAAAATTGTGTTTCCAAAAGGACAACACTGGGTGGCAATGCGACGCATACAGAGTACTCGCTAGTATAATATAAAATGTGTGTAATTTCTAGTTAAATAAGTGAAAATGTAATTTTCTTTTTTCCATAATAAACAAAAAAGGCGATTTTTTATGAAAACTATTACGCAAATCATCTAAATAGAATCTATTATTATTTTGTAAATTTAACATTGTATAACTTTGGTCGTTTCTTACGAGTAAGCAGTGTCCTGCACGTTTTTTAAGTGACTTCTCGCAAAAACGCCGCTGTCTGTACGGTGCACAGCACAAACTAATAAATCAAAAATAAATAAGAGTTTTTCAATGAAAATGCTCATAAAAATACCATAATACCTGCCCTATTCAGTGACCGTGAACGGATTTTATCTTAAGTCTGCTTAAAAATGAAAGAGAACAAAATAATATTCCGATTATTTAATATAAAATTATATTAATATACCGATAACATTTTCTCAATATAATATACAGAAAATGTTATCGGTAACAAAGGTTTACCAATGTTTAATTAAATTAAGGCAATATTAGCGAAACTCAATCGAAAATCTGCAAACATAAAAATCAGAAAAAGGTATTTATACCTCTGGGACTCGAACCCAGGACCTTTCACTTTCCAAGACATTAACAATGTCTTCGAAAGACCAAATATCTGCCAAAATTGGGTATTAAAATGGTTGGAATGGGAGGAAGTGAACCTAGCAAGTAGCCACAGTTTGATTAGTCAGTTATCAATGTCAATTTTTTGCTACCCTCAAAAAACTTGCCTTGGAATTAAGATATTCTTATGTTGCTAACGATCTTATCTGATTATTCTCATTTCAAAACTGGATTTCATCTTTTTGTTCTTATTTGGTATTTTGTTAACAATCTATTTCGCTTAGACTTAGAGGCTAATTGGGTTTGGGTCTAAAATCAGGACCCGCACCCACATTTCTTTGACGTCCCGACTCCGCTGTCAGCGTTGCCTTTTAGAACGATAGGTATAATGCAGCTTCGAGTCGTTCTAGTCGAGCTGGGATGCATTCTGCTGTATTTCTGGCTTTTGTATTCACTCTGAGAGAATATTATTTTTGCATTCAATTTGGTTGTCATTCTTATGACTTAAGTGAAAATAGAGTCATTGTACCTTCTTGATTTTTATATATAATTAATTGAAAGTGTTTTGTTAAACTATCGCAATTTTCTTTTGGTACGTTCTTCAACTTATGGCGATATTCTGATCTAGATTATATCATTTCGGAATTTTTTATAAGTCTACGTACTGTATCTTTGCCTTCATTCGAATGGAGGTTATTATTAGTATTGTCCTGGTGAGAGATCATCGATCAGAAAGTTGGTTTAAAAATCAATGTTTAATGATCAGGACCTCTAAAAACCTCGTGTAGAGCTTTAATTCGCTATCATTATTGCACTAGGTGTTGTTGTGAGGTTTGCAATGGGTTCTGTTTTGTTATGGGTATCCTAAATATCCTTCGTAAAGCATTTTAATGTGATTCGTGGCTATCATATTCGAGTGCTATTATCTCCATGAATCGACCCTGACTTTTGCATCAGTGATACATTAATGCAGCATGCGGCCGATAATGATGGCGGCGGGGAACGAGAGACCGTGCTCTGTGCTCAGCACTGGGAGTCGAGCCCACGTCTTTTTATTATGTACTGCCTTTATCCGCACTCCCACTAAACATTATCTGTCGCCGACAGAGGGGAGAATTTTTCACGAGGGTGATAATAACAGGCTTTGTTCTGATCTAAGCATCCGTGCGATTGAAGCATTTTGCCAGTGGCAGACGAATCATCTTTATCGAATTATCTTTGACAGATAATAATAAAAGTTAAATGAGAAAAAAATTATCTCGTAGTAGGTAGGTACTATACACTTGTGTTTATTAGATAATATGAAGAAGAATGTTAGGTTACTTAAGCCAAGCACTAACATAAACATACTTTGATAGATATCAACATACCGTTGAACATATAGACAGCAAGATACCTATTATGAATTCATGAATATCACACAATGAAACATAGTACAGATGCTGTGAAAACAAAGGTAATCAAATTTCATACGCATTACTTTCATACGAAAGTTATTAAAATATATTTAACATCGACCAAAGATCAAGTCAAACACTATTTGGAAAAATTTTTCGCCGACAAAGGCTACTCCTACAAATGCTAGTGAAATCCGTGAAGACTGACTATCAACCTGGCAATCTTCGTCAGTGCACAACAATGATATCTCAAAGCTATTTTAAAAAAAAATTAATACTCGTATTAATTTTTCGGTCACATGCATCGAAGGTATTTTGAGGATTCGCCTGTAAATCCACATTTCAAGAGCTTCTATCTTCCATGTCGTAGTTTTCCTACGCGGCATAAAGTGTAATAGAAAATCGCTTTTTCAGTTTTTGTTTTGTAAATTCAATAATATTATTATTCAAATCATAAAAGCAGTCTGTCTATGAACAAGTTCCGATGTGTAACTATTATTACGCGTGACAGTCTTTTCGCCTTCTGAAGAAGTTTGATAATGCCTTCAGAAGGTGAAACAGCCGTTACACTGAATAATAATTACTCAGCAGAACATATATTATTTATAAATAAACTGTTTTTGTAATTTGTAATAATATTATTGACTATACTTAAAAAAAAAAAATTAATTAAAAAAAATTAAGTTGATAAGAACAAATACAAAATCGCATTATTCAATAAGCCGCATCTCTGGTGGAGGCTACAAAACACTGCCGTTCGTATTTTTAAATGCATCACAAAATATTTTATGTTGGATGCAATTTTCTCCGCTCCCTCTCTGCTCGCAAGGCGGTTCCAAGTCATAACATTATATCACGAACGAGATACTTATTACTTATTATACGCACTCGGCACATTTCCATACGTTTAATTGTTTTCCAATGGTTATTATACCACTGCAACATAAAGTGTACGCATATTTAGAGCCAGCGGTTGTCCCAGACCAGAGCCATGAGGCATGCCGCGTGTCCCATACACTCCATACATAATGGGCTACATTGCATTGCGTTGCATTATTCCTGCTCGTGGTAGGTGTACCGGGTGTAGTCGGGGACTGAGGCTGAAGGATGAATGCTAATATGCACAGCATATCCAATCGCACGTTCGCCACGCTCTTACTTCGGATTTTACAACTATAGAGACCTATTTACGATGAACAAAGTCGAATCCGTCGAAGATTAATGCACAAAAAAATAAATGATAATGATGACACGAAAAGGAAATTTCACTTACATATACATTTAGCTCTTGTATTACTATGGTTTGAGAGATACTCTCCATCTATGGTGTAAGGGTGCGCAGTGTCACTGGACTACAGCCTGGAGGAGTGTTCGCGGATTTTTGGAAGCGCTGACTCCTTCTGGTTACTCTGTGGCGCAATAAAGCAACGAACCCATATATATAATGTATTTATCATATGTAGGTATGTTGAAATTTATGCAAAACTAAACAATTTTATAATAGTATCTAAATTTTTAAAAATTTTTTTTTTACTCTGAATACCGCACAAGAATCTCAACTGCTCCCGTCTGGAGCCAGTGAGACTATGGCATCCCCAATTGGGGTATGTTGTGAGGCTGAGGTTAGAGGGGAGGGGAAGGAGGTGGGGAAGAGGAAGGTTGGGAAGTACCTGGCTATTCAGATCTGGTCACCAAAGACGGCTAAAGCCATTTTCAAGCAACGTTTCAATTCTGAATGGTGGTCTTACACCAGGGCGATACTGATAGTTTCTTCCACTCTGGAACGTGCCGCAAATATACTATATATTATTTTAAATTAATTAATTGTGAAATAACACAAATTAATCAAATAAAATTTATTTGCGCACGCTGGGTTCGAACCCGCGACCTCCGGATTGTGAGTCAAGAGTCTTAGCCACTGGACTACGGAGGTCGTCAAATAAACCTATTACGTCTTCCTAAACGAAAACAGCTTACTATATGCAAATACATAGATGCAAAATGTTCTCCACAGAGCAGTAGTTATACACTAATATATATTATTATAGAGAAGATTACAAAATTTAAAAAAAGTGCATGGGGGCAGTTTTACTATGTTGTGCCATATGTCAAAAGATATCGCTGAACTCTCGATAGGTGACATTGAAGATGTCGAAGTTCAATGCAGAATGTTACATCCGAAACTGTTTCCGAATTACAGCTTCTAATGCAACAGGAAGTGGACTGTAAACTAATTTGGGAGGCGGGTATGGGTACCGCCGCCCCGGGAACCATTTATTGGATAACCAACACCTCTGCCATAGGTCACCCCAAGTGGTTCGCTACATTTACGCTTACGCTCTCGACCCATCGCATTGCCACGCAGTTGGAGGAATGGATTCATACGTCCGTAACTCCTGGATACTGGACACTGACACCTCTCACACTGACTCTCAGATTCCTACCCACCCCTATACCTATTTCCTTTCCAGAATTTCCTCTCCTTCCTTTCCTTAAAAAAATCCTTAATACAGCATCCCCTAAGATGGCACAGGCCCTGAGGGAAATTATTTTTCTCAGGGCATACACATTGTGGAGTAATGTAAAAAAAAACAAATAAAACGAAAATGGTCCTTGCTGCAATTGCGTGATAATATGTGTATGGGAAAAATAATGGATTCCAAGGATAACCAATCACTTACCTCTGCAAAGCCGCGCACAATACTATCACAAATGTACGTTACATCATTCCACATAAAAAATAAAAATTATATGTGAAGAAATAATGGGAAGAGCTAGATTTTTTTTAATAATACCTAAATGTTTAAATAATACCTAAATGGTAGATCTACTGCTTGTTGGTAACATATCCTCTAAATGTACACAACCTCACACACATGCCAATGGACCGGGAAATGACTCCTCATATTTCTCAACTATGCTCGTATAAATTTAGATAGAAACATTACAATATACTACGCTGTATTATGTTTTCCAAATGGATGTTTTACTACATTTTCCAAGACTCTAACTAGGTAAGTACTGCTAGTGCTAGATGGAAGACGGTAGGTGCAACGTTCACGACGTGTTTTTGCATTGTGTTGTGCGAGCACTCTGCACGGCCTTCAGGGCTGGCTGTATTCTGGCCTCTGTTTGGCAGCCGGAGACAAACGACATAACGGGTCCAGCGTCTGGTGTCGTGACTCCGACTTCTAGCTGTCAAAGGAGGCTGCATTATCTGTGCTGACAATGCTCTGGATGCAAAATGTATATCACCTTTGGCTTTTCCGCTTCCAATAGCTAGGAACACAACCCACGATAGATACATAAAAATCAACTTACAAATCTCTCTCCTCGTGTGGTGGAAAGGTTCGGAACAGGATAAGTTTATTGAATGCGCAAGACTTGGCGTGGTTCGGAGGTCATAAAAACCTTTGCCCCGTTGTACTTGGTTTAGCATAACTTTTCAGCATGGCTTTACATTAATCTCACACTGGATGTCTTGAAGAAAATAATTTCCCTCGGGGCCTGTGTCATCTTTGGGGATTTGAAAGAAAGGAAGTTGAGGAAATTCTGGGAAGGAAAAAGCATGAGGTGTACGTAGGATTCTAGGGGTCAATTTGTCCAGGAGTGACGGATGTGTGAATTCATCCCTTCCACTGCGGTGCAAGACCAGTCGAGAGAGACTAGCTAGCGAGCGCATCCGCCACCAAGATCCGAATACACCTCACCCGATGAGCCCGGCCACCAAACGTAGCGAACCACTTGGGGTGACCTGTGGCACAGGTGTTGTTTATCCAATAAAGGTTTTTTCGGGGTTGCGGTTCCCATTCCCATCTTTGTTATTATCTTTATAAGCAGACGAACAATTTGTGCAAATATCAAAAACGCACTGATTTTACGTGTTTTTATTACCTTGGCTGAAATGTAGTCTCATCACCAGCTGACCCAAAATGCGTGTTATCCCCGTTGGAGACAGGTAGGTAGTAGGGAAACAAAGGTATCTTTCATTTCAGCGTTCTGCTATTTGAGTAACTTATCTCTTTGTTATGTATTTTTTTCTTTATTTTTTCCCAATAATTTTACTGCGAATAAGTGACATTTAAAAAAAATCACATCCCCATAAATTATAAAACAATGTAAGTAATAGGAACCCATTCAAGGCACTGCCTGTGTGTGGGTAATATAACAAAAAAATACAAATTAAAATAAAAATATGCTTTAAAATAAAATAAAATACAACCACAAGCAAGTGAAAAAGTGAAACATGTATATTTACAAATAGTTTACAGGAAGAGAGTTTCAACTTTCAACGTCTGAATCATTCAGCCATAATGTTATTAATTTATGTAATTTCATATTTTATTTGTCATTTGAATTTGTTTTGGTGTAAGATTAAATGTACGAGGACCAATAAAAGTGTTATGTGTTTGCATTCATTTTGTATTGATTTGGGGGGTGTAAAATACATTATTAGATCTATCTTAGTTTTTTCGAAATTATTTTTGTTTTTAATCCATATTTCATAGTTTGCAGTATGGATATTTTAAGGATATCAATTTTAGTTTCCATGTATGGACGAGAATGTTTTATTTCTACTATACAATATAACATAAATAATTCACTCTTGAGTTTTTTGTAAAGGCCAGGTGCGTCAAGCGTTCCGCTCCATTCTATAATACCGTAAATGATTGATGATTAATTGGACTAGGGAAAAATAAATAATTTTTAATTTGAACTTGATATTTTTAATTTTTAATATTGAATGTTTCCATCAGTTTCTGGAGTTGTATGGGGCGGCCCACTGGACGTCTACCCTCTGGAATCGCACTCAGTATTTTCCTAGATATTCGGTCATCAGACATTCTAAGTATGTGCCCAAGCCACCTCAGTTGCGATTTTTCTATGAAGATTTGTCTAAATACTGTCCCTAAGGGTGAATTGCTGGTACTACTAGGGGGATCCAAATGTAATATTTAAGTTGTTTTTAAAATAAACTACTTATCCATGTAAATTTGTTACCATATCATATGCGCCAAATGAGGATCAGTCAACCAGGCCCTAAAATAAGATAGCTAAGGGTAAAAAAACGTTCCACAGTGGCCCCGATTGATGACGGGCGTGGGACTCCCGAATCATGGGCGGGTATAACACTTAAATTTTCGCGTCAAAATATTATTACTACATCATTAATAATCTTCTTATTTCTTTGTTTACCTGATGCTTGTTCATATTTACAAAACGAGTAATCATCCGTATCGCCTTTTCTTAGATAAGCATCTTTTTAATGTACTTTGCTTAGTTGATTACCCGAAAGTAGCGACCCACCTTTGTAAACAAATTTAACTAAAGCAGGTGAGGCATCATGACCTAGGGCAAAACAAATGTATTGAGCAGAATAAAATAACGAGGTGTAACGAACAACTTGTTAAAATGTGATCAAGCTGGACACACACCGACAGGCGACACGCCTGTGCATATTTCTTATGCCCTGATTAAAAATAAACGTTTGAATGAATTATTGATCCGATACTCAATTAAAGGGTTTTCAGGCGGTGCGCGGTTTCTGGTTATAGGTTACAGGTACACGGTATCGTCTGGAAACAAGCGGAAAACTGTTAAATCTGCATCAACAATCATTCCCGAATCAAATCATAAATATTTCCCGATTACAAATCATTTCCATAGACTCCGAAATAATGAATTGTTGTTCCTCAATCAACATTCTACTAATTATGGATATCATTCTCCTTTATTATCTCTATTATATTCTCCTTTATCCAGAATGTCGAGACTTGTCAACGCAAATCAAAGCATTGCATTTTTTGGTTTAAGCCTAAATGGCTTTCGGCAGTCGATACGCAATTTGTAATTTTTAAAGCCTTTTAAATCCATCTTCAAGCTACTTGTAGTTATCTTATATATGTATATTGTCAATTTGTCAATGCTCTTCATTTATATGTACTCTCCTTTCATTGTCATCTCTTTTTATTCGTGTTTATTGTTATATTGTTATGCCTACAATGCACGACATCTTTTTTCAGCCCGATTCCAATTAGAGACAATTCAATTTGGGAGGCGGGAATGGGTACCGCCGCCCCGGGAACCTTTATTGGATAACCAACACCTCTGCCATAAGTCACCCCAAGTGGTTCGCTACGTTTGGTGATTTAACAGGGGTGCCCGGGTTCATGGGGTGATGTTTGTTTAGGTCTTGGAGGCGGATGACCAGGACAACACCAGATTCCTACCCATCCCTTAAGCCCTTTTCTGTGGAGCTCATTTAAAAAAAAAAAAGACCAAAGTCAACTTTTTTCGCTTTACGCGATCGCTATTTTCATCTCTATTTTCATGTCTACGATTTCAGTTGGCATCACAGCAAACAGCATGGTTCGTGTATTTTTTGCAGTGATGACAATTAAAATCGTAGATATGAAAATGGAGATGAAAATAGCTATCGCGTAAAGCAAAAAAAATTGACTTTGGTCTCTAATTAGAATCGGAATGAAAAAAGATGCTCTGTCTTGTACGCATTAATGGACTATTTGCCCGTAAAATAAATAAATAAATCTTATTTGGAGTGGATTTTGTGGTATATTTTTTCTTTAAATCGAGTCAGAAGTTTTTTTGCTAATTTTCAAATAAAAATTGTCACTAAGGGTTATTATTATCAGTTGTTAATGTATTTTAAAATGCGTCGAAACGTGGACAAGGCTCCAAAAGTTTTTTAGCCCATCAAGTTGGCGAAAAAAAAGTTTTTTTAAAAGAAATCGATATGCTCAGATAGAAAAAAAAGTTTTTTTGGGTTCTCCATGTAATGTAGATTCACCAGATTCCCGCTTGTACCTACTTATGAGTAATGAGATATCTCCTTTATGATTTTGGTTCCCTGGTTATTCTAGTTCTAGAGGTGCTTTGTTAAAGAGTTTTGTGAAAATCAGTTCAAAACAGTAAACGTAAATGGAAACTACTGTTGTAGCAGTACTATCATACACATTATATCTAATAACCGTGATAATTTTGTCGTGGAACCTAGGGACCTAAAAATAGCATATTACCTACCCAATTAACCTCAACTTTTCCCAACCTATTAAATTATGAAAATTCAAATTAGGATTTAACAATAATAATTTTCCACAAATTATAACTTACTCTAAACATTCAACATTCACTCACCCACGCCTTTCCGGTATATCCTCACCACCATGTCATATTCAAAACGAAAAAATAGCCGCACTGGATTGCATATTTGAATCACTACTAAAATTCATTAAAATATAGATACTAAAATTGAAATGAAAAGACATATCATGAGAAGGAACTTACTAGTACTCTTCAATGTATAATTCTTCTGAAACATAATTGACAATTGAAGAACGATAATATATATTGTAATGTTTGGCCCTTGAGGTGATTTATGACAAAAACGGCGCTATACAAATCATCCAAACATTATTATTATAAATGTTGTTATTGTAGAAAGCTCTTGTTTAAAAAGTAACCTTTTTCCAGATGTGCGGCTCCTGTCGGCTGGAACCCGAAGCGCGGCCGGATCGACGTGTCCCTGGGTGGGAAGAACTGCCTGACGCGCCGCGGAACGGTGCAGCACGAGCTACTGCACGCGCTAGGCTTCTGGCATGAGCATTCCCGCACCGACCGGGACAGTAACATCGTCATCCAGTGGGACAACATCCTCGAAGGTATGCGCTCCGGGTAGATTGAACACTGAAAAATTACACTCACTCTTTTTCAGCACTCACGGAGTTGGGAAGAAAAAAATCTTTTCGTTTATCGCTATAAATATTTACATTATCTTGGACAGGATTGAAAAATTAAGCCTTGAAAGACAGGAGAAACCTTCATCATCACCCACATCTATCTATGTACATCCTTTATATTAAACATATTATATTAGTTTATAGTACTACTCATAAACTACTTGCTTAGCGGTTACAAATCGAGCATAATAATTATTAAGACGACACTATACCCTAAAATATATGCAGAATCTTAAGAGGGCATTACCAGCGGCCGAAAATTCAAATTTCATCAAAAGACGGCCTCGCGATCGGAAATTTTTTAGAACGAGATAGAAATACCACATTCGCTCCGCCGCAAGCAGCATATCCCACTCAACTGGCGATATCTATAGGATGGTTCAGACGACATCGATATTGAATTCTCGGTTCCAGCTTTTTCCGAATAAGTAGTAATTTGTAATTTGTTTACCGAAGTGCATAAACATAAATAGATACAAGTGAAATGCGTAAAAATAGTGGGTATAAAATAGGTACTTACGTAATATACAAATTTCTTGATTTTTGAAATGTTTTTACGAGTATTCTGTTGTTGTTTTTTAATTGTATTTCTACTGAGTGATATTCAGTTTGATTGTAAGAAATATCTCATTTTTACATATTTATTCTTCTCACAATAGGTATTATCAGTAATTTGGGAGGCGGGTATGGGTACTACCGCCCGGGAACCAGGGAGATTATTGTTGGTAATCTAAATTAAATTGAATTTCAAAAACCTCACCCCATGTACCTGGGTTCATTTATTTGTCCGGATCTTGGCGGCGGATGCACCTGCCCACCAACTGCATGGCAGGCCGGATCAGGAGAGACTGGTTGGACCTGGGAGATCTTTTACCTACCCAGCAGCACTCTCCGAAACATCTCCTTACAGTGGGAGGGATAGATTTTTTCATGTCCGTCACTCTTGGACTGACCCCCAGATTCCTACATGCCCCTGATACCTTTTTTCTTCCCAGAATCCCGAACCCAATTTGGGAAACGGAACTCAATTTGGACCCCTAGATTCCTACCACTCCTGGTACCTTTTTCCTTCCCAGAATCCAGAACCCAATTTGGGAGGCGGGTATGGGTACCGCCGCCCAGGAAACCATTTATTGGATAACCAACACCTCTGCCATAGGTCACCCCAAGGGGTTCGTTTCGTTTGGTGTCTTACTTGCCCGGGTTCAAGGGATAAGGTTTGTTTGAATCTTGGCGGCGGATGCGTCTGCCCACCAACTGTGTGGCAGGCCGGATCGGAAGAGACTGGTTAGGGAGATCTTTTGACCTCTCCTGCAGGATTCTCGGAAGCCTTGCACTGCAGTGGTGAGGATAGACTCATACATCCTCTTGGATACACCGATCCCAGATTCCTACCCACCCCTCATACCTTTTTTCTTTCCAAGAACTTCCTCTCCTTCCTTTTTCTAAAAAGACCTTCGACACAACATCCCCAAAGATGACATATTTATTCTTATTATGAAATATTTTCCTGTATGGAGCTAATGTCAAAAAAAGTAAAATGTATTTTTAACGTTTATATTTTTACCAAAATTATGTAATTCAACTATAAATAAAGATAACCAAAAAAACAGCAGCATTATAATAAAAAAAAATATGTAATATATAGCAACAAGCATATATTTTAGTATAGTCTACATAATATATGTACAGAACTTGAAAATATAAAAACAGTAGGACTGTTAGTAGTTGTACAGTGAAAACAGACCGCAATACAATAATGTGAAGGTTGTCCAAGAATTAACTACCTTTGCTCGTTGTTTCTCAAAATATGGTGGCACTAGCGTTAGCTCAGACTTTCCCAAAAAACCGAGCGGTGATCCGGCTTGGTAGCTGCTTCAGTGCGATCTTTGCGTTCGTTTGAGAAAGACGCTCCGTTGTCGAATCCCGCCCCCTGCGAGGTGCGCTCAATTATTCGCTTTTTCAATTTAGAGGGAGTTAGCCCTGTTGAAGTTCATAAGCTTGCAATTTTAATCCCAGATGTCAGTAAGTCTACCACACAAATGATTTTGACGGAAAAATGGAGTATGCAAATTAATGCTCGTTGCGCAAATGCGCTCGGATCTCTTCGAACTGTTTTTCCAACCAAGGCGAAACTTTTTTGGATTAAAAAATGGGTTCACCACCTAACCCTACCAAAAAGGCAATGAATGACATGAATTACACCTCTTTCTTCACCTGAAGCAACACATGGACGAAAAATCTTTGGAGACCGACCAGGATGCGGAGGGAGAGTTGATTGCATTTTTGACGGCGGAGTTGAACGATAAGGGAATGAAGACCTGGTTCCACGGCTCACTTATTGCATTGATCTTAACAGGGACTATGTCTCTATGGCATTATTAATAGAATAAAACTGAAAATAATATAAAATATACTGAATATACAAATATATTAGAGACTTGGTCATTATAACAGAAATTATTAACAAAAACACGATTTGAATTACACAATCACAAATTAAAACCATATTTTTTACGGGAAATTCACGCGCATGGTGCATGCATATGTCTAGCCTCTCTTTCGCAGCCAGTTAAAGACATTTTTTATTAGTAATAGTTCAAAACAGAAATTGTACAGTATTTATTAAATGTGTTACTAAAACACTGTTTAACAGAAAGTAACTTCTAACCAGAGAAAGTTTAAGTTCTTTTAAAAGAAAGTAACTTCTAAAGAGCGTTTCAATTTTTTTTAAATATTGATTTGGATTCACCAGTCGTTCTTAATATAAAACACGATCCATAACCATTCAAAAACACAGTATCAAATTTCTTTATAATATATTTTTTGGACAAATTAGAGAGGCGTCAGAAATTTACATTTCGAATGAACGTCGTTAGTAAGCTCAAAAATCATCTGTCAAAAAATTAAATAAAGCGAGTACACATTTCTAATATATAATTATTACCGAAATTAGTGTGTTAAATTAATCTAAGGGTAAAAAAAGAAACAACCTACCGGAGAGCTAAAGAAAAATAGAAAATGACAAATGAATGCTTGCTAAAAGCAAATAAAGATCTTATAAAAATAAAATGTGAATGGATGTGGGTAAACTTTCGAAATCACTGGAAAACGATAATAGGAATATTTGTCTCATTTTCCACGCTGATGTGCACCTTTAGTCCAGTCAAGGAAGGAGGTGTAGAGTGCGTGAGCAGGACCCTAAGCGATTCCTCCAGAAACTTGTTTAGGGTGCTTAGGGTCTGAACATATTAAAAGTACTGACGTCTAGGTGTGAGCTAGCGGGGGGAGGGGGAGAAGGTCCCAATGTTCGGATTCCGCTTATATCTCGAAAACGGTGCGTCACAGAGAAATTTTTTCTTAAAATAAGTAAAAGCTTGTAAAATTATCTACAACTTTTTTTTATACGTAATTCTCGAAATTTCAGCCGTTTTTAAGTTACACGCTCCACAAATGTAGACATTTTCGAAAAAATCATTTAACCTTACATTTTTCATCAAACATTGCTTCATATTGTCTAAAATATTCATCAAAGAAATACATTTATTTTAAGGAAGTTATAAAGAATTTAATTCCCTTTTAGAATATATATATATATATATATATATATATATATATATATATATATATATATATATACAAATGCAAATTAATCTCAAACCGGTCAACATTTACAGCAATTTTAAGTTTTTTCGTAAAATTTTGTCATGAGATAATTATAATTTTCATTATAAAATACAATTAAAAAAATTTCAAGTGATATTATTTTTTTCCAATTTCTTTAAAAATTGGCTTTAAACTGTGGTCACACGTATTATTAGGCGAACGAACAAAATTTGTGTCAGTAATGAGATAAAAACAGCTTTGTCTGAAAATGATATTTTACGAAAAAACTTAAAATTGTTGTAAATATTTACTGGTTGGAGATTAATTTGCATCAAAATATATATATATAATTATATTATAAAAGTAAATTAAATTCTTTACAACTTTAATATAAATTTATTTTCTTTGTTGAATATTTTAGACGACATGAAGGAATGTTTGATGAAAAATGTGAGGTAAAATGTTTTTTTTTTCAAAAATATCTACGTTTGTAGAACGTGTAACTCAAAAACGGCTGGGATTTCGAAAATTACATAAAGAATAAAAGTTGGAGATGATTTTATGAGCTTTTACTTAATTTCAGAAAATTTTCCTCTGCAACGCACCGTTTTCGAGATATAAGCGGAAACCTGAAAATTGGGACCTCCCCCCCACCCCTTAACTCACCACCTAGACGTCAGGACTTTTAGTATGTTTACACCCTAAGCACCCTTAACAATTTTTTGAAGGAATCGCTTAGGTTCCTGCTCACGCACCCTAAAACCTTTTGGATCATTCATTGACTGGACGAACTTGTCTTAAGCAAAGTAGATTCAGAATCAAATTGAATTTGAGGACGATTTACGCAGATTATTGTTTATAAATTAATATGTTCGTAAAAAGAAAAATAAATAAGTTAAAAATAGAAGAAAAAGTATGGTAAAAAGCTTCTGTTCCCGTGGTGAAATTTGAGTCCTCAGTTTTCCGCTTCTACCACGAATTTCCTGACACCGTGTGTACAAGGCAATGTTGCATGTCTATAATTTGCGCAACGTTGGGTATTAATGCTAGTAAATTATTGTTCATAATTAGGTCACCGTAATGTACCACGGGTTTCCCGCCACCGTGTATATGTCGCAGGCAAACCGTAAAATCAGGCCGTTCTTGATGCGTCTGAGGCACTTCACGATCTGCTGCTAGGCACTTCACGAAGTAACTAGGCGAACCATGATCTGCCTGATTTTACGATCGACCGCCGACATATACAAGGCAATGAAGTATGCGTGTAACTCGAGCAACGCCGGCTATGCAAGTAAATTATTGTTTATAATTACCACGGTAATAACAATGAACCTGTCACCGTAATGTACCACGTATTTTTCGACACCTTGTATATGTCGCAGGCCAATCGTAAAAACAGGCAGATCACGATGTGCCTCAGGCACATCACGATCTGCCGCCATTTCACGATGCATCAGATCATGATGTGGCTAGGCGCAACATGATCTTCCTGATTTTACGATCGGCCTACGACATACATATGCAAGGTAATGTTGCGAGCGTATAATTCGCACAACGCCGGGTATTAGTGTTAGTGAATTATTGTTTATAATTACGTCACCGGAATGTTCCACGGGTTTCCCGCCACCGTGTATATAAGGCAATGTTGCTTGCGTGTATTAATGCTAGTAAATTATCGTTTATAACTACCATAATACGGGCATGTGCCTAGCGTGGTAGTCGAATCACCTGTAAAACTGTACACACATTATACATATAATGAATAAAGAATGTTTAAAAAAAAATAAAAAAATTACCGCGGTAATTACAATTGAATCGGTCACCGTAATGTACCACGTATTTCCCGACACCGTGTACCTATACACGGTAAGGCTGGGTAGTATTGCTAGTTTATAATTTCCGCGGTATAAACGGATAAATCGGTCACCGTAATATCCATGAATCACAATGTATTGAAGTTATTACCCATTTTCATTGATCATTGTCGAAGCCCATTTACGCGTACATAATATATATATATATATATAATAAAAATTTGAATTGCACATACTTTACAGTCATTATTTACTTTAGAATGTTGATTCTTTTCTCTAAAAATTAAACAACATGTTATAAAAAATACACAATAAATCTGACAGATTCGTTCCAACGACCCTGTAGCATATAAGGTATGTACAATGTAAATTGATAATTAAATATTACTAATCTTTGTTTTTTCTCGTTATATTTCTCCCAGTTATGTTTTTGGTGTGGTAATTTTGATTTTTTTATGAAAGTTCTCTTTTTATTGATTTTTCTCCCCATTTTAAGCGGACGAATAAATTTAAAACGTTATGAACTGGACCGGCGCGGACAACACGACCGCTCGCTGCCGTGAATCGACAGATACTAAGAGTTTTGTTTAGCGCCGTGCGCGTCAAAATACAGAATAAAATATTCACAAAAGCGTGTCGCAAATTCAACAGAATTATATACTCGAGAAAATATTTTTGGTTAAAAATTATTTCTAATATTTCAATAACGTCTTAAGTTAAATTTCTGTGTTAAAAATTCCGAGAGAAATCAATTTGTAAGTGTGTAATAAATAAGTCAAGTTGTAGTATTTTCGGCACAAAACGGGTGCTTGGATTTTTATTTTAATGATTTTATTTGAAATTAAATTAAAATTCTAAATTATATTTTGCCTAGATAATGAACAGTTTTATAATACTGTATTACTATTTGGTATGATATATGTATTGTATAATAACTTTACTCGTTTGAAAATTAACAAATATTGCCATCGACCAACAGTAAAACTATTTTTTTATTAAAAAAATGTTAACTTTTTCAAAATTTAAAATATAAGTTTACCACATAAAATAACAATCTTTCGAAATCAATTTATCGTTTTTCTGTAAAAAGCTTCGACACGTCTATGAGCTCATTCAAAAATGTCATTTTTCAGCTTTGTCTGGTTATTAACTCTTAACGACATAAGTAAAGAAATCGTGTATACAAATTGCGACTCGCGACCCGTGTATTGGACTGACCTGCTGTCGAATTTGCCCTATCAAAGAAAAGAAGAAGAAGAAAAATAATATGGGAATCTTAACGACGTAAGTAAAGAAAGCATGTACCTAAACAAATATGCGCCCGCGGCACGGTGTAATGGACGAATGTACAGTCGAATTCACCCTAGCAGGCCTGGAGATTCGATCTTACCGCCGGGTTCATTTGAATTAATTCTGAAGAACGTGGTACTAATATTTAAGATGTTTCTAAATCAATACCTCCCGAAGTTATTAATTCATCATCTAGAAAAATAAAATCTGGTGCTTACCGCTAACTTTAGTTGTACAACGTATTACAGATTTTTAAAGGCGTTGTACTCGTGCGTTAAAAAAATGAAGGCAACGTACTGTTTTTATTAATAAAAAATATAAATAACTCGCATCCCCTGTAAGGCATTGAAATAAAAATGATAATTCAATTACGAATTCGCCGAAATCAATTAAAATGTTAGCCTTGGCAAACCCCCGATAAACGTGGTTATGTCTCGCCTTAAAGTGGGTAGGTTCAATAAAAACACTGACGCTTGACGGCTAAGGCTCTTGACTCACAATTCGAATGTCGCGGGAACGAATCCCGGCGTGGCAAATAAATATTATTTGATTGATTTGTGTTATTTCACAATTAATTCATTTAAAATAATATATACTATATGTATATGCCGCACGCTCCAGAGTGGAAGATATTCTTAGTATCGCCCTGGTGTAAGACCACCATTCAGAATTGAAACTTTGCTTGAAATGGCTTTAGCCGTGTTTGGTGACCAGATCTGAATAGCCAGGTACTTCCCCACCTTCCTCTCCCCTATCTCCTTTCTCTCCCCACTCCATCACCCTCACAACATACCCCGATTGAGGATGCCATAGTCTCACTGGCTCCAGGCGGGAGCAGTTGGGGCTCTTGTGCGGTGTTTATATAAAAAATAAATATAAAACTATTACTAAAAAATGCAAGTTTCTGTTGCCTATAGGTAAAATAACAAAATATTATTAAATAAAACATACAACGAAGTTGCACTACCATGAGTTATCAAAACTCATTAAGGGATCGCCAATAGGTACTTTTGAGAGGTTAAACCCAACTCAAACCAATGTGTAGACACAATATGTATATGAATAAAAAATTCACAAAACATTTCACATAAGCAACATACAGACACAACATATGAAGAATCACTTTACAAATATTTAACAGAAACATGTCTTATAAGATTTTATGAATTTTTATAACCACTCATTTAATTTATGTACTTTTGGTGTCAAAAAGTTAAAATAAAGTATCCTCCTCCATGATGGACTAAATAGTATTTGAAAGAGTGGTATGTTACCCTGATACTATTTCACAACGCATCAAACTGGACGAGCCGAATTATGGTAACTTCTAAACCCACCGTGACAAACAGAATCTCCATACGCTCCTGGTACTTTGACATCATTCGGTGCGCCATGCGCCAGTCGTCCGATATATTGGGTCCGATTGGGTGTCACCCGTTCGCGATCGTATGCTACC
This sequence comes from Limnephilus lunatus, assembly GCA_917563855.2. Lineage (NCBI taxonomy): Eukaryota > Metazoa > Arthropoda > Insecta > Trichoptera > Limnephilidae > Limnephilus > Limnephilus lunatus. The sequence goes on along the minus strand of OU830594.1, from coordinate 30,637,149 downwards.
CTGATAAGGTTGTTATTAGAAAATTAACAGTTGTTCTGCAATGGAACAATCCAACGTATGTTGGTTGTATCTGCAGCTCGAAACATCGTGGTCTGTATTTATATCACTAATTTTATCAAACATCCAGCTAGTGGGACTTTGTCGGGAGGTTATTATACAGTGCTTGATCTTACGAAGGCGGTATCCAAGAATTCCCTTTGTCCGTAATAATTTGAAGCCTTATCTGGTAGATTATGCCCGCTGGATTTCTGCAATACGATTCTAATGATGCAAGGTACTGGAATTATTTCAGTATTATTCACAGGAATCCAACAACACAACAATACAAAAGATATACAATGCACACTCATGGCCATATTATTACATCCCATAATCATCATTTCAAACAACGTTCCTAATTCAGTAGGAATTACTATAATAATTACAATAAGCCTATACGTACCAAGAACGGTTGTGGTATATTCATCAAACCCGTTAAGTACTTACAATACCTGTAGAGATAGATATCTTGTCTGCTGATTTAAGGGGTCTCCACACGGTGCTGCCGCAGTAACAACTGCCGAAGAACTGACTAAAAATCGTATAGTCTGTAGTCAAAAGCGCCAGCCGTATTGTTATTATAATAACAATACGGCTGGCGCTTTTGACTACAGTCAACTAAAGTTCTGCAGCAGTTGGTGCTGCGGCAGCACCGTGTGGAGACCGTCTTAAGGAACCTATCTGTTTGCAATAACGACATTTATAAAATGATTCGCTGCAGTTGATTAATTCCTACACGCCAAGACACTTTCCAAAATTGGTCATGAAACGAGGAGTGAAAGGTCGAAGGGGTGTAGGAAGTACCTACCTAGGTGATTTTCGTGGATGAGGAACATACGTCAATGTACAGGTGTTCGAGGTGTAAAAAAGCTTTGCTGGTTGATTTATAATCATCTCCAAATCACCCTAATTATTATTATTGTTATATTATTGCATTATCATCGATCTAATTACTAAATGTTTCTATTTATATGCTTGCAGTAGGCATTTCAACTATCATTATTTATCTGCCGAGGTAGACAAATTAGATTAGAATCTTGTATCATATAACCCCAAAAGTCTCTCGGACGTAATACCCCTTAAATATTTTAATTGATGAATCTACTCGCGGATAAATTTCATCAAAAATGGCAATTAGCAATCGAATGTGCACATAAAAAGACACCAACCTTGTAAAGTAAACTTCTGCAGCAAAATCGGCTTTTATCTAATTTCCAGTCCAAGTTTTGATTCACCGCGCACAAATTAATTTTTTAAGACAGACACCGATTAGGTTTCGTTGCTAATCCGGAGAAAGTAAAATTCACAATGAGGCAGATCACAATGATAAGGCAGGTTGAATTTTACGTTATGTTACAATAACAAATTTGAAAAATTCGATTCATTAAATTTTCGGTTCAAAAGGACACTTCAGTGAATTCCATGGCCCAGTTATCTTTATTAAGCAGTTTACAAGCACAATATAAATTAGTGTCTCCACAGAGACTGCCTTAGTACCATTTTTGCGATAAAAACTAGATTTTATTTTATAATCGAGGTCAAAGAAAAAAAACTAAAGCATATTTTAATGCCTAGCCAAATACTTAATACAAAAAAATGTTGTCCTCCTTAAATTTATCTTAACCAATGTCGTATATTCTTCCAATTAACTTCAAGTCAAGTGTACACTAATCTCTTGAAGTTTCCAAAGAAATTGAATGCTAATTTAATATTATTAATTGGTGTCAACAGTAGGTACACTTAATACAATTATATAATGCAATAAATTACATATTATATTGTAGAAAATATAGAATAGAAAACATCCAATCAACGTCAGTTCGTTTTTTAATATTATAGATAACTACCTACAAATCATCTGACTATTTCAGTAAGATAATAATAACCTAACAAGATTGATAGTTCATATCGAGATGACTTTATTTTTTTCTTACTTAGTTTAGTCTTAGTCCTCACGTAGGTACTATTTTTAAAAAATGTTCTAGTCTGAGTATGAAACGAGCCTTGAATTGGATTTAAGGCTCAGAAAGATGATATTAAATCGACTTGAAAACGTATCCTAGGCTCTGACGCTGATTTGTAGCTGATAAATCAAAGTGCTGTCACCAATGCAAATTGCAATTCAATGCAACTGCAGATTGGCTTGGATTGCAGCCGATCCCTCTAAGTAGTTCTGGTTGGAATGGCAAAATAACTACTATGAATTATAATTTGTTGCATTGGGGTAATGTAATAATGAAACTGTTTTGTGAAGTCGACTTAGGACGCCTAGGCGCGCCTGTTGAAAACATATGCAATACATATATATATATATTTTTTTTTTACGTGTTTTGTCGTTAAATTCACAGAAAATAAATTATAATTACCAACGATACGTTATGAACTAATATATTAATATTAATCAATACTAATTAATAAAACATAAGCTGAAGATTTAGGACTAAAAGATAATTAAAAAAAAAAAATTGTTATTATTATTAAAAATAATAAAATAATTTAAATACATGTAGGATTACGAAAGATTTTTTGAATATTTATATTGAGGGATCAGTAGGATTTATCGGACCAGTTAGGATTTCATCAGAGCCGAACCCTCTGATATGAAAATATCTGGAGTCGGTGAAATATTTTCCCATTATGTTTCTAGTGGATTGACGTATTGTTCTTGTATTGTTTTGTATTTATTGTACTTATATTAAAGAAAATATCGAAGCTGATGTCAGAGAGATCAGTATTAATAATGCGAACTGTCTAAGGATATCGATCGGCAATGATACAACAATACTCGCAATTTATAGATCTCCATCTACAAAAAATCTGGAGCCATTTCTAAACTCCTTATCCTTTGAACTGAATTTACTAAAAAACACTAATGATGTATTTGTTATCGGTGATATAAATATTGATATACTTGAAAATGGACACCCAAAAAAATATGATTACATGCAGACACTTGCATACCATGGATATAAAAGCCTAATTGAGGAACCTACACGTGTATTTAATAATAGCAAAACTTGCATTGATCATATTTTTAGTAAAACTAATAAAAAAAACTCAAGCCATTATTTATACTACCACGCTGACAGACCATTACACAATAATTCTATCTATAACAAAAAAAAATTCTTATGTAAACCAAAACACAAAATCGCTCCTAAAAAAGTCTGAAACAAATTGGGAAAACGTAAAAAGAGAGTTAACAATGAATGACTGGACCGGCCTTCTGGAAAAAGATGATACTGATACTGCTTGGAGTTATTTTATAGAAATTATACAGCACAGTATTCTATCAAACACCAAAACCACTGAAAAAAAGGTATCTCACAAAAATATTCACATTAAACCATGGATCAGTCAGAATATTATAAACTCAATCAGAAAAAGAGATGAACTGCACAGAAAAGTAAAAATCAACCCTAATGATGTCCATACTCAACGATTCTACAAAAGATATCGTAATACATGTAAAAATGTAATTCGTTACGCAAAAGAAACATTCTATAAAAAACAAAATTGATGAATGCAATAATGATTCCCGTAAACTCTGGCAGATCATAAATGAAATTACAAATACTAAATCCTCGTATAACGACAAAACCATTAAAGAATTAAACATTGATGAGATTCCCACATCTTTTACTAAACACCCAGACAAACTTCTTGACTTTATAAACAACTACTTTTGCAATATAGGCTCTAACCTTGCAACTAAAATTAAACAAAATTCTACTACTGTCGAAAAAACAATGAGGATTGATAATGTAAACCATGAAAACAGACTCAATATAGTCAAGATAACAAGTGATGAAATAAGAAATATTATAGCCTCCTTAAAAACAAATACCTCATCGGGAAATGAACTGATATCAAGCAAATCAATTAAATACCTACAAAATGAGTTAATCCAACCACTGACGTACCTTGTAAATCTATCATTATCAAAAGGTGTTTTTCCCGCTTGTCTTAAAATTGCTACGATCATACCATTATATAAAAACGGTCCCAAAAATGATATATCAAATTATCGACCAATTAGCATTTTAACTCCTCTATCGAAAATATTGGAAAAAGTAATAAAAAAACAAGTACTTACATTTTTGGATACAAATAAAATATTATCACCTACGCAGTATGGTTTTAGGAAAAACCTTGGTACGGGTGACGCCATAGCCAATGTAACAAATACAATTATTAGAAAACTGGATGAAGGCAAAAAATGCTTAGCGGTTTTCATTGATCTTCAAAAAGCTTTCGATACAATTGGCCATGAAATACTGTACTTAAAACTAAAAAAAAATGGAATAACCGAATCAACCCTAAATCTACTTAGAAGTTACTTAACTGGAAGAGAACAAATTGTACAAATTGGTAAAAGAAAGAGCAAATCTCTACCAATAAAATTCGGGGTCCCCCAGGGAAGCGTATTAGGACCTATACTATTTCTGATTTATATAAATGACCTTATGAATCTTCCCATCAATGGAAACATAATGAGCTTTGCAGATGATACTGTTATTATATTCCACGAACAAGATTGGACAAGAACCTACAAGGAGGCGGAACATGGCCTGGCTGTACTTCAAAACTGGCTAAAAGTAAACTCCCTTACATTAAATGTTAGTAAAACTAAATATCTAACTTTCTCCAAAAACAAACGAGGACAACCGATGAATGAGCATAACCTCAAATTACATGAATGTCAAAAAACTTTTCCACAATGTTCCTGCCCGTCTTTAACCCAAACAAAAAGCATTAAATATCTTGGGATTGAAATTGACGAAAAACTACAGTGGAATTCACACATTGATCTTACCTCAAAAAAGCTAACAAAACTCATCTACTTCTTCAAAAAATTACGTAACATCTTGTCAATGAGGGATTTAAAGAGAGTATATTATGCCTTATGCCACTCTCGACTAGAATATGGAGTAATAGGATGGGGCGCAGCAGCATCTAATCACATAAAACAACTTAAGGTAACTCAGAATTGCATCATAAAGACCATACTGAAGGTCCCCATAAGGACGTCAACAACAGAAATTTTTAAACAGTTTGATGTTCCAAGCATACAGAAAATCTACGCCAAAAACATTCTAGTACATCACCACAAAAATTATTCAGAGGCAGACACCTCACATGCTCATAAAACCAGAGCCAAACAAACAGACATACTTAATATACCAAAGTGTAACTCTTCATTTGGACAAAGAAGTTCAGAATTTTTAGCAGTAAAGTTATATAACAAACTCCCACTTAGTACCAAACAAATTAAAACAAAAAATAGCTACATTAAGGACATTAAATGTTGGCTGAAGGAACTATCGGAAAATGAACTTACATGTATACTTAAAACTTAAAACATCGTCATAGAAGTTTCTGGAAAACCTTATCCAATCAATAAGTTAATTTATAGAAGTCGCTGAAAACTTATCCAAAGCATAGTCCCCCTCAGCACAGGATCTCCTAGTGAGGAAGACTACGAATATATTTTCTTATTTTTTATACCTAACATGTTTCATATAAAAATGTAAAATATAATAAATGTATTGTTACTAAATAAAAAAAAATAAAAAAAATAAAAAAAATATAGTGCACTTACATTGCGTGAATTTACTAGATAATCATTTGTGGAAAAGTGTGTGGAAGGGTTTAGTCTTTCATTTGGGAAAATTTAACCCGGACATAAAATCTGGAGCACCGTAAAAAGCTATTATACGATTCACATTGACACAGTAACTTCAAAGCCTCGAAAATGTAAGGATTCATTATCAGAGCTTGCACAAATTTCAATAGCCTTAAACAATGAAAATCCTATATTTTGTTTACATTCACAATTCACTAGAATATGTATTACAATATCGAAGTGTAAACCTACAAATGATACATTTCATATAATTTAGAAATTATCCTTTATTTTTACAGCCTTGCTAAACGACGCGACGTGTATTATATATTTTATAAAATTGATAAACAACCATGTATGGAAAACCCTGAAGGAGTTGGGGAAGAGAAAGATGGGAAGTAGGTACCTTACTAATCAGATCTGCTCACCAAATACGGCTAAGACCATTTCAAACAACCTTTCAGTTCTGAATGGTGGTCTTACACCAGGGGGTTTCTGAGAGTATCTTCAACTCCGGAAAGTGCGGCAAATGTACTACATATTATTTTAAATGAATTAATTGTGATATAACACAAATTAATCAAATACAAAATATAATTTTGGAAGGGATTCGATCCCACGGCCTTCGGATTGCGAGTCAAGAGCCTTAACCTTCGCCCACGGAGGCCGTCAAGTACTAATAGAAACGTAAAAAAACTGCAATAAAATAGTTCATGGAAAGATATATGCATTGTGTTGACGCAACTACATACATACATCTCCCTTCTACCGACTTTCCATGTACATATCCTATCTTACAATATGTACCAATATTACCTACATGTGACATTTTGGAACAACTCCAAGGAACAATCATTCTATTGATCTAACCCCAGTGGTGTAGCTACTACGGTGCTAGGGGGTGCAGCGCACCGGGGCCCCCAAGCTCAGGGGGCCCCTAGGATCCTGACCAGCAAGCCTCATATTTAACTAGCTACAAATTCTCCCACCTTTGGAATGTAAATAAAATTGTAATGAATAGTGCAACACGACTATAAGGTCCGAGCTCAGGGGGCCCTCGGACCTTGACCAGCAAACCTCATATTTAACTAGCTACAAATTCTTCCACCTATGGAATGTAAATAAAATAGGGTGCAACACGATTTTTAAGGTAGTACTGTCGGTCAGAGATTACCGTCTAAAATTTTCTAAATTTTAACATGCCTAGTAGTAGATGGAATGATCTTGTAAAATTTTTTTATGTAAAAATAGAGAACCAGTAAAAAGATATTGTAATTTTTGTATTTAACATTGAGGCTTATGAGAAATCACAGTTTTTTTTTCATTTCGCCTATACTAAATACTACGCTAATCAAATAAGACAGTGTTTATTACATTTGACTCTTTTTTATTAGTACCAATTGAATCTGAGCTTGTACAGGCTTTATTCAATGTGTAACTAAAACACCGTTTAACGCTTGGGAAATGTTTTTATTTTATTATAATTACCTAAGGCTGGTAAACTATTGGCATCTCCTTTTATGTACAATGAAACAATCTGGAAAATATTTCTGTTTTTGATGTAGGTAGTGGTTGTTGCATGCTTTTTTAGAAGCCTGAAATATTTTTTCTAGGCTATGAAAAGAAGCATTGTTTAAAAAAAGTTTTTTAATAAGATCAATAATCGAAAATAGTTCTACATATAATTCAGAACTGTCCAAAAATTATGACATGCATCATGTGTATCATGATGTTAGTTTGGAAAAACTTTAAAAAAATATATTAACAGTGACTCATTTCGAAATCAAATAAAATATCTTTGAATGCATTACTATTCCAACCAAATGTTGAGTGCGCGTTCGAAAAATGTTGTACGAAGGTAGAATTTGCGAATTTCCATTCTTAATGCTTCCTCTGCATTTCTCTGATCAACATTGGCCGCGTCGATAAAATAATATAATGTGTTCTCCTTTGTCACAGCGCGGAGATCATAAGAAACTGCCAGTGATTTACATAGCTTGGACAGGCCAACAACCTCAGATTATTGAACTGCGCCTAAAGAAATCACCATAAAGCATGGCGATATGTACGAGCATTTTTCTATATAAATGAAACAATATTTCTTTATTAGAATCACTGAAATATTTTATTAACGCCGACCGGTTTCAGAACGACCGTTCCTTTATCAGGGCGAACATGTAAAGATTTGACAATTAATTACAAAACAGTAGGTGAGTACAACGTAAGTATTACTAAGTGTTGATTTTTTCAGGAACGGTAAAGATAAAGAACATAAATGAACTAATTGCGGAATAAATAAACTCAAATGTAATGACAGTTCCTCATTTTATATCGGGAAAACAACTCGTAATTTTTAAATTATAATCGAGCTGATTTTTCACAAAAAACGGCGCTATACAAGTCATCCAAATATTATTATTTATTATTAAAAGAACATTTAAGGTGTCTTAATCTGTAATTTTTCCGATTTCGCTAACCATATCATTGCAAATACCCATATTTCTGAAAAAAGTACAGGGATAAATATTCTTCATAATAATAATAAAGGAAAACACTTAGATAAAACAGAAGCCTTAGAAATAAATAAAAATAAATCTCTTAATAAGGAGACCATTATCAATAAACAAAAAATATTATCTTATAGTCCTATCTTAGATAGGTATCCTTTCAATGTCCGTTGTGTTTCCTTCCCCCACTCTTCATTAATCCTAACCACGCCCCCAACCCCTACCTCATCATTAAGTAATACATTTGACGGTCGGTGTGTTCTAGCGGTAAGGCTTTTGACTCGCAATCCGAAGGTCGCGGGATTCAATCCCGGCGTGGGTAAATCAATTTTATTTGATTTTTTTTGTATTTTTTCACGATTAATTCATTTAAAATAATATATAATATTTTTGCGGCTCGTTCCAGAGTGGAAGATAGATTCGTCCTGGTGTAGGACCACCATTCAGAATTGAAACTTTGCTTGAAATGGCTTTAGCTGTGTTTGGTGACCAGATCTGAATAGCCAGGTACTTCCCTACCTTCCTCTTCCCCGTCTCCTTCCCTTTCCCACTACCTTTAGCCTCACAACATATCGCAATTGGGGATGCATTAGACTCACTGGCTTCAGACGGGAGCATCAGGGACTCTTGTGTTTTGTAATAGTTATTATATACCCGATAGAGCATTTTTCTAATTATTTTTTTGGTTCCAATGGACGTTCTTACTTATATTGTAATAAATACGAGCCTTCGACCAAGTATACGAGAGCATAATATATCTATAAGCTACATCCGCCAATTTATATTAAAAAAAGATATCTTTTAAGTGCCTCACACAATTGATTTTCTAAGTAAATCAGTTTTAACCGAAAACATTAATAACTCGATTAAAACTTCTTACTAATAAAAACAGGGGAGGTGTAAATAAAATCACATAAATACGTCTCCTCATTGTGGTATATCCACATTTTGATAATGGCCTTGAACCGAAAGAATAACAAAAACTAAATAATAATATTACGTATGTATTAGGTATATTTTATTACTTCAAATTTTTTTTAAATAGAGGAAATTGATTTCATCTCTTATTAGTTCTTGCATCACTGATACAAAGCGAGTCCCTATCCCTACCTATTTACTATTTAGCCTACCTACGGTTGGTTTTGTTTTCACCTTTGAGCAATGTTACAAATAAATTGATGTGGATGGGGATAGCAGTCAGTGTCGCCATAAACAATATTAAGCATAATAAAATAAAATATCAAGTTCCGCCTTGTCTTGATGTAATATGGCACTCGGCTTGGTCGGGCCAACCCGTGACATCGGTTAAAGTCTTCCTGATTAGGACAAGAACTTTAGGTGCCTCGGGACTCGCGGCAGTCATCAACATCGCAAATTCGTTCCTTTATTGTCTCATTATTATCTAACTTATTATTATTGTTTCTATTGTTTGAATTCATAGCTTTCAGTACAGTTCTGCTAGTTAATTTAATTTTATAGACCTTGGTTAACCGCCTGAAGGTATAATAAGGGCCTCTCAGAGAAAAAGTGACAAAACAAAAAAAAATCTCATTCAATGGAATTTCACACAAAAAATATCGCAGAATTTCACCAAAAACCACAAGTATTGTGTCAATATCTTTAATTGGCAGATATTACTTAATAATTATTTAATTAAATGAAGACAGTATTTGCGAAACTCAATCGAAAATCTGTAAACAGAAAAATCAGAAAAATATATTTGCACCTCTGGGACTCGAACCCGAAAATCATTGAATCTGATATCGACACCTTGGCGCAGTGGTCAGCGCATTTGCCCGGAAAGCGAAAGGTCCTGGGTTCGAGTCCCAGAGGTACAAATATCTTTTTCAGATTTTTTCGTTTCCAGATTTTCGATTGAGTTTCGCTAATATATATTGTCTTCATTTAATTAAATATTACAATTTGAGGTTTACTCATAAAGTTAAAAAATGCTTAATAATTACTTTCTTTATTTAATGTATTGCCTACATAATTGGTGGAAAAAGTCAAAGACTAAGAATCCGCTGCAAAAAAAACTACGTGGCTATTATAATATATCAGTTCAACATTTAGATTACTGAGCGAAGATTATGTTCAGTCATATTGATGACATCGTCATGATTTTATGAAAATTCTGAATTCTTAAGTTCTTACATAAGTTTACAAAAGAAAAAGGTAGCTTTTCACCTTGTTGAGAAACATATCCAATTTGATCAAACACACTCTTGCCAGGTTACCATTCGCGTTCAGCCGAAACTTGAAATAGTAATAATTTTGCTTAATTCCACGATTCGGTCGTTTTGCGGGTACAGTAGAACTGCAAGACAATCAGAGAGTAATAGGTTTGAACCTATCTACTATAAGATTATTTAATTCTTATGGAAATTTTATACTTCTGAAAACGACAAATACCAGAAGAATCTAAAGACACAGACCGCTTTTCGAATGAAATCAATCATTCTCATGCCAAACGATGAGACAAGAGAAAGACCGCCATCTATGGGGAAATATAACGACAAAGCATCTAGCATATGAATAAATGGATCATTGCCTTCTGTGGTTGGTGGACGATGACATTCCTAAGCTAGAGAAGTTTAATAAAGGAATGATAGCAAAATTTAATATGACAAGAGCCGAATCGTTAGCGTGCACAATAATAATTATTAATACAAAATATATAATATAAAGTGTAGGTCCCAAAATTGATCCTTGAGGGACACAAGCACACATTTCAGTAGGTACTTTTTTATGAATGAGAAAATACAGATACAGATGTTAATTGACAAGAATATACAAAACAACAACTAGGGAACTCACCTGCATCTAAACTATTTCTAACGAATTTACATAAAATAATATACAAATATTTTTACTTATAAACAGGGAAAAAAGTATATACTTAGATAAAAATATTATTTTACAAACAGAGAGATAAGCAACATCCTTGCGAAAGTTTACAAACTATTTTTGGAAAAATTTAGATGGTAAGACAATATACAAATATATGCTTATATAAAAAAAATGTTATACAGAAATTTACAAAAAAAGTGAAAGTACTTAAAATTATAAACGAAGTATATCTAAGTTGTTGTATTTTGTAGGAAAACAGCCTTCAATTTTCCACTAAAAGTTCTGCGTGTTTCAAAAAATAAGTCAAAAAATTATATAAATAAGTCAAAAAATATCAAAAAAATGTATAGTAGCTATACTATAATAATATTTATAAGTAGTCATTTCATTATGTACCTATCCTTTGACTGAGTAGTATTTTCTAATTTTGTGTACCTACCTTTTCGATGTGTATTAACTGAGTTCTTAAACTCGATTGTTCATCAATGAGAACATTCGTAAAACTTAGTATAAATAAATAATTCAGATGTTTTAATAATAATAATTATCCGTATGTATTAATAATATATTGATGTAATCGACCACCATAACACGGCCATCAGCCTAGCCTGGTGGTCGAAAAATCCACTAATGTAACCCTATTTTTGTATTTAAAGAATAAAGAAAAATTAAAAAATAATAATAATAATAATATGAATGATTATTAAACATGATGTTAAAAAAAAGATAAATTTTTCAATCATCACATAGTCTATGCACATATATAGATATATGTATATGTAACAAATTTTAGAAACTTTTTTAGAGGGTTAATTTAAATCTGGGAGATAATTTTCCTATAAATATATATATAGGAATTCAATATTCCCATTCAGCCCTTTGGTAAAATTGTTTATTTTGAAAGAAATCATCATCATATTACAATGTGTTGGAATATGAAATCTTAAAATACGAACAGTTTAATTAGTTAAAATATGTGAATCCAATATCACCGAATGAAAATAAATAAAGTTTCGTTTCTTAATTCTAACGTGATTCTCATAGGAAACCTGCGAGGAATTTACTATGAAACGACCCCCTACTTGGATAAAATATGATTTGTATCGAAGAAAATACGTTCCTTCTTATCAGATAAATTATTATGTATGATGCGTCGTTTGATTCTACTACCAAGTACGAAGAGAGGCGTGGCTTAATCCATACATGAACAGAATACTTCGAGCGCTCAGATAACCGATGATTCCTTCTGCACTCCTGATACCGGAGCATGTGAACTTTGTGGATGTTACGACAGGCGAATAAACGAATAAACAAACCACACAAGCAGAAACTGATTTGTTTATAAAATACGCATGCTTTATGTACTTAATTTTCCGAAGGGAACCTTATTTCCCAGCCCTGGGAAAATTATGAATGCCAGCAATGTAGGTTAGAAGATGGTCTGTAAAATACACCTAAGGTCTCCATAATGCGGGGTCCATTGCGCCGGCAAACGCCAGAATTTTGCTTGACAGTCCTATACAACAATCAAGGTCACAATTTTTGCCGACACTCAAGGCCGCAGTGTTTGTGCTTCCCGTGTTCGGCGGAAAACAAAACTTAAACATCTCATCCCGGGTGAAGCGGGAAGGCAAGCGGGGTCCAGCGGGGGGGGAGAATTCATTTTTTGACAGAAGTCGCGCGGTGCGGTCCGTGTATGTAGAAAAATCGGAACGGATTTTTGTGGTTATGTGCTATGTATGAGCGAACATAATCACGAGTTTAAAATATTATTATACCTAAATATAATATAATAATAGAAATATTTGATAATATAATATCAAATATTTATAATTATTCTGTTGTTGACGTAAATATTTACGTACTTTAGAGTAGAATTAGATTTTAGATAGATAATAGAATTTAGATTCTATAGTTCTAAATTAGGTCGTGCAATAAAATGACGTTATTATATAATGTCATTGGTGCAATAATCGATATTAGTCGGAAATCTTTCCTGATAAACCCTGATCTGTGTTTTCTTCCTGATGCAGGTAGCATCTTTTCTACATCGAACGCATTTTAACATTTATGCAAACGATAAACGTCAAATTTTTTGGTACGCGGACCTAATAATTATGATTTTAAGTTGTAAATAAACACACTGTCGTAATGGATGATTATTTCTTTCGTGAACTCACTTGTAAATAAAGTCTATTAATTTATTAATCGGTTTCAGAGACACGGGAGAAATTGACCATTGTGAATCGATATTCTATTTTTGATGCTACGTAATTATTTACGTAGCAACAAAACGTATTCACTCTAAATTCTTAATAAATAGTAACTTTAGGTCGTGCGTATTAGTCGGAAATCTTTCCTGATAAATAAATATCTATTAAAATATCTGTGTTTTCTCCCTGATGCATCTCTTTTGTCATCAGAACGCATTTTAATATTGATATAAACGTCAAGTGTGCGTGCCGTGGACACGTCCGTACCTCAGACCACTTGTCAAATTGTGTGGACCGCGCGAACTTCACCCCAAACGATGTTGGTGTAAAGTTATGGCCTTGAGTGTTGGCAAAAATTATGACGTGGGTGGTTTGGTATATTTATGATTATGACCTTGATTGTTGTGTTGGACTGTCAAAAGTCTGGCGTTTGCCCGCGCAATGGACAAAGCTTAACTCTGATGTCGCAAGTCGCAACTGATGCAGAGAAAAGCTGGGAATATTCTGCGTAAACAACCGGAAAGCAAACGAGATTTGCACGTGTGCATGTAAATTAGCAATCCTATTTTGTCGCAGAATCTTATTGGCCCGGCCTACTTGTACATTTTATATTATTAAATAATTATTATCTAATATGTAATAGATTCGTACCTCCTTTCACATTTCTACTTATCAGGTGGACTATTAGTAACATGGGATGATATTTTTACCCGTCCTTTGAAGAGCGTGTTTAAAGGGAAGGTTAATTCATCCCAGCTCTCATCCTAAGTGAACTTTTAAAAAGGATAATAAGAAAAATAATTTAAAAAAAACTATTTCAAGATAAGAGTCACCACACCATCATCATGCTTTTTAAATCTTCGTTGAAATATTGCATAACACCGATTAAGATCGATTCATCAGAACAAACAAACATTATCTCAGCAAAAAAAGTCTGCTGGAATCTGCTCAGCACGATGTTCAATCGGTTTTGATTACAAGTCATTGAACATGAATGTCATTTCTGACATACTCGGTAGAGCATCGTGTGATAGTGATCTAAACAGGATTGTTCACATAATATATTGGCCAAGTCCTACGCCATAAGGTTGCGATAATCTAATGACTCATGATTCTTGAACATTAAAACAGTCGCCCTCGCGGAAATTCATCATACTTATAACTTAGAACTTATAACAACGCATTCAGTAAAAAACCCGCAACAGTTTATCATAACAACTTGCAGCATGCAGTTCAGGATTCTGGTAGCACAGGTTCAATTCTTCACCATGGGTTCAAATTCAAACCATTTACTGTTATGTTGGTTCTTTTCTGTTATTGGATTTAGCGACAATTTATACAATTGACTGAATGGATGGATCACCGAATCACCGTTAGGGTTTGCCCCGGTTGAACCCGATCACTGTTGTACTAGAGACTAGAGAGTAACTAACTAACTAACTAACTAACCATCACGCCATTTCCCCGCAGGGGTAGGCAGAGAGGACGGACCGCCAAACAACTCGGTCTTGGCACACACTCTTTGCCTCACTCACATTCATACATCGTCTCATACATTCTCTTCTATTATTCTGACTTTTGACATGGCCCGACTCAAGTATCTGATTCACTTGATCGTGCCATGTCTTCCTCGGACGTCCACGACTTCTTCTACCATTCACATCTGCGTCGTATATTCTTCTTACACTGCTTTCTTCGTTCATTCGCTCTACATACCCAAACCATCTGAGGGTCCCTTTCTTAATCTTACTCATTATGCATACATCAGCCTTACATTCTTTGCGGATATCCACATTTCTCACACGATCATACATTGTTTTACCACACATATGCCTCAGGGATCTCATTTCAACAGCATTCAGTTTACTTTCATCCTTCCTCTGCCAGTTCCATGCCTCACTGCCATACATCAGGGTAGGTACCAGGACTCCATTGTGGACTGCTAGTTTCGCTTCTTTTGACAGTTTTTTATTAGCGCCAACGGCATTCAGTCCTCCATTAATGGAGTTACCAGCATTCACCCTTCTTTCAATATCCCTATCAGCCTTCCCATCTCTCGTAACTAGAGAGTATGTTTTTTTATTTGAAAGTTTAGTGACCTTTGATGGCGCTATGGCAGCACTTCACAATATAATTGACTTATATCATAAGATGTTTATATTTCTATGCCAACGCCAGTTCAAATGATAACCCATATAATGGCGATGCACGATACACGACTGTATCTTTGAGTAATTTACTTATAACAACGCATTCAGTAAAAACCCGCAACAGTTTATCATAACAACTTGCAGCATGCAGTTCAGGATTCTGGTAGCATAGGTTCAATTCTTCACTATGGGTTCAAATTCAAACCATTTACTGTTATGTTGGTTCTTTTCTGTTATTGGATTTAGCGACAATTTATACAATTGACTGAATGGATGGATCACCGAATCACCGTTAGGGTTTGCCCCGGTTGAACCCGATCACTGTTGTACTAGAGACTAGAGTATGTTTTTTTTGTTTTTTTTATTGTTATCAAGTTTAATTTGTATAACTCCATTTTAATTTTTTATTTATTTTATATATTCAATAATTTTATTATTAAATTAGTAAAAACAGTTTATTTATAAACAAGTTCTGCTGGTAATTATTATTACGCGTGACAGCTGTTTCGCCTTCTGAGGGCATTATCAAACTGTCAGTTTGTCCCAGTTTGATAATGCCCTCAGAAGGCGAAACAGCTGTCACGCGTGATAATAATTACCAGCAGACCTTGTTTATAAATAAAATGTTTTTATTAATTTAATAATAAAATTATTGAATATATAAAATAAATTTAAAAAATTAAAAAAAAAAAAAAAGACTAGAGTAAGTATGTTTTTTATTTGAAAGTTTAGTGACCTTTGAAGGCGCTATGGCAGCACTTCACAATATAATTGACTTATATCATGAGATGTTTATATTTCTATGCCAACGTCAGTTCAAATGATAACACATATAATGGCGATGCACGATCGACGACTGTATCTTTGAGTAACGAAATACTTTTTTTTATGAAAGCTTTGATTTAGAAAAAAAAATCGGTAAGGAAGTTTCGCAACTAGTCCATTATAACCATTACAACAGATAGCTTCTTATCATCAGGGATACCCATTGATTAAAAAATTTTAACGACCGTCCTGGAAAATTTCTCACCGATCTCAGCCAAACTCTCTTTCATTGTTGATGTTGAGTACTTACCTACCATTTAGCACACATGCTCGTTGCAGTATGTGATCTCTTGAACATACAGCCAATTTTTTTCATCCTTAACTTTTTGCACTCTAGATTTACATCAATTTTTCAAAAACTAATTATCTATAACGCATCAGATTCTTGCAAGACACCAACTCCTGCGTTTTACTTTTCCTTCGTATTCGAGAATCAACTTTCTCCCCTTATGCCAACAATACACGACATATTTTTTTAGTCCGATTCCAATTAGAGACCAAATTCAACATATTTCGCTTTACGCGATCGCTATTTTCATCTCTATTTTCATAGGTACCTGCGATTTCAGTTGGCATCAACAGCATGGTTCATGTGTTGCTTGCAGTGATGACAATTATTGAAATCGTAGATATGAAATATATATAAATATAATGGTAAAGCAAAAAATGTTGACTTTGGTCTCTAATTGGAATTGGGCTGATAAAAGATGTCGTGTATTGTAAGCATTACATCCCAATTATATATTTCCAAAAGTCTGAAGCAAAATGGTACGTTAAATTTTGTGGATAAAAAACACCAACCACAAAGAAAACAATGGGCTATAGAGTCTCCATAGTAACACACATACACAAAAGAACAGACTTCGGTGTATTCAAATCACGCTACATATTATATTGGATTGCACTTCACAACTCAGAACACATGTTTCTGGTACCGTTATAACAATTTACACTTTGCTTCTCTAGGACACTTCCGCTAACAAGAGCGATGCTTTGAACTCACGATGTGTTCCGACAGGTAGACGCGGAGTTTGAAGGCATGCATCAGTTTGTTCACCAAACAGTCGGCTATTATTCTCATAGTACCAGGAATTTATTAACTACTAACACGCCTATGTTCCGAGCTGTGACGGCTATTGAGCCGTGTGAGAAATGACCAATACAAACCTTCTCGTCGCTGGGAAGTAAGGGAGTTTCAATATTCATACCTATATAAATATATATATTTTTTTAAATTAGCTCCGCATAGGAGGGAGGAAAATTATTCCCCTCAAAGCATATTTCTTTAAGAAAGGAAAGAAAGAAAGTTCTGAGAAGGAAAAAGATATTAAACGTAGGTAAGAATCTGGGGTTCAGTGTGTCCTGGAGTGACGAACGTATTAATTTCTCAATCCATTGTGGTGCAAGGCGATATTTCGAGAGAGTCCTGCTGTAGAGGTCAAAAGGTCTTCCTCAACTAGTCTCTTCGATCCATTCCCCCACGCAGTAGGTGGACAGACGCTTCCGTCGCCAAGAACCCGTGAACCCCTCCTAAGTCGCCAAACTTAACGAACCACTTGGGATGACCTGTGACAGAGGTGTTGGTTATCCAATAAATATTTCCAGGGCGGCGGTACCCACACCCGCCTGTCAAATTGAAAATACTAGTTTCTAGATAATGCTTTCCACACATAAAAGAGTTCCGAGATATTTTGATAACCGAGTATGAACTACATAAGTCCGCTGGTAGTTATTTTAATCGTATTTAGGCTGTTGGGTATGCAGTGTGCAAGTGTGCAACCCATCATAATAATTATAAGACGGTGATTTCTCTTCTTGAGTTGGCCATTAAAATATTTTATTACTGCTTTAACTGAATTTTAGGAACCACTGAGAGGTACTATCAAGTAATGGCGGTTTAATAGTATGGAATAAAACGTAAGACAACCATTTAAATGAATTTGTTTCAATGAGCCGCAGTACCTACGCGTTGCGCATGACTAACATTGATGTCTCAAAGCTTCCCTCAAATTGCCGACCTTTTCCGATGTTCTAATAAAAACAAACGTAAAAAACTTCGATTTCTTTCTTTAATCGACCACTGAATATCAGATCAAAGCTACCGCTCTTTATATCTACCACACATTGATCTCAAACGAATGATTACATTAGCATTCCGAATTCCCCATTGACCTGCATCTACAACGCTGAAAAAATAGTTTATGGCTTCCAACTACCGACTCTCATAGCAAAATAAGTACCAACTGCTGCGAATTTCTGAAATGACCCCTCAATTTTATTTAATATGTACCTTTATGCATATTCCCTCGGGTCGAATGCATCTCGGTTCGCCTTGCCTTACTTTAAAGTTTGCCATACGAGAAACGATTTGCGCTGGCAGACACGAACTTTTGCATGGCGACCGAGCGAACGGCGGTCGGTGATGCATGAATGTCTTATAATCTTAATAATTGACCTCGGGGGTCAGCTCGGCTCAGTCCTAGGAGGCTAGGAGCTAGGAGCGGATAGGAGGAGGTCTCCAGCCCGGGGCTATTTGCCACACCGCTGATCGTGGAGATCGGTTGGGGATAACGATAGCCGCATGCCGCATGGGTGTTTCATGCTTCACGGTGGATTTTGGATGATCTACGTAATATGGGGTGCATGCGTCGCTTACGAGGGGCGATTGATGGACTCTGATGAAGTGACTTCCAGAGTTGTGGGGGGTAGAGAGTAAAGAGCAGAAGCCAATACTTTGCTTAGCACGTTTTGATAAAAATGTCAAACGCATAGAGATATACATATATATTATTTATTTATAAACGAAAACTAACAGTACATTAGATACATTGGTGAAAAAAAATCACAAAATAAGTATATTTCATGGTGGGTAGGTACTGGGTACCTATTATGTGTTTCATTGTACCTGTGTCTTATTTATGGTATATATTTATGTAATTACCCGGCGATGTATGTAGTGTTAAAGTGTATGTGTGTGTGTGTGAGTATGTTTATCTGTATGTATGTATGCGCATTGAACAATTTATATTATAGACATGATGCTGTTTTTAAATTTGGCCAGTAAATCGGAGAAAATATCGATTTTAGAAAATGTTTTATGTTCCTTGTAACAATGGTCAAATACCACATGTGAATATTACTGACTTGTTTTATTTATTGATTAGCGTGTGTTTCTACAGCTACTTTATTGAAAGGGTAGGATTTTCCATTATTTGGCATTTGTCATTCCCACCAGCAATGATTAAGTGTGTTCTGTGTGGGTCGTTTAATTATTATAACAATATTATTCGATAATTTAAACATAAAACAAAGTTTTTGTTATTTTCTTAAAATTAGATTGCAAAATAGTAGTTCATAAAACATAAAACTAACTGCTTTTATCTTGCAAGCGATAATTATGTTTTCAAAAAAGTTTTAGAATAAGTTGTGTCTATTCGGAATTAATTTATCCCGAACATGCTAACTCGGGGCAATAAGTCATGCATAAATAGTCCCGACACCCAACAGCAAAGGCATGAAGGCTTTGGACTTATTTATGACCCAGCATTCTGATAACTCTCTCTGGTCCGTAGTCTGTACTCTGTACTCTGTAGCCTGTACTCTCTAGGTGTTGAGCCAACAAACTCCGGCGTAGATAAGGAACGCCCCGCGAGAATACAGACAATAGGGTATTGCGGCTGACACGAAGTTTCCCACAAATAACTCCGATTCGAATCCCCCAGAAGCGTCACCAAGAGATCGAACATGTCACTAGGCGCTGGATGACTTCGAATGTCACGACATTCAGACATTGTAGCCTAAGCTGGATCGAACAATATCCCCAACAATTGCTAAGCCACATCATCAAAAAGAAATATTCATTTACACTATGATCAAAATTCGTGCATTGTTCGATGAAGCTTTATTGTAGTGGGTCCAGTAACTCCCGTTGGGATTGGTGGCAATGGCGATGCTGTAAAAACAGCTATTTGCAAATTCTGCTGGGGACCCTTTGTTTCCTCGGGGCACGTAAGGGTCCATTATACAATCTGTAGCCAGATGCTGTGGTGAGAGATATTATCTTCGTGTATATAGTACGAACAAAAAACTTGGAACAAGAGTGAAGCATGTCGCCTTGTTTTGTGTCACCGTAACCGTGCTCCGTGACAACATTGTTTTTTCTTTAAATTAAAAATCCATAATCCATAAATTACCAAAACATTCATTTCAGAAAAAATAAACCGGGCGGGCAGGGACGTAGAAAGTGTAAAGAGATGTGTCATCACTGAGGAAGGAGGCAGAATGACAAAAAATTGTCTTTTTAAAAATATTTTTGTAGTGTAACTTCTTTAGCGCCGTTAGTGACTTGAAATTCGGGTGAAACGGAAATGCGTCAACTCAGTTCTACACAAGTACTCGATTCTAATATAATGCGGTAAATTCCCACCTCGGCTCGTGCCTTTGATAGCGTAGTGGGCAAGGTGCCTGATAAGTCTCAGCTGTCAGAGATACAGATATCAGGCGAACGGGAGTTCGAATCTTACGAAATCCAAAAAAAAAACATTTTTATTTTGTGAAAACAATATTTAATTTCCGTTTTACACCAAAACTAGATTTGTTGCCAATTCCGTTTGCTAAGTACATGTCTTAAATCACCTTGTCTACCAGAAAAATCTAAAATACGTGAAAGTGGGAACTTTGAACGTCATGTTTGGTTGCCCTCGTTTAATTGACCCAGTTTTTAGCTCCATACGCATCAGAATATTGAAATTAATTTCCTCATTTTCACCGGGACGCATGAGTGAACGGAGGATCGACGAAAACAACATTGCATATGCGAATTGGACCATCTTCGTAAAAAAATCCCGAACACGTCAAGATAGCCGAGTCGGCGCACTCGGGCGCGGGCGCCCGGGGACCATAATAAATCAGGAGAACGAGGAACGAGAAACCAGCCTAGCCAAGGCGCTTCGTGACGTCCAACGTTCAAGTCAATCATCACGAATACGCGCCGCTAGCAAATAAAAATATCAATGGTTTCCCCGTGTTCGGCTATTACTTCAATTTCGCGGGCTCTGACGATCCGGAGCACAGAAGTGAACCGATAAAAAAAGTATGTACGCGTTGAATATTGGGGCGACACCTGTGGTTCGTTGAGAACACAAATTGGTGTAATACAAAATACTCAGCAGTCAGCAGTCCTTATTCTCTAAGCTGGAAGTACTATCAGTCTAAGATCCGAACTAGAAACGACCGATAGACATAATAAACTAGAAGCGATACATTAGTAAATACTTTAATTAACTACTCCAAAATAATGCTCAGTATCACTATCCTTCTCTCTTGCACGAATAAATAGCATACGCGCTCTGTTTCAATTAATATATTTTTTAAATTAATCATAGTTTTGCTAGGAATTTTTTTGACAACCCACTCAAAATATATTTTCTAATATATTAAATTTGATATAAAATACTTTTCATCCATTAAACATACGGGTGAAGGTCGTTTCTAGTGCGGAACCTCTACTATATGTATATCTAAAATAATTATGTTCATTATAGGTCACATAAGTTTCTTTTTTTGCAAAAAAGTCACGAGTATGAATTCTTTAGAATAATAAGGTGGTGCCTGAATTTGACTGCATTTGTTGTTGTTGTTTTTTTACATAGTGCTGTAACTAGAAATAATATTTTGAATACGTCACGTAGACCTTTGTTTATTTCAAAGGCTTTTCTTGTTAGAACATCGTCGACTTGAAAATCACGATATTTTTCTGAGAATAACGGGACGGTAAGTAACAGAACCTAGATACAGCCTTGTTACAGCTCGGCATTATTTAGTTAATCATTGACATAAATAATAAAAGTGTAGTAATGGACAATTTT
This sequence comes from Limnephilus lunatus, assembly GCA_917563855.2. Taxonomy (NCBI): domain Eukaryota; kingdom Metazoa; phylum Arthropoda; class Insecta; order Trichoptera; family Limnephilidae; genus Limnephilus; species Limnephilus lunatus. The sequence continues at coordinate 30,615,072 of OU830594.1, read as the reverse complement.
TTTAAAATTTTCACATAGGTACCTACTCGTATTATTTATAATTAATAGTGTATTATGATCTTTGACAATATTATCATAATACCTAAATCAAAAAATAATCTGGAAATTAATGAAATATCTCAAGTGAATAATTACATTGAAATTAATTTACAGTCGGGGGTCATTGAAAACAATTTTCACGTGGTGGTTGCATTATGTAAAGCCCAACGCTTTCGGCCAACGTGTACCTGCAGCTTTTTTAAATAATTTTTTTTTTATTCCAGTTAACAGAAAATTACATTTTCACTCATTTAACTAGAAATAATTAAACACATTAAAATGAACTAAATATTTCAATACAGCGCTATTCTATTTCATTATTTTGTTTATCAAGAATAAATATTAATATATTTTTTTTATTTATCTAGGTTTTTTTTCGTTTTTAATGTCATTTGGGAGGCAATTATATGAGTTGCCCCCCTCGTAACCAATTGATTGTTTGCCATAGTTAGTGTGGATGGTGTTTAAGGCGATCAACTAGTACAGGAAAAAATCGACGTCGGAATTCACGCCCCTTTATGGGAGGAGCTTAAAAATACTTGAGAAAAAGCTTTTGGAACGGTTGGAAAAGATATTTGAGAATTTTTTTTAAAATGTTGATTTCGTAAAGGCCTGTAAAAAACATTAATTCCTTTTTTATGCATTGTTTATTGTAATAAAACGGAATTTTAAATTGATTTCACGAAAACAATCCGCACGGAGCCCAACACGTCATTTCTCCGCTCCGTTCGGAGGAGTAGTGACTGAAAATAAGGGCGGCTGCCAGTTGTTCTTCGGTGGACGGTATAAGGTTCACTTTGGTATTACAAATTCGTCGACTGCCGTATTGTCGCCGTTATGTCAAAAATAACAACGCAAAAATGCGTATTATATTTTATTTTGTGAGGTTCGGGCGTAAATTTCAATTTTTTTTTGCGATTATCATAAAAGAAACTAAATTTGCCACATTAAACAATAAAATTATATCCGAAAATAGGTTTATAAATAGGAGAGTTTGGACTTCAACGTGTTTCTTATAGACCTTATAATTTATTTTTTTCTAAGCTTATTAAAAGACTTATAAAAAATAAATGACCGATATTTTTAAGGGCCAAGATATGTTCTACACGCAGTATTTAATTAAAGCATCTATAATACCTCTAAGCGATCAAATTTTCAAAACAAAATCTTATGATTTTGTATGATTTTGCATTATTTAGTATGGCTTCAACTTAAATGTAGGTATGTAATCGTGTTGTCGTGTAAGGTGTTTGTGTGTATGAGTTTATTGTTTATTTTGTATATAAGGCGACATGTACTGTATTCATATAGTTTTGTTTCCATATATATATATATTTTTTGTGGATGTTCTGGGCTTGTAGTTAAATAGTTTTTTGATTACCGTGTGTTGTATTACCTGTAATTCATTTATGTATGTTTCACATGCGTTTCCCCAGATTTCAATCAAATAATAATTTGAATGTGAGTGTACGAGACTATAATAAACTAGAGATGCCACAAATATTCAGCTACTATTCGGTATTCGGCCGAATGGTTCGCAATATTCGGCCGACCAAATGATGAAAAAAAATGCATATAAATTTAATATTTTTCATTTATTGTCTTCACTACAAATTTCATAATATTCCCAAATAGGTGATTTTTTATTAAATGGTGCCATTTCATAAAGCTTTTCGCGAACAAGCTGACGTGTTCACACTATAAGTAACACAATTTGATGTAATAAATGGTGTAGGTGTAGAGACTGTAGAACTGTAGAGTGTAGAGCAAAGATCTACTCGCAAATGAAACAAATGCGTAGTAAAAGCCTCGATGACACACGGCGAGTTTACAAGCTACTATCTACTAAATTTAAAAGCGGGGGAATCGGCGAGTGAGATTGTCATGATGACACACAAAACTGTCCACTCGCTCAGTAGCTCACGACATTTTTGTAGGAAACTGGACTCGCACGTGGCTGCTAGCGCCAATAGCGGAAATAACGTGAACTAATCCTTCAGACAGTTCACAGTCGAAATCAGCTGGTTTTTGGCAGCCATATTGGAAACACAAATAAACCAATCACGAGTCGGCTTGTAGCGTGTAAAGTTGAGGACCTTTCAACTTTTTTCCGTGGATTGTCAACAATCTGCTAGTTAGCAAGTAACACGATGACACTGAGCGAGTTTACTAACAGATAGTGAATTTCCGAGATAGTAGCTTGTAAACTCGCCCTGTGTCATCGACGCATAACACAACACACGCACTTCAATAATGCAGGTCGTAACCTGTCACCCGCGAAATGTACTAAGTGTCGCTAAATATTCGGTATTCGGCAAAATCACCATTCGTGGCATCTCTAATATAAACCTTTTTTTAATTTATTTGGCAACAGATATGATAGCCGGCTAAATTCGCTAATTAAGAGGATGATTTTGTCTTAAATATCTTGTATAAATGTGCTGTTTAAATGTCAAATCTAGTGGCTGTAGAAACGGTTGCGTTTTTTAAACGGAGGTGTGTAAAGGGCGTTCGACTCCCGATTTTTTGTCGTCCGTTTTTTAAACTGAAATGGGAACGGGCTCTAATAAAAATCAAAGAGAGCTGCAAAATATTTGCAATAAACATAGTTTATTATATTTTAGTGCCCATCCAAAACTGCGCTTAGTAAACATAAATATGCCGTATGCCTACGTAATCGTAGGTAAACAAAGATATTAATAGTCGTTGTTTAGATACCTAATATTGTAAATCTATACTGAGATAATAGCCACTTAATATTAAATATTCATACATGAAATGCCCTATTCTCATTGAGATATTATATCTCTGTGTGTTTTTTCGCTTTCCATAGCAACAAAATCTTCCAACATTTGCAATTGGATAGGTAGGTTAGCACGGCCCTGTGCAGGCGCAATTGGAGCAGTCCGCTTCGAGCAACGAGGCGCCATGGAGCCAAGGAGTCAGGGCGCTGATAGTAAATAAAACCTGATACACCACCCTTGAGGTTTTTACTGGCGCAAGGTGCCGTTTGGCACAAGGCCGGCCCTGTAGGTAGTGTAGATAGGTACCCCAGTAGTGGTTTGAGGCATTTATTTTTTGTGCGGGTATTCGATTTTCCAGAAGATAAAGTTTTTTTATTTTTATTTCGTCTCGAAGGACGGGTCTTTTTTCTGGCTAGATACCCACCTATGTAAAAATCCTATCCAAATTTATATTACAAAATACATGGGTATCTAGGTGTATTATCAGAGGACATTATAGGCCGCATTATTCATGCCAAGTAGGTACAGTGCTCAGGGCGTTTCAGATCCAAAGGTCCCAATTTTTTTTATTACACATTATTTAAAAATCTCAGAGCTTTGCGATTTGAAGATGAATAAATGATTTGATTACAAAAAAATCCAAACGTTGTCAAAAATCGTCAAATTTGTCAAGGTCTGAGATAAGGTTACATATTATTATGAATGATCACTTTTTGTGCACATGGCGTTTGTTTTTTACACACTTAACGTAGTGGAGGTTTCGACCGATCGGGAGGTTGTGGGTTCGGTTCCCGCGCAAGCATAAAATATTGACCAAGTGAATTTCGGAGAAAAAAATTACCATAATTTGTGGTGCGGACTGCGGGCCCATAAACTGCAGCCTAGGTAGCCTTTGCTCAATACGGCCCTGATAAGCAAGTCTGGGTTTTGTGATGCTGAATATAATTCAAAGACATGCGTGCCTTACTTTCTTAGAAATTTTCTTATCAGTCATTATAGGTGATATTTAAAGAAACAACCGTTTTTTCTATTCTCACCTCTCCACATCTTATCTCAAATAGCCACCCGCCAGCTTTTTAATTAAATGTACCTAACGAACCAGCGATAACAATCCTCTGTTCCTCATTAAAACTTAAAGCACAACTGCTAGATATCCTTATATATAAATATATTTCTTCTCCAAGTTGAAATGCTCACTTATTAACCTCCAATAATTACGATTTTCCATTAACGGGCACCGCTCAAAATGTGAAAAATGATTTCAAGATCTTGATTACGGGAAAAGGTCAGCAGGTCGGCTTGGAACACCGCGCCGTTCAATAGACCCATTCCAGCCAACAACTGCCAACTGCCGAGACCGAGGCAAGCAGGCAAGAGAAGAGGTAAATACTAGGTTTGTTCATTACCGACTGGATACTTACTACTTACTGCAGCAGAAATAGAACGATTGTATCTGAACTTTGTGCCCGAGTTCATCGTGATTATTCCAGGGCGGAATAAACGGGAGTGGATCAGCTGAAGGCACTCGGTGGCTCGGGAACAAAAGTGTGATTACTGACTAAAAAACGAAAAATCAGAAAGCAATAAATTCTTCCGGGAAATTTTGTTACAGAAGAAAAATATTTTCCTTCTAGGCGTTGTAGGTAGGTTTAGTAGGTATATTTTGAACGGCGACCGGGCAACTCAGAATGAAACCATCTCAGAACCTCCTTTGAAAAGTCATTAAAATTGAAGAAAAAAAAATATAAAAAATGGTCAAATAGATTACGTTAGGTTAGGGTTATAGGCTATTTTTAAATTATTTTTTGATGGATTTTAATGACTTTTCAAAGAGGTGTGAGTTGACTTGATTCTGAGTTGGCATGGAACCATTTTGAATATGTCAATGTCATAGACACTAGTTATGTTTGAGATTTTTACGGTCAAAAGTGATGAGCTCTGAAACCATGGAACTATGATTGTAATCTGAAACGATGTCCGAAACTTTGGGTAAAAAGGGAGGAGACGCAACAGGGCACAATTATCGATAAATAATAATCATGGATGTATTGTTTCACAGAGCTTTCACACAAACGAAGTATTTAATAGAGGAGGCAGCATACGGTGCGTGGGCAAAAAGGGGGTTTTTCGTGAATATTTTCACGCAAACGATGAATGTAATTTTTTTTATTAAAACTCATAGTCAATATATAATATATTACAGTTAAAACTCGTTTTTAATTTCATTGCATTTTCTCTAGATAAAACTAGTTTTTACTAACTGCCTTTGTTAAAACTGAAATTTCCTAGTTATAACTAGAATTTACTACTTTAAATATTTAAATTTTAGATAAAACTAGTTCTAACATTGAACCTTACTTAAAACTAGTATTAGAGAAACTTGTTGGGGATTGAAAATGCAGATACCTACTGTTGATAAAAATAACTGATAATTAAAAACAGCTTAATAATAACAAATATAAAATGAAATGAAGAAAGTTAAAAGTAAGTAATAAACGAAGTTTGTCATGTCTTACATTACTAACATGTAAGTAAATACCTATTTACTTTTTATTACATGACAAACTATCGTGGCATTTTGAGTTACAAAGATTGCATTTTTTCTTACAAATACATCTTTTTATTAAACACCCCTTCTTACACATGCAGCGAATAAATCCTGGGCCTGTTTCTATGGCTGCTTCCTTAGCAACAGTTCTCAAAGGTAAATTTGTCTTTGGTACTTCATCCACTTGCAAAAATTTTTCTTGGGACTTGTTGAATTCTGACCTGAAAATGCACATTAAATTATTAGCTTACCATGTAGCGATAATTTATTTCATAATAAACAATCGAGATTTACCCAACATACCCCTGTATAATTTGTCGAGGATTCCATATTTTGTTCCAATCTTGTAAAAACCTTGTTCATCCTTCTGAAGAATCATACCAATAATATTACTGGAATGTGTATTGAATATTTAATCTGAAGCCAGTGTCATTTTCTTGGCCTGTTTTCTAAGTTTTTATAAGCCATTTCTCTGGCTGCTATTATTTGTCGATTCACATTGCGGTGTACGCCGCTTTCAACAGGACACTCCGACCTCCGACGAAATTGCTGCTCGGTGGTAGACAGCGAGGTTCATCAGAAAAATAAAATTAAAATATATTTAGAAACTAGACATATAGGTTTACGGCACCACGTGGGGGGTTTTGTAACTCAAAAAAAAAATGGCGGACCAACGAATTTTATTTCCAGATTTTAAGGAAAATTTTCGTCGTTCATAAAAAAAATAATAAATAGAAGGAGCCCTTTATAAAAAAATCCCTAGGTGGTGCCATAGAGACTGGATTTTAGAACAGCATAAGATTTGGTGCATGCAAATCAGATGTACAGTTTTTTTTTATGTGTTGTCAACCAGGTTAAAAAATGTAGTTTCGAGAAAAACGCGTTCAAAGTTTTTCTGAAGGACAATTCAACGTACAAACTGTTTCAAACGGTTTCACATAAAATTCTGTGTCTCTGTCAATTTTACGAATATCATTTTTAAAAAAAGGTAAGAGCATTCTCAACAAATGCATCTTACAGAAAAAATATATTTTTTAAATAATAAAAAAAAAAATTACAGTTGTGTGCCTAAATACTTAATGAGAAATAAGTTTAGTAATAATATTAAATCCATGTCTCCAGCGATAATATTACCTACCACAAATATTGAACTAAATATTTGTGCAAGCAGCGGGATCTCGTGCGACCGCTTCAACAAACATTGCCAGAATCATTGATGGCCAAATCGATCATCGATCCAAATATTTCCGAAAACATTATTAGTTTTCGTCCACATTCTGTCTCCTATGTTTGTTGAAGCATTGGGGCGTGGTGGGCGTGGACGTACGCACTTTGTCATTTTTTTTTTGTATAATTCTGATGAGGAAGACGTGTGTTCTTTAATTTTTTCACTGTCAACTCAGTCAATTGTCAAAAGTTGAGTTCTGACAAGCAAGATGTTCTTGCAGTCAGTGGTGAGTTTTACCTTGCAAAAAGTCATATAGTAGCGATTTTGATATATGTTGTTTAGATTGGGACTCTAAAGAAGAAAAAAAAGTTTTCGACCTTGGGGGGGTCGGGCTCGATCCGCCATATTGGATTGAAGGTGCCATAATTTGGTTTTTTCAAAATAATTGTGCAATGGTTGATATTACAACCAAATTGTGGAAGACAAACTTAAAGAAGATGAAATTTATAATATTTTTTGGGTCACAATATTTTTGTAAGTCTAATAGGTAACGAGTTACAGTGGCTGAAATGTGAATATTTTTCTAAAAAATGGTAAAATTCCCAATTTTTGTTATTTTTTCGGGCAACTCATCACATAATTATAATAATTTTGTAAACTCATTTCCACACCACCATGAGGTAGAGAAAAAATTGTGGTATCCCAGTAGGTCTTCTTCCTCTTCAATGGCACTACAACTCTACAATCCATAAATTTTGGCACCTTCAATCCTAGATGGCGGCTCGATCTCGACCCCCCCCCCAAGGTCGAAAACTTTTTTTTATTTCTTTAGAGTCCCAATTTAAACAACATATATCAAAATCGCTACTACATAACCTTTTGCAAGCTAAAGGCCTTTTTTATCCCCCACTGACTGGACTATTATAGCCATCGCAGAGATTTTTACACCACGCTATCTAGCATGGTCGATCGATATAGGTTTTATCGAAAATGTCGGTAACTTGTCATCGCTCCCGAGCACGACTGCAGGCCGCGAATGAACAAACAACAGTTCACGACGACTAGGGTTCCTACTTTATTTGATTTACAGTTTGGCAAGAAAGTGTAGAAAATAAATGATGGCGCCGCGATCGTTTTTTAGGTTTTAAATGGCAACACCAAGATGGCTCATAAGACAATGAATGTATGTTTTTAAAAACACTTCGGCCAAAACGCATATTTCATAGCGTATTTGTACTTTTAAAATTTTGCACAAAAAACTGGAATTTAATAGAACTAAAATAAAACAAAACAAATTTTAAGTGGGCGTTTATTTCGATGTGATAACGTAGTTACTTAAAATTTTGAGTCTATTAATTTAACACCCGAAATTATTGTCTTCGTCCTCGTGTGATTCTTCTTCTTCCGTATCTTCATCTTCATCTAAACTTATTAACAGTTCATCGATATCTACATATTATATAGTACCTACAACTTTCCAATCATCAGCACTTTTATGCTATTATACATATATTATTATTATTATGCTATTTTTCATTTTCCCGGTGTTTCAAATTTTCCATCTGCCTTTTCCCCTTCCTTGACTATTCATCTTACCGTTGATTCAGATTTACCTGTGTGGGGAAAACATCATTAAAATTATTATTCTATAGAAGGGAGTTTAAAAAAACACACTAGATAATATTCATTTAGAAAGAAAGAGAAAATTAAGAAAAAAGTAACTTTTCTATGAGTTTAAAGAAGTTGCATATTATTATTTTTTTTTTGTTAATTGAATTATTATTCCCTTTTTCTTGTGGCCTTGTATGAACTGTCAAATGGAAATTTCAAATTCGGATTTTTAAGCATAACCTCAAATAAGGTTGTAATTTATTATTATTATTAATTTTCAGGAATTCGACAGTTAACATTTATTTCAGATCGTACATAATATTAAATAGCCAAAATAAAACCAATTATGGATTTCCTCCTTGTGACTTTACTTGTACTGAGACAGCACAATAAGAGTAAGTAAATTAATTTTATAAAAAAGCAGTTATGGTTATAATCGCTCGAAAATTGGCATAAATCTTGTAATACTAATGAAATTCATTAAAAAAAACTATAACTACGTACCAGTAATTTATGTAGTTCGTTTGTAAACGTCTTCCAAATTACATAGGAGCTTCTTCGCGCGATAATCGGCTAGGCAGCGTTGAAAAATGCAGTATATAACTTCTCTTGCACCACTACTTATTGGTTTGTTCATTTTTATTCAATTCAACAATGCATACGCAAACAATGAAAAAATAATTATTAAACGAGCGATCTTCAGTGTGTTATACACGATTTAAGTCATTAAAGCCAAGAGCCATACGAAACGTCATTGACAAAGCAAGTATTTCGGTGTTACCATAGTAATGAAAAAAAATTGTTCCAAATTAATAAATTTCTACACTTTCTTGCCAAACTATACCTACATATTTTTAAATATGGTTGGATTATCAATAAATGTCGTGTAGTAAGTTTAATAATCAATTTGGGAGTCGGGTATGGGTACCGCCACCGCCCCGGGAACCAATATTGGATAACCAACAAGTGGTTCGTTACGTTTGGTGACTTAGCAGGGGTGCCCGGGTTCATGGGGTGAGGTATTTCCAGGTCTTGGCGGCGGAAGTGTCTACCCACTAGCTGCATGGCAGGCCGGATTGGGAGAGAATAGTTGAGGGAGTCCCTTTGGCTTCTCCAGCTGTACTCTCTCGAAATATTGCCTTTTTTTATATGAATACCGCACAAGAGCCTCAACTGCTCCCGTCTGAAGCCAGTGAGACTATGGCATCTCCAATTGGGGTATGAGGCTGAGGTTGGGTTGTGAGGCTGAGGGTAGTGGGGAGGGGAAGGCGATAGGGAAGAGGAAGGTGGGGAAGTACCTGGCTACTTAGATCTGGTCACCAAACACGGCTAATGCCATTTCAAGCAACGTTTCAATTCTGAATGGTGGTCTTACACCAGGGCGATACAGGGAGTATCTTCCACTCTGGAACGTGCCGCAAATATACTATATATTATTTTAAATGAATGAGTTGTGAAATAACACAAATTAATCAAATAAAATTTCGATCCCATGACCTTCGGTGTGCGAGTCAAGCGCCTTACCGCTGCGCTACGCCGGCCGTCGCCTTGCACCGCAGTGGGAGGGAGGGATTCATACGTCCGTCATTCCTGGATACACTGATCCCCAGATTCCTACCCACCCTAATACCGTTTTCCTTCTCAGAACTTCCTCTACTTCCTTTCTTAAAAAGACCCTCCACACAGCATCCCCAAAGATGACATAGGCCCTGCAAGGAATTATATTCCCCAGAGCCTCCTGTGTGGAGCTAATGTGGGGAATTCGAAATTTATTGTGGGTATTTTGGAACATAAGCATTGGTAAGGTCTTACTCAACCAGTCTCTCCCAATTCGGCCTGCCATACAGTTAGTTAGCAGATGCACCCGCCGCCAAGATCTGGACAAACCTCATCCTATGAACGTTAGTAATCCAATAAAGTTTCCCGGAGCAACGGTACCCATACCCGCCTCCCAAATTGAAATGATGGTAATCATTACTGATATTTTCGTTTATAATAATTAAAATACAAAGTATTCGATGAAAGATTTTGCTCTATAAAATTGGATTTATTGTTTTATATCTACTGCCTATTTTGTAAACAAAACATGAACCTACCAATTGATAATACAAAAAACCTTTAAAAGTAGGTCCGTTTTGCTTGATATGCAAAACATCGTAAACGATAGATGCATTGCGTAACAGCCCGGAAAAATTTCGTAACCGCCATTTATCTCCAAAGCAGCGCAAATATAACTATTTCCATAATGTAGGGCGAACGGTATCAATAAATCAAACATTCTCCGTAAATTAGGGTACCATAAGTACATTACTTAAAAAATGAGAAGAAAAAAACGTCTCCTGTAAAAAAAAAAATTGTCGGTTAGGATCTTTTGGCGATCATGGCTCGATATGTTAGCCGCGAGTTTGGCTTGTTTCCCCACTATTCACCGGCACCAAAGGGATCAATGACGCTTGTATATTATAAATCACCATGAATCATGGTGAGCCATTCATCATGGTCCATGATGAATGGCTCACCCCATCACTACCTCACGGTTCTAATACAAATATGTCATACAATGCACAAACTTACGGCTCTAATACAAAAATGTCATACAATACACGAACCACCCCACACATTTGTCCCATACGATACGTGACACTACATGTTGATGTAGTGCAATACACCAACCACCTCACACTTCACCACCTCATACATTTGTCCCATACGTGACATGACACGTAGTGCAATACACCAACCACCTCACCACCTCATACATTTGTCCTATACGTGCGTGACATAACATTTTTGTAGTAATACAAAGAAAAAGAGTTGGTACAAATACATTTTGTGAGGTGGGGGGACATTTTACATTTTTGTATTGAACATTTGAGGTGCCTCTTGTATGAGGTACTCAACAGTCTCAATACTATCTCCAACCTTCCTTTTTCTTTCCCCTCCCCTACTTCCTCCCACCTCACTAACATCCTAAAATGGAGATGACAAAGTTCCACTTGCTCAGATGAAACTCGGCGTTTTATGCATTTACCTAATAGTAGGGGAGACCAAGCAGGGATTTTGGGATTTACTCAAGATTAACTAAGGGGAGATTATTCGCACCCTGTTATGGACTACCACCATATATGAATCCATAATATTGGTGGGTGCGGCTAGGACAACCGATCAGATTAGGGGTCGTCCATTAACCACGTGATGTTTTTAACAACTTTTTAACCCCCCCCCCCCCCCCCTGGTAATATGCGATGAGGTTTTAGACTACCCCCCATCCCCCTACTCAAAATCACGTGTATTTTTTTAGTACAAAGTATATTGAAGTTTTCAGAATATTATATTACCTTTCAGAAGGTACAATCTGATTAAATTTTGGAAAAAAATTTCCGAACCCCCTCCCCCCCCCCTTCCTTTCGAGCCTCACGTGATTAATGGACGACCCTTTAGTAAAAAAAATCGATCCCAAAAATACTCCAGCGTGTCAAAGGTAATGTGAGTTAATTACATGCAGAAAAGTTTACATTTCAATTATCTGACGATTTGAACGTGACGTAAGAAAATTATGAGATTTTCTTTTTTATTTATTATTTTTTGTTCATTGTTATTCTATTCAGTAATAAAAAAAATTTAAAAAAAAAACTAAAACTGTCAGATTAAGAAAATCCCTTCACATAATAGGCCACTTGCATGGATTTCATAACGACTTGGAAAAAAATCGTGTGGATAGATTTTTTTACTAAGATTACGAAAATGTTAGTAAATTTTTTTAGAAATGTATAGTTTTTTTAATTTTTAAATAAATAAATCCATTATTTGAGCTCGTGACGTCACTACATGAAAATGTCCCGTCCCCGATTATGTTCCCTTAATTTTGTAAAATTCCACACTGATAATCTTTTTTTTAATATGGCAACACTTTGATTTCCGGCGAATTTTTGATTTGCGTTTAACGTTCACTAGATTTATTGTTTGTTCTGTGCGAACTTATCCTCTGGTTTGATTTTTTGATAAAGATGACGGTGTTTTTACAGCTGTTACGAAGAGAACCCCGTACAATTTATTGATATTCGTGTGGAAAACGTTATTTTTTTAAAAATGATTTCGGCTATGTAATTATTGTTTTTTCGCACCCATAAAATTATGTCCCGTCTTTCCGGTTTATAAAAAATTGTCTGATTTTTCGGATTGATATTTTCAAAAAATCGCCAGGGTTTCAAAAATACGAATAAAAAAAATAAAAAATACAGAATGTCTTAGAATATTTACCTAAACCGGATTTTTTTTTAAATGTGATGCAAGTGGCCTATTGTCAGAGAGTATAAGTCAGCACAACATGTACATCAAGCTGAACCGTCTGTATAAAAATCTGACGAGCTCGAGTATGTATGTCAAGGTCACGATTTTTTTTAACATTTTAAAAGATCAGCCATGAGTTTAGGTTACGTCCAAATCGTCAGTCTTTTGAATATTACATATTTTAGGGTTCACTTAACATTCCTACTGAATATCTGACACGCACGAATAAATTTATTTTTTTCAATTTTCTACCTTTTCATACAGCTACCCTCACCAAGCAAGTCGTCAGATTAATATCTCTCCATTACCAGAAACACGTAGGGCGTATACGCTATTAATATCTGACGAGCTCGAGTATGTCATTGTGAAGATTTTTTTTTACATTTTTGAAAATTTATACTCGCTCCCCCCACCACTGAAAGGGCATACATCATATAAACTTTTTTCTTTCTAGCATATAATTTTTGCAATCCAATAGGTCCCCACAACGCTCGAGTAACTACCCAATTAGCATCAATGCCTCCCCTACTATAATCGTTGTCATCACCATACAATAAAAAATATAACTTATTCTGAAGAAAAAAAAGAGTAAAAAATATTTTTTGTGCATAGGTATCGCAAATACCAGAAATAAGATCAATTTTCCTTTATTTCACTGGCCTGTCTGGAGCCTAGAAGTCATCAGTTTTCCTTCAAATCAATGTATATCACAATTCTATGGATTTTCTGTTCAGGGTCATTCCCCAACACAAATTAAAAAATATTTATTTTACAGAATAACTATTAATTTTGATTGCAGGGCGTGAAAAAAACTTCAGAGTTCGAGTTTCCAACGAGTCCACGACAATGGGAATCCCCTACGACTTTGACAGCGTCATGCACTACCGGAACAACTCCTTCTCCCGAGACAAGAAGCGCCGGCCCACCATTCTAGCCCGGAACCCCTCCATCCAAGTCCTGATGGGCCAGAGAGTGCGGGTCTCCCCATCCGATATTGCCAAGCTGAACAGACTCTATCGCTGTGACCGGACCCTGTACAATATGGGCAACAATATCAAAGGGGCTATACATTGGGATGTGTATCGGGAGACTATTCTCAATGAAGATCCCATTTATTTTAATAAACTACCCGAGCCCGAGCCCTTAGAATTTGAAGAAAATAAATATAAACTGTTTGGTTTTATATTAGGGAATAGAACAAAATAGAGATCTTAACAAATTAGGTACATTCTTGAATCTTTGTGTAAGCATGTACTATAATAGATTAGCTGCATTAACTTCTTGTTCGCCTTTCTCTACTACAACTAACTATTCTGGGGGAACTACTTGCAGTCTCTGTCTTGTACATGTCTGCCACGGACGTACAAAATATATGGACATGCCCTTACGTGTTAAAAAACGTGTTATTTCCCCCTCCCATTGGAACCATTCTTCGGAACCGGCTGGGCGTGTCCGGACCAGTGTCGTGCTCTCATCGTACATTTTACGCACGGACGCTGTATGTCTATGAAACACATACTTAGACATCGAGATACATAGCGACGCGAAACACAAAGCCGCTGTTTACTGGGTTAAGTAAATCATGAAACATTTGTAAAAGTGTCTACGGCAACAAAATATTCCACTATGAAAATACTCTGAACCTTACTTTGAGAATTTGGATTTTACACATCTGTTCATACCGTAGCATGCAATTCGCGCTCCCATATAAAAAAGTCTATTCATTCAAAAGCAGATTTTACTATCAAGAACTAAATAGTGATATTATAGTGAGAGGTGCCTATATACTGTTAGATTGATTTATTGGCGAATCACAAGTCTCTTTCCTCTCTTCGCCCCGCCATAGTTGGTTTTTACCCCTCATCTGTAAGTTCTCGTCTAGTTATTTGTATGTCTATGATGTCTGCCCACCAACTGTGTGGCACATCGGTTCGGGAGAGACTGGTTGAGGGAGACCTTTTGACTTCTCTAGCAGGACTCTCTCGGAACACTGCCATGCACCGCAGTGGGAGGGTTGGATTCATATGACCGTCACTCCTGGACTCACTGACCCTAGTTTCTTCTTACCCACCCCTCATTCTTCCTCTCCTTCCTTTCGTGATGCCAAAGTTCACCCTTTTTGCTTCTTCAGTACACAGATCTTTTTATTGTGCCATCTGAAAAGACTGGCTGAGGAAGGATACTCAGAAACTAAATTCCAAAACCGTAAGGTTGTGAAGGTCGCCTATACACAGCCTAGAGATATTTCAATCTCCTTCCCCCAATAATAAAATAGAATTAATAATTGTAAGTTACAACTATTTTAAGTGAAGATGTTTCATTGCCACGCATTTTATATTATGTAGTATCTAAAAGATGTAAAGAAAAAACCAATCATAGATGTGAATAAAATATACACAAAATTTACAAATTTAATTTTATTGTGAAAGCCATGATATTGTAATACAAGATTTGAAAGACAAGCAGCATAATATTAATATTCATAAGAGTGTTTTGTCTAAACAACATAATTATTACTTGAATACATTCCCACAACAATGTGTTTAAAATCATAACTTTCTGGAGTAACATTATTATCTGCAGAACCATACTAGAAGTGATCACATCATTTTTATTACAATACATTCACACAACATATATTTGTAATATTATGCTTCATGAAACAATGTTTTTAAATGTAAGACTTTTCCATATGAGAAGCAAAATTTTCAAGGGTTAGACACTTTTTGATTTAACATTTCCAACACTGGCCTTTTCATCTCATCACGTGGCACGTTTTGACAGTATGTATGTATATGTTTTATATACATATTGTCTTATGGATCACATATGCAACAGCCACGTTGATAAGGATAATTATTCAGATTCAGCTTACAAAATCAGAAAGGCGAACATTGTGTTAGAAACCTCCTAAGGTGAATAAGACACTGAAATATTATTTTTAACAACACTTATCAAATAAAAAAGAGGAAAGGCAATAAAAATTTAAATTGCTAAAATGAAAAACCCTGATAAATTTAGTGGCACATTGATTTGATTCTTTTGATTCCGATGTAAAGAAACATTATTTAATTTCTAATAACAAATAAATATCAATTAAATCAATAACATAGAATATAATTTTGAAAAGCTCTTTCCATTTTTGGTCCGATTACAAATTTCTTCAACATAATGAGGAATGAATAATAATTAAAACATAAAAATAATATCAAGCTACAACTAAATACATATTCATAAAATACAGAATAGGCTAGTATGTATAATGCAATAATCACAAATGTAACATAAATTAAATAAAAATATAAAAACATAATTACGTAAACGAGAAACAATAACATTGTAGGCTAAGGCGGCTCTCTCACGGGCCAGTGAGGAATCCACATTAACCAGTTGCGTGATGCCTCGGTGCGTGGACTAGCACAGGGGTCTGCAGATGTTAATGTATTATTTGTAGCCATTAAACTGACTTGCAGATTTGTTTCACCGTTCCGCTTTTCGAGTGAGTCAAGTGACGACGAAGTTGAGAATTTACATTGCTTTTGTGATTTTATTAATGGGTCTAATAATACATTCATAAGAATATTTAAAAAGGTTTTTCAAGAAATCGCAAGAATATTTAAAATATAGTTTATCTAAAAAAAATGTTAACGAAAAAGTTTGTTACAAGTACTATAAATTATCTCCACGGAGACCCAATAATGTTAAGAAGCTACTGAAACCTTTTATCGCTTGCCTGTATACTATACGATGGAAGAGCTCAACACCGCTGCCGCACCAAGGACGCCAATACAACTATTTTTGGAACAGAGTTTTCTCGGTATCATGAATTCTCACATCACTCGGTTTACACTGATTCCTTAACGGCACATGATGGAGCCGCCTCATAAACATATTACATTTTTTTTTAAATAAGCATATTATCTAATAAATTGGATACATATTAGACAAGGAAGAAATTAAGATATTTTACAAAATTTTATAAAATATTTATATTATTTTATAAAATAATTTTTAAACTATGATAAAGAGGCAAAATAATAATAGATCATGTTTTCAAACACTCGGTGGTAGGTTTTAAAAAAATAAATTGATAGAAAAACGAATGCAGTAAACTTGCATAATCAAATTAATAGAGTTTCAGTTAACATATTTATCTTGTTGTCATGGAAGTAGTTTATTATTGAGTACTTTAATGAAATTAACTAAATATAGGCACACATATTCTGAAGGACAATAAATGTACTTTACAAAAAAAATGGTTTACCCCAACAGAATATTTATCAAGGAGATAAAATTATTATTGTAAAGGGTGAACAAAGAAATTTTAGAACAAAAAAACCTAGTCATTTTAAATGGCGTTAGTAAAGCGTATAACTTTGGGAGGTGATAAGGAAACAGACCTTGTAAAATAATTCATAAATGCATTTAATATGAAATAAATTAGGCAAGAATTATAAGAGAAAATTTTGGGACTATAGAAAAATTCGTTAAATTATATTTTTATATTGAACACAAGTTTTTTTTCAATACATAGTAGTTTTCTAGCACCACAAATTACAATTTTAAATAATAATAGCATATTACGAGGAGACATTCTTATCTTAAGACGCATTATTTTCATATTATGTCTAGGGTTTGTGAGAGATTATAAGGCTTTGCTAAAGCTTATACATAATAAATGTAAACTTTAATTTTATTTATTATTAATTATTATGAATGTATTAAAATCTAATGAAGTGGAGAAGATGGATGAAACACTGAGATGATAGGCACCACATTATTAATACATATTGCACTTTTTGAAATAAACATTACAAAAAAATAATATTCATTTAACTCTCATTACCTACTTTTGTATTTTCCCAGTTCTGAAATTGTCTAACAGCTATTTATTGTAAATCAGCATTTTTAAATTTTTCTTTAATTAATATTGATTTCTTGTAGGATTAAATTGGATATTAGATATAATCCTAGTTCAGGCAGAAGTTACCTAACCTCTAAAAGCTGGTGTTGAGATATAGAGACAAATGGGAGATTAGAAAAATCTGATTTGTATGTTGATCATAATTATAATATTTGTATGTATTATTATCAGGCTTTGAAGTGGCTTTCGAATTGACTAAACTGTGTTTTGGGATTAGTGACTGGGCCAAACAGAAGACAGAATAAGTTTTGTTAAAGCAGTAAAATGGCACCATAAGAAAGCATAAATCCAGTGGATAAAAGAAAACAATAATAAAGATTAGAACCAAAAATGTTCACGCACCATTTCTGTAAGCACATTGTAATAAAAAAAGAAATTAGATAAACATACAGGTATGTAGCATTGTTGGAGAAACTTTAAAATAGTTATTAGTGAAAGTGAGAAAAATACAACACAAGCGCAAAACACTATATCTGAGATTTTACAGTGGTTGTGAAGGGGTAAAGAGCATTTTGTTTAAATTGGTCAAAATAAAGACACATGAAACACTAAAAGTAGCAAAATACTTGATAAAGGCTGTGAAGATACCCACTTTCAGAAAAACATTCAATGGAAGCTATAATTTCAGTATGTTCAAAGATGAAGTCAACAAATAATAACATTATATAGGCACATAATCTTGTAATGCATATTCAAAATTTAGTAAAAACAATTTAACTCGCAGAACTTAGTCCATACATCAATTTTGCAGTGGAGTGCCGAGATATTTTTTCCATATTTGTGATTTTATAATACATATTAAATCAAGAACCATTTCCATTAATCTAAAGAAGATTATTGTTTCCTCAACATCTGAAAACGAAACCCTGTTATTTTCATTCAGAAATGAGAGTATAATATTATAAAGCTCTAACTAGCAACAATATTATTGATCCAAAACAAAAATGTCCAACAAAGTAGATGTAATTTGTAATATAAAACCTTTAGGATTCAAACAACATAATTACAGTTGACACATATGCAAAAGGATATTAAAAATCTATTGTCAGTCTATAAGTATCGTAATAATTTTTTTTTTGACATCTAATATAATAATAATCATATGAAAGTATAATCAAATCATCAATATTCAACTGATAATTTTTTAATGAAAAACCATCATAAACCCTGTATTCTAGTGCAAGACTTATGTATAAAATGGAAGATGTCATTCAAAACAAATTCATTGTTATGGGGAAAGGCTGAAAGGCCCTTTTCATAAAAAATCTTAAATTTGGATTTGAGGCAACAATAACTGACCAAATTGAAAATTGATTTTTGTAATCAAATGTATATTTAATATCTAGTTCCGATATGCGCATCTTTATTCATTTGTGTTTTAAATTATAAAATATAGGCAATTAAAGAAATAAATTTTTAAATGATTTTAGATGTAACTTGGGCGATTGTTTGTGAGTATGTACAGTCCCTGGCCAAATTATTAGACGCACTGCAAGATTTCATGTAAAATATTAATTACCGGGTGATATTGTACCGTTTTATTATTTTAGATTGATTTTTTATTATTATTTTTATATTATCCAATCAATTACCGATTTATTTGACATAAATAAAACTGCATTAATTTAGAAAAGCATAAGTTTGTTAAGTTTTAAAGAAAAGTGAAAATTGTGAAAGATCGCCTTTTCTACCCATAATAAAAATAGTCCAATTACTTTTTTAAAACACTGCATTTAAAATAAACTAATAACTGAGTAGTATAAAACTGTTAAACAAACAACCACAGTCCATAGAGCCACAGAAACACTGACTCGATTCCGATCACGACTGATACAGTTTGTACTTGTTTACGTTCATGTATCACTTTGTCAACACAGTGTTGCCATATGTTAAAAATAAATACAAATATGTAGTCTACAACAATTCTTTTAAATAAAAATCAATAATATTGTAGTTTAAATATACCATTATTGCATAAAAACTCAAGAAACATAAAATTACAAAAAAAATACAGTGCGTCTAATAATTTGGCCAGGGACTGTACTCATATAGGCATGATAAATATATACTTTTTTCAAATTTACTCTATTTTCTATAAAAATATGATGAAAAGTAAAATTAAAAAAAAAAAATTTGATGTCGAATATAAATAAAAATTACCACCCAAAAAAATGCCTTTTTTACGATATTTTATATTTTACTTTTCATTATACACGGTCAGTGGCTGAGTGGGCATCGCGTTTGGGTCTCACCCGGGCTTCGCTTGTTATGGTAGAGTTATACTTGTCAGGCGTGTTCTGTCGTGATGGCTAGTGTTCACATCTATAAGTTGTGTTCTGACGCCTTATGATGATATTTTGAATCAATACAATGGCCCGTGCGTCACTACACAGCACGTAGTACGTACACAATAGCCAAGACGCGGCCGTCCCCGCGCCCCACACCTTCTCCGCTCTGTCGAAAATCGAGATAGCGTCTGTCGCCTCACGACAGACAGCATCATGACACAACGAAACAGACTAATATAATCGTCTCCATACTAAATGTATGAAACCGATACCGTTACGACGCGTCACGTTATGTCAAGACAGACAAATGTAATTCTACCATTAGATTCCTCATTTTGTTTTGAAGAGTTTAAATTTTCAATGTACATTTGTTACTTAAATTTAAGTAACAAATGAAAATTAAAACTCTTCAAAACAAAATGTCTAGAAATTGTTACATAGTTAATTCCCAAGAAATACAAAAAATTAGATTCCTCAGCTGGCAAAGTCCTCCATCATGACACAAGCAACATTTTCCGCTTAGTGTGGTGGTAGTAGGAGATTTTCAAACAGTGTTGGATTATTCGTAAACTGGGAATGTTTGCCTTTCTTTAAAAAAAATTTTTTTTTAATAATTATATTTAATAAAATTTATATTTTAATAAAAAATTCCAAATATGCCACTAAAATAAAGCAAAATTGAAGCCCTAAATTACCAACACAGAATAATTTAAAACAAAAATAAATAAAATAGCACTTTTCCGTTCTAGATATTTAATATAGAGATGAAATGTATAGTTGTTTGGCCGGATACCGGATATCCGGCGGGCTGCGAGGCCGGATGGCCGGATATCCGGCGGCCAAATATTCGGACCATTGTCTCGTTGCATGTCGTGACGAGTTTAGCGCCGCACAAGTGCAGCGAAAGCGATCAGATCAATTTGGGCGGTTTCGGTTGCCTTCGTGAGTGTTCGTGAGTGATGGCGTATGTGATTGAATTGAATATGAGAGACTGTTTTGCGAAGCTGGCCTGATTTACGAAAACAAACGAAATAGCTGAAAATCTTTATTCACAATAATTTACCACTTGTTAATTTTGAGTATTAATTCAAAATATTCTCTTTGATAAGAAGAACAACAGATATATAATGGTGCTTCAATGTCAGTATCATTTCAATAATCTCTGTGTTTTTTTACGATTTTTAGTTCACTATAATGGTGATTGTGATTAGTTAATCATGTTAATTTAAGTTTTCGCTACTCTGTGAGGTTTTTGTAGGTTTTTACTAAAAGTTTTTAGTTTAGATATTTACTATTTATGTATTTATCGTAAGAGTGAATATCTGAGAAGAAAATTTTAGTTTTTTAGAAGGGCTTACGGCGTTTTTTGGAACTTTTTCGACTTTAAATAAAAGCCGTCGTAATTATAAGCCATTTTATTGATATTTACCTCACAAAGATTAATGTATTGCATTTTGTTATAGAAAATTGTCGTAGTTTTTGAATATCCGGTATCCGGCCGGATATTGAGTTATTATCCGGTATCCGGCCGGATAGTAAATTTAGGCCGGATAGGCCGGATACCGGATAGTAACCGGATATCCTTATCCAATATACCTTTTGCATAAAAAAATTATTATTCAGTTGGTTCGGATGTTTTGTTTGAAATTTACATTTTGTATGAAAGAAATCTCGCAGCTGTTCCTCTTAATACAATTGAAAAAAATTGCCAAGAGAACATTAAAATGGCAAATTCTGCTCTTGTTTCAAACATTCCCATTAATCACTGAATGTACATATTTCTAATAACATTTAATACAGATAAAGGTGTTTTTCATAATATCGTTGCAGTGCAGCTATTTAACACATACAAAAGCGTTTCAAATATCAGACTCATAAATACCGCGATCCCATTTCTATCACGATTAACAATAGTGTCATTTTAGAATAATTATTACATATTACTTACTATTATTTGTGTACAGGTGGTATAAATTTGATATCTACTAATATGATATTATTTTTTTCAGAAAAATTGTGTGCAAACAAATCAATGTGTAAATGCTAGACCTTTCATTCAAAGGAAAATATTTGTATTTTCACTGTTTCGTGCTAGAAAGTTATAAGCGTACTTTCAAATCCTCCATGCGTTGTTTTATGCGTTGCCTTAGTTCAGCAAACCTGTAAATTAAAAAAAAAATTGTGCTAAAAAATAAATCCATGTTAAGCATTTCACCACAGTACCAATGTTAGACTTCTGTGCATTCAACAATTAATAGCTGAATTCTCAAAATTTTCAAGGTTTGTTTTTTTTTTACATTTGTTCCACACAAGGAGGCCCGGAGGAATTGAGGCCTCAGGGCATATGTCATCTTTGGAGAAGCTGTGTGGAGTAGCTTGTGTCACTCTCCATAGGGAGGAAAAAACGGCCCTATTTTTAAAAGCCTGGGGTCTTAAAAATAAATTTTGTTGTTCACTATTAGGCCACTAAAATAGCCGGAAGTATGGAAAAAAAAATTTCGTGATTTGGAAAAAAAAATAAAACAAAGGGTCCATATTTTATATTTTGTACCAAACTTAATTTTTATTCATAACTGCAGTACAAAAGACCGCAAATTTTTTTTTTGAAACACATGTGATGAGTTTGTTCAAAATACAAAAGGGGAAAATAACACTTTTTCTAAATAAAATCAGTATTCTTATTGAATTACTTGTATTCATAAACTTGACATTTTTTTTCATTTTTGTCAGCTATACGCATTTTTTAATAATAAACCAACTATAAAAGGTAAAATTATTTAAAAAAAATGAATATAATAAAAAAATATTTTTTATGTTTTTTTTTCTGATTTTCAATGCATTTTAGCGGGCTAATAAGAGCCCGTGCACACAGAGAGCGGTCAGGAGTTCCGAGTTCATTAGAATGTACCGAGTCTATAACAACAACGCAAACAGCAGGCAGTCAGACCGCGGCGGTCAAAGCGGAACGTCGCGTGCCAAGAGACAGCTTTTCCCGCCGAGACAGGGAACGCCTGAACGCCGCGATGTCTGAGGTTGCAAACACGGAAAAGTATTGTATATTACGAAAACATATCGTATTCGTTAAATAATTCGATTAACAAATGAACCTTTCGTATATTTTATTATTATTTCTAAATACTTTAATGTCTTTTCTTATCCTTAATAAATAAATACATACCTTAAAAATACGACCAGCCTTTCTTTTGATGAAACACAGTTCCTCCAGTTAGTATTTTGTTTTTTGATATCAGGTTTAATGATGTTATACAATTCATTAAAACTATTAATCGACATTCGAAAATAAATATAGAATCGTTGTTCATCTTTAAGTAAATCCAGAATATTACTCAGTGGCGGCTCCTCACAAGGGGACCATAGGGACAGTCCCCACCAGTTATTCCAGAAACATGCTTAGAAAAAATTGACAATACTTTGTGTTCACAAAAAATAATTAATGCGTTCTCAATATAAAAGTAATTAACAGTTGATGAAATATAATCTAAAAAATTAATTTGGATAATTTTTAGGCTCGAAATTTGAGGAGTTTCTGCGAACGAACGTGCGACCGCTCTCCTTTCTTCCTTAAAGCATGAAGCATACTAATACTAGCGCAGCGCGAGCGGCCTCAGCGGCCGGCCACTTTGGATGTTCGGATTTGTTCGGATTCGACTCGACACTCGGCGCATAGGCACTAGATACTAGCGCCCGCTTGACTGTGCGCAGTGAGTTCTGCGCAATTAGGGGAGAGCACAGCGATTTATTCCTTCTAAAATGAAATCTTTGCTCGCTTGGAATATTTTCGTATCGGATTTTAAGGATCCGCGCATGCGCACTTGAACCATTTATACCATAATCATGGGGATAGACTCCGGAATCCCCGTGTGAAGCTTGAGAGTGTTTGTTTTTCGTTCTAATTGAAGTAGATCAGTTATGCACGGGCCGGAATTCACGTTAGGCGTTTTATAATCGTATTTGACGTTTAGTAAATAGTAATATTGTTATTGATTGATCGGATTATATCTATAGCGCCGTTCTCGTGGTAAATACAAATCAAAGATAATTTAAACGGAATTACCTATGATTATCTTGTGTTATTTTTATTAAACTTAATATTTATGTATGTAGGTACCTAGTTGGTGTTTCTGGTAGGTGCATGACTTATCCTCTGATCTATTTTACTTTATATACTTTTATTATACTATTTGTAAGAAATTAAAAATCTTTTAAAAAGAATTAATGAAGTCGACTTTCAACTGGAAAACATATTCCCAGTATACTTTTTTGTGGTGATACGGTGTGTCCTCAATCTGGTTATAAGATTTAAAACTAATTTTCTTATATATTTTAAACATTTATCAGAAAGTTTTACAAAACACGAAAATTCGTAGGACCACATGACAAACGCAAACAACTCATTTTTTTTTGGTAAAACAAAAACAACATAAAAAAACCTGAAAGTATCTACACAAAAAATGACAGTCCCCACTACCAAAAATGTGCTCGAGCCGCCACTGATATTACTACTAAATTCGCCTTGTTCGTCTCGCGTTGTGTTGATTGGGTGCACCCAATACTTCCTTTTCATTTTAGAAGCTGCTAAGCTCCACAAGATCAATAATTCTTCATCGAATGATGAACTTTCTAGTGACATGTGCAAAGACCCAAACGAAACTAGAACGCGAGAATTTGAACGCCACTTGTGTGCTGGAACTCTTGAGTGGTCAACGGTCACTAGAACGCAGAACTCTGACCGCTCTCTGTGTGCGCGGGCCTTAACCATTTAAAAAAAATAAATTAAATGCAGTTCTCATTTTCTTTGTAAGATGCAACTTTTGAGACCCCAGGCATTTCTGAATTCAAAAGTTTAAATAATTTTCACACCCTAGTGTGGAGGGTCTTTTCAGGAAAAGAAGGAGAGGAAGTTCTGGGAAGGAAAAGGGTATTAGAGGTGGGTAGGAACCTGGGGGTCAGTGGGTCCAGGAGTGACGGACGTATGAATCCAGCCCTCCCACTGCGGTGCAAGGGTATGTTCCGAGAGTACAGCTGGAGAAGTTAAGGGGACTCCATTAACCATTATCTCCTGATCCGGCCTGCCATGCAGCCGGTGGGCAGATGCATCCGCCGCCAAGACCCAGACAAACCTCACCCCATGAACCTGGGCACCACGGCTAAGTCACCAAATGTAGCGAACCACTTGGGGTGACCTATGGCAGAGTTGTTGGTTATCCGATAAATGGTTCCCGGGGCGGTGGTACTTATACCCACCTCCCAAAATCGCAGCTGTTGAGAGAGAAAAACAGTAGACGGAGGAAATGTAAAGAGGATAAAAAGACCCAAATTCACCTAAGGTGCCAATTAGTGTTGAGTAAGTATCTAATACAAGAGGCACCTCAAATGTCCCATACAAAAATGTAAAATGTCCCACCACCTCACAAAATTTATTTGTACCAACTCTTTTTCTTTGTATTACTACAAATGTTATACGAGAACTCACGACTCGCGAGCGGCAGCGGAGCAGAGTGCGAACTACTGCGAACACGGGACGCCGCAGCCGGCCGGCCGGTAACGTCACGTTGTCACATAGGACAAAAATGAAGGGGGGACAAATATGAGGTGTGAGGTGGTCGGTGTATTTGACTACATTCATGTCATGTCACGTTGTCACGCATGGGACAAATGTGAGGTGAGGTGTGAGCTGGTACAAATGTAGGTATGAGGTGTGTTCATTCTTGTATTGCATGATATTATAGTATTAGATCCGTGAGGTGTGAGACGGCGAGGTGATTTTTTTTGTTTTTAAATTTCTAAACTGTCCCAACTGTCCAAAAAAAAATTTTTTTTTAAATATTTTTTATTTTTAATTATTGTTATCTGAATACCGCACTAGAGTCCCAACCAGTGGCGGCTGGTACTAAAAAATATCGGTGGTGTGCTAAAAATCTTTTACATATAGGTACTTACTCTAATCAAAACATTAAAATATTAAAATATTCCTGGATTTGCAGCTTCCTTTGTCTCATCGTGCCCACGCAAGGCCAATTCAAATGCCCCACAGAATTTAATGCAGTCAATTAATTTCGATAAAAGATAACGATTTTTTTCTACAAGTTGTGAATGTTTTATATGAGTTCTATAGCCAGAATCTAATTGGTTTCTAATATCAACTGTACCTAAGACCGCTAAGCTTATAACATTCCTCAGGTGAATTTGAGAAATACTGTGTTTTTTTACCTTGTCCGACAAGTGTGACAAATCGGTCACTCCCTGCTCAATCCAAACTGAATCCTCACCAAAAACCAAGCACGGAAAACAAAGCAAACTGTGCAATTTGTCACATCCGCACAACCAATTTGCTTTATTATATAACTCCTTCTTAAAAATTCGAAAAAATGTTCTTGTTTTTGACTTGCACTGTTGTTTAATATTTAAAATGGACCGTGGTGGTCCACTATTTTTAATTAGTAACCGTTTTTCAAAGTTCAGCGCATTGTTTTTTATAAAATCAACATTAATAATGGAACTCATTTTTTACTCTTCCCGACTCGTCCAAAAAACAAATAACAATGGCGTATTGACCTGCGAACTGTCACAACGCGTCTCATTGTTTATGTTGGAATGCTGAATGCTATAGAGATAAGAATAAGAGATGGTCGATGCTGAGCGGAACATTGACTGAAAAAGAGTAGATCTTAATTTAAACACACAATATCAATAATAAAATGACACTAAAGCGTCCCCGATTAAGATGCTACTGAACAAACTGATCCTTTTGACATGGTGGAAATTTGAAGATCGACACCCGCGATCTATTTAAATTTGCAAAGGATTATACCTACCTACGATTATGGCGCATGGAGAATTGTGTAAGGATTCTCTTAGATTCTGTGATCGCTTTGGCAAATGCACCTCTGCCCTGAATACAGGAACAAAACGTTCTGCTTTTGTTATCTGTTACGCGAGCGAGCATACATAGACACCTATATTATGTATGCATTAAAACAGAAGTGTGTATTGTGATGAGGCATGTCGGAAATATAGTATGTTATTCGGTGTTCGGGAATTTTTAGTTTGGCAGAAATTTTGGGAGTGCGTTGCACCGCCGCACCTTAGGGCTGGCCGCCACTGGTCCCAACTGCCCCAATTTGGTTTTTTTAAATATATTTTTTTATTGTAAATTATTTTTATGTGAATACCGCACAAGAGTCCCAACTGCCCCAATTTTTTTATTGTAATTTATTGTTATGTAAATGCCGCACAAGAGTCCCAACTGCTCCAATTTTTTTTTTAAATATTTTGTATTGTAAATTAATAGGTTTGTCCAGGTGTTGGCGGCGGATGCGTCTCAGGGGAATTATTTTCATCGTAAAAATCACGTTGCTGAAATTCTACAGCCACCCCCCCCCCCCCCCCCCCATTCACACTCGTAAGCTAAAATATTGTCACACCTCACCTCAATTGAGGTGGGATACCTCAACACCTCATTTCAGTATTTGAGTACCTCATACAAACTCATCCTGATGTCGTGTCCTAGGAAGAAGGAGAGGAGAGTTTTGAGAAGGAAAAGGGTTTAAGGGGTGAACCCGGGCACCCCTGCTAAATCACCAAACGTAGTGAACCACTTGGGGTGACCTATGGCAGAGGTGTTGGTTATCCAATAGAGGTTCCCGGGCGGCGGTACCCATACCCGCCTCCCAAATTGAGTATCCTGATGGTAACAAGGCGCAGCAACCTGGGAAAATACATTGTGGAGCCAGGAGTCATAGCCAAATATCCAATGACAACCCTGGTGAACTTTATCAAAGGGATCGGGTTACTATTAAAAGAGTGATGTGAAATGCTCCCGGTGCCCGAATGCCTGAGTGCTCACGGGAATTATCTATTAAACCATCTCCGCTTTAAATAAAATAAAGAAAGTTAATAAATGTACATATTTACCTGTGCTTAATCCTCAATGTCTCCCTTTGTTCTTCTTTGCCATACATGTGGAGAATAGATTCACACTCGTATACAGACAAATTAATAAACTGAGCAACTTCAGAAGAAACCTAAAAAAAAATCGTAATTAAATAAATGTACATACATTAAAAAAAAAATCCTATTCTTGATTGAATGGTTTGTCACGTACAAAAGGAAAGTTATGAAATAAAATATCAGTTATGAAATGAATAATTATTATCACGGAAT
Organism: Limnephilus lunatus; assembly: GCA_917563855.2. NCBI lineage: Eukaryota > Metazoa > Arthropoda > Insecta > Trichoptera > Limnephilidae > Limnephilus > Limnephilus lunatus. Next base: position 30,587,276 of record OU830594.1, on the reverse strand, counting down.
TGGTATCATACCTCCCGATATTGACTTGACTTTGTGCCTCTAATAAACCATGATAAATGGATCGACTCGTAAACATGTAAGGATAGAATCAGTGACAAACCTCTCCTGTTTTGTCAGCATCCATCAAAAATAGTCTGGAGATGTCTTCGTGTGGACCCAACTGAACCCGCACCAGCAGAGGGTATTCATCATCCTTCAAACATCGCTGCTCTGAAAAATTATAAAAATTATTTTTATTATTTAATTAAATGAAGACAATATTAGCGAAACTCAATCGAAAATCTGGAAACAGAAAAATATATTTATACCTCCGGAACTCGAACACAGGACCTTTCACTTTCCGGGCAAATGCGCTTACCACTGCGCCAAGATGTCGATTTCCGATTTGGTCATTTTTAACTGTATCATACTTCGACTAAGAACCACCCACATTATCTTCATTTTCTTAATGCATATTTTATTGGCTGCTATCTTTATGTGTGATTGCAAGATTCAAACCTGAACTAAATGCTATCTAGATAGTGTCTGGATAAATCTTTATCCATTTTATTTAATATGCGACATCTATTGACTATTCTGCAAGTCGAGGATGAATATATATATATACATATATTTTTTTTACTTTGAATATGAGCTCCACTGAGCTATGTCGGCTTAAAGCCGAATGTGGATAGAAGAGCAGTTGACCGGAAATCAGAAGGACGCGGGTTCAAGTCCCGTCGGCGGCATTTATCTTTTCTCGGGAGATTTTTTCAATGTTGACGAGTGTTTCAGGCTAATAATTATTCCTTATAATAATTGTTAAAATAATTCATAATCTGCTCATTCATATACGGCGGTGATTTAATTATTTTAGGAAAACGTCGTTTTGCAAGTTACGCTGTAAAATATTAAGATGAATTGTTTATTTGCGTCCGTAAACAGGAATATGAATAAATAGTTTTGTTCGTAGAAAATTCCAAATCATTCAAGAAAGGTAAACATGTACGATATTGTTTTGGTGATTCAATCCAATGCTGTATTTGCGAGCCTTTCTTGAAAGAATTGAGTTTCCATACTGACAAAACTATATACAGTGAAACCCTCTTAAGAAGTACTCTCTTAAGACGTTTCGTGGCTTAACTTTTTCCACGCGATCGTAACAACAGTTGATACGGCAAAAAGCCATGCCTCACACGCGCCCGTAACAGCCATTGTTACGCTAACTTCGACTGCCGATATCACAGCGCTCCTATGTAACAGTTTTTTTTCCCGCTCGCTAGGACATTCGTGTAACTATCACGATGCTGAAATCTTCAGGCATATTTTGAAAATAAAATTGTATTTCGTAAGGAACATCTATAATCAAGTGAACGTGTCCTCGTGCCTTTTGAGTGCCATAGTTCACAATTTAGTCAACAGATGGCGCTAGAAGTCATTCGCTCTTTGCGCATGCGATTCCGATTGACCATATTGGACAAGCGTCGATAACATTTATTGTCGAGATCTCGCGTATTCTAAACGTTTGTTTGTGTTGTGAAACTGTGATTTTGACTTAACATAAAAATTTTATTAATTTAAGTGTCATCAGAATTTTATAACATGTCTATTTAGGTTATAAATTAGTTACTTAGATTGAGGTACCACTTGTGTCTATCAACGCAGTGTCCTGAGTACAAGCATGCAGATAAATGGCGCCGCCTTTAAGATAACATGGGTATGTTTTTGTATGGAATTTAATGTTTTTGTTTTTATAAACATCTAGGAGTGTTTACAGACGATGACGATTTGGTTTCAAATTGTAGATAATAATCTCATCTGTTTATATAGTATGATAAATCATGCCATAATATGCTGTAATTTGACATAAAATTGGATGGATAGGTATTTGAAAACATGTACTGCATATGGGTATTGAAAAAACGGAGTAGTTCAACGCGGGGAAAAGATTAAGAAGTTTGGTTTTTTCGGTCCCTTGGCTCAATATTGGGCCAATTTTTCCCATATATAAGGTTTTCCTGCTTAAGAAGTTTGTTTTTCCGGTCCCTTGGAAATCTTCTTAAGAGGGTTGCACTGTATTCATATTTTACAAAATAACTTGCAAAAAGGGTGTTTTTTCTTAATATGTATATAATTAAATTACTGCCATCTATGAACGAGTAGATTATGAACTATTTCTAAGTAAGTAAAATAAGGTATGATTGCAGTCTTTTGTTTCAAACTCCCATCACATTTGATGACCATCACCATTTAGAATGAAATGAAATTTATGAATTTCTTAAGCTTGAACGATTCCCCAATTCTTTTCAACTTTTGATCAGCTGTCAAGCATAATGGTCTAATGGTCATGCTAGTCAGTTGATCATTTGAACAAAAGCCGAAAGGGGCCAGGAATCAGAAATTAACGGGGACTGGACTGATCAAATATCAAAAAGGTTCTGATTTTCGATTTGATTGTCATTATAAACCAGCAAACCTACCTCCATTATCCCGGACAACGAACAAGGCAAACCGCTGAGCATTGGAATCTACTTTATACTTGTCCAGCATGAGGTTGATGACTTCCTGGGTGGACACCAGCGAGGTGACCCACACGGACATCTGGCTGCCGTATGGTGGGGTGAAGAAGGATGTCTCTCGGTTGTAGAAATGTCCATTGATGGAGCAGCGTCTCCTGAGTGCTGCTGCCCTTTGTCTGAAACCATTTTTAAAAAATGATTTTTAATAAGCCCCATAGTGAAAGATATCCGCAAAATTGTCCCGTTGAAAAACCACCATTCAGAATAGTAGCATTGCTTGAAATGGTTTTAGCTGTGTATGTTGACCAGATCTGAATAACCAGGTACTTCCCAACATACCTCATCCCCATCTCCTTCCCTTCCCCACTCCCTTCATACTAATAACTTCTCTATATACTGAAGAAAAACCTACAATAATTTTTTTTTAAATAATTTACTTTGTAGTTGTTATCAAGTTTAGAATCAAATATTTTTTACCATTGCCAGTTTTAATTCAGGTCTGAAAGGGTTAAAGATGATTTTTCAAAAATAGCAAGTGATATACTTATTTTATTTATTTATTTATTTACATATATACGGCACAACACGTGCCATTAACATAATTGACATATGTATTTATAAATAGTACAACAACATGAAGAATGTAAGTGAAATTTAAGAAAAAAGGTAGAAAGTTAGGTAATAAGCAGTGAATAAAATGTATAAAAGTAAATTATAAAGTGTAAAGTATAAAATATTAAGTATGAAGTACAAACCATAAATTATTAGGTAAAAAGTAAAAATAAAAAATTAAAGTGAGAAATAAAACAATAAAAGGTAAAATGTAGAAATATAAGATATCTCTAAAAGTTACCTAAAAAGATTTAAATATAAAATATAAAAAGTAAAAAAAATCCTGGATTATGTTATACGATATGATAAATTTTACAAGTGCCTATGATTTCTAGTACATTACCTTCTTTTGCCCGTTCTCCTTTTGATGGCCGTTGACCCCAGCCGGGAGTGATGTACCCTCCTGACCACCACCGACCCCTGCGCAGGTATAATGATATGGTCATCCACCGGGTGGGCATAGTTTATTGATTCATTGTCTGAGGCACTGTCCTAAACACAAAACCATCAGCATTAATAACATTACACAATCAATCAGTACAAGTTAGTGTGGCGTAATAAGAGATTGTTCATTGCATAATTAAAAGCAATAAATCATACTAACTTCATTGGTCTGCCTGTTGAATTGTTCCGGTCCTGATACGGATCTACTTAACTCATAATTAGAGTCATTAGCGCTACTCGTACTATCGTCTAAACTCCCGATCCAACTATTGTCCATTGATATAGCTCTATTATAGGCACTTGCGTCATTTTTAGGCAACTGATCCGGTTTTTTAGCACTATCCTTCTCTTTAGAAATCTTCTCCTCGTAATTTTTAACCCTCCTAAGAGTCCCTCTAGGATAATCGTCATTGAAATACGCATTTTCCGCAAACATCTCTTCCAATTTGTTTTCACAGTTAAGGCTAAAATTATCCGTGTTATCATAACACTCATTGCTATTCATACTACGCACCATTATATCACTGTACAATTTAAGTGAATCATTTATCTTCTTAGGATCTATGGGAGAGTTAGCTTTAAGAGTATCTTCATTGAGTGACCTAGACATAGCTTCTTGATCAAGAGGCATCAGATTGTTCCTATCTAACAGTTTTTTAATATCCACATCAGAGTTGGGCTTGAGTGTACTCTCGTCACAAGAATTATCAAAATCTGCATAATGTAACTGTTCATGTGGAGAATTTTTATCAGGAGCCGGTGGTTTTAAAGTTGCATCGTTTGCAATGCCATCTAAGGGTAGTTCCATGCATAGTTGGGACTTTTGATCTTGCGGGGATGTTGTACTGGATTGACTCAAGGTGTTGCAAATTTCAGAATGGCTTCCAGAGTGACTGATGGAGATGGATTCTGAGTCATCTACACTAGACTGCGAAGGCAAACATGCCGGCATGGTTTGGTACATTTTCTCCGTATCATCAACTCTCCTTTCCACTTGAAGAAGCTGATCAAGTTCATCCCAATCTGTGTGTTTATAATCTAGCTTGGGGGGGAGAGTGGAGGACACCTTCTGGGGAGCGATGGCGGGGGAATGCGGTGGTGTGGGTGTAGGTGTTATACAAACACTTCCCGAGGACTGGTTACCACTGTCCTCACTACACCTGGAGGGAGTAGGTACACCCAGATTCAGTTTCTCCATACCATCCACACATATTCCTGTATCCACACTACTACAACTTGTGTTCTTCATAGGTATAGGTGGTGGGGATTCCTGCAAAAAATGTTAACAAAAATTAGTCAACCAATGAATAAATATTTAACAATTCTCACAGCCAAGTACTATATTGCTCAATTTTTGGGATGCCATCTTTCAAGATGGAGAGAAGGGCATTCAAAACGTTGCCCTAAGAAAGATAACACTCAAAAATCCCAAATAAAATGGATATATAAGAAATAAATAAAAGAAAATTACCGAATCTCCATTGATGCTGTCATTGGGGCTTACCACACCACTCTTACTGACCGAGTAACGACATGAATTTCTCTTCCGTATGGTCACTACAGTTCTCTGATCATCATTCTCTTTCAAGTGGATAACACCTTTAACACCCCAGTGGATCCTCAAGGCACCTTCCAACACCAGTCTCCCATTGACCTCCCGTGACCTGATCTCTCCACTGCGCCCATCCACATATTGGTTGAACGCCTAAAATAATAAAGCAGGTATAAATGAGACCAATGAATGAAACAAGAAATGTATTCTTTTTTAATAGTGAAACATGCAAAAAAATACTTGTATTTTGCAGATTTATTATGTAAAATATCGCATTTGGCAAGGTGACAATAGTAAATAGTTTTAGATCTGTAGTACTACTTTTACACCAATGACCTCTAATGTCGAAATAACTTTCTCTTTAACATTTGTTAAACAGTGATATAAGAGTATAATAATGTAACACAATACAGAAAAAATGCGGGTAAGTCAAGTTTTGGCAATCAGTGCAAGTATCATTTCGAGATATTTAAGACAAACCTAAAAAATATCATTTTCAACTAATGCTAACTGTGACTCAAGAAAGAAAATAATAGGGAATTGCTGTGCTTTTACTAACACATAGGAAAAAGTTCTTAATCAAAATTAAAGACCTCCTGATAATACATTACATTACATTATGTACTGGGAAAATACTGTGATGTTTACGAATTACAAACCACATAAAATATTTCACAAACCACAGGACTAATAATTATTGAAACATTCCTTAGAGGTGTAAAAAAACAAGGCATGACTATTTTCTTAAGTTGTTAATAATTATTTGCAGTTATTTAAATACTGATCAGAACTTTATTCAGAAATTTACATTTATTATAATTTATAGAGTATTAACTACATGGTTATAACATATATAAAAGCAATATTTACCTTGAGTTTTGACTCTAGGTGTGCTCTAGGCAGGGCTGGGCCATTACTAGAAGGTTTGGGCACTCCTTTTTGTCCAAAACTCTTATGGGACTCCACACGGGTGCCATGCCCAAACAGTTGGGGGCCAAACAGAGCTCCGTAGCAGGGGACGTGGCAATACGGCACACCTTTATGCTGAAATTAATGAATCATTGTATTCAAAGACACCCGGTGGTCAAAATATGCGGGGGTTCAGCAGAGTACAACATTAAGTCGGACAATAAATTTAATATTAGGTATAACCACTGGAACGCTTTTTGCTGAATTTCGGTACCACTCACAAAATATAAGTTTGCTTAGTTTCCGAATTTCAGCAAATTCTCCCTAGATGTATTAAATTTTTTTTGAAATATTTTCATATAAGCCCGCGGTTCCATTTTGACGTTTTTGGGTAGGTGAAAAGATACTACTTCTATTATAATTCAACAGATGGCAGTGTACTCTAGTTATGTAGGAAATAGATTGAATCGAAAATTCATATTTTTTAGATCTCTGTAAAATAATAAACGGTCTGAACCTCTCAGTTCAAAATGCGGCATTTTATCGTGTTTTAGTGGATTTTTCTAACATATTTGTATACCAGTGTTACAATAATTGAATTAGTAATGCATTCAACTGTTTCAACGTGTTTCGAACTGAAAAATTCAGTGATTATTTGAATAACAAAAGTTTTGTGGTTATGTTATTCTCATTTTTTTCCAATCGGCGTGTGTTTGAAAATGCGATATTTTCTATAAATAAACCAATAATCGAATTAATTGGTATTGTGGATTTAAGATAATTGATTTCTTAACTTTCTGCGAAAAACTTCCTGTAACCCTTTAAAATTCAAAACCCCCAGATCTAGGGATTTTCCCCCAATAGGTACATAGCATCACTGCGAGACAATGCTTGACAATAACTAATCAATCATCTCAAAATGAAACATTGTATCTTGTATCGAAGAAAGTTGTAAGCGGAACATTGGCTGTTAAAGTTAAAGACACACTATCGACAATAATATCTCACATACGGACTCCCGTTTAACATGCTACTGAACAAACTGTTCCCTCCGATGTGGTGGTAAAACTTTGGATGCCGTCCGCGATATTCTAATACTGGGAAAGAATTTATGTACCTACGCTCACGACTGTCCACAGAATACGCAAACAAAGCAGAAAAATTCTGGATCACAATCAAAAACAAACTACTAAGAACTTTGGCACAGTCGCTCTGCAAGTTACGCACACTTAGTAGGTCCCTATTGCATGAGATCTTTGTGAGATGTTAAAACTGAGCTGAGTTTCGTATTGTGATTTGCCATGTCGGAAATATTGTATGTTGTTCGGTTCTCAGGAGCACTTATTAACTGGCTGCTACTAATTGTTTTAACAGCCTTGCTCAAAACATATTCTGAGAAAATAATAATAGATAGAGAAAAAAATATTCTGAGAAAATAGGGTAATGAACTCAAGAATGAAACAGTTCGAAACTACAGATGCGCATTTATAAGGTAATGTAACAATGTGACGGAAGAGTTTTTTTATAAATGATTTCAACTTTCTGTATAGATACGGCCACGGTTATCCTTCCTAGTTCTCGACACAAGACAATTTCACTTAATGTTATGATAGACGATGTCTGCTTGAAAATATAAACAAACATAATGGCTCACACATACATGCATAGTACTTTGATTAGGGGGCATACATTAATTAAGTGAGCTCAAAATGGGGGGGGGGTGCACCAAAATCTCATGTTACCATAGACATATGAATATGACTAGACCTGCCCCAAGTGATAAAAGTGTATTATTTCCCCCTCCCATTGGAACCGGCTGGGATCGAGTATGGCTTCGCGTTAATCTAAAAAATGTGACATCATCATTCTTCTGCGAGCCAGCATAGAGCACTCATCGGTGCATTTTACGAAATAACACGGTAAAAATAGTGGCTTGTGTTTTGAAAACGTGTAAAAATAGAAGTGGAAAAGAGAATAAACCCAATTGTCGTATTACATTCCATAGGCAAGCATTATTTTACTTTATTAAGCTAATTCAGATCACACAATATGATCGTTTTTGTAACATATAGGTACTATCACTCGAGATACATGGCGTGTGCCCGTCGCTGTTTACTGGGGTAAGAAAATTATGAAACATTTCTAAAAGTGTTAAAACTAAATATGACAACAAAATATTGGTCTCAATCGAAAATAGGCGACCTTACTTTGCTGTATTTGGACTTCACAAATTTGTACATTACGCGGCGAGCAATTCGCGCTCCCATGTAAAAAGATCTATTTATTTAAAAGCAGAGTTTACTTTTAAGAACTAACTGGTGATATTATAATGCGAGGTGCCTATATACTGTCAGATTGAGTTTTGTTTGACAAATCACATATCACCAAATTCCCGCATTCCCGCTCTTCGTCCCGCTGTAGTTGGTTTCTACCCATCTCACCAAGGGGGGGGGGGGGTGTCTAGATTGGAAGAAAAACTGCTCACGTTATTAATGTATGCCCCCTTGATTACTTTGAGAATGTTCGTAAAGTGTGGTAGGTCAAACTTTACATAGCTCATTTAGGGCATTAAGCGCGTGCAGAAATCTGTGAACAAGTTAAACTGAAAATCTGAACTTAAAAAAAAATAAGGACCGATGACACTAATTTATTTTTGTTTTAAGGAGTACTGTTCTTAGATGTTGCAGTTGGATGAGTGCATCGATCCATCGAATGCTTGTAACTTTTATCAACCAGCGTTCAATCTCTAAGATCAACCAGCCACTTGACTATACTTGGCTGCGTTTAAATATGAGAAAAATCATGAGCCGAACCACAAATTATGGAAAAAGAACGAAGCAACTGCACGTGTCGTTTGCGGTTACTTTGTTACTTTGCCTTAATTTGTGGCTCGGCTCACACTTTTTTCTCATGTGTATAGTATATGCAACATTTGACACCGTTTTCAAAAGACAAGAAGATAAAGCCAAGGTATAGAAAAAAAGACAAATTCCAAAGACAAGTATAGCCTTAACATAAAATAATATTATTAGAATTACAATGTGTTTATTTACAAAGGAAATATGGGATGAGTCACGAATTGTGGGAAGAAGTAGAAAGAGAAAATACCGCAGTGAAATGTTAATAAATTTCTGTCAATAAGTTGAGCAAAGAAAGGGTTTTTCAAATAATACATTATGTAAGCTAATATTAAACATCCCTGTAGACAAACTGACCTCAGCATGTTGTCCAGGATTCAGTCGTTTTCCACATTCTTCACATCTTAAGCATTCAGGATGCCAATCGTATCCAAGGGACTGTTTCCTTTCGGCTTGCAATAAGAAAAGGGCAAAATTAGATTAAATATGTTCATAATATCTTACCACGTTTCAATCGGAGCCTTGATTAACGCATACTGGGTTCGAGAAGCGAAACGCCTTTAATAACTACAGCCGGTGGTACAGTTAAAATAAATAACACAGAATCACTGTGTACGCATAAAATGTAAATAAAAATTAAAAAAACACAAGGTGAAAAATAAACCCCAGGAAGGCCATGGAAACTAAAAATTAAAGCTAAAATATCAATGATAGTTACCGAAATACACAGGTTTCCCACACTTATGACACTTCCACATTTTCCCGTTACTTTTAAAAAGGAAAACTGATCAAATATCAAAGCAACATCACAGAACAATAAATTGACAAATTATAAAGCAAAGACAAAAGAAAGGCAACTCTTTTTCTCTATTACTCGATTCTTGACTGTATAATTTATGTCAAACTAGCCATGTCAGTGAAAAATTCTCAAAAACAAAAGGAGGGGTAGAAAGTTTCAAATTTAAATGAAATCTAGGTGTAAAATTCATTTCACATCTAAAAATTGAGAATATATCTGAGAAATATATTGAGAAATATATTGGGAAATACTTTTTGCTAACAATCCTTAATAATTTTTTTCAATATATCTGGGGCTAATAAAAACCTATGCTGAAGAAGGTCTGAACTTAAAAAAACATTCTTTGAAACCTTCGAAAAAATGTAGATACCACAAAAAGAAGTGTTATAAATTCAATGACATGTTGTTATACAACATATTATGTTTGTAAACCTGAACACCAAAAGCTCCCCGATCGGAAAATACCAAAGAAAACTTGACTGATGTGTCTCGCTCTGACACCGCGGGGAGGTGAAGTGAAGCAAAATGGTTGTGGAGGGCGAGTGATTCTAGCCTAAAGCCTATTGTACCCACGCCCCTTCATTTTCGACCACTTGGCTCGATCGAACAAGTTGACTTGGAATTGTTGGAATATTTATGATACCCTATGCGGCAACACTGTCAGTTCCGTTTCCGGATTCTTTTGTTTTTTCTCTTCTGTTTGAAATTGTGTAACTAGAGCATTGTTTACCTGACAATAAAATACATCTGTACCTTGCAATTGAGTATATTTAATTACAAACCTACAGGTTATGGGCCACATCATGCTTAAAGGCACTCTGTTGTGATCAATGACTTTTAAGTGTAAAATTGTGAATATTGTGATTAACGTTTGTATAGAACAATGTCGTTCCAACTCCCTATTGAAAAGCTGAAGGGCCGTGAGAACTACGACATCTGGAAGTTCGCTGCTCAAGCGTATTTAGAAGACCAGGAATTATGGGAATATGTTGAAGGTACAGAAACAGATCAGAAAAAGGATAAAAAATGTCGTTCCAAGATTGTTTTATTGATTGAACCCGTTAACTATGTGCATGTCCAGTCTGCTACAACCGCGAAAGAAGCCTGGGACAATCTTGCTGCTGCTTACGACGATAAAGGTCTTACAAGGCGCGTCGGGCTACTAAGGACCCTTATTACAACCAAGTTAGAAAACTGTAAATCTGTTGAAGATTACGTCGATAAAATTATTACCACCGCCCTTAAATTGACCTATATTGGTTTGAAAGTTGATAATGAATGGATAGGTACCATTCTTCTTGCGGGGCTTCCAGAAAAATACACCCCCATGATTATGGGCATAGAGAGCTCTGGAATAAAAGTGACTGGGGATGCTATAAAAACCAAATTGCTACAAGATGTTTCGCATAATAATTCAACATTAGAAAATCCCAATGACATTGCTATGTACGGATCAGGCTCGCCCAGATGGGGAAAATACAGTGTTTCTGGAGGTATTAGCAGTTCAAGAGGGGTGGCAGAAAACAGTTCATACAGAAAAAGATCGGAGGAAATAATTACTCCCAACCCTGCAGATAATAAAACGGGACCGCGGTGTTACCAATGCAACAGAAATGGTCATATAGCCCGAAACTGTGAGGTGATATTTGATAAAAAGAACTGTGGAAATAAACAAAGTTCAATGTACACTGCTTTTTTTGTGACTTCTAAATCAGCTGAAGAATGGTTTCTCGACTCAGGGGCTTCTGCACATTTAACAATGGCTGATAATAATTTATTCAATAAAATCAAAAAATCTTCCCAGTTAGATATCACTACTGCCAATAGTGATAAAATGATCAGCGATACAGTTGGAAACCTACAATTAATTACATCTTGTGGAGAATTAATAAACGTAAGTGATGTGTTTTATGTTCCACAAGTGAAAGTCAATTTGCTATCTGTAAGTAAAATTGTAAGCAAAGGAAATTCTGTAATTTTTAATTCAAATGGAGCAAAAATTTTAAATAATAAGAATGAAATTATTGGAACAGCATCACTAGTGAACAATTTATTTAAATTGGATGTGCAAAGCAATGTTGGCTTCGCTGTTCACACAAATGATAATGATAGCATTCTTTGGCACAGAAGGATGGCCCACCTAAATTATGATAGTTTAAATAAATTGAAAAATGGATTAGTTCACGGAATTCAGTTTTCCTCGTGTAACCCACCAGATGTATGTGAAGTTTGTGTGAAAGGGAAGGGCCACAGGTTGCCTTTCCAATTGAGCAACTCTAGAGCTGCAAGACTACTTGAAGTGATCCACTCAGATCTTGTAGGACCAATGCAGACAAATTCATTATCTGGCTTTAGATATATTCTCACCTTTTTGGATGATTTCAGTAGAAAATCCTTTGTTTATTTCCTTGTCACAAAAGATCAGGTGGCAGAGTGTTTTGAAACATTTAAAAATCATGTTGAAACGCAAACTGGAAAGAGAATCAAGGCTCTTCGTACTGATAATGGAGGTGAATTTTGCAACAAACGATTAGACAAAATCCTGCATGATTGTGGTATTGCACACCAAACCACGGTTCCATATACACCAGAACAGAATGGTCGGGCGGAAAGACTGAATAGATCAATCCTGGAGCGTGCCAGGTGTCTTTTGATTGAATCTTACCTTCCAAATATTTTTTGGGCTGAAGCACTCTTCACTACAGTCTACTTGATGAATCGTTCTCCCAGCAAAAATGTGGATAAAACTCCCGAGGAAATGTGGTCAGGAAGAAAACCTACTGTGAAGCATGTAAAGGTATTTGGCTGCAAAGCCTATGCACACATTCCGGATGCACACCGAAAAAAGTTGAACCCTAAATCAAAGCCATGCATTATGATGGGATATTGTGCTCTGTCCAAGGCTTATCGTTTGTATGACCGTAACAATAATTGTATTTTTGCATCAAGGGATGTCATTTTCTCTGAGAATGAGGAAGGAGTTTCACTGCTCACAAGGAAACAGGATAATTCAAGAGGATCGTTCTTTCCTGCAGCGGAAGATGAATGTTCATCAATAAATGAAGATATTGTATCTAAGGACTCACCCAAAAATGTTGGCTCAATGGATTCAAAGGACATTGCAGATAAACGGGATACTGAAGACTTCCTAAATCGGCAAGCTGCAGACTTACAGTCTGATCTAAGAAGGCAGGACAGGGTTAGGAATCTTCCAAAAAAATATGATGATTTTGTAGTTTATACTAGTGTTAGTGATGAACCCTCAGATCCCTTGACCATTGAGGAGGCAATGGAGCGATCAGATAAACAACTTTGGATTGAAGCAATGGACCATGAAATGAAATCACAAATGGATAACAACACATGGGAACTGGTCGATCTTCCATCTGACAGAAAACCTTTAAACAGCAAATGGGTTTTTCGCACAAAGAGAGATGCAAATGGGGATATAGTCCAGCGTAAGGCTCGTCTGGTAGTGAAAGGTTGTGCTCAAAGAAAGGGTTTAGATTTCGAAGAAACCTTCTCACCTGTAGTCCGATACAGCTCCATTCGATACTTAATGGCATTAGCGGCCGAACTTGATTTGGACATAGATCAGATGGACGCTGTTTCAGCATTTCTCCAGGGCGATCTTCAGGAGGAAATCTACATGTATCAACCAACAGGATACCAAAAGTCTGATAAAGTTTGTCGCCTAAGGAAAAGCCTATATGGATTAAAACAAGCAAGCCGTGTTTGGAACATAAAATTGGATTCATGCCTGAAGAATATTGGGTTTCAACAGTCAAGATATGATCCATGTGTGTATGTGAAAAATGAAAATGCGACTGTGTTTGATCATTGCTGTTTGGGTGGATGATCTACTTATTTTTTCTAGTGACAAATCACAAAAATATGCTGTAAAAAATCAGCTCAAAGAAAATTTCAAAATGACTGATATCGGTGAAGCCAAATATGTTTTGGGATTCCAATTGACTCGAGACAGGCAAAACAAGAAGCTGTGGATAAGTCAACAAAGCTATATCGAACAAGTTCTGAAGCGCTTTAATATGGATGGATGCAACCCTGTGGACACATCACTAAGTCCTAATGAAAAACTCTCAAAACAGCAATCACCAAAAGATAAGAACACTTCAGCCATAATGAAAAATATTCCGTACCAAGAGGCAGCCGGTAGTTTATTATTTGCCTCTCAAGTTACCCGACCTGACATTTCATTTGCGGTTAGTTATGTGAGTCGTTTCAATAACAATCCAGGTCAACCGCACTGGGCTGCAGTCAAACGAATCATGCGTTACTTAAAGGGTACTGCAGATTGGAAACTGGAGTTTGATGGATGCACACCGTCTTCTATTGTTGGTTTCTGTGATGCTGATTGGGCCAGTGATTGTGACGAAAGGCGATCTGTGACAGGCTACATTTTTACTAAATGTAAAGGAGCTGTTTCTTGGGGGACAAAAAAACAACCAACTGTGGCGCTGTCGACAACCGAAGCAGAATACATGTCCATGTCTGCTGCGCCACAGGAGGCGTTGTGGTTAAGAGGTCTGGCTCAGGAAATCGACAGTGCAGTATATGACACTCCTACAGTTATCTACGTGGACAACCAGGGAGCGGCAAATCTAGCCGTGAATGGGTGTTACCAAGCCAGAACCAAACATATAGATGTGCGACATCACTTCCTTCGTGAGAAGATCCAGTGCCAACTAATTGACTTTAAATACATACCTACCACAAAAATGGTTGCCGACTCTCTCACCAAAGCTTTGGATAGAGAGAAACTGATGAGATGCATTTGCAATCAGGGTATCATCAAATAGGGAGGGTGTTGGAATATTTATGATACCCTATGTGGCAACACTGTCAGTTCCGTTTCCGTATTCTTTTGTTTTTTCTCTTCTGTTTGAAATTGTGTAACTAGAGCATTGTTTACCTGACAATAAAATACATCTGTACCTTGCAATTGAGTATATTTAATTACAAACCAACAGGAATTACGTTGCGGCCGCACGTTCGAGCGGCGGGCGTCTCGTGTCATTCAACTCGAGCACTCGATATGACATGCCGCCGCTCAGTCGGCTCAGATATCTATGTCTATGGTCGAATGTGAGTGGTTTATTTGTTGTCAAATCTGCTGACTTCGTTTTTCATAAGCACTGTTCTTCATAAAATAAATTAATAAATCGGGAGGATAACTCCAACAAACCATTTTTTGTTCTCCAATGACAAGAACAGCAAGCGTATCGGACTCAAGACGGGCGACTAACACGTTCGTTGGGTTGTCCATAAGTTGAGATATGCTCGACCGAATTTATTTCGAAAATCAACAAGAATTACGGACCTTTGAATCGAGCCGTTGCACAATGCCTTGACCCTTTGACAAAAATCGACGTTAGAATTCACGAATTTTGATTTTGCTATTGCAAAGACGATTAGTCAAAACTCTCGGGACGTATTGTCAAATTATGCGCTCTCAACTTAGGGATTACCAACAGCGATGCGCTGATCACGCTATCAGTTACATTTGATATATTTATGAGTTGCATTTTATAACTTGAGCAAGACGTATCGTTTACACAAAAAAAACACCGCATTTTTATCATCAAACTACAGTGAAATCTACTGGCCAAGATAATATTTTCAAATTATTTTTAATTACGTCATTTCTTTTTTTGGTTCGTCTATATTCTATGTGATGAAATCAAAGTTGTTACCTGAAATCCACTCCTGATTATTGCATTACTCAACTTTGAAAGCGTTTTAAAAAATATTTCGTAGTTTTTACGTTTTATTTTAGGTCTGCTAATAAAATTTTATTTCCCAAAAAATTGACTACATCTGCGTGCGATTGAGGATTTTTTCCAGACAGAGAACTTCGAAATCGCAAAAGTGTGCTTTGATAGGGGAAAAAATCAGCTAAATACGGTTGTTTTTGGGAAAATTTGTTTGCTCTTGATTTTTTTGACGTCAATTCGTCGCGTTAGTTCGTATTTGTCCAACATACCTTTAGAAAATTTTACAGGAGGAGAAGGTTTTCTTACATTATTTCAATGAAACCTTATGATAGGTGAAAAAGCTATTTCCGTGAAGGTAAAGGTCTCATTAGTTTAAATAATTCTTAGTTAAGTGATCAACTAAAATTTTTAATACTTTATTTTTAAATTTAAAGTGGAGATTGAACAAAAACTAAAATGTTCTATTCGACAAATAAATATTCCGGATTGGGCGCGAAATTGAGTAATCTGGAAGTATGTTGCCTATTGTATGCTGATGATGCGGTGCTAATTTCTAACAGTATGGAAGATCTACAGTCTCTCGTGTCTAGGATGAACGAAGTATGTATGAAGAATGAGTTAATGATGAATGTAAGTAAGTCTAAAGTCATGGTGTTTGAAAGAGAGAGTACGAAAACAGTATGCAATAAAGTTGTGAATGATGAATACTTGGAGCAGGTGGATGAGTTTGTGTATCTGGGTAGTATGTTTACGAAAGATGGGAAGGCTGATAGAGATATTGAAAGAAGGGTGAATGCCGGTAACTCCATTAATGGAGGACTGAATGCCGTTGGCGGTAATAAAAAACTGTCCAAAGACGCGAAACTAGCCGTCCATAATGGAGTGCTGGTACCTACCCTGATGTATGGCAGTGAGGCATGGAACTGGCAGAGGAAGGATGAAAGCAGACTGAATGCTGTAGAAATGAGATCCCTGAGGCGAATGTGTGGTAAAACCATGTACGATCGTGAGAGAAACGTGGATATCCGCAAAGAATGCAAGGCTGATGTAAGCGTGATGTGTAAGATTAAGAAAGGGACTCTCCGATGGTTTGGGCATGTAGAGAGAATGAACGAGGAAAGGAGTGTAAGGAGAATATATGATGCAAATGTGAATGGTAGAAGAAGTCGGGGACGCCCGAGGAAGACATGGCACGACCAAGTGAATCAGTTACTTGAGTCGGGCCATGTGAAGAGTCGGAATAATAGAAGAGCATGTATGAGACGATGTATGAATGTGAACGAGGCAAAGAGTGTGTGCCAAGATCGAGTTGTGTGGTGGTCCGTCCTCTCTGCCTACCCCTGCGGGGAAACGGCGTGATGGCTAGTTAGTTTTAGTTAGTTAGACAAATAAAATATGGGGCGACGAAATTCTTAAATGGTACATTTAGGTCGTGTAATAATAAATATTAGCCTGAAAGATCTCCTGATAAATAAATATGAAATCTGTGTTTTTTCCCTGATGTAGCATCTCTTCCTCACCAAAACTCATATTGACATTTCAAAGTTCAACGTCAAGAAATGTTCAGTGCGTAGGCGAAGATATATCCTCTCTACAGCTATAGACCACTAGAAAAAATGTGTGTGGCCACGCCCACTTCGCCCCGATGTTTAAACCATGTTTCAACAATCGGAGGAGACGGGAAAAAATACAATAGTGAGCTCTGGCATCATGAAATTACGCATTGCTAAGCCGTTCATCCGATTGCGATGAAACTTTGGGGATTTGATTTGGGCATGCCTGAAATGGTTTCTATAGACGAATGTATGACAGGTTTTTGCTGCTAGGCCCTATATGTATTTGTATGTTTAACCGCTAAGCATTGCTAAACCATTCATCCGATTGCGATGAAACTTTGGGTTTTGATGTGCGCATGCCTACCATGCCTGCAGGGTAGTTGGTACCTACCCGCTTACTATGAAATAATGTTTTTTTTAACAGCAATAAATCAGAGTTTTAGTTTCTTAGAAATTCTGGTTTATACATTTTTAAAGCGTCGTTTTTGTGAAAAATTACAAAAAAATATCTATTAGGTACCTACCCGTTTACTATGAAATAATATTTTTTCTGCAATTTTTTTAACAGCAATAAATCAAAGTTTTAGTTTCTTAGAAATTCTGATATATACATTTTTGTAGCGTAAGTTTTGTGAAAGATTACAATAACGTTCCTTCTAAGTACCTACCGACGCACTATGAAAATTTTTTTTTCTGTAAGTTAGTAAGTCAAGTTAGTTTTAACCCGTTAGTTGCTTTGCAACAGGCATAAGCTAGTGTTTATAGTAATGTTCAAGCAAATTTTCACGATCGGAAGAGACCCCGCTTTACATACATTTTCTACGAACCATGCTTCACACCCATAGACAGTCCCAATTATTCCCAACTTAAAAACGATTCTATTTTTATTTTGTCTATGATTTAATATTTGACAGCGGTATCACTTTTCTCTATGATAAGGTGTTTTCAAAATGTGTCTTCCGTTGACGTTTGTTTCCAATGTTGTTGTCAGAAAAGTTTTGGTTTTAAAAACTTCCTTGTGTATCGGTTAATTTTGTTTTGTTTCTGACTCTAGTGTTATTTGCGGGATTCCTTTTAAGCATAGGCTTCCACAATTGAAACTGTCATACCCTCTGAAGAGGTGTAGAATTGAAAATATTCATTTGAAAGTAGGGCATTGTTTTTCATTCCATACCTAATTATTAAAACATTTATACAAATACCTCAGTAGAAGACTTTTCAAGCGTTACTTTCATTTCAGGTATTTATACCAATTTATTTTATGAAGCAGAACTACACATAAATGTTTGTCTAATGTTCAAATGTTGTTAACCTTGTACTTTAATCAAATAGACTAGTCAACTAATAAACAAGAAATCAAACTGCATTCACTGTTCTGTTTTTCAATGATTATTATTAACTTATTGATTTTATTTGGTAAAGTTTTGACTTAGGCTGAACGTAGTTAATAATGAATTTCAGCAGTGTGGTTTATTTTACCTTCACTAGTTTGAAATTCTTATAATACCACTGTGAAGACTAAAAAAAACATAATTTGTTAAATAAATTAGCTTTATCTTTTTTGTGTAATTATTTTGGGTTTCAACAATTACTACCAGAAAGAACTATTAACTTGCGCAAAATGGGTTTTAAGGTCCTTCGTTTGGATTAATTAACTGATTCTTGCGTATTTTTAGATTGCAACGAAACTTACGCAAAAGTCAATCCATACAAAAAAATCCAAAATTGCGGTTTAAAGGATTGTTTTACAAAATAAATTTTGAACTTTGAATAAAAATGAAATTTTATTTCTTCTTTTACCATCTGCCCAAATTTAATTAGTCGTTTCTTATAGTAATTAAGTTATAATTGAACGAAGTGTAATTTCCATCAGTGCGGCGGTTAGGGAAATATTCAACCTTCTTTGTTTTAACATAAAATATATCGCAATATAATTATCTTATTACTTTATTGTCTCACAAAATCTATTGTGCATTTTTGTTTTATTAGTGTTTCCTTAGTTTATCTTTTTACTTCCTATTTCCATTTTATGAAAAACTAAATATTTAATTTTACAACCTACCAATACATACCTATACTTGGTACTATTTTATCACCGTGTACATAAGATGATATCACAAGTCTTCTAGGAATATTATTTTGAGAAATTCATTGAAATTTTTTTGTAATGTATGAAAATAGGTTACAATGATATTAGTTCTATTAGATGGTATTTGTTTCTTCTGGAATCTCACGAAATATGATTTAGATCAACGATACTCAACCTTTTTTCTCTTCGGGCCACATACACGTATTTGTAAAGTTACGCGGGCCGCAACATTATACTGGTATGACGAAAAAAAAAGAATTATCCTTTTTCCCATTTGTCTTGAAGCACTCTCTTTTCATTTGACATTTTTTTGCATTTTGAAGACACTCCCGCCATTATGCGTATTTAAAATTTGTCCAGTGACGTTAACCAGTTTTTATGTATTACTAGCTTTTTGTTTCTCCCTGCGTGTCGTTTCCCTTCGTCCCATTCTTCTTCCGCCTCCTATTCCTCTTCCGCTTCCCCTCACGCGTTCCCACTGCCTTCTCCGATTTCCCTCTCCCCACTCCCCTCTCCCCTCTCCCCCTTCCCCCGTCTTACGAACCCCCCTCCCCTCTCCCGATTCCCCCGTCCCACGAACCCCCCTCCCGATTTTCCCTCCCGCCTCCCGTTCAGTCCCTTCCACACGTTCAGTCCCTGTACATTTAGTTTTCAAACAGTTCGCGTGCCACCTATTGCAATTTTTTTAAACAAATTGTATAATGCCGGAGCTTACCAGTATAACCTCGTTGATGTGCTCACAACAACTCACCAAAGTTTCATGGCAATCGGATGAAAGGTTTAGCAATGCATAATGTCGTGATGCCAGAGCTCACTATTATTTAACCATCGCGGGCAAGCACACATCAAATCCCCAAAGTTTCACTATTGTATACAGAAACCATCTATCTCACTCTTATACTAGATCATGTGGCCCATAATGACAATCCTTTTCGGGTGTCACTATCTGTGCACCAAAGTCGAAACGAATCTCAAGATATACGAACTTAAGAATTTTTTAAAAAATCTAGCTCCTGATAATAAAGTGTTAGGGCCGCACACAAAAGCTCGGCGGGCCGCAGGTTGAGTATGGTTGATTTAGATCCACACAGCATCCTCAAAGATGTCATAGGCCCTGTGGGATATTATTTTACTCAGGGCCTCCTGTGTGGAGTTAATGTAAAAAAAAAAAGAGAGAGATGTTTTCGATAGAATATTATAATTCTGTCAAAGCCAACTACTTACGGATGCAAATATTTGGCTTTTATAGTATTATTCAGTATTTTCCATCATCCCAGTTGGAGCAACGGAAAATACGTAATTTAAAGATACCATTACCTGAAATGAAAATCCACTTATGTATGGGATGACCCGCCATATTGACATTTTTGTATGCTGGCTTTCCTGACATTTTGTATTAATGTAAAAAATGTTTTAGGCAAGTATTTTTTAATATTAAACTTTTGTTGTTTCTTAAAAAAAAAATTATGTAAAAAATCTTACAAATATACCTATTTTATATTTAATACAAAATAGCAGGAATAACGAGATACCAAAATATCATAGTTTGAACAGAAATTATTGGATTAAATCAATATAGCCTACTTCGCCTACAAAAGCAAATTTTCATTTCACGTAATTGTAACTTTAAATACAGTATTTTCCATTCACTCGTATTTTCCATTCCCTCGTATTTTCCATTCCCTCGTATTTTCCATTCTTCCAAATTGTAGCCTTTATAATAATTCAGTTGAATCATAGTGTTATTTAAAAAAAGTTTTGTATTAAGCGTGGCCAGCAATCTTGTTTACCCTTATTTCCTTTTAATAATGCATGTTAATAGACAACTAATTTATCCCGTTAATAAATATTTAAAAGTCATTTGGCTTGTACATTAGCTGCCCAACCCCAATACTAATAGTACTAACAGACACTATAGTTTATATTATAAACTCGCTTGTTTGATCTAAGACAATACCTTCTGAATATTCATGAATGTGATCTGTGAATACTGTATTACCTATGGTTGTGAATTGAATGTTAAGTGCTTTGCCAATCTCTGCATGACTGTGTATTAATGTAATTCATATTTTTATCTTACCTAATTGATTTAAACTATTAAAACGTACTTCTTTTTTTTTTCAAATTTTTTATTCCAGTGAAAAGAAAATGATATTTTCACTTATTTTACTAGAAATATTCGAACTAAATACATTTAACATATATATTACAATACAATATTATTCCGTTACATCATTTCTTTTAATAAAAATTAATATTTTTTTTTAAATCCGCCCACTCTTTTTTTCATTTTTAATGTCCTTTGGGAGGCAATTATATAAGTGGCCCCCTCGTGTCTAATGGATTGCTTACCATAGTTAGTGTGGATGGTGTTTAAATGTATGTTATTGTGTTGTCGTGTAAGTAAGGTGTTTGTGTACTTAGGACATTTTAATGAATGCTGTGTTTGTATGTCTGAGTTTTATTTTGTATAAGACATATTTCTGTGAAATATTTGTAAAGTGATTCTTCATATGTTTGTGTCTGTATGTTGCTTCTGTGAAATGTTTTGTAAAATTTTTCTCCATATATTGTGTCTGCATATTGGGTTGGGTTTAACTTTTCAAAAGTACAACATCGTTGTATGCTTTATTTAATAAAAAAATAAATATATATAAGGTGACATTTATTGTATTCATATAGTTTTCTTAATGTTAATAGTTTTGTTTCCATGTATAATTTTCTTATGGATGTTCTGGATCTGTAGTGAAATAGTTTCTTTTATTACCTTTTTTTCTATTACCTGTAATTCATTTACGTACTCATCACATGCGTTTCCGCAGATTCCAATCAAGTCATTTAAATGTGAATGTACGAGACTATAATATATATAAACATTTTTTTAAATTTAAGAGGGTGATTTTATTTTTTATCTTGTTTAAGCTGTATGAATGTTAAATGCTTTAAAAAAAGTAATATGCTATTTTTAAGGGAGGCCAATATTGGAAAAACAAGAATTTCTCACTGTGAAACCTTCACATAAAAACGTAAAACTCACTGTGAAACTTCTCACGAAAAAACAAGAATTCCTCCCTGTAAAACTTTACTAATGAGATAAATTGTTTTGTGACATAAAGTTTCAAACCATAATCAGCTCTTGTGATATATTATCATGTCTACTTTTCTACAACTATAATTTTATTTAACAACATACGAAGAAAAGTTAATTTCTGGTACTCACCTCTTCTGAAAAATTAGAACAGTGTTACATCGATCTCATAAAGTGTTGATGGATGTTTTAATAAGTCAGGTACGCCCAATTCATGCCTGGTAATGTTATGTTATCGTGAAAACAAGCTTATGGGTCCGTGTGGTTAATGGAAAGTTGATATGTAATAAAGTAATACAAATGTTTCAATACCCACACTATCTCATCTCGGTACTTTTCTGTCTTGTTATCCTGTTTGGTCAAGTCTCAATTAAATCTGTTTTGGCGCTGGTCGTGTATTTTAACTTCTAACTAATGAACTATTAATCAAATTTGTAATCTGTAAAAAAATTGTAGTTAGCGACTAAAACTTCTTTAATCATAATACTCTTTATTTTAAAACATATCTCTTTAATCAGATATTTTCTATAATTTTCCGATAATGTCCTTCTTCTGAAATGGTTGTGTCTTTTTATTTACTAAAAACAATATACTTAATTAAAATATTAAATATAATGTTTTTTTTGGCAGATGTTGGCTGAGCAGCACATGGAGCAACAATAATGTTAAGAAGGTATGATTGTGCTTTATTCTAAGCATGTTGGTTAATGGTTGCATGTTCATTCAGTATCTTTATGTATTATTAAAAGATTTTCATATAAAATGCTCTTTTTTATTCCCCACAAAAGTTCCAATTGCCCAGAGCCATTGGTATGGTATATCCATTTCAGAAGCGAGGGAGAGGAATAAGTGGTAAAAATGAAAGCCAGGGAGTGCTTGGCTGATTCAATATAATCCCAAACATTTAGATTCTAAATGGTGATCTTTCACCAGGATAAGTAAAAATAAAATTTGACAAAAACAGTATCTACCAATCCATGCACATGGTGGTACAGATATAAATACCTTATTAATTTAATAAATATGTTTGGCTGTGTTGGGTTTAGAACCCGCAAACTTTGGGATCTAAAAAGCTTACCGTTTTGCCATGAAGGTCGTCAATAATTTAATTGATCCAATTATGCGCCTAAACGGGGCCTATAATACAAATTCGGGAGAAATAACTGGTTTCCTAATGCAATATGCTGAACCCACTTTGAAGATATGTAATTGTTTTCATAGTGAAAAAAAGCGGTGGAAACTTTTACTCACAATATTCCTTCTCGAAAACAATGTTTAGTGTATGCTTCAGGAAGAAAATGAAGAGGGATTATTTTTTAATTGAACAAAATTTTGAATTTTGTATAAAAAAATCGTAGGTAGATTCGTTACATTAAGATTACATCCGTACAAAAATTGTTAAAAGTATTTTCTTTTTCTCTCGAGACTAGAATCAAAAGGTACTATGTCAAGAGCTACATTGGGTTTGAAAATGACGTGGAATGCACTTCTTGTTATATTCTTTATTCTATGTAATTGTCGATTAACAAATGATTATTTTATCCATCAAATTCTCAAATTGATAAAAATGTCGTTTAATCATTTCACAATATTGTCTTCTGTTGTCCTGGTGTAACTGAGAAAGATTAAGGTAGGTACAATGTGATTAATGAAGTGAAATAAAACAATGCATGTATGTATTTATTTCTGTTCCTATAATAAATAAAAAGTTAGCTTACAAATTATGCTCAGTTATTTCAATGTACACTTAAAATGTCCTGCAATAGGCTCAGCAAGGCAATGACCATCTTCTTGTTTAATGTTGGTATATTCTGGTTTGTAATTAGTTTGTGAAAGAAAATCGTTTTCCTCGCAAGTTTCGTCTTGCATGCTTTGCTTAGCGATATTATCTATTTTTACCTCTTCTTTTTTGATATTGTTAATATTTTTACTAGCACAACTTTGAATGTTGTCCTCTTGATTTATTGTATTGATTATTTTATTTATTTCTATGTTATTTCCGTCATTAGGTTTTTGTTTTGAATCAAATTTTATGTGTTTGTTCTTCTTTATTTCAGTGGATAAGTAAGTTACAAATTCTTTTTGAAAGTAATCATCAATAAGTCTCCATACTCCAACCGTATACCAATAAATGACACCCAAAAATAAGAACCCCCTCATTATGCCACCCAACATGTCGGATTTTTAAAGTTATTAAATATTTAAACTAGGTAATTGATAATATCGACTTAACCTATTGAATATCCTCAAAATTCAATATTAGTTTTTATTTCAATAATCTTCTGCATAAATCATTTCAGTAACAGTGGCGAAAACTTTTTGCATTTGCGGCCAGGTCATGGTGAGAAAAACAATCAAACTATTTCCTATTACGAATAATCTCATCCATTCTATGCCTGTGCCGGATTTTAGCCAAGACCCAAACCCCGTTTCTTCGTCATCCAGGTCCACAACCTCCTTCTTGTCCTCGTTCAAAACAGTGGCCTTGTTAGATATCGTGACGCTTTTCCTGGAGGTGGCGACTCCCACTCTTTTTGATTTGGATTTGCTTTTTTTCATACTTGGACCTACAAAAAAAGCATTATTAGAACTTTGAAAAATGTCATCCTCCCTGTTTAAATGGTTTTCGGTATGGGAATAATTTCAATGCGAAAATAAACAGAAATGTACAATAATTATTCTAACATAATGTACTAATTATGGATGCCTGTGATATGAACTACTTAACTAACTAACCTGCGCAAAGAACTCAAATTTGCAAAATTGTTTGAAATTGGAACTGATGATTGTGAGAATTCAGACAAATAATAAAAAACTAGGTACCTGTGAATTATTTATTTTTATTTAACGAATGCGTATTTTTTTTGTTAAAATTTGTACCTATTATTAATATAAAATATTTTATACTTTCACCTTTACAAATCGTACAATTATAATATCTCGTAATTTTTCAAGGGTCTGCGCTAGTCTAAAATAATGCTTTCAATGTACAACATTCTAAAAATGAGTGATTCATGAGGAAGGTTTTTAGGTATATAATTTGTCAAGGTTTTGTGTAAATTGGTTGAAATATATAAATAAAGGGAGCGGGCTGGCAAGCGTGCAGCGGGCAGCAGGCTGGCATGCGGGCGGTGTGGATTTGATTTAATAGATGGCGTTGGTTATAAAGGTTGGGTAATGGCGTGGCGTTGTGCGGCCACAGCAACGTGTGGCCGGGTCTGCTAGTATATAATATTGTATTTTTAAATACAGGATGATGAGTAGAGACTGCGTGCACGATTGTGTAATTATGATTTAAATTAGCGAAATCGACCTAAATGAACACTGTTCATAATAATATACGCTTTTTATTCAGAATATTGATAGTTTTGATTTGAAAATAACATATCGACATCTATAAAATAAACGAAAGAAAAATTATAGTAACGGGGTCAGAGAGTTGATGCTAAAGGCTTGTTTTTGTGATTAAGAATTGATCACTATTGAAAAATATTTGTATTTTATGAATTAACGTATTTACGAACATTCCATGCTTTTAGCGTATTGATGAGAATATGCGATATTATGTTGTAAATGTATTGTATATGAATATACTATATATATTGTATTGTATATGTATGTGATGTAAAAATAAAACATTGGCAACTATAGATGTATACCTGCGCCATTAAAATGTTCTGGACGACGCAGTGGGGACATGTGCATTTTTATTTTTTATTGTTATGTTTTTTTTTTAACGTAGGTCCCAACACAGTGGCACTTTAACCCACCTTCGAAAAGTGATATAAAAGTTATTAAAAGTGTTAAAAAAATAGCACATAACCTAACCTAAAGAAACCCATTTAAAAGTTTTTTCATTACTTATTTTGGCTTTATATCACTTTTCAAGGGTCTGTTGAAGTGCCATTGAGTTGTTCGGTTACCACAGGAGGCCCTGAGGAAAATATTTACCCTCAGGGCCTAAGTCATTTTTTGGGATGCTATGTGGAGGGTCTTATAAAGGAGAGGAAGTTCTGGGAAGGATAAGGTATGAGGGGCGGATAGGAATCTGGGGGTCAGTGGGTCCAGGTGTGACGGAACATACGAATCCATCCCACTGCGGTGGAAGGCGATGGATCGAGAGAGTCCTGCTGGAGAGGCCAAATGGTATCCCTCATCCAGTCTCTCCCGATCCGGCCTGCCACGCAGTGAGTGGGCAGAGGCATCAGCCGCCAAGACCTAGATAAACCTCACCCCCATTAACCCGGGCACTGGGTGTTGGTTATCCATTAAATGGTTCCTGGGGCGGCGGTAATCATGTCGTACCCGCAGATGTAAATGTAATAAAATAATTCCAAATAGGCAAGGCCAGTGTGTGGGTATACTAATGTCAATCGACATGTTTGTGTGCACTCTGTACCTACTTAAATGATTATGTACTTCCAGAATATTACTAAGGTAAGTAGTCTGCGTCAGTATGGAATGTGAGGTTATTTTCCGCGCCATTGAAATACGTTAATTTACCTACACACTTCATGATTCAGGAAAAAATGGACAGATGATTTTCCCCTTCATGTCTGCATCGGCATCGATGTCATGCCGCATTCCACGTTCCACGGTGTGCTTCTGCAGCACGAGCCATTAAAAGCATAAACAACGATTCTATCCGTAGACATGTAGATTCTATCAGAATTATGTTTATTAATTTTCTACTTCGAATGGCGGCGGTAACATAATAAAATTGTATATTCTATTTTTAATTTCACTGCGGACAGAGTAAACTGGTTTTAGTGACAATATTTCGCGATGTCAAATATTGTTTGCGAAACAAGTTGGGTTTTATTTAATCCCTTGAAATCGTTGTCACCCTTACTATCGTGGTTAGAAATATGATGTAAACAGTTTAAGAAGGAAAATAAATCTAAAAGTTAACCGCAAAATGTACACCTTTATGAAACCAAAGTATCCGACGAAACTTTGGGAGTTTTTTTATTAATTATTTTTACATAAAAAGACAAAAAAGTGAGTTGACGATAACGTTTATAATTTTTTTATTATTATTATTTTTTTTATTATTTATTTATATATATTTTTTTTGCATTTGCCTAATAAAATATGGTTGTGTTTTTTTTCATTATCAATAATTTTAGTTAAAAAATAAGTAAGGCGAGCCATCTTTTAAACAAAAGAATTAAGCATTAAGAAAATTTATATTTAAAAAAATAATATATTTATGCATATTTCGTATTAAATTATTTTTTTCGTATTTCATCACCTTTCAAAAACAGTTTTTAATTTTCGGATGCGTTCAGAAATATTCTATTTATTTGGATTACATAGAGGAAATATTTTGACCTACCGACAAAATAGGCCCGAGGCCTGAGGGGTTAAAACTAGTAGCTACTATCCGGTTTCACCCGAATTTAAAAAAAAAAATTTTGCTAAAAAAAGGAACACAACCTACAATGTCGTATTTTTTTTAGAGTTAAATTGTTTTGTCGTTTTGCGTTGACCCATACAATTGTAAGAAAAAAACTAAGTCTTTAATCTTATCTTACTAATATTATAAATGCGAAAGTTTGTATGGACGGTTGGTTGGATGGTCCTTACTCTTTCACGCAATAAATATCGAATGGAATTTAAAAATTCTTTCACTAATCGAAAGCTACATTATTTGCGAGTAACAACGGCTTTATATATTTGTAAGTTCTGGCGTTATGAATGAGCTGTAGCGTTTTGAAATTATGTATCATACGTTTTCTGTCCCTAACAAAATCGAGTTATTGCAAACGTCAAACAAATTGTTACCTTGGAAACAATGTTTTTTTTTAATTTTAGGCTTAAAAATATTGCTTTGTTGTGATTAAAAGAATACTTTTTTGGCGTCGTAGTTAATATCTACATATCTATAAAAATGTTTATTCTCCGAACAAAAAGCATAACGTTGCTATAAAGCATAGCGTTTGAAGTGGACTGTCATTTTCTTATTTTTTTAGGTTACTCTGGATTCAAATATGAATAAAATACTAATAAAGGGAGTAGGTACTTAAAATAAATTTCTATTTCTATAATTTAAATATTTTCTAAAATAAAAAAAATTATTTGCGAAATGTCATTCTCATATTTTGAAATTTTCTATTAAACAATAATTATTTTCTATTAGACAAAATAGCAAGAAAAATAACATTATGCCAATAATTATGCCAGTAATTTCCCACTAATACTATGCGAGCGAAGCCGTGGGTAAAAGCTAGTATAACATATGTAAGGCTGAGTATAAATTTGCGTGCCGAAATGCGAACTGAACCACGAATTATGGGAAAGTGATAAAAAATACTGGGTTAAAAATGTGTAATTTAGGTTAGGTTATGGGCTTTTTTTACTCCTTTTAATGACTTTTTAAATGGTGTTGAAATGCCACTCTGTTGAGCTCTCAAAGGAACCCTGCCGAATGTATAATATGTATTTTTCAATGGCATTACTTAATGCTGGGAATTTGTTTTTTTTTCGCGGGTGACTTACTCCTTAATTGGAATGACATTTATACCACCTGCTATGTTGTATGTTTTAAAATAATACCTTGTATTTATCCATATATAAAACTACCACTAATTGGATGGATATTGAAACATTTTATGTTCATACTCGTGTGAGCAAAATTGGAAAACCGATGATGATGCATTGACACAGTTTTAAGCGATTTTCCAAACGGCCTGAATATTTAAGTGGGCAAATGTATTTGAGGTTATATCCGGAAATTTTATTTTATAGATTTGACAGAAACACCAATTTTTTGTATAGATTTGACCGAAATAAAACACATCACCACAATTTTAAATTAGAATGAAATAAAAATTCCATCCTTTTATATTCTGCACAATCGTGAAGGTCGGAATAAAAGTAAAATGTAACAATTTGGGAGGGGGATATGGGTACCGCCGCCCCGAGAATAATTTACTGGATGAGCAAAACCCCTGCCATAGGTCACCCCAAGTGGTTCACTACGTTTGTTGACTTAGCAAGGGTGCCCGGGGGCGTGAGGTTTGTATAGGTCTTGGCGGTCAATGCGTTTGCCCAGTACTGCATGGCGGATCGGAACGGGAGAATTTGGTTGAGGGAGACTTAACCTAGACCTCTCCAGCCGTACTCTCTCGACCCATCGCAGTGGGTGGGTTCAATTCACACATCTCTCCTAGGTACATTGAACCCCAGATTTCTATACACCCTCATACCGTTTTCCTTCTCACAACTTTCTCTCTTTCCTTTCCCTAAAAAACCTCCACACAGCATCCCCAAAGATGTCACAGGTCCTGAGGGAAAAAAATTTCCTCAGGGCCTCCTGTGTGGAGCTAATGTTAAAAAAAACTGCTCGCTGACAGATTTTTTTTTCACATTAGCTCCACACAGGAGGCCCTTAGGAAAATAATTACACTCTGGGTCTATTTCATCTTTGGGGATGCTGTGTGGAGGATCTTTTTAGGGGAAGAAAGGAGAGGAAATTCTGGGAAGGAAAAAGGTATTAAGGGTGGGTAGGAATTTGGGGGTCAGTGTGTCCAGGAGTGATGGACGAATGAATCCATTCCACTGTGATGCAAAGCTATGTTCCGTCAGAGTCCTGCTGGAGAGGTCAAAAGATCCTCCTCAACCAGTCTCTTCCGACCCGGCCTGCCTCCTCAACCAGTCTCTTCTGACCCCATGACCCCGGACAACTCTGCTAAGTCATCAAACGTAGCGAACCACTTGGGGTGACCTATGGCAGAGGTGTTGGTTATCCAATAAATGGTTCCCGGGGCGGCGGTTCCCATACCCGTCTCCCAAATTGTTACATTTTACTTTATTCAGACCTTCACGATTGTGCAGAATATAAAAGGATGGAATGAAGTGCAAGTAATAAAGTTTTTGAACGATGTTCTTTGAAAATACCCGTTTTCACAATGATAGATATACTAAATCTCTTCATTATTTTACAGTTAAATATGAAAATGCGGGGATCTCGTGTCTGATATTCTTGACACGATTTCTAGGAAAACAGAATTTCCAACAATACCATACGATTTTACTAATTTAATACAATGAAAGGTGTTTTAATTATTATTACACGAAAATTTTACACGCGTACCCAAGTACCGCCCATACATCAAGTACCATATTATTTAGTATTCACCGTCTAACTTAAATGCTTTTGTTTTGTGTAGCACGTTTTCATAGTAAACGTAAAAGCCCCGAAAAAGGGCGTAAATAAATAAACTAAGGATAGGCTGTTTAAAAAAAATTAACAATTCATCTAATTTTTAAAGTAAATTTTTCGTTCTGTGAGAGTTCTATTCAAGTTCTGTGTTATTTCTATTTTTATTTCTGTTTTATGAAGTAACTGACCTATAATGTTATAATAACAGAACTTGAATGGAACTTACGCAGAACGTGAAAATTAACTTAAAATATTGGATGAATTGTAAATTTAAAAAAAAATAACCTGTCTTAAATATATTTTTTCTCGTGAAACAGGTCCAATTTGAAATGTTAAAGGCGCCATACGCTTTCACATCGGATGACGTCACATACACCTGCTGGGGGTTCCGTGACTTTTCATTCTGCGATAAAATATCCCACCACAAAATACCCCCCGACAAAATATCCCCGACAAACTATCCTACGGATAAAACATCCTCCGACAAATATCCTACGGACAAAACATCCCCCAACAAAATATCTACTAAAACCTAATCTTACCAAACCCAACCTAACCTAACGAAAAAATGGGACAAAAATAATACAGACATCCTGTAGAGACAATAAATTCTTATTCAAAAATAGTAAAATGTAAAATAAGGTTAGGTTTTTTTGTTGTTGTTTAAGGCAATTCACCCTAAAGAGAGTGCTATGTGAGGTTAGGTTTCGGTAGATATTTTGTCGGAGGATGTTTTCTCCGTTGGATATTTTGTCCTTGGGATATTATGTCGAGGGATATTTTGTCTAAGTATTTTGTGTCGGGGATATTTTGTAGCTGGACGAAAACGCGCGGTACCCCTGCTGGGTGGGATTGGACGATGTCAAACTGGGGTGTTTCAGTCTGAATGATCGCAAACGTACCAATAATCATAATATTTCAAATTCATTTGGCTATAAGTCATTTACCTTTCTGGATAGAAATATTTGAACTATGATAAATAAAGGCCAATAATGGTTGTCCCCAATACTATTACCAATTTGCAACTTCTAATATAATTTATCGTTACATTCTCTATTATTTCAAGTTGAAGTTCTCTGCTTAGCTATTCAGGAACTCGGGAAGATGGGCAAATTGTTAGGGAACTTTTCGTCGCTTCCGCATTAAAACTTCCTAATCGTTAACCTGAATCGTCGGAGTTCGATTTACTGGTATGTTGACTGTTATAATTATCTAAGATGATCGGAAAATGTAATTCGATCATCCAAATCGATGAAACAATCCGTTTGAAGAACTGAAACGGTAATTTTTACTTGAAAAGTATTTTTTTTTACTTGAAACCTCCCATCATCGTATGCTTCGAACACCTAATGGGGTTGTTTTTTATGAATGTTGAATCTTGTAATTACCAACAAGTGTTCTTTAAAGCCTACTAATGTATACATAGACTTCAATAAAAAATCAAAAACATCGTTAAAGGGTAAGGAATTTTTTCACAAGTCTCCTACTAAAAGGTGTATTGCCTAATTAGGGTAGGTACTTCTTTATGTGGGTGTTCTAATAGGCCACTTGCATGGATTTCTTAACGACTTGGAAAAAAAATGTATAATTGAATAATAGTAATGGTGCTTGGAATAATAATAATGGTGCTGATGTTAATAAAATCAAATTTTATAATATATTATTATAATTAAGTACAAGAATATTACATTGGATTTAGTAATGTATAGACGTTGAACATTATAATAATTAATGATCAATAAGATGGATCAAGGGAAAAAATATCTGTGAGATGTAATACTTTTAGTATGACTCGTTATTCTCCTGTGCGTTAAAAAAAACGTTTTCCAAACGAATGCGTTTGGAAAAAGTTTTTTTTAAAAATGATTTTCGGCTATGTAATTATCGTTTTTTCGCACCCGTAAAATTATGTCCCGTCTTTCCGGTTTACAAAAAATGGTCTTATTTATCGGATTGAAATTTTCAAAAAATCGCCATAGTTTCAAAAATACGATAAAAAAACGGAATATCTTAGAATGTTTGCCTAAACCGGAAAAAAGTGATGCAAGTGGCCTATTGGCAATTGGCTCTATATGATATTTTGCCCTCAGTCTATGTTGGTATGACAAGTTATTATAATGGACACGTATAATTGAATGCAGTTGACATCATGTCCCAGTAAGTTTTTCTTATTAAATGTAATATTTCGCTAGAGTCGCTACTGCCCGCAGTCATTAGGTATGTCTAAGGCATCTCCAAAGAGAGGCAGGAGTTAATTTTTTTGAATTATTTGGCCATTTTCGAATCTGGTCACTAAATATGGCCAAAGTCACTTCAATCAACCTTTCTATTCTGAATGCTGGTCCCTAACCAGGACGATATTGGCAACATGCCCATTATTTGCACATCAAAGTGCAAATGCAAATTATTATAAACATATTTAGATAAATTCACATACCAACATTTTATGTTTGTTTTTAAACTGTGTTCTTTGGGCCTAGAGCTAAGGAGTTTACCACTCTGACACAAAGGTCGCTATTATCACTCGAGCAACCTCTATAACTTTGCATATAAAATACAAACACGTATGTTATGAGAAACAACAAATATTTTACATACTCCACACCTAGTGAGTTTTTCTCATCTCTACGCAGATGAGATGAGATCTACCTGGAAGTGAATGATAATTTCGCAGTACCTATGCTTTTTTAATAGATTTTAATGAAAGTTCATTTCCCGGAGGGAAAATTTCCACTCAAGTTATAATTCCCGGCTCAGCAATTAAAGCGTATGCATAGACGGTATTGCCTGTCTTCCCCCTATTGCACGAGTTGTCAGCCCACTAGGAAAATTATCCCTCGCTTTTATGTGCTCCGGGTAGCCGCGTCACTCGCTCAGCGGCTCTGCGAGGGTATTTCCAACGGGTGTTTTGAAAGCTCTCGACAGTAACACTGGGAATTTTTATAATTACCTCTGTGTTTTTGTTTTACGATTTTCACAGTATTCTATTTTTAAGAATTTGATTTTACTTCTTTTTGATCACGTCTTTAAATCTGTAACTATAGTATGTTTGTTTAATCATGAAACAAGCTTGTAATATGTATTTTATATTTTACGCAATCCGGTAGGTATGCAGGTTTATCATTAATAGAAAAATTGCTTAAATAACTTTAGCCTTGTTTGCCTTATCTTGAATAGCCAGGAACTTTCAAACTTCCTCTTTCTCATCTCCTTCCCTTCTCCATTCCTTTCAGTCCACAACATACCCAAATTGGGGGGATAGTTGGGAGCGCTTGCGACTCTTGTGCGGTATTCAGATAAAAAAATTATCAATTGCTCGCAAATATTGATAACTGACCATAATTGACGGATTTAGTCAATATCGTATTGACACAGGGTTTTATCGATCATTCGTGTTCGACTTCCTGGCATATTGCAATAGCATTGAATTCATGCTGAACGTATTAAATGATTTACTCTGCCTATTTAAAAATATATATATTGGGATACTCAAGCGCAGCTCAAAAAATAGCAATGAAATGGAATTTATTGGGATTTTCTGTTAACCTTCGGTTTTCATTCGTAATGAATTTAATATTCTTTCTTTTCACCTTCTTTTTCTCTTCAGTCTTTTCAAAATCCTATTGACGTAATTAAATTAATAACACAGGTAAGTCATACGTAATAAAAAATGAAAATAAGAAAAAATCAAGTAGATTGACGGTTACACGGTACAAACTAATAATAATACTAGACAAAAAATATGAATGGTAAAATAGGATTTGTTGAAAATATACAAAAAAAGTCAAATAAATTATAGTTATATTTATGCACTCTTACTGGACGTGTTTCTTCACAGAATTGGAACAATTTATCAATTTTTTATAGTCAAAATTCAAGTTCTTTGAAAGTTCTATTCAAGTTACGTTATTATTTCGGTTGTTTCAGAGTAGGTACTTGAATAATTTATTTATTTATTTATTTCAACGCCATAAAATGGCTTTTACAATCCGGTGATACATGATACATGATACACAGTGGTACACAGGAGGGTAATTATAATGATAACAAAATAAGAATGTACATTAAACCAAGTACATATATACGTGTGATAACAACTAGTATTTAGTTATAGGATACAATTATGTATTACAACAAAAAAAAGAATATGAGCTCGTATAGAGAATACACATGTTATGCAGAATAAAGATAAGTAAATAAAGGTGACTTCTTAGAAAAATTGTTAACATCAAGTATAATATACTTTAATTCTATTTGAACATATCGTTGGATTCCAGGAATTGGCTAAAATGTAGTACATGATATTATTGTTACCTTCAGTTTGAAATGACTGCAGTTTGAAATGAATACAGGTACTGCTAATTAGTTCTGCTTTTCAGGGCTGTCAGTTACAGATTCAATAATAACTTTGTTTAAAAAATAATAATTTTGAAAAAAAATTATACATTTATTAGCTAACACTTAACTAGTCTGCTTGATAGTTAATATAAATGAAGTAAGTGCGTAGTTTGGAATCTATAGTAGAGTATGATATAGACGCCGTGCAGATGAACACTATTTTACCTAACATTGATTATTGTGATTGAGGTATGATATTATAGCCTTCTTATAACTATATTCGGTGCAGTTGAACACATCTACTACTTCTGAGAAAGCATTGCCAACTGCATGCAATCTAGGTATAAGCGAGATCTAAATGACTCAGTTCTGATATTTTTGTTGCAATTAAAAACATGAATAGGACTTTCACAGAACTTGAATATTTACATGGAAATTTGATGAATTGTTCAATTTCTGTGAAACAACCCGTGCGAGAAGATGGTGAACAAGTTTTTTTTGTTTAATTAAATTTCTAGATAAATAATATATCGTTCTCTTCGTCGTATTTATTGCCGACTTTGTATATCACAGAAGCCTCTCTGAAAGTAAGTTTGTTGGTAGATTTTACCTAAGATTGCATAGCTTTATTCATATGCGGTAGACGCAAGGACTGGTGAAACTAGAAAAAAACTCCAAACAGTGATTTCTGGCGTCAGGAAATTTATACATTTTCCGCCTTGAATTTATAGCTTACGCAACTTATTTTATCTCACAACCATTTCGGACTATGGATTTCTTAAAATTACGGCTTATTATTATATAAAAAAGTAAGAAAAAGATTTCGACAGAGGGTCGCAAGCGGAACATGGCTGTATTTTGCAACCAGTCATTTATACAGTGGGTAACATATAAGTAAAAAAAAAATGTATTGGTATTATTCATTTATTCACCTACTTGGAAACATTAACTCTTTGAATTAAAACTTAACTAACAGGTATCTCTTCCAGTTCCGGGTGAGTTCAGATTTCTCCCGTCATAAAACACCTCCCATCGACACACAGTAGTCACCCGGTATCATATTAACAAGGCGAAAAATAAATACCGCTCAAGCAGCTTTACGACATGTACTCCTAGTAATCCTCGGATAGTGCAGTTTTTCATTTTGACGGAAATCTATCGTTCATCCCCCTCGCGCTCGTTGTAACTCCGCAGTTGCGAGTGAAAAAGAGCTTCTGAAGATAAACGCAAATAACCAACCGGCTCCATCCTTATTTTATTACTAACTACCACCAACTTACCCAATACCTAGCCTGTTTCATGTTCCCCTGTGTGCCTGATTTATTGCGGAACTTAAATAAACATCTAATGGATGATCCGAAATATTTGCACTTAAATAAATATTTGTTGGCTAATTTATAGTTTTAAAGTCGACTTGCTAGCAGACCACAATTAATCTCAAATTAAATGAATTTAAGATTGTTTGGACATGTAGAGCGGATTAAGCAGAAAGCAGTGTGAGGAGAATATATCATGCGAAAGTGAACTATTGTAGAAGTCAAGCACCCCCAAGGAAGACATGGCACAATCAAGTGCTTGAGTCGGGCCATGTCCAGAGTCAAAATAATAGAAGAGTACGTATGAGACGATGTATGAATGTGAATGACGCAAAGAATGAATGTCAAGACCAAGACCGAGTTGTTTGGCGTTCCGTCCTCTCTGCCTACTCCTGCGGGGAAACGGCTTGATGGTTATTTAGTTAGTCTGTGGACCAATTTTTTTTTTTTAGTGAGTTTATCTACCTTTCTAATAGATAAATCAAAACAAATTTTCAAACGAATTAATATATTTGTTGAATGCAAATCTTAACTACAAAACCGTAAAATCTCTCTAAATACTAACTCTGGTGTCTTGAAATTTGCCCAACTATTTCTGACTTAAATTTATCGGTTTAATGCACGTAGTTTCAGCTCGCAAGCCATTTCCCGTATGAAGTAGGAAGATTTTATATATGCATTTTTTCCCGTCAAAAAATTATCAAAAGACCAAGAATATAATTATGACGCTAGATTAAATGAATTGGACGCCCGGGGAAGACGTGCCACGATCAAGTGAATCGAATCCTTGGGGCGGGCCATTTAAAGAGTCTGAATAACAGAAGAGTATGTTGCCATACGTGGACTATGTATGTATGTAATAAATTTTTTGTTTCATATTTTCTTGTTTTCAATTGTTCAATTAAATGTTTAACAAAAACTCGAGCAAAGCCTACAAAATGTTGTTTTACCTATTAACTTACTAACTTAACGAGAAAAATATGAATTGTTTACTTACGTGCACTGTTATCAAATGAATAAGACATCTAAAAGAAGAAAAACCCTTCAATAAACTTTGCTTATCTTCACAAAATAATCTATTTTATAATGTAATTATTTGGTTATTATATTTTATAATGTAATTATTTCGTTAATTATGTCTTAATAAAAAGTGATAAAACCTATCGTAAAAAGCAAATTTGATTTAAAAATGGATTAAATTATATTATTTTCCAATTTAATCTAAAGCTTTTTGCGTATTATACAGCTCCCCATTTGTTGTATTCAAATCCAAAACTTGAGATTTATTTTTAATTGCGTGCGTCGTGCAAAAAATATGCAATTAAAAAGCCAAAATAAAACTCTCTAATTTTCATGTTTGGCGTTTCCCTCATCAAATATGATAAAAGAGTAGGTACTCACCATTATGAAATGGAAAAAAGTTTAGTCCTTGTCCTTTTTAAATTAATCAGAATTTTTTATTAGTTTTATACTTTTCCGCTCTTTATAAACGAATTTTGGCTCGATTATACAGAAATCTACGCTGGCTAGATCCTACTTGTTACGTGCAAAGTGAAACACTGTTCAGTTCGTATTGGAAAGTAATATGGCAGGTGTACTTAACTTACTTTATTACCAGGAAAGCTCCTCAACATTTTACTGTAGTATTAAAACTTACAGACGCATTTACTTTTTTTACGCGGATGGAGTTTTTTTTTTGGCTAGATTCGTGTTATTACTTTGAGGGCAGAATTTTACAAGGACATTAATTATAAACGACACGCTGGCGCTGTTTGATTTATTTGATGAATTATAAAAACGGATAGGAATCTTTCAATATAATCCATCTTACATAATATCTAGTTATCTCACTACGAAATTTTAATAAACGTTTTTTTCTGGTTGACGAATCTATTTGCGTACATATTGGGTTTCACGAGTGAAGCTCGCGTACTTACAAATACCTTCATAATGAAATAACAATACAATAAAGTCTTTTATATAACTACTAATAAGTTTTTAAATGACTT
Organism: Limnephilus lunatus; assembly: GCA_917563855.2. Lineage (NCBI taxonomy): Eukaryota > Metazoa > Arthropoda > Insecta > Trichoptera > Limnephilidae > Limnephilus > Limnephilus lunatus. The sequence continues at coordinate 30,549,306 of OU830594.1, read as the reverse complement.
GTTCACAATATTACTCCAGTGGGAAAACATTGTTTACCACATGTTTAAAAACTTCTCTTATTGGCCGATTTAGATGGTTTAATTAAACGGTTTTCCCGCAGATTTGGAGTTGGAGTAACTTTTGTTTGTAACTAAATCAAAAGCTTTTTCTATACGATTTAATTGAAGGTGTTAATTTTGAGGATCACTTAGCGGAAAAGTCTTAAACTATGTTTTTTATACGTATTAACCTAACTTAACCTATTTAACGATTTTTTATAAATTTTTTTTCATCATTTATAATGACTTTTATGAGGTGGCTCTGAGTTGATTTCATTCTGACTTGTCCGTTCAACTATAATTACAATGTTAAATCACTACAATATCATAAACAAAATAAGTTCCATTAATTATCTTAATATGCAAACAAATAGCTTTTCATCGATATTTTGACGATGTTTATACATGTTTCAATGTAAGCAAAAACAAAAGAAAAAACATAACAATAAGAAAATGTGAAAACAGTAAAAATAACAATTTAGCAGTAGAGATAGAATCAGTCGGTTTGATTTTATATGTATTTAAGTTGAAGTTAAAATGTCTACATCTACATACGTTTTGAATGTTTTGAAAATGCTTCCTATCAGTGAATTTTGCACATTATTAGATCTGGTGTGGCGTTCAGGGCAACGGAATGTAATCCTTTCTAAAGTTATGATGAATCAATAATACTGTTCATAATTTGTATAAAAACCACGAGTCAGTGATTTTCCTACGTTGAAAAAGATTAATTGCATTTAATATATTTTAATACCTTATTATAATACGAATTCTCGGAACGTTTCAACCCTAACCAATAAAAATGTAGAAAATTTCGTCTGGTTTTTCGCAAAAATCTTTCAAGCATTCATAAATCATTTTTGACATATACCTACTGGAATACGTAAGTGCACTTTGGAAATAATATAGGCCTCAACGGCTTACAATATACTTTTCAATTTGATGGCATTCTGCGCCGTAAAGAAAACTTCCCAATCTAAATGCCTTTACAAAGTTTTCAAAGCGTTGGTATCGTGTATTATCGATATTTTTATAAGGTTTCGAACGATGTACCATTGTACTTCCGTATTTTTACTCTAAATATGAAAAGAGGGCACGTTTAATATGAAGTCATACGTGTTTGTACTGCGCAGTGGATTTTGTAAGTAAATAAACATTAATTTATTTTCTGCAATGGAATAGCAGAAATCTATCACTTTCAGACTACCAATGTGATCAGTTATTCATAAAATATTATAAACTGTTAAAGAGAAGTCGATTTTGAAATATTACAGGAGTCTTTTGAGTAATTTTACCACTCCAGCATATTTCAAAGGCGATAATGCACGAAAGTTGCTATTCGGAACCAGTGGAACTATGGCACACCAAATTTAAGGAAAGCTGTTTTATAGAAGTAAGTTACAGAGGGGAATAGATTGGGAAATGTGTGGTGTAACGATATCAGGTGGCACACCAAACCTGGTATCTCCACTCCAATCTTATTCCCCTCTGTAACTTACTTATATAAAACAGCATTCCTTAAATTTGGTGTGCCATAATGCCCTGCCCTTTCAAATGAAATTAAAAATACCGTGGCGATAAACGACTTCAAAAATAATATCAAGTATGGCTAAGTAAACATCAAGATGAGGAAATCAGTATAATTGTGGACTAACACAAATACAATCTACAGCCAATATTCACGAAATTACGAAAATGAGGTCTACAAACATGAAGACGAGAAAATCAACAAATACAGTTAATAAACACGAAGATGACGAAATCAACAAACAAATATACGAGGTCGACATACATGAGCATAAAAGCATGGAAATCTTCAGGTAAAAACAACACAGCAACCTATTACCACCTCGGAACAGGAATCCTCAGTAAGAAAGACTGTGAATAAAGTACTACTATAATATATATTACAATTTATATTAAATTTGGTCTTAACGATGAAGCAATAAAATGGTTTCAGAATTACTTCAAAGATAACTCAGCGCACAATTTTCAAGGATATCAATGGAGCTTTAAAATATTCATCGGATGTTAAGATAACGCGAGGGGAACCGCAGGGATTGATACTAGGGCCATTGCTTTTTACTATATGTACCGCTGACATGATGCTATCTGTTGAACACTGTGGGCCGACTGGCTTCACCCCGATTTCTCTTAATTCTAATAGCCCAACCCATAAATACAAAACATTTACTTGGATAAACCATTCAGTTTGCTCTTCTTACTCAAAATAATTCCCTTAGTGGTGTTTCCATAATGTAAGCAACTTTACTTACAGTTATGTCATCATTAATATTAATCAAACCGAGCAAAGTGTATTAATTTATGTAAGAGATGGCTACAATAAACGAAAATACTGATTTCAATTGTTTGTCTGTAAAGCGCAGAATTCACGCGCGGATCTGCTCGGTGGATCTGTCCGCCGCGCCGCACAGTTAGTAATTTGAGGTATCTAGCTCGACTTTATTATTTTAGTATGTTTTTGGGACAATATAAATTATCATTTTATGAAAAAAATTGTTAAAAAAAATATTTTGCCTGATTTAACCTAGTACAGTCGTTTTTATACTTACAGCAATCTATATATATGTATATAAAAATTAGGTTTCGTATGTTTGCGTTCGCAAATCTTTTTACAGAACATTGCATTTTAGCAGAAGAGTGTTTCTATATATAATGGTAAGCGCTGGCATTATGAAATTTGTATATATAGATATGTATATCAAAAATCGCTTTGGTGCTGAAAAAATTAAAAGTTGTTAAAGTAAACCCTGAATATATCACAAAACTAAAGTTAATTTGATACATTAATGTCCATTAAATACAGAAAACGTAAAATTTTGCCGGATACATTCGGATACATTTTTAAAAGTTTCGATAATTTCTAAACTTAAAATATGTAACAACGATAGTAGGGTTGGGTCTAGAAGACCCGAATAAAAAACTCGCTATGATTTCAATATTTAAAAGAAATTTAGTAACATATTGCAATAATTTGATAACACAACTATATTGTTTGCGAGATTTGTGGTAAAATAAAACAACTTATCAAAAAACTATCTTTTAATGACATTTTCATAAAAGTATAATAAAATTTTAACAAAATAGACAACCTCTGTCTTAAAGTTATAAAATTTAAATAAAACAAACTTTTTTCTCAAAATGTGAATACTAACATAATACACTAAGAATAATACATCAGTCCCATGAGTTAATCTTACATATTATCATTTGCATCTGCGCAAATCTCCACAGTACAAAATTGCATGCTGACTGCAGAGCTTCTGACGTAAAATTTTCACAATCGGAGTCAGATTCTTCCAAAATTTTGAAAATTCGCTGCTGTTCACGTTCTTCACGATCCATAATTTCAAAGGTTCTTAAAATAACAAAAATCAATTACATACTTTTTAAGTAATGGCGCGAAATTACTACACGAAATGTAAGGTTGGGTCATATTTACCTTTTTCGTGTTTAGCCACGTCTATCCACCGTTTCGGCCACTACACCACTGAGCAACGATAGCCCGCGGGGAGGGGAGATTGTTAGCTCCAGCTACTGAGAAGTATGGCAACGTCGCACAAAAATTCTAAGAAATAGGCTAATTTTAAAATGGCGCGGGTCAAATTGACCCAACTGTGCGAACGCCGGGTTAAAGAAAAAAACGATTTGAAAAATGGTTACTTCAACATTTTTTATCACACTAAAACACAAGTTAAATAATGATAATTTTCCCCTTATTTCCTAGATTCCATCATAAAGATTCAGAAAAGCACAGTAGGTATTGTTGAATTATCACGATGACGTGCACACATTCACCCGCGTAGAGATCCAAACTCGAGTGCATAAAATTACTCGTTTGCGTTTCGAGGTAGTAAATTTATTTTTCAATTTCCAAAAATATTAAACATTTAGGTACCCAAATAAATTTAAATTAAATCTAGAAAGAAACTTAGAGTTTTATAATAAAGTCGAGCTAGATACCTCAAATTACTAACTGTGCGCCGAGCCCATCATTGGACATTCAAAGTATGAGCATCTCATTGAGTGATAGGGTGTCTAGGGAAATTTTCCTACATCTAGGGAAAAAAACTCTTAGGGAAAAGCGATAAACCACCAGATCTAGGGGAATTTTCAAATTTTAGTTTTTTTCAAGATTTTCATGTAAATCTGGGGAAATTTCAAAATATTTCAAGGAATTTTCAAAATACTTTTAACCTTTAATACAGTTTGTGGAAAATTTGATTTTCTCTAGAACCTAAAAACTGACCTCCTAGGACAAATAAAAATACATGAAATTTAAAACGTAAACACAAGGTAATAACCGTGAATTTGTTGGTAGGCTCAACACTTTGTTAGAAAAGCATTAGACATTAGACGAAATGGTTTTTCCAATAAATAAAAAATAAAAAACATGAAAACATGACACTGAACAAACAATACACAGACATAAGAATAAGATCTTACTTCAAAAATATAATTATATAGTTAAAGTTTGTCAAAAAATTCTAGTAATTTATTCAATTGGAACCTAAAATTTTCATTACTGTCTCCAAGCTATTCGCTTTGTATTTGGAATTTTTTCTTTACATTTCAAATTTTTCACTCTCTTTAAGCAAACAAAGGAAATCCACATAACTCGGTTTTTACGTTTTTAAAATTTATAATTTTGGTATGTTAATTATATTTTGTTTTATTTTGAATATTTAATAAATGACTATTTTTATACATACATATATTGGCAAAGCGTTACATAATCAAAAAGTGAAGTGTGGTGTTTTAAAAAAAAAGAACAATTCATCAAATTTTTAAGTTAATTTTCACGTTCTATGTAAGTTCTATTCAAGTTCTGTTATTATATCATTTAAATATATATGCTTCAAGAAACTTTTATAGAACTTTCACAGAACGTGAACATTAGCATAAAATTTTTGATGAATTGTTAAAAAAATTTGGAACCACCCATCCTTAGAATATTTATTATTATTTATAATAATTAGAATCAAATAATTAGTTTGAATAACGCTTTATTCTTACAAATCTTTAATATATATGTCATAGTCAACGGTGGATATGCAGTCTCTTCGCGGAATGACTGGTTTATCCTAGGTTTGACCAAAGCCTTCGGGCTAACCCCGAAATAAATTCCAATTTCGGCCTTTGATTAAAGAATTTTTAGTCAAACCTAGAAGTTTCTAACTTTTCAGTCAAACGTCGAAAATAAAATTATCTGTTTCGGGCTTTGCCTAGTGCCTAGTCGATCCTAGAAGCGACTGGCAGACTCGGTCAAGCGTCGACTGTACTTGTAACACGTTTATTTATACTTGCGGTGTTCATGCAAGCAAGTTTATGCTTTCTATTATTATAAGCAATAATTATTAGCCTGAAACACACATCAACATTGAAAAAATCTCTCGAGAAAAGATAAATGCCGCCGACGGGACTTGAACCCGCGTCCTTCTGATATCCGGTCAACTGCTCTACCAACTGAGCTACGTCGGCTTAAGTCGGCTTAGTTTACCAATTAAAAATAATAATTAATTTATGCTTTCTCTTAGTTCAAACAGTTAGATTTAGCTTTATTATCACGAAAAGTGAGTATTTATGTCACGGGAGACAAAAAAACATGCAAAAATTTGCATTTAACATTTTAATTTTGTTAAAATTAATTCGCTTACGCGGTTTCGCCATTTTGTATGTACCGTTTTTATTTCATGGACAATCAATCACAATTACACAAACCCGCTAAGATAAACCCTGCCTTGCCCTCAAACCATTCAAAACCTGGGATGTTTTTTAAAATTATGATGACATGAAGCTTTCGTAGTTAAATCTAAACCTTATTTTAACTATGTCAATAAGCAATAAACATTGAAATAAAAAAAACGTTTTATTACACATAATTTAACAAACTAAGACTTTCTAATACCTAATTGAAGTTTGACTGTTCATATCCCGATTTCATTAAATTGAGTTTTGACGTTTGTCTGACCAAATTAGTTTATCCTAGGTTTGACGAAAATTCTTTAGTCAGAGGCCGAAAAACTTCATGTGTTTCGGCTTTGACTAAGACTTCAAGTCAGACCTGAGGATTGACTAGTCAAACCTAGGAGCGCCGGAGCTTTGTGGATTGACTATAACATATAAACCAAACGGTTTCGATTCAACATGAACCTTCATCGGGGTTACATAAAAACATATTACATTGATTACAGAGTGACAGTTTATTTATAGGTAACATAAGACGGAGAGAGAACATCAATTTTGTGATGGGGCGAGGGGAAGGTAGATAAGAGAGGGGTAAAAGTAGGGGTATGGAAGGGGTGTATTTTTAAAATGGGGCTATTGGATCTAATTTTCTAATCTAATTGTTAGTTTAATAAATTGGTTTTATTATTAATGTTTTTTTAATTTCAAAAGGTTCTAGATTATTCAGACCCATCCCATTTCTACATAGTACATCTATTCCCGAAGATTTCTTAAAAGAGTGATTGTAATAGTTAGAAAGAGTGAAAGAGGGATTATATTTATCTGATGTATGTACATAAACAACTAGTAACTATGACAAATAGTAGAATGATGATGAAGATTTAAAAATACCAAAGACAACAATATCGAATGAACACGCAAGAGTTGACATCACGATGTAGATTTCAACTTTCAGAAAATAACACCGATTTCTTAACTTGGACCACTGTGCCTTCAATCCATCATTAATGCCATCGTTAAAATCACGTTTATTGGAAATATGATTCTAGTTCCTAAATATTTCCCGGGCGAAGGTTGTCAAAAATAATTGACGGAATCTGTGTTGAAGATTTTATATTTTTTCTCGTTGAAAACGTTGCAGTCACCGTGATAATATTTTCATCGATTCCGCCCTCATTCCACAAGTTCAATGTTATAAACATATTATGTTTTTATAAATTTTGTTATGTAGACCAATGCTCCTCAAACTTTTTCATAATACGGCCCCCGAAATCTGTTTTTGTTTTATTTCTCACTAGCTGACCCGGCCACACGTTGCTGTGGCTAACGAACACAACACTATCTTCTGACAACGCCATTACCCAACCTTTATAACCAACGCCATCTGTTAATTTGCATAATTATCAAATCCACACCGCCCGCTTGCCAGCCCGCTCCCTCTATATATTATATATATTTCAACCAATTTACACAAAACCTTGACAAATTATATATCTAAACCTTCCTCATGAATCACTCTATCTATTTGTGAAAACCGCATGAAAATCCGTTGCACAGTTTAAAAGATCTAAGCGTACAGACAGCGGGAGCGACTTCGCTTTATACTATGTAATAGATTTTGTGCAGTAGGTTTACGGTTCTCGAGAAAGCCGAGGTTCCTTCTTTGAGAAGCAACTTTTTTTAGCAAGGTTTTAAGCACCGGTAAATTGTAGATTAAGCACAGGTAAATTATTTGTATTTAGGTTTAGGGTGTACATATTCACACACACTCCACAGATAATATTTTTTTGCCGCAACCATTGAATTGAAATGAAACATAAAATAATTCTTGAATGACTTGATTACAAATCCAGATTACAGCATGCATTCATTTTTGACTCCTTTGCATTTCCTGCAAAGCTCCTCGAGAGTAACACAGTCACAAATCAACGCCTTGGAAACCATTCTATAACACTTCGAGTCGCTACGAGTTATGTAATTAAGCTGTTGTTATACGCACTACGACGTAGTAGCTCTTCCGGAGTGAACTGGGTAACCTAGTGCCAATAATAAATACGAAATGGCGTTGTCCTGGTAAAGTTTTATGTGTTTGCATACGTTTCTCTGCTGAGGCATAATCTTTAAATCTTCTCAGTCGTTCCCTCACCGTTAAGGGTGGCAAGGATGCCATGATAAACCAGGCTCCACCAGAATCCACTCCTCACGGTCATGCACAGTGAAGAATTGTATATATGTTTTGCTTCATGCATTGCCAGTACTTAACCGTAAATTTTTTCTGAATCGAATTGGCGAACTTGGCGAATTTGGCGAACTATACAACCAAAATATCTATGGATGCATTATAGAAACACAACTATCTAGTTTTCGATGCCCAGCTCTTAAGAAAGCAATTAATTTCAGGGCGATATAGAGGTGATAACTTAGGTGACTCTTAGCAGCAGTTCTATGTAGCATTCCACATCTCGAGTCTCTAGGGCATCTATCTTCTTCCTTTTATTTTGGGGTCAAACTATTTAAGCATTTGTATCTACTATTAGGTTTGTCTTTTACTGTTTGTTGACAATCGTAAAATGATCCCCTAACCTAGTTGTAGAATCAGGAAATACAGAGTTGTGATTTCAAATTCCAAGTAATCAATTAGTTACTTCTCAAAATAGCTACTTGTATGACCTACGGTAATATTCGGCTGTGCCAGTTTCAAATCCGTAGATCCGCGAGTGGCGTAGTCTTGTCGTAGCGGTAATAATAATCTATTTAGCGTGTTCGTTTACCAGTGCGGCGTAGCCTACCCCTCTCTCCCCACCTGGAGGGAGAAGACGGCGTAATTCAATTACCACATCAGGCTGAAGACGCCTGCTTGAATTGTGACTGTAACTGTATTTCGTATGTCGGTTAATGGGATTCGATTTGGGCGCCATTTCACTCCAGTTTGGAAAGGTCACCGGCAAACTTTGAGGTCTGCATTGGCTGGTGATTTGGCTCTAATTTCGCAAAGGCCAACGGGCGGTTTCGGGTTACCAAAGCAAAGGTGACTTGAATGGTTCAGGGAAATCACCTGGAGAGAGTTCCCGATCATTTGTCGACGGGTTTAGCGATTTCCGAGTCATCACAAAGGTTAAGTAACGGTTAGAGTCGGCGCTTTGAAAGGCGTCTATAAATATTGCAATAATTTGCGTTGTGGAAGATACTTTGGTTTTGCCCGGGTTTTAGAATAGAACACTAGCTTTAAATGGCTTTAGTTTAATATGAAGTTCGATATTATCCAAAATACCTCTACCCCGTTTTCTTGTTTCCCCACTCCCTTTCTTTCATAAAATCCCCCAATATTGTGAGAATCCCAGTCATACTGACTCCGGGCAGTTAGGTCTTATACTATTTTAACTGTCGATTATTTATTCGTATAAGGGTTCTTTATTTTGATTTAAGTAATTTCATTCGGTAGATCTATGTGTCTATTAAAATATCCGATGTGTCATTCTTAAATGTATTGACAGTATTTTGAGGTGTTCAGAAAATATATTTTTCCGGTGTTAACATTTTTAAAAATACTGGCTTATTTAATAAATATATTGAACTAACAAAACTCTTAAAAATAAAAAAAGTCGGATACTCGATCCATAGACTTAAGTAATGCATCTAAAGGAGGGATTAGAGAAAACGAGCAAATGCTCATTCTTGTATGCAAGTAAACAGTTTATGAGCATTCTTTCGGTGCTCCGAGTGTGTTCGCCAAAATTTTGTAGAATGTTCTAGAATGTTTGTTTGAAGTAATCGCCGCAAGTGCGCCAAAAAAGTTGTCTAGAGCAGGGGTCTCCAAACTTTCCAACCTTAGGGCCATACTGATCACTCCAGTAAGTTCCGAGGGCCAAAACCGTTTTAATTTTCATGCCATTATCTATAATTTCTTACACCTCCCTGGTGACTTGTCACCAGGGAGGAGGGGGCAAGACGGGTTTTATGATAATTAAAACATCGTTCTTCAAATCTTACAACATTTTATACAAATAAACTTTGCTCATGCAGCTGTAACATTCTGCAGAACAAAATGCTAATAGATATTTAAAAAAGCTATAAAAAGTATAATTATTAAACAAAGTTATCATTTTCTCCATCTTGCCCCACCAGGAGGGTAAGACGGGGTAGACCGCCGGGCAAGAAAAAATGTTAAGATGAAGCCATACTAAATAATGAAAAATCATACAGAATCACATATTTTTGTTTTGAAAATTTGATCGCTTGGAATTATTATAGATGCTTCAATTAAATACTGCGTGTAGAACATAGAGTCTGTCAAAAAAGAGTAGGAAATAAATGAGGGCGCCACTGTTGTTCAAATGGCAATACTAAAAATATAACACATGGTGGTAACTCAAAGCTGTGTAACCTACATTTTTTGTAAAAATTCAAAAACACATAAAAGTACGAAAAATATTTTTTTAATTGCAATTTTAACATCCACTGACCTCAAAATTAGAATTGCATATACTTAGGAATATTTGCAATTTTGTGTTAATACAATGAAGAATAACGATTTTATAGTAAAAAAAAGCACAGTTAGAAATTGCTCACATTTATTTAATACTAGCTTAATTGCCCGGACTTTCAAATCATGTCTCTAATTTTAGATCGAAACCAGTTATAAAGGTAGTATTTTTTTATTACATAAATAATACCTTGTTTTGTTTTTTAAAAGGTTTTATTTAATAATACATACAAAATCATTACATTATATGCCTATATACAGTATTCATTCCAAATCCCAGAACAAACTATAAATATTAATAATAATAAAAGTTTATTCCAGAATGTATGCAGGGGTAGTGCAATGCAATACATTCCATATTTTGAAACAAAAAATGGGTTAATGTTAAAAATAAAGTAAATAACAACATATAAATAAATTTAAAAAAAAAAAACGAATAAGCATGAACAACATGAGAAAAATAATAATAAACAGTAAAATTAATTCATGCAGCTGTTTACGGTGGGTATTTTATCGTCTCCCGTCTCCAGAGGGCCATCAGGGGGGACTCCAACCAGGTAGTCATGGCGGTGATGATTGCATTCTTCGATTGGCGTAGTCTGCGCCATAAACTTCCCATGCGGTGGCGGAGAAGTGCTCGGAAAGTGTGCACTCGTCCCTCCAGGAACATTTCCGTAGCACTGCAGTATCTCGGTAGGCGGAAAAGTTGACGGTATGCGTTGTTGTAAGCAACCTTTAACTTGTTCCATTGGGATGCAGTGTAGTCAACCCACAGTTCTGATGTATACAGCGAGGTACAGAAAGCGTTGAACAATATTCTTTTTACTTTTGGGCTGCATAGGTAAAAACGTCTTGACAGCATACCTGCTCTAACAGATATCGCTCTTCTCTGCCTTTCCATATCCTCGATATCCTTAAGGTCGTCTGTGATGATGTGTCCCAGGTACTTAACGCTGTGATAAACATTCATTTTCCTGTCATCTAACCATACTGAGGGTGTTTGAATGGTTTCATTTTTGTTTTTAAAAACCATAACTACTGACTTGGTAGTATTATATAACAGGTTATGGTTTTTTGCAAAGTTTTCACAAATTCTTAGTAACTTTAAATAAAATATTTCGTAATAGGCTTTAATAACAAGTAACAAGGAATTGGGAACATTTATTTCAATATTGCTAAAACATAACATAATATCATTCTCCTTCTTTTACAATTCGCCTGATGGTACTTTCTGATTTACCTGCGAAAAAAGTGATAGCCTCTATTATAGTACATCTATGTAAATAAAATAAAATCATACATTTACATACACTTTACAAATATTGAAAAAAGTACGTTAAAATTTTTATTATTAAAATAAAACTGAAAATATCTTATTAAAAAAAAATGTTGCTTACAGTATTCTACATATAAAGCGTCGTTGCACTTTAACAGAACTGTCAAATAATATGTAAACATAACCTTCAAAAAAAGTAATTTTCAAGTGTATTCAAGCAACAGTTCTTAACAAAATATGTTCTTTCATGTCAATGTATTACAGAATTTAAAAATAAATAAATATAACTTCACTACATACCAATCAATTCAGAAGTTCGCTTAAAAACTTCGATTGTATCATCAGTTCTGGATTCTTGCAAAATACGTTGAAAAACGTTAAAAATTACCTCCCTAGCGCCACTTTTTATGGTTTTATTAATTTTATTTTTAGTTTTTACTTAGAACTCGAAAAGAATTACATACAAACCAAACGAAAACTCGTACGACGACACTTAAAAAAATACTTCAGCAATATACCATTGATAGTTGACAGCATGTTGACAGTTATATTGGTGTTGCCAGCCTACAAATTTTTTAGTTCCGTTTTCTTTATTTTCTACTCTTTTTTGACAAACTGTATATTGGCGTTTAAAAATATCGGTCATTTTAATAAGCCTAAATCAAGTCTTTTAATAAGCTTAGAAAAAAATAAAGTATAAGGTCTATAAAAAAAACTTTTAAGTCCAAACTCTCCTATTTACAAACCCCTTTTCGGATATGTTTTTTTGTGTTTAATGCGACAAATTCAGTTTCTTTAATATAAAAATTATATTTACACCAAACTTCACAAAATAAAATAAAACATTAATTTTAGCGATGTTTTTTCCCAGTGCATTAAATAATATAATCCCTACGCCAACTACGAATATAATCCCTACGCCATCTGCAGAAGGGCCGATAGCGCGTAGTGTATTTACAGTCAGTTGCCGCCTGGATTTCGGGCCGAAAAGACGTTGCTCTCTTCTCTGCGTCGCTTCTTTCTGTAAAATTGTACTTGCGGACCGTTGTTAGCTGCTGATTGTGATTTTTATTGGTCAACGCCCTAAAGTCCTTTACTCTCCCCGACTCCGAATGGGTCCAATACTAGGGGATTGCCTTAAGATGAAACCTATATGAAATAATCGGAAGTTAAGGAAGGGGTCGTCCATTAATTACGTGATGATTTTTAGCAACTTTTTGCCCCCCCCCCCCCCTGGTGATATGTGGTGAGGTTTTAGGCTAACCCCCCCCCCTCAAATCACGTGTATTTTGATGTTTAGCCTATACAGAGTAAAATGTTATTTCATGATGTTTAGCCTGATGTTTAGCCAATACAAAGTAAAATGTTATTTCCACTTGAAAAATACAGCCCTCTTCAAAAAACTTTACTACGTCTTACGTCATTTTTCCTTTGATAAGGAATAATCACTCAAGCGGTTATACATAATATTGATAACACTGTGTAAAAAACAAATATTCTACGTTTGGCGAAAAAAACATAAATAAAGATGATAATGAAGAAATAAGATCACTGTGGCGTAGTGTGGCATGTACGCATTTCTAATTATCTTATACCTGATTCAGGGCATGTTAAGGTTAGAATAACAAAGATGCATGAATATATATGAAGTGAAGACAGTTGTGCGGCGGTCTTATCTCTACCCAACTCTCCGCGGAAACTGTGTGATGAAAAAGGAAACAGTTAATTAGGTAGTTGATAAAAAAAATTGTAAATTGAACATAATGGGGTTCAATGAAGTCGCCGCACAGGGAGTATATGTTCTATAATAATTATGTGGGGAGTCGAGTCACTAAGATGCATCTCTGACAATGGCGCAAGTAGTTTAGAGTTGTTCCAAGAACATGACCGGCTAAGGCGGGGGCCGTGGTGAAGTAGGGCGGCAACGAATGCCCCGCCCTTGGGCACTGCAGTCTCGGAAGTTGCAGGAATTTTGCCTGATATAACTTTTGGGGACCATAGTGCGACGGTCCCATACAATATTGATAACTCTGCCAAAGCCGGGTTGATTTTTTCTTCAAAACTTTTCTGCCTTTATTTTCTAGTAACATGCAATAAATTTAACTATCAGCACAAATAATTACCTGAACTGAAGTGTTCAGTAATGCTTGGTAGCAGAAGACTAAACAGTGTTTGGAGTTGGTACGTCTAAATTTTACAAGTTCTCAACTTTATAACCTCTGGATAGAACGGATGTTCTCACTCGGCTCTGGCGGCGGCTTTTGTAACTAATCTCACTTGCTGTTCGTATTATCATAGTACAAAGGAATACCGCCTCTAGTTCAGTTGTATCATCTCCCCCTGGTTCTTATAGGACGCATGTACGTACGTATCAGAAAGAGAGGTTACAAAAAGCTCTAGGCCGCGTACAACATAACATAATTAATAGGCCACTTACATGGATTTCTTGTGTGGATAGATTTTTTTACTTATGTAGATTACGAAAATGTTAGTAAAATTTAAAAAAAAAAATTATATTTATTTTTATATGAATAAATCCATTTTTTGAGCTCGTGACGTCACTGCATGAAAATGTCCCGTCTCCGATTATGTTCCCTTAATTTTGTAATTTTTTTTTTTTATATGGCAACACTTACTGATTTTAATTTTTGAATTTGCGTTTAAAGTTCACTAGATTTATTGTTTGTTCTATGCGAACTTATCCTTTGGTTTGATTTTGTGATAAAGATGGCGGTGTTTTTACAGATGTTACGAAGAGAACCCCGTACAATTTATTGCTATTCGTGTGGAAAACGTTCTTTTTTTAAAATGATTTTCGGTTATGTAATTATCGTTTTTTCGCACCCAGAAAATTATGTCCCGTCTTTCCGGCTTATAAAAAATGGTCTGTTTTTCGGATTGAAATTTTCAAAAAATCGCCACGGTTTCAAAAATACGATTTAAAAAAAATACAGAATGTCTTAGAATATTTGCCTAAACCGGAAAAAAAAATTAAAAAATGTGATGCAAGTGGCCTATTGTATTACGATGTATGTTGTAACCTTGCGGTAAGGATTAACTTATGTACAACTGTATTGTGTCTTAAATAATAGAAACAATGAGAGATACGACATGGAAACGTGCAGACTGTCGCCTAGCCATGACCAAACTGCACGAATTATCAAAGCGGCTGAGCCTATGAAAGTTACGTACTCGTAAGTAGGGACAAAGGTGAGCGCCGATGCGATTTATTTTGCAGCAGTGCCTATGGGTGAACGATGCTGGCGACTGTTTTGTGCGCCCTGTTTCATGCTATTAATGATCAATTGTCACCATTGTTCCTATTATGTTTCTAGAAAGATTTGTTCAATAAATTACTGAAAAATGTTTGCTTGCATTTTTTGTTTTCCCTCAATGTTTAAGAAATTTAGAAATTAATTAAAACACATTTTATCTGACTGCCAGTTGGGAAATTTCCAAATTAATAAATACGAATAGTGCCTTAAGTGAGTGTTTAGATTTCTACGGTGTCCGCGTCTTTAAATTAACAAGTCTCCCCCGAGATAGTCTACCATTCGTCCCACTCTGATTCGTTATTAAACCTCCTTAACCCTGGAAGACCATTCATGTTTAAAATGTAAAAACTAATAAATTATTATTTGTCAATTTGACTAACACTCGATTCTATCAAGCTTCGCAAGAATTTGGTCTACGAAGGTTAACAAGGTGTATGTTATATTACAAAACATCTTTACATCATAATAAAAAAAACAAAAGTTTTTAACTAACTTTTTCCGCAGGAGTAGGCAGAGAGGACCGACCACCAAACAACTCGGTCTTGGCACACACTCCTTGCATCATTCATATTCTGAAATAGCCTCATGCTCATCCTTCTGAATGTGTATGACTCTTGACGTGGTGTGACTCAAGTATTTGGTTCACTTGATCGAGCCATGTCTTTCTCGGGCGCCTCGACTTATTCTGCATTCGCGTCATATATTTTCCTTACACTTATTTCTTCGTTCATTAACTCTATAACCCAAACCATCCAAGCGTCCCTTTATTTATTATCTTATTTTCAGCCTTACGCTCTTTGCGAACTCCACATTTCTCACACGATCATACACGGTTTTACCACAAAAACGCGATTTTTTTTATTAAAAAAAGATATTAATTTTAAAATTTTATTATTATTTTTTTACTTTCACTTATGAAAATTAGCTGTAAAACAAATCTCAATTACTTAAATTAATGAAAACAAATATTTTTTATTATCATTTTAATTTATTCTGGAATAAACTTTTATTATTATAAAAGTAACCTTAAACGCTTCATTCTCTTATTAATCATAATTATTATTAATCTTTGGTGCAATTGACAGATTTATGTATCTTGCATTCTCCGCAGACCGGACAAACAAGGTTGTCATCTATAATAAATAAAATAAATATTAATATTAATTATGTTAATATTATAAATCTTAATATCAAGGTTGTCATCTTACTAATATTATAAATGCGAATGTTTGTATGGATGGATTTGTCTTACTCTTTCACGCAATAAACACCGAATGGAATATAAAAATTCTTTCACTAATCGAAAGCTACATTGTTTCCGAGTAATATAGGCTATATATATTGGTAAGCTCTGGCGTTATGAACTTTATACTTTTATTATGAATGCGAAACGGAGCATATTTGATTGTTGGTTGATTGGGGTTAGGGGAGGCGGGGGGGAATAAGCGAGCGAAGCCGGGAGCAAAAGCTAGTATAACATAAAATGACGGCATTTACCCCCGTAGTCACTCTCAGGAAGCTATCATCGGCTACTTAAATTGACACGAAGAACTAGCGTGATAGGCTCATTCGTAGTAGAAACGACTGAGATTAATCTTGTTGGGTTAACGTGGAGATTTAAAAGTTCTGCAGCCATATTTAAACTTAGTCCCCCGAAGCTCAAATAGCTATCCTAAAGGGCAAATAATAAACAACTATTTGAAGTAAAAGTGTGCACGTGACATCTCTTGGTAATTTTAAAGTTTAAACTAAAACCCTAACTAGTTGGGGCTTCCTAAAGTTGATTAACGAAATCATGGAAGCCTTATCCGAACCGTTGTTTTTTTCTCAGTAGTTATTGGATATTGAATTCAATACAATTGAAAAAAATTTAAAAAAGACTTTTGCTAATGCCGTAAAGATATTAATATTGTTTTTCATTTTACTTTGTTGTCTATCTTGAATTACAAAACAAAGTTAAAAAAACCCTACGTGTGTAAAAAAATGATTGCATTGAATAACTGTATTTGCAGGTCAATACAAACAAAGGTTTTAACAATGTTTTTCTGCAAAGGTATACAATAGCTGGAAAAATGCGTGAGTAGTAAAAAGTAACAATTATTACACTTTTTGTAGATTGTAAAATGCCTCCAATCATCGGTTTACATTTTTAATAAAGAGCTTTGTAAAGTTTCATTTGTACTTTTTTGTTGGATTTATCAATGCGCGGTTGGAAATATTAAATGGAAATTGTAAATATTTGGTAATGTTCGTAAGGAGTATCGATAAGAAGTTACCGAAAGTTATCGATACAATCCTTATCGATTGACCGTGCTAGGGGTCCTGGATTGGGCACATTGTTCGACTAGAGGATAACAGGTGGATGAGAAGAATCCTGAATGGAGACCTACGTAGATTGGAGACACAAACTTAAAAATGTATGTATAGTTAGTGTGCCCTCAAAGATATTGAAATACAAGAGATATGCTATGTTGGCCACCCGACCGTCGGCGGACTACTACCTAAGGGGCATAGTTTGAATACAGAAATAATTCCTTAATTTAGTTGATTTTTTTAAGGTGTGCAGTAGTATTTTTTTTTAGATTAACTAACTGAGGAAAATAATTTTCCTCACGGCCTATGTCATCTGAGATGCTGTGTGAAGGGTATTTCTGAGGAGAGGAAGGAATGAACATTGGTTTTGGATAGACCCATGTTGTAGGAAGGAGGAAACACAGAGGTCGGCAAATCATTCCACAGCCAAGCTGTTGAACACCAGAACGAGTAGAGGAAGCGACCCGTTCTCATGTTGTTTGAAAATATAGTTTGAATACGGTAAGAATTCGTTTTAGTTGATTTTTTGAAGGTGTGCAGTAGTATTAGTTAACAAAATCGGTGACGCCTGGAAACCCAGTCCTACCCAGTAAAAACTGCGGCTGGCACATCTCTTGTATTTCAATATCTTAGTGTGTCCTATATCGCCACGAATGTAGCGAATAAGCACAAAATTCGTTTTGCAAACGGAATCCAGAGGTCAAGATTCCAAGCCCAAAAGTGTATTTAAAAAAAAGAAGTTAATCATTTTGCAAGAAAGAAAAAAGTAAATCAATGTAAACTGGCACAGATAATTTTAGCCATAAAATTGTATTTTAAAATTATTATTTTACATGATTTCATACATGTCTAATGAAAAAAAGGCGTTCGATGAAATTAACCATTCCATTCTGTTAAGTAAACTAAAACTCGCGGGTATCCATGGAGATCTACTAAGATGGCCAGACTCATATCAGAAACCGTTCGCAAGCTGTTGTGCTAAGTGGTTTCAAATCAAACTGGGTCGATATTACATCAGGAGTTCCACAAGGATCAATTTTGGGTCCTCTCCTGTTTAATATCTATATTAATGCAGACGATATGAAACTATACCTTCCAATCGATGATATCGCGTGCTGCTAAAAAATACAGGAGGACCTTAATAATCTCAGCGAATATTGCAAAATTAACCGCTTGTTCCTAAATATAGATAAACGTTACTCAATATCGTTTACAAGAAATAGGACCAAAATAATATTTAAATATTTAGTGAACAATGTCGATATTAAAAGAAAATAATCAGTTCGGGACCTGGGTGTGTTACCTTAGATTCCAAACTTACATTCCAATTACACATTAATAACATTGTCACTAAAGCCACCCAAATGTGTAATCTTTCTGAGCAATAAAACACAAATTAAAAGAATGGAAATAATTCAGAACAGAGGCATGAGGTCTATATTGTGCTGTAGCAGATATACCAGGATAAAAACCATGCAACGCCAACTCAATATATTAAGTGTGTGGCAACGATTAGTTTTCAATACCCTAGTTTTTATTTATAAGTTAAAAAATAAAATGTTACCAGATTATATGTCGAATAATGTTAGAATCAACAGTACAGTTCATTGCTATCCTACGAGAAACTGCAACGATTTTAGGCTTCCTAAAACAAATTTATCGGGAACACAAAATAATATTTATCATAAAGGTTTTAAAATGTTCAATGAACTCCCTGTAAATGTTAAGGAGGCTAAAAGTCTTGCAGTTTTTCGTGGATTATGTCTTAATGTTGTAAAGTCCAAATTTTAGTCAGTAGGTAGTAAATAATATTGTATTAGTCATAGAAAAGAAAACATTAGATATAAGATGTCAAATTTTATATCTAAATAAAATACACAATAAAAAAAAAAAAAAATGTTAGGATTTATACTACGAACTTCAAAACTATTTTATTTCTCGATACATTTATTTTGTTATATTATACCTATGTTCGTCCGCACCTAGAACACGCCTCAAAAATTTGGAATCCAAGATATATAACATATGTTCATAGAATAGAACGTGTTCAGGAAAAATTTCTCTCCTACATAAATTTTCGGTCGTTTTATGCATTCCAATCAATTGAAGATATACGTCAATTCTTTAAAATCCCGAAATTAAATTGTAGAAGAATTATTTCTGATCAATTGTTATTGTACAAAATTCTAAATAATACGGTATCTTCCCCGTATCTCTTACAAAAACTAGATATTAGAGTTCCTGGTCGTAATAGTAGAAACGTATCCCTTTTTTATAACAGCCGCTCCAATACCAACTACTTACAAAATGAATTCATACATCGAGCCTGCCATTATCATAACACACACCTCATATATATAGACATATTCAATATAACTTTCAACAAATTCAAAGCAACACTATTATATAAATGTAATGCATCAAAACACACCCCTTAACATCCATATTTATATTATTATATTATTTATCAGATTTCTTTTCCTAATTTGCAATATATTTACATATTCCCTAATTACATACATATCATCCTTATACTCCTACAAAATCATAAGCTTACCCTTTATTGTGTTTTTCTATATTATTTTCATGCATATTTAAGTATTTAGCTTCTCCTATAACTATTTTTTTCTTAGTTTTTCTTCATGTTTTATTTTAACTTCTCTTAACTTTTTTTTTTCTTAGTTTTTCTTTATGTTTTACTGGTCTAGCTACTAAAAAAAAAAAATTATCAGCGAAAACATGTTTTTAGGCTTACTGTTTTATTTTAACACTCTTTCTTTTTATGTATCTTTTTGTTTTCCAAATAAAGATATTATTATTATTATTAAAAATGCATTTTTAATAGTTTACGCTTTTATTTTTTTCTAAAGTAATAAACATTGAATTTAACTTCTACTCAATGGAAACGGTAGGAAAAGCTTCAATATATCCAAAGCATATTTTTGTATTTATAATGTAAATTCGTAGTAAAGATTAAGTGATTTAGCGTTGAGCTTCGCCGTGAGTCGCAGAGACATGAATATTCCAAAGAACTGCTGGTCTGATAACATCGGTCATGTAGTTATCCTGGATTATAATGATAGAGGTGATATAGTAAGTGTGAACTAATAGGGAGAGGTATATTTTTTGTATTTATGTCTCACGGATGAAATTTTTTCTCAGCGATTTGCGCATCACATCATACTCGTACCTACTCATTCCCAAAATTCCCAGAAACAAATTATTTTCATAAGTGTAAATTACCTTTAAATGCTTTTTCTCTACCTACTTTATTTATGATAATATTAAACTTGTTACCTCAGTTTGTTAATTTTAAGAGTTATCTGTGCTTGAAATTATTACTACGTAATGTTTGTAATCCAGTTAAGCGCGGGATTAATGTTTTTTTGTCGAATTAGTCCTTCACTAAAACAGTAGAAAGTCTAGATAGCGCTTTCGTTCTAAAATATGGCATTCGTTAAGCCCCACACTGCCACGCATTGTTTCACTACGGAAATATGAATACCAAGAAAGCTTGAACGGTTCAAAACGCCCGAAACTTCTGAATTCTGCCAATTAGATTTAATGAAATTTGCATTTTGTCACAGGCATCAACGTCGTACTTTCAAACAGTAGGTGGCGCTTTATATACCACCCTATTTATACCTAAAGCTTAGATTATCCCCTTCGTAACACAATAAGAAACTTATGTATTTTGAACACAATAGACAAATAAGTAGTATTGTACCATCATGGACGTAGAATACATTAGATTGGCCTTGTGACAACAAAAAATAGGCGTGAAAAAAACGTCCATTTGTAAATATTGGAAATGTTTCATATGTCATACAGCTCTTTAGCCTCGCTTTTGTTGCACTCGCACTCTCGATAATCATATTTAAATTATATATTTTGTTGACAACATACCGCCAGCACGTTGTTCACGAAGCGGTGTCTTCGTCAAATGTTTATATAACCTTTGGTTAGTTTAGATTCGTGCCTTGTCCGACTCTATGGGACCAAGGTGAATAAAATTATGGTTTTGTACTAAGGATCGATCGAGAAGACGATTAAATCAAAACAGTCCTGAGAAGGTTTTAATTTTTTTAAAATTCTCACCAAAATGCTTGGCTTCGTGAAACGTCTCAATGAATCCATCATCGTCCTCCCTCGCCCGGCATATTATATGATGTATTTCAGTCGACTGGGTCTCACGCTGTTGGTTATGTGTCAGGGGAACTTGCTCCCACTTCTTCTGCAGAATCTTAGGCCTAGAATCACGCAAAAGGATACACTTTTCAACAAGAAGGTACGTAGTATGTAGTCAGTAATAACTGTTCATCACTATCGTTGGGCAGTATTAAATGTGATTGCTTACTAGTACGGCTTATCTATCGTTTTCTGTAGTACTCGTAATTTATACGACTATATTATTCGTATTTGGATGTTATTCATTTTGTACTTCACTCAGAAGTTATAGTTTCAAATTTTCAATGCTATTGTACAAGGAGGAGGATCTTCACATTATTATGTCCTTTGAGAATATTAAGTATGAACTTTGTGGGAAGGAAGTCAAGTGTTATACCCAATTCACTAGTGAGAAAATCCTTCAAACGTTGAAAGCGTCGCATTGTTAAATGACTGAGTGAAACTTATGAATGATATTCAAGCTCAAGATATAATTCAAGAACACGGAGATATTACAGGGTTCTTCTCAATAGTTAACGTTGAAACGCAATTCATATAATTCATTTAAACAAATATTTTCAGAACCGTTTGAATTTATCCTTTTTATTTATTTTTAATTATTCCTCGCAACGGATCCGAGGCGAAATCGTTCCGACGAATAAGACTTGATGCAAATTTCATTTGATAAACCCAATCCTTCGCAAAATCCAGATGTTTTATTCAATCGAATTTCGTAAAAGAAAAATCGTTTTTGAACCAAAGTTTTTTTATTTTGATGAAGACGTTCTAATTAATCTTAAATTGACATGTAAGTAATTTGATTTTTTTTCGTTTATTACTTATTTACAGTTTCTCTGAGATTTTGTATAAATTTAAATTTCGCCGTTTTATGTTAGTAAAAGTATCTTATCCTATTTTATAGTTAATCTAAGAGCGTTTCGATTAAATTTTGTTCTCGCAGTAATGGTTTTAACGTCTGGCTTTTCTGTAGTTTTATGATTATGTCCATTCGTACACCATTGTGTCCGTGTCGCAAACAATCCCATTTAGCGTTTTCAGTATAGCGGATAACTGGCTTCCACATAATTTTGTGAAATTACAAAACAATTATGTTTTAAAATATTAAAAACCTACCTACTTGCTTGTTTAAACTTCAACGTTTTTTTGCATACGAATGTAGAACATGATAATCGGGGCTCTGTCATATAATAAATAAGACAATAATTCTGGTGTTTTAAAAAAAATAAACCTTCCACAATTGAACTTCCGGCTTCGTTTTAAATAAGTAACATATTTCGGTGATAACTGATAACACTTTAAAAAAATACACAATTGGTTACGGTCAGAAATAAATTGAATGGAAATAAGTTTAAAATTGTTTTGATACATCAATATATTTAATTTGGGGTCTTAGAAGGTCCTGACCACCCAATTTAGGCGATCGACTCTTTATAATTGTTCATTTTACTATATACAGGTACAATTTATATGTATTTGTTCTTTGCACACAATTATTATGTAATACATAAATGCCACCGAAAGATTTGCCGGCTGTGTGAAAGCTATCCCGTACAAAAGCAACAATAATAATAACTGAAATACTTGCAGTACTTAATAAATTCATTATTAAATGTATTTACTTTAAATTTAAAAAAAAAACTTACTAGTGCCATGCAGCGTTTCTACTAAACGACAAAAGAATATCAATAAATGAAACTTTCTCATCGTTAAATCCGTCTGAAGTAATTTTCTCATTCCTGAAAACTTATGTTACTGAATCAAATCTTAAAATTTATGGCCATTGGTAAACTGAGCTTTATGTTCAATTCCTACGCTTATTGTCGTGTGCCATTTCCTGCATTCTTGCTGCAGAATGCACTTGCGTCCATGCCATTGCTTTGGCCCGCAGCCAAACTCGCCCAGCAACCTGCTATAAGATTCTAATCTCTGGAATACATCTCGTGCATAAATCTCGACATAACCAAGAGTGCTTACTAATTGAATAAATCACCGGTACTTTCATATTAAAATAGGGGAGCGCCTCCCAAATCGTGAGACGGCGCGAGCGTTTCTGCCTAACCCGTTCTTTCACGAATACCGGTCTTCAGGATTTCTCGCATATTTTGATGGCTATACACTATACAGATGTATAAGTACGTATGTGAGGAATTTTAATCATCAGCGATTCCTGTGATTATTTGGAGTAAAAAAATATAGACGCCATTTTGCTGTCCGATGATATATTTTTTCAATTAAAAATAATATTTTTCTATCACACATCTCCACTGGTCACACTGCCACACGCCGCATTTGCTGCTGCTACATTTTAACATCAAATAAACTCAGAAATCGTTGATTGAAATATTTCGGGTAGGTGCTGTACGTGCCCTGCAAATATGTCGGTATTGGTTTTGAATATCTTACTTCTAATATGAAGGTGAAAACGAGCAACACGAAAAGTTTACTTTGACAAAATAGGACGTCTACGGAATACTTACGTTCGAATTTTCGGAATAAATAATGTAGGTTTTCACAATTTTTTTGATGACCGTAAATTTTTTCATAAAATAGCAATATATTCTTTCAATTTTTCTTCTTGTTTTTCTTAATAAGTAGCATTAGTAAAGAAGCTATACTTCCATTAAACGCCTCATAAACGTGCGTACGAAAATCCCTCAATTTTAGCTCAATTTGAAAATATTGGAGCTTTATTTAAAGTGGTTAAGATTTGTGTTAAGTGGTAAGGATTTGTGGTTTACAGACATTTTTAGATAAATAATATAAAGGAATTTCTCTTGAAAATTTTCAGAAGTTTGGTGAAATGATTTAATTTATCACGCGAAAGTTTGATGATTTGTGGATGGCAAGAGTACCTATAGTTGGATAGGAATTTTAACGTTCCATCGCGTTAAGCTTTCGGTAATTATACGAGCGTAGTTAAATGCAGGCCATGAAATATACATTTTAATTTTATAGTCTTAAGCGATTAATGGACGCTCTATTTTACATCACTCTCCCGTCTCCGGTAATTCCCATTCTGTCCTCATATTGGATATAATCTCAAGACGCGGCTTCCAATAGACTTTCCTTTTTAGTTAACGTCCTTTAAACTTTGATATAAACCTGTGCCGACCTTTGGAACATTTTAACATTATTAAAATCGCTATCTCAGCGTGAAGTTAAATTTTATGTATGCATAAAGGGCATTATGTATGAAATAATTGATGTTTATTTTTATAATGGTCTAGTCGTACCGATCTTTCAGCTGGTTCATATTAGCTGCATGTTAGGATGTGTCAATTATTTCAACTTTTGAATTCAGAAACGCCTGGGGTCTCAAAAGTTGCAACTTACGAAGCAAATGAGAACTGCATTATAATTTTTTTTTCAAATGATTAATGGCTCGCTAAAATGAATTGAAAATCAGAAAAAAAAACTATGAATTTTTTTTTTCAATAATTTTACCTTTTAACGTTTGTTTGTTATTAAAAACTGCGTATAGCTAGCAAAAATAAAGAAAAAACTTCAAGTTTATGAATACACTTACATAAGTCTACAAGAATACTGATTTTATCCAGAAAAAGTGTTATTTTCTCCTTTTTTTATTTTTTTTTTTATTTATTTTATATATTCAATAATTTTATTATTAAATTAATAAAAACAGTTTATTTATAAACAAGTTCTGCTGGTAATTATTATTACGCGTGACAGCTGTTTCGCCTTCTGAGGGCATTATCAAACTGTTACATTAGCAAACATGTATCAAACAATATAATACATTAGCAAACATGTATCAAACAGTTTGATAATGCCCTCAGAAGGCGAAACAGCTGTCATGCGTAATAATAATTACCAGCAGAACTTGTTTATAAATAAACTGTTTTTATTAATTTAACAATAAAATTATCAAACTGTTACATTAGCAAACATGTATGAAACAGTTTGATAATGCCCTCAGAAGGCGAAACAGCTGTCACGCGTAATAATAATTACCAGCAGAACTTGTTTATAAATAAACTGTTTTTATTAATTTAATAATAAAATTATTGAATATATAAAATAAATAAAAATTAAAATGGAGTTCTACAAATTAAACTTGATAACAATAAATAAATAGTTATTTTCTCCATTAATGTTTTTAACAAACACATCACATATGTTTTAAAAAAAATTGCGTTGTTTGTACTGCAGTTATGGAATAAAAATTAAGTTTGCTACAAAATATAAAATATGGAACCTTTCTTTTATTTTTTTCCCCAATCACGAAATCTATTTTTTTTTCAAAACTTCCGGCCGTTTTAGCGAGTCAATAGTGAACACCAATTTAATTTATTTTTACGTTTTCGAATAGCTACAGATCATACACAACTTTGGAGACCCCAGGCGTTTAAAAATAAGACAATGTTTTATCTCTCTGTGGGGAGCGACACAAGCTACTCTTAGTGTCTAGATTAGATGTCAATTTTTAAATATTTTCCTTTAATGTAATTTTTCGTTTTACCTTAATACTTTATATATGTGAAATACATTATTATCATTGACTTTAATTAAACTTATTTCGGGAAAGACAACATTATGCAATTAACACAAAATTATTTTTACACAAGAATACGAATTTAAAAGGGTGTTAATGAATTTAGACAGACTTGACACAGCTAAGTGGAAACCGGGCGGCGCGGCGTTTTGCCCATACAAACGTATTCATCAATTTCCTTTCTGTATTGTGAATTTACTGCAAAATAATATAGATATCGATTATTAGTGTTCCGGTATGTGTTGCTTTTTTGATAACTTATTTCTTATATGAGTTAGGACCTTCCAAAAATCGTTAAGATTGCCTGGTTTGAACGCCACCCAGCGACGTTCAGAATACAAACTAGATAATGTTTTTTTTTTTAAACGCAAAACGTCCAGACGTAGAGGATTTTCTTTTAATACAGTTAGTAAAAAAATCTTAAAAATCGGTCCAGCTTTTGAGTAGAAAAAAGAGGGAATACAAAACCTCGATTTTGATGATTTTATTTAGGTATTATCAGCTAAGGTACAAGTTGTCTAGTTGTCCCTTTCGCTCAGTATTCGGGGGAGTAAGAGCGACAGTGACGTTTCGTAAAATACCTATTGTTAAAATTTCTCGGTGACCTCTTAATTGAAAAATATTTCATAAATACAAAAAGATACATAAAATTTAGAGAATCCCAAAGAAAGATTGTGCCACGGGTTAATAAAGCTGCTGGGAAAATATCCTTTAAGAGCTTTTGCCATTTTTTTTATTTGTTGCTGGAAGTTTTAGATTACTATTAATGCGATGCAACGTATAGCGGTAATATCAAATTTAGTTTTGAATATTTAAATTACTTTTTTATCTTTAAAAAATAATCCTTTTACAAATTCACAAATACTGTTTCAACAATAAAAATTAACACTTCTTACGAACAGCAACAGACCAATATTTTTGGTTCTGTAATAATGTAAAAAACTATCCCGTGCTGTTATATCACCACAGCCCAACAATTTTACGAGTATATTGGAATGGTTTAATCAATTACCCGTTAACATAAGATTCGAAACAAATTATACAAAATTCAAAAATACAATAAAAATCTATCTTTGTATGTCAGAATTATTTCGCTTAGTAATATAATACCTACATATAATATTTCTCAACAATAATGCTAGAAATCCTTTTTCTCTCTCGTTCTTTTATTTCCGCTTTATATATTCTGGTTTCTTTCATATCTATAATTTTTTTATATTCATGTATTTTATGTTCATACATTTTTTTTATTTGTTCCCTACTCTTTCTCAAAAATGTATGTTAATGTTACGAACGTGCGTTTGTCCACATTTTTAACATGAGAGTTGCTTTAAAACAGTAACACGCTTTATGTTAGATTTATATATTTTTTGAAAAGTAATGTATGTATACGTAATTGTACCGTTAAGATTAATAAATGAAGTAAAAAAAATAACGTCTTCACAATTATTTAGGGAATAAACAAACCGAAAACTATGAAATTATGAGGGAAATTTTCAATGTATTTTTAACCCTTCAGGTCTGGTAAGGACATTACTAACCATAAACATCATATTCCGTTAGATTCTCTTAGGCACAAATCTGACCCCGGGACTCTTTTTTTTTAATTAGCTTAAATTACTTACAGGAAGCCCCTAGGAAAATAATTCCCCTCAAGGCTTATGTCATCTTTGGGGATGCTGTGTGAAGGGGTTTTTTAGGAAAGGAAGGAGAGGAAGTTCTGGGAAGGAAAAAAATAGGGGTGGGCAATAATCGGCGGGTCAGTGTGTCCAGGAGTGACGGACGTATGAATCCATCCCTCCCACTGCGGTGCAGCAAGGCGATGTTCCGAGAGAGTGAGTGCCGTGGGCGAGATAAGTGAGTTGTTCGTCGTTGGAAAGAGACATAATTATCCTTATTCAGTGTCTCAAATACAGGATGTCCGGGGGTAAAGTGCATTAACTTTGGGAGGTGATTCTACATGGTGGTAGAAGTAAAAAATATTAATAACTTTTTCCGAAATTCCAACATGTTTTTCCCATACAAAAAGATTCGAAGTCGAAGAAACGACCATTTCTCATGTGACAAATGTCAACCGTGTACATATGTTGGGCACGCGTATGGCGTGTTTCCCGACTATGTGGTACCCTTAAAATTTGGAATTTAGAAAAAAGTTATTTATCTTTTTTACTTATAATATCATTTAGAATTACCTCCCGAAGTTAATGTACTTTACCCCCGGACACCCTGTATTTCTGAATGGTTTCGTCGATAAAATCGATGCATTATGAGCGGGTCAAAACTACATCGACGGGTTTGATTTAATTTCGGGATTGTCAACTTAAATCGATACTAACCTAATTTATGATGACATATTTTGTAAACTCGGCTGACCACAGGAGACTCATTATCTAAGTAAAATGATTGAGTGAAGCAGGAAACCCTTAAGGTTTTGCAATATAATTAAAGTTCTTTTATTCACGAACCATATTTTATCATGATTGAATAATAATGCGGGTGATAGTAGGAGTTTTATTAACGAAGCAAGGCTTTTTTGGGTTACCTTTAATTCAAAAAATTGTTCAAAAGTTGTTTTCGTACCCTTTAAAATATTCTATTTCCTCCAACATTTCGTCTTAAAACCCACCTAATTTCCATACATTATATTTTCGATACCCGTTAATTGGAACAATATTTTAGAAAACTTATATTTATGGAGCTCGGCGGGCTTGAAAGTAAATGTCTGAAAGCTAATTTTATTTTTGTAACAAAAAAGCTTTAATTTACATTTGTTTAATGAATATTTTTTTTAAATGTTTAAAAAATTGATGAATATTTGCAGACCTTTTGCAGGCCTCCATAGTCTAGGGATAAGATTCTTCGGATTGACTCGCAATCCGAAGGTCAAAGGATCGAATCCCAGCGTGTGCAAATTGATTAATTTGTTTTATTTCACAATTAATTCCCTTTATACAATATTTGCGGCACGTTCCAGAGTGGAAAATATTCTCAGTATCCCCCTGGTGAAATGGCTTTAGCCGTGTATGATAGTCAGATACTTCCCCACCTTTCTTCTTTCAGCTTAGTTCTTTCTGACACTTTATTTTTTAATAACATAAATGCCTTATGCATACTTAAATAAAAATCAAAAGAACGGCTCTCCTCCAATGTCCGCCTACCCCCCGGGCGTCACAGGCAATATTCTTTATATAAAAAATATATATAAACAGACTAGACTCTAAAACACCATGAAAGAGATAAGCCGTTTGAAATGTTTTGGTGATATGTCCGCCGATGTCAAATTGGATTAGATTGATTTAGAATAATTTCCTTTCGGAATGTACCACTAATTTCTAAACGCCGTATATATTACACAGTGTGGAAAAGTAGGTCTTTAACCTTGCGTATTATAAGTTACACACTTTTACTTTTGAAAGCAAATGTTTGGATAAATTACCCCCGAACTATAACTACTACCTGGCACCTATCTGTGTTGATTAATTTGCATACGTTTTGAGACATTCGTTTCCGAAAAGATAGATGATTACAAAATGGATATCTCAGTACCACATATTACCTGACTGAAAATCTTGTAAGGCTATAATTAAGTACCTTGTTTTAATTGAAAGTTACCAAATTGTTTTGTGAAGTTTAACGAGTAAACTCGTAACGTGGGATGTCATAATTAATATTGAAAATCGAATAAACCAGTGACATCTAGCGATGTCCCTAATATTACAACTCGAGTAAATTACTAGACTCCATCTATTCTCTCAGGAAAACAAATTAGTTTATTGTACCTACCTAATATGTCGTTACGTTCTATGTTCTATTATTATGTTTTCCGTTAATTTCCCAACGAATATCATTAGTAATGAAATGATGGTGTGAGACTATTGTTCGAAATGTACAAATTTATTATTTCATATCTTATTTGAATGTTGTGTTCTAAAATAGGGGCCTCAGCACGGTTAAGGCACCCAGTGAGGCCCACATTAACAAATAATGTTTTAAATTTATGCTATTGTACCAAATAAAAAATAGTTTAAAAAGTGAATTATATGAACTATAAATTTCTTTAAGGGTGAATAAAAACCTTCAAATATTTTTTTAATTTTAATTTTTTTTACTTCTTAAATTTCAATAAGTTAGGTACCTTCCTAAATAGATATATTTTTGGTGTAAAGAGATAAAATTGATACCTACTTGAAATTTTAGAGATTCTGTTTTTTATAAGAATATTATTGTTATTACTCGTAACATTTAATTATGTGATTAATGCCAAATAAGATTTTGGAAATAAAAATTGTATGATTGACTGAAATGTTTTTGATTGTCTGAACCCGGGGATATGTGTCGAATTTTAAGACTCTTTTAGATAGAGACAGTTGAAACGACGTCTATTTTTGACTGGCCAATGAAATTGATTTTTGTTCCATAAATAAATTGGATATTTCAAAAGGTTTGATGAATTTTCGGAATTATGGTAGTCGTATACTACGAATACAAAATATTAAAAAAAGTTAAATTTCATCAAATACCATCGAAGAGGACAACAATATTGTCCAAGTGGACAACAATGCTCCGAAATTAGGGGTAGGGAACCTTTTTGTCTCCAAGGGCCAATTGGGTTGGAGATATAATATACAAAGTTAGACATTTTTTTTTCTCTTTATTAATTTTTTTTTGGTACATACATTGGTATAATTTTACAATACATACAAGCTTTTTTATGTAAACATTTAAAAAGTAAAGAATAATACAATTAGCAGATTAACCCAAAAAATCCCACATAGGCATCGCCAGTTCGTGGGTATACTTGTGTGTTTTGAAAACAGTTTTTTTTAAACAAAAATTTTTTACTCATACCTATACATACATTATCGTTGTAGATATTAAAAATTAAAATTAAATAAACAAAAAATAAAATTAGTGTTTACTGAATTACAATTCAAACGACATGTTAATAAAGAAAAAAAAAAGTTAAGTTACGTCAGGTCAGATGTAATAGCTAGTAAATGTTTGTATCAATGGTATTTATCCAAGACTTTATTACATTTTTATATTTACTGAAGGAGGATACATTCTTTATATTTTATTCATTCAATTTCTGTAGTCTTATGGAGAGCATTATACATTTTTGGTATGTCTTTGCGCAAGCCTAGTTTTACACAGTGGAACTTTAAATACATTATTTAACCTATTACTAAATCGGTTTTCATTTTTTGTAAAAAGAATATTTCGAGAAAATACATATATTTTAAACATTCTATCCAGTATTTTTTTCTTATCTCTAACAATCCAGCTTCTTGGAATAATTACAGGGAGGGGTAGTTCATATCTTTATGCAACATTATTTTTAGTATTAATTTTTGGGTTATTTCTAGTGGCTTAATGTGCGTATTATACACACCCCCCATCCAATTATTCCATCAGATACTGATGATTGCACCAATGCTTGATACACCAATTTCATTATTTTAATGTCGACTATGTAATTTAAACGTTTTAAAATATAAGTTAAATACCTACGTTTTTCTATGTGATCTGTCCATTGGAGTTAGCTGACTATTATAACCTTATTCTCGGTATTCATTTCTGTACAGTTAGAGCATGAGACAGGATTGCAAGTAATTTTGTGAAACCTTATATTTAAGGCAGTTAAGGTTGCCTCCTTTTTGGTATTATAAAATGGAATATAAAGAGTTTTTTTTACATCTTCCGCCAGATGTACCTAGTTATTGTTTTTAATTATAATCATTTTATAACTATTATCAGTGACTTATCATGTAGTTATTCCCTTTGATCAAACTCTATATAAATAGTGGAGGCGGGTTTTTCCTGCTGTTTTTAATAATTATGTCATTACAAATTTGTACCATATGTAGGATCATCAGTATGGTGTTTGGTGTTACAATGCTCAAATCTCAGACATTCAATATAGATATATTTATTACCAACAAAAATTGAATCAGCAAACCATTCCAGGGTATTCTTGATCCACCCGTTCATTCACTTACCCGATAATAGTTTGTAAATTCGTTACTAGGGAAGTTGGCTATTGACGTCGAATTTGTAAGGAAATGTGGCGTCAAGTTTTCCACAACCCTCTCGTCTATTTGTGTCCGTGTTCTCTTCGGAGAAATAGTTTAATGGAATAGGAGAAATTAGTGTTAGAAATTATGAAATAACCGTTTTATATTCATGTAGGCCCCTATATTGCAATCTCTTAGATACGCATTTTTTACTTTTGTAATGATTTAGAAAAAAGCGTGTTTTTGTGTTAGCAATTTAAATTCTGAAATAATAATGTAAAACCTTACCGTCATTATAAACCCCCTTATCTGAGTTAGCAATCTGCTTTATAACAAGTCTTTTCTTTGAAATCTTGAGATAAGGGCTTTATAGTTAGAATCTCTCGAGAATGTTTTGATAAAATCATGTTATTTCCTCCACCTTACGTAAAATAACAAACCCATTCAAATTCCTTATAATCTAAAGAACCCTTTTAGAGCATTGGTTTGTTTCGACCTCTTAAAACAGTACCTATTCGTTTTATGGACGAGTTCTGAATTCTAGAAGAATGTATTAAAAATCTCTGGATACCTTTAATAAAAAATACGTTAAATATAATGTGTATTTTTTCGGACTTTTATTATATGCCTACTGTGCAGTGTAACGTTAAAGTAGGTACGCCAATTTGGTTTTATAGTTTGCCGGTTAGTATCAAAACTGGGTTTTCGATACTTTTTTTATAAATTGTTAACGACATTTTTATTTCGTTTTTGAATTCCATTGTGATATTGTTTAAATCCGCTTATTTATTTCTAACTGGACATATTCACCAAAGCAACGTAATTTAAATGAACAGTGTTTTAATCATTATAGTATAAACACCCAAAACTGTAAATTGTTCCGACATTGTTAAGCATTGCATTGCTATATACGAGAGAACATATATTTTGATCCGGGGACATTTTTATTTATTTAATTTTAATGTATTACAAAAACATGGTAAGTAACACATTATTCCCAATGAGTTAAGAAAAAACTCATTACGGAAGGACAGACACATAAAGTTACATTTTACACGTGCAATATATTGTAATGAGTTAATTAACCAAATTTAATTGTGTGGGTAGATGATGCTAAGTGATTTTGAGATCGTGTGTTGTGCTGGTGAATGGCTGAATTAAAGGCTGGTCTGATGTTAGTGTGTGAGGATCTATGTATGATTTGGAATATTGCACTACTGATATTGTATTTAGGTAGAACCGTAAATGGAAGTATGTTTGTCTTTGAATATATAATTATGTTTGATATGTGTTTCCCGCGGTAGATGGTAGATATTCCTTATAGCTCGATTTTGAATCACCTGTATTTCTGATATTTGTTTTTTAGTAATAGTGCCCCAGATACTAACTAAATAACTCAGATGGGAGTGAATCATCGCATAGTAAGTGGCCCGTAGTAGAGATGTGGAGAGAAGACCTTGGAGTCGGTGTTGTTTTATTGATAACATTTGCCAATGTCGCCTAAATATTCATACACATTTTAATTTTCCGGCCGGGCTTGTGTCTAAATACGGGCATGTGTCAAAAACTCAGAAAAAGTTATAAACATATTACTACAGAATGAAAAATTAACTTTTTTGTTTATATACTGAGTTTGCTTGCCACGTAATAAAAAAAATAGAACTTCATTTGTCTGACTTTCCACACCGCCTTTATGCGTCCCTTAAATTTAATACATGATTTAATAATAAACACTGATGTAATTTGCCAAAATGTAAAATGGTTACATTAAAATTATAAATCGAGCAGCCAAAACACCTCCGTTAATATGCAGTTGTTTTTATATTATTTGCAAGTGTATATTGAGTGCCGATACCCTCGTCACCCCCCACCCCTAATCGAACCAATATAACCCGTCTCCGAATCGCAATAAAGCCTGAATGTTCTTTTATCCGTGGCAAATTATGAAAAACCTTTCAGGATTTTGTTCGCTATTGAATGTGCTGCCAACTCCCCTTTCTCTCGTGTGTTCAGTTGCCATTTTTTTCGTACTTGAAGTACAGCCGTCAAAAAGTGGACTTTTCGTTAGTAGGTACTTTTATTTTATGGTGCGTTAACATTTTGGTTTGAGTGGTGATGATGGCGAATGATTTAAATTCCAGCAAAATAATCGTTAATTTAAGCTACATTAATTTATATTTTGAGAACTGTTATTTTTATCGCACCTTTTGCAACCTACGTACTTAATGATCGTTTTAATTTTTACTGTTGCTGGGTTAGGTATATTTAAAATATTTTTCTCGTACATGTTTACTTTAACAATTTGGTTTATATTTATACTTGTTGGATTATAAATCCGTGTTACAAATTCTTGCTGAATTATAAATCTGAGTTTTCAAATTTGTTGAAATATTATTACACGGAGTTAAATATAGATTGTGTAGTATGATGTATGATCAGTATAATATACATATATATATATATATATATAATTTAGAAGTTTAACTCTGGATTACAAGGCCGTTTTCTCTAATTTCCCATATTCCCTCATACAGTGTGCAACCCACAATGCTCAGGGTTTCGCTGTTAAATGTACTATGGCTAAGTGAAAAGTGATAAACACTTTCCGGTTATTTGATGTTTTATTCATAGGGAATGCTCATGCGTGGCAGGCTACCACAAAAAGCCATTACTGTTATCATTCCCAAGTGATATTCCTTGCGTAAGAACCGTGTGGCTGGGTTGTCTCACATTTTCAACATTAGGAATCTCAACACGTTGTTTTTTGTTTCATTCATGTGTTGCCTATTCGACTTGCTTTTCGTTCTATATATTAGTATTCTTTGGCTTGAAAGTTTTCATTTTAGGGTCTACGGGTTCAAGGGAGTCAACGAGCAATATCGTGATAAGAGAGAGGATGGACTGTAAATCTATTTTGTGAGACAAGACAAGTGACGGCGTTTTTTAAAGTCAAATCACAGGAAATGTCAATTGGAAAGAAAAGAGCCCCTACCTTTGCTGGGTTCATATGCTGTGATGGTGGTGGCTGCTCTTCCACGATGATGGCACAAATGTGGTCAAAATTTACCGTCTCTTTTTTGTGTATTAGTTAGTATTTTTACGATTTTCTATTGAGAATTTCAAGAGCGAGATGTGGACGATTTCACGACGATTTTTCAACTGAATTATGTGGGTAATTTTAGATTTTTGTGCGATATTGTTTATGTGTACCAAGTAGGTTGTCAAAATCTTCTTCTTGTAGTAAATAAGTAGGGCCTTTCAAGGAAGGAGAAGGACAAAGGGAGAAAGTAACAATACAAGGACTTAGGAAAATGGGTTTCAGTTTTCAAGCTGTTTCAGAACTAAATACAGGGATTTTTCTGTTTCATGTAATCTAATTAAGTTTAAAAATAGTATGCTATTCTTGCTGGCTGTTTCTTTCGCGTGAAAGTCGTTTCACCCTTCGAAGTTCTTATAAAACAATGCAATTGTTTGAAAATGCTATCGTCACGCGAAATAATGTGATGCCTTAGAAGGGCGATATGACTTTCATGCGAAATAATAATAATCCCAACATTATTATTTTATTATTGATTATTTATACCTTAACTGTAAAGATGAGTTCTAGTGAAAAACATAAACAAATGAATTAACAAGCTGCAAAAACTCTGTAACAGTTTTAAGAAATTTTCTCAACCCTTTATAGGCCAACGCAACTATTCTTTACGTTTTTATTCTCTTCCCAAGATTGTTAAAAAAATAAGACGAGGCAGCATAATATTGCTTGTTCTTTTTTTTAAACGACTTCGAAAAGGAGGAGGTTATCAATTCGACGGTATTTTTTAATATATATTTTTTTATATGTTTGTTACCTCAGAACTTTCGATTGGGTGAACCGATATTGATGATTTTTTTTATTATTAGAAAGGTGGTGCTTCCCGTGTGGTCCCATTTTAATTTGGTCCAGTTCCAACAATGGGATCCATGAGAAAACCATATATATAATTTGCAATAAGTATGTGCGCGACAAATGGACGAATAACTCAATATTACGCCAACAGATTTCGATGATTTTTTTTTTAAAGTAAAACTTCTTTACGCACGCTTTCACTAAAAATCAAAAAATAAACAAAAATTTTAACAAAACAAAAAACGACTTAAAAAAATGCACTAAAAAGTAAAAAGATAATTTCGTACGATTGTTATTTTTGGAGTCGGTGTCAGCCAAGATCTCCCCATCTAACCTATAACTACCTATGTATGTAGTTACCTTGGCTGACACCGACCTCAAAAATAACAATCGTACGAAATTATCTTTTTACTTTTTAGTGCATTTTTTGAAGTCGTTTTTGTTTTGTTAATTTTTTTTTTATTTAATGAGAAAAACTTCTTTTATGTAATGCAACTTTTCTCTTTTTATGTATTTTTTTTAATGTCGTTAGCGTTTCTGTCCTACTGTAGCTATTATAAATTCACCTCTTGGGGGTATTGACGAGTCACTGACAAAATTTATTAACCGATAACTCTGGCTTAACATTTAATTTTTTTTTCTTATCATTGATTATTTTTCTCGTGCCTACATTCCCGTGCCAACATACCCCGATTGGGGATGCTATAGTGCTCACTGGCTCCAGATGGGAGCAGTTGGGACTCATGTGCAGTATTCACATAAAAATCTTTGTATCAGTCACATATACAGTCTTATACATAGCCTCCTGTTATCCTGACTCTTGGCATGACCAGACTCAAGTATTTGGTTCACTTGATCGTGCCACGTTTTTCTCGGGCGTCTCTGACTTCTACCGTTTACCTTCGCATCACACGAGTGTATTCTACTCTACACTTCTTTCTTTGTTCATCCGCTCTACAAGCCCAAACCATCTAAGCGTCCCTTTCTTAATCTTACTCATTACGTAACCTCGCATTCCTTGCGGATCTTCACAATTTTATCATGTACAATTGTACAGCATTCAGTCTATATTCGTCCTTTCTCTGCCAGTTCCGTGCCTCACTGCCATATATCAGGGTCAAGCGCTAACTGCTTATGAGGTACATACTACATCTTATTGAAGAAAAGGGACCAAAAATTTAGACAGTTATTAAAATGACACTACGTTACTTTAAGTTATATGCGTCATAGTCTTACATTTAAATATCATTCAGCGGATAGCGAATATGGTTAGATATTAGTATATTAAGACAAATTATAACTAACTAACCAACACGCCGTTTCCCGCAGGGGTAGGCAGAGAGAACGGACCGCCAAACAACTCAGTTTTGGCACACACTCTTTGCCTCACTCACATTCATACATCGTTTCGTACATTCTCTTTTATTATTCTGACTTTTGACGTGGCCCGACTCAAATATCTGATTCACTTGATCGTTCCATGTCTTCCTCGGGCGTCCCCGACTTCTTCTACCATTTACATTTGCGTCTTATATTCTTCTTACACTACTTTCTACGTTCATTCGCTCTAGATTCCCAAACCATCTGAAGGTCCTTTTCTTAATCGTACTCATTATGATAACATCAGCCTTACGTTCTTTGCGGATATCCAAATTTCTCGAGTGTGGAGTTGGAGGGATGGATTCATACGTCTGTCATTTCTGGACACACTGACCCCCAGATTCCTACGCACCCTTCATTCCCTTCACCCTTTTTCCTTCCCAGATCCTATCTTTCACTTCCTTAAAAAAAACCCTCCACACAGCATCTCCTGAGGTGACATAGTACCCTGAGGAAAATTATTTTTCTCAGAGCCTCCTGTGTGGAGCTAATTAAAAAAAAAATAACATTTATGTTTAAATAGAAACACAAAACCTTGACTTTCTTCAGAAATAAAAATCCTGTTTTATTCGAATATTCCATCGATAACAGAGTTTTAGAAAGAGTCACGGAAATGAAGATCTTGGAATTATTTTGGATGAAAAACTAAGTTTCGCCAATCATATCCACCAAATTGTGAACAAAGGTATGAAAACACTAGGATTCGTATTAAGAACAACTAAAAACTTTAATTTCATACAAGCCATTAATTTATTATATATGTATCTCTAGTTAGAAGCCTAATGTAATACAACTCGGCAGTTTGATCTCCATCTTACAAAATAAATTCAGCGTTTTATAAATTTTAAATTAAATATCCCACTAGAAGATTTACAATATAATCTATTATTAAATATTCTAAAAATACACACACTAGAAGACGCACGTAAATAATTATTCAAAATACTTAACTCTAAGTTTGACTGTTGCGAACTCTTGCACCTCATAAACTTACGAATACCGACAGTAACTACACGACAAAATACACTATTCTACTGCAGCATTCATAAGGGGAACTACATTGCTCACTCTTCGATACAACGATTTCACACAATGGGAAATCAATACCTGAGTGATTTTGACATATTTAACATAAACATGGAGAATTTTGTGGATCTTGTAAAAAAATTATTCCAAAACTATTCCTAAACATTTATCTCTTTTTTTGTAAACCTACCAAATTACTGTATTTTTGTATTTTTTATGACTTGTGTGCGTTTTGTATTTAATTTTATTTTTATTTTTTCTTTATCTGTTTAAAAATCATCTGTCATGAATTAATTGTACAACCAAACATGTAAAAGCCCTCTGGCCGTTAAATAAATAAATACAATAAAATAAAGTGAAATTGATAGAAAATGAAAATCTTATAGTAAAATCCATTAAGAATATACGGGTAATAAGATGAACTACATAAAAATAATGCGTAGGTATATCATAAAATAATGTTGAAACAGAATTGTCAAAGATAAAAAAATAATAAAGATAGCAAAAGAACAATATGTAAATGAGAACATATCTTAAACGACTTAGGGGGCACACATTAATTACGTGAGCAGTTTTTCTTCCAATCTCGACCCCCCTCCCCTTGGTGACATAAATTTGGGCCACTTCGTATATTCTTTCCAAGTAATGTGAGATTTTGCTGGACCCCCCCCTTTTGAGCTCACGTAATTAATGTATGCCCCCTTGCATACAGCAGGGGTAGAGAGTTCGTATATGACCGGTCAGTGGTTGAGTGGGCATAGCGCTTGGGTCCCACCCGGGCGTCGCATGTTTGATTCCTCTGCTGGCTAAGTCCTCCATCACAACACAAGCAACATGTTCGGCTTTCTGTGGTGGTAGTAGGAGTTTTTCAAACATTGTTGGGTTATTCGTAACCCGGGAATGTTTGTCTTTCTTTTAAAAAAAAAAAAATATTTTGATTAAATTTTTTCCGTATAAAAGCTGTGGACAAATTTCAACCAAGCAACGTTAAAATAATAGCTGGTGCTTTTCGTGTCGTCTAGTTCTACAATGCCTCAGAAATTTTTGCAGAAGGGCGTGTTCCCGGATTCAGAACTGTAATGCTGTAATTACATAATATTTAAGTGATCCATGGGACTGCACTGCCCTCCCTGATATCTGCAATAAATATATTTTTAAAATACGTATATGTAGGTATTTCATGAATTTGATTTATTGAGCACTCGAACAAAGGCAACGTAAAAAAGTGGTGCAAGTAGCGTTTTTTTGCGTAGGTTTATAATATTTGTCTATAAGTACATACTTCTGTGTTATTTCCACTTCTACTGCTATTCAAATTTCGAATAGTTTGGTGTTAAGTTACACGCTCTAAATGTTCGGAACCATTAAGGCTGGGGTCGGGGTGTTTCAGGAAATTGCCCGCCGCAGATTGCCATACAAGTGGTCATTCTGCCCGCGCTGGATTCATCCCAGCCTCATATCCTGGACCGAACAGTTGTTTCCACGAAACGCGCTGAATCATGGCGCGCAATCAATAGCCTTTCAATTACAAACAACGTGTAAAGTTGGAGTTTTGTTATTGTTTTTGCAAATGCCCCAACGGACCCGACACCGAAGGAGGATTGTCGATGGGTGCACGGAAATTCGCTTTCGCTAATTAAAACATAGTTAAGTAAATGTATATGTAAAATGTGACCCTTTTGAAGGATCTTTTATAACGGAAGTTTATTCTCTCAATCACTACATAATTTATATTTTATATGTTTATGGAAATAAAGATTTTAAGAGAACGGGAGAGTGCCATGTACTTAGAGTTCGGTCGATGTTGAAATACCGAAGCCATGAGGCTGGTTGCGAGTGTTGCTAGAAACTGAGAGAATAGTGTGGCTAGTGAATGAAATAATTTACAATGTCTACTCACTACAAAATGTTGGTTTAAAAGTAGAAAACTCAATTTTATTGGTAAAATCACAATCAAAAGTTTCTCCGTGGAAATGGGTAGGTGCATAGAACTGAAAGCAAAAATTAATATTTTTGTACAAATGTTCCGAATTTATTTTACCGGTGGTTCATTAATACGCTTTATCTTACTAAATATCTGCCTAATTTTAATAAAATATCCTTGATTTTTCTCCAGCTGTCTCAACATTTTAACGACATTTTTCGCCAATCAGGAGATAATGATTACATTAAGTGCTGATAAGTTTTCCTCTTTTTTAATATCCGTGCGGGATTGGGACCATGAAAGGTAGAGGTATTGAGTATAATTTCTCAATGGAAATCCGAATGAAACTTTGAGAATAGTCCTTTATTCTACTTGATAAATTTAGATAAATCTTTTCCAGCCTTCACTTGCAAAATAACTATGTCGAGGTTACCTTGAATTACCGCTATCTTTTTTCCCTTACAAATTTCTCAAATTCAATCTCAAAGTACATGTTTTCTTACTCGAATTGACATTGAAGAAAATTTCATCACTCTGTATCAATATTGTGAATGATGTATGCCGCATCGCTTTTTTATCGTTTACAGCCTGCTGGGATTCTATCTCTTGTACCGAATTAATTGATTTACGAAGTAATTTTCATAAATCGACCGTTATAAATACTAATATTTTTCAATAAATTGTTTCCAATGGATATTGGTTTTGAAAGCCAATACTTTCAGGGAAGCTTATGTAAGCACGATACAAATCAACCATATTATGCAATAAGTCCTGACAAACCAAAAATTGTGAAGTTCAATATTAAAATGTATTATTTTTAATTGCGGAGTTTAAAATTATGTCACGTAATCTCGCTCTGCTAATTCAGGCGAACAATCGTCCATTGTAAAGCCATCCATATTCTGAAATAACCTTGATTTTCTGTGAGCAGAGTCAAAGAGTTCATTGCTCTAGTCACCGGATAGTTGAAATTGCTTCGTCGTATCGACTATTTATCTTAAAATGAGCAAAGAACTTTTAAAATTTATAACTCAATTTAACACTTTATCGATAGAGATATTACATGCTACAGTATGCAATAAAACAAACTGAAAAAATAAATTAGATACTATTACAAACAACAAAAAATTTCCGTTTGGTTTTTTCAGACCTGAAGTGAAAAATGCTAGATCTGAATTTCCGCCAAGATTTGTCGTATTCTCACTATTTTATTACGGAATCCATGAATAATTCTAGGACATTCATCCAATACAATTGATGTCCCCACTCCATTTTGGTGATTCCAATTCTGTGAACTGTGACTCTACCGGAACTCTTGTGTTTTATGCAATTCTTTTATTCGATCCTCTTGTAACCACTTAATTTAACATTTTCACTTACAGTCCGTGATCCGAATTCACCTCTTAGGGTAAATGTTGATATAGCCGGGCTTTCCTACGAACCCAGACCTTTCAAAGGGCCTTGGGACGAGGGCGAGTCGCAGAGTAAACCTGGGTAGATTGTCTACGTACAGTTCTGCTTAATACCTACTTACATTATTTTGTTTATTCACACCCTTTTGCAATAGCGATCGGAATTTAAAGTTTTTTTAAGACTGAGTACCGTCAATTTAGCATTAACGGTTTAACTTAAATTTTTGTGTGCTTCCCCTTTAAATATTCCTAAATTGTTACCAAATTGACAATTAATGCCATTTTGTTTTTTTTAAAACATTTTGTACTTTCAATAACGGTTTCCTTCATCTGCCGAATCTCGACCCGTCTGCGTTTTATCAAATTTTAGATTGGATTATAGACTGGATTACCCTAAGTAAAAATCCAACAATCCACTCTAATATAACTGCTAATGCTCGTGAAATTATAAATATGTCTAATTTCCTAGGTCTCAAACAAATTAATAATGTATACAATTCTACTCATCACCTATTAGACCTTGCATTTAGTAGCGATCCTTCAGTAGGGTTAAGTAAATCCATAGACCCCCTTCTCCCCATAGATTCCCACCATCCTCCCTTAAACATCACCATTATGAACAACTTCTCTAACACTTACTCCAACACTTTTCCTAACCATTCATACAATTTTGCCAAAGCAGATTATCCACTGATTATAAAATACTTAGAAAGTGCAGATTGGTCGTTTTTAGACAAAAACCAAAATGTTAACCATAATCTTGAAACTTTTTACTCTATACTTAACACCGCTATCGAAAAATATGTAC
This sequence comes from Limnephilus lunatus, assembly GCA_917563855.2. Classification (NCBI taxonomy): domain Eukaryota; kingdom Metazoa; phylum Arthropoda; class Insecta; order Trichoptera; family Limnephilidae; genus Limnephilus; species Limnephilus lunatus. The sequence continues at coordinate 30,507,057 of OU830594.1, read as the reverse complement.
CATTATTTCAATTCAAACCATCAAAGTTTCCCAAATGGTTTAATAATGACTTAAAACAATTAATAAAAAACAAAAAAATCTGGCACAAAAATTTCAAAGAGAGCAACTCCATCTCAGACTACAAAATATTTCATAAATATAGAATTGAATGCAAAATACTGACCAAAAAATTATATCAAACATACATACTCAACACAGAAAAGTCTATTTCTTCGGACACTAAAAATTTTTTTACACACATCAACTCACTAAAAAAAAATAAACCTAGCCTACCTACTTACATGCATTTCGAAGGGAAAAGCAGTAGTGATACTAATGATATCGTTAATTTCTTTGCTGACTTCTTCAAAAATGTTTATGATAAGGATAATCCAAATGTTCAACTTCCACCCTTTCATCCAAAGGAATCGGTCCACATTCCCGCTTTATATATAAATATTCCGGATGTTATACGTAAAATAAAGTCACTCAACATAAAGAAAAAAGCGGGTCCTGACAAAGTTAGTCCTGCCTTTCTAATTAACTGTGTATCGATACTAGCCAAGCCACTATGTCAAATATTTAACCAATCACTAAATTCTGGTTGCTTCCCTGATTTATGGAAAAACTGTTATCTAACACCTGTATTTAAAAAGGGAGATATTAATGATGTCACTAATTACCGACCCATTTGCATGCTCTCAACTATCCCCAAATTGTTTGAAAAACTTATCCTTGACCAAATCTCCACACATATTAATAACATCATAGTACCTAATCAACATGGCTTTATGCCGGGAAGATCCACCCTAACAAATCTTTCCTTGTATGAACAATTTATAGCATGCTCACTTGAAAATAGAAACCAAGTTGATTCAATATATACAGACTTTATAAAAGCCTTCGACAAAGTCAACCATGAAATTCTTCTCAATAAACTTAGCAAAATGGGAATAGAGGGTAAACTATTGGAATGGATAAAGAGCTACTTAACTAATAGAATTCTCCAAGTAAAAAATAATTCTAAACTATCACACAAATTCATGGCTACAAGCGGAGTACCTCAAGGGTCACATTTAGGCTCAATACTGTTCTTACTTTTTATAAATGATATTGTCACTGTTTTTGATAATAATGTTGAAGTGTTGCTTTTCGCCGATGACTTAAAACTATTTAAACGTATAAAAACAATAAATGACTGTATTCATATTCAAACAAATTTAAATAAACTACAAGATTGGTGCGAAACTAACAAACTTTATCTAAATATTAGTAAATGCCAGATAATAAGATTTTTCAGAACAAATCAATCCCTTAACTATCAATATAAAATTAACAATGTTTCCCTCACTTCTGTCAGTGAAATTAATGATCTTGGCATTACTTTCGATTCCAAATTTAACTTTCTTACACATATAAATACAGTAACCAATAAAGGATTAAAAATGCTAGGCTTCATTCTTCGAAATGGCAAAGACTTTCAAAATATTGCAACATTAAAAATCTTGTATTCCTCTCTAGTTCGAAGTCAAGTTGAATATAATTCTTCTATTTGGTCCCCTCACTTCAAAATCCACTCCGATTCCATTGAAAAAATTCAGCATAAATTCCTAAGATTCATTAACTATAAACTCGGTCTACCAATTGAATCAATAAATTACAATCACTTGATGAAAAAATTAAATTTAATAAAACTCTCAGATAGAAGACTTGTTTCTGACTTGACTTTTATTTTTAAAATTGTTAATGGTATTATAGACAGCCCTAATTTATTAAGTCTAATCACCTTCCATATACCTACAAGAACTACTCGATCCAAAATCCTTTTTAATTGCAACAACAATATCAGGACTGAGTCATTTAGATATTCGCTTATACCTAGATTGCATGCAGTTGGGAATGCTTTCTCAGAAGTAGTAGATATGTTCAGCTGCACGGAATATAGTTATAAGAAGGCTATAATAACATACCTCAATCATAATAATCAATGATACGCATGGTAATATTTATATGTAAGGCTTCTTTATCATATTTTACTAGAGATTCGGAACTACTCTTAACCATCAGACACAAGTGTCATAGCTAATAAGTGCACTATTTTAATAAAATTTATTATTTTTAATCCATAACTATTATCAAATCTCCAACTGACAGCCCTGAAACCAAAGAGCTAATTTGCTATCTATACCTGCCCAGTCATTTAAAGCAAAGTCAATTTTTAAGGTAACATTAAACTCTCTACAAAATTATTCTATTTATAATCAACTTCTAGATTTGCAAATAAATGCGAATGTGTGAATGTATGATATACCAGACTTTGCTCGATTCTACTTACCAACAAGCCACCTTTATTTTACGTATTTTTATTCTGCGCAAATTTAATGTTAATGCCCACATTATTGGTTTGGTTGTAACAAATACTTGTATCATATACCTATGTATATACTAGCTTTTATCATACATACTTCACATTTTTTTTATGTTAGGTCTTTTATAAACCTCGCATATTATTTAAATATTGCTCAACTATTTTATTTCTGTTATTTTTAACATACTGATATCCTCCTGTGAACCATTGTATCATGTATCACTTGAATGTAAAAGCCAAATTTATGGCGTTTAAATAAATAAATAAATAAATAAATAAATAAATTTTGATTATCATTGCTCGACGGCTGATCATACAACCCTACTAAAAATTTTACTAAGTGACACATTTACCTGCTTTCTTTGATGTTCCAAGAAGCCTGACTTTTGAAATTGAATAAACCTATGCTTGGTTTTAAAATACGCACCTACATGGTATCCATTTTTTGTATAAACGAAAGTAAAATCGAAAGTAGTAAGTCACTTTAACGAGGATTGCTGGTGACACGGCATATATGTATATACGAGTACATTCCTATACATTCTGGACATTACCTCTTTAAACTAATGATGTACTTTGCAAGGCTGTCCAAAAGGTCGACCCATGAAAGCTAACCCCAAAGTAAACCAACTTAATATTATTGGCCGTGGGAATCTTAAAACGTTTCCACTAATATGAATATGTAGATGATTCACGTCTGATATCTTTTCTTTTTCGTACTACTAACAACTTATATCCAATAATCGACTGAAAATTCATCAAGTTTTCATCTGACTTTATATTAAATAAATTTGGTTGTGCTACCATGCTAGTAAAGGTACTCGTAACAATATTCAGTCTGATAGTCAACCGGACGTCCTGCTTATTATAATTTTCCTTTCCTGTACCCGTATTATAACTTTATTACGAAGATACGTGGGAAACATATATCTCGCATCCAAAGATAAATTTCTGCGAACCATAACCATCTGCGAACCATAATTTTTTCAGTATTTCAAAAATTTGCCATACAAATCAGAAAAAAATCATTTTTGGTAGTACAGTCCGTAGTATTCATCTTATCTTGAAGGTTTTTTTTAGCATTAGATCTTACCCAACCTCTTTCCTACCCTCAAAACCTCCTTAGTCCCGAAATTAGTGTGCCCATCTAGCTGGGATGGTACAATTGTATCGATACTATTTTTTTGTGATTTACAAATCAAAATTTGATCTCTACGATCAATGATCGACGAAACGACTAGAATGTTTTTCAATAATTGCAAAATAATGTGATTCGTTTTGCCTACATTCGTAAACATGGTCAATAAAAGTCACTTCATTAAGTTTCAGCTTTGAAGAACACAATTTTCTGCTGAAAATCGGTCAAGATAATACCACCACTTTCATCAGACAATGTCTTTCCAATTCCGTGATTGACCTCCGCGAAGTTGTCTTTAAAAATCATCTAAAGAGTTTATTAATATTCATAATCATAATATGATAAAATTCGAATTTGGAAAACTTCCTGCTAGAAATTTTTTTTATTTTTTAATTTATTTCCGAAGAAAAAATGATGGTACAATAATCACATATTTTTTAAAGAATTTTATTATTAACACATGAGCTAAGTAATTACTAGTAAGTGGTTTTTTCTATAATTAAATATTTACTTCTTTTTAATATTTACGGTTTTTTCTAAAAGGAAATATTATACATTTTTTAACTTTCTTACACTCGAAAAACTTCTGAAGGCAGTCGATCAAAGTGACAGAAAATATTGTTTCCTTCATTATCAATTTTATGAATTCATTACCCATGCGGAGCTTTCAAAACTCCTGTGTGTGCCGGCAATGAAAATATTCAACAAGAAACATTAATAAAAAAAACCTATGGCAGTTATGTTAGGGTGCATATACGATGTATCCTGGAAAATAATTCGGGTGAAGCCGGTGCAATTATTGAAAAACATTCTAGTCGTTTCGTGAATCATTGATCTCGGATCAAAAAACTTTAAAAAATCACGAAAAATAATATCGGTACTACGCCGGGTGTACGAAAAATACGATATATAAACCTAAAAGCCAATGGAGCTGTTTTGCATTATACTTTTATTTAAATTTATATACCGCTACTAATTTTTCCCGTGGAAAATCACTGAATTTAACTTGACTTGCAAAGACGTGAAAAATTACACAATTCAAATATAGAAACAAAATAAATTGCGCTGTAAAAATTTTTATGTTGGGTACTCTATCTTTTGTCTCGATTTTTGTTCTCGGATATTTTGATATTATTTTTAAGGTTGGGATCCCACTGCAATCTATTTCATAGAACGAATCAAATTTTTCTCTATTTATCGTTTTGATGGTTACATAATATGTGGATTTTTCGACCACCATGCTAGACACATGCCCGTGTCATGGTGGTCGATGGAAAGGAATTGTTACGCGTTCACATTTGCTCTATTATAATATTTCATTTAAACTTGCGCTATCCTGTGATGGACTTTTTATAGAATAAAACGTCAGTTGAAGTTCATTCAACATCGGGTTTCTATTTCTATCGAGCTTTCTATGACATACAAACCATGTTCTCACTGATCAATTTCTTAGATTCTTTGAAATGGATCGTAGAATAAATAAGGTGGGAACGCGCCGTAACAATCATATATCTTTATTTTTATTTTTAACTTTATGAGTAAAAACTCAAATTATAATATTTAATTAAATGAAGAAAATATTAGCGAAACTCAATCAAAATCTGAAGACAGAAAAATCAGAAAAAAAGATATAGGTATCTGGGCTCGTGTCCCAGTGGAACTAATACCTTTTTTATGATTTTTCTGTCTTCAGATTTTGACTGAGTTTCGCTAATATTGTCTTAATTTAATTAAATATTATAATTTGAGTTTTTACTCATAAAGTTAAAAATAAAAATAAAAATATTCACCCTAGACTTGCAGAAAAGTCAATAGATGTCGCGTATTAAAAATAAAATGGATAAATATTTATCCAGACACTATCTAGACAGCATTTAGTTCGGGTTGAATCTTGCAATCATATATAAAGATAGCAGACAATAATATGTGCGTTAAGAAAAATGAAGATAGTGTTGGTAGTTCTTAGTCGAATTATGATACAGTTAGAAGTGACCGAATTGGAAATGGGTTCCATAGCTCAATCGGTAGAGCAGTTGGCCATGAATGGTAAGGTATCTGGGCTCGTGTCCCAGTGGAACCAATATCTTTTTCTGATTTTTCTGTCTTCAGATTTTGATTGAGTTTCGCTAATATTGTCTTCATTTAATAAAAAATTATATATCTGTTCAGGTTTTGAAAGTGTCACACATTTATCATTGAAGAACTATTTTACACTAGAACAGACTCGTGAAAAATCAAGGGATATTGTGGTTGTCGGATTTATGAATCTGAAAGAATTTATAATAAAATGTTTGCCTTAGGATAATTCCCTTTCAAAGGATGATCAGAAATTAGCTGAATTTAACATCATTAATAAACTTGAAAAAAAAAATTATAAAAATTTAAAAAACCAAAGGAAATCCCAGCTCTACAGTTCCTTGAACCCGATCTACACATGGAAATAAAACAGTTAAAACACCCACCGAAAATATTGTTTTGAATTGTTCAATTATTGGTCAATTTAATGAAAACTTTTCAACCCAAATGCGCTAATACAAGGGTGTTGAAGTGGTTATATAATATTGTAAATTGGCCGATATATATCTACAGGGCCCTTAACGACAAGGGGAAACTACTGTAACTTCAATTTATTAGGTCCTAAAATGGTCATTCATTTTACATCAACTTCACGGTACCTACTTTAGTCGCGTGTCGGAGCTATCTCGTTATTTTTTTTTGCTAGATTTTTGTTCGACAAATAACGGTACTTCAAACTTGCATTTTTTTTGGCCATTATCTGTCAACGTTTTTTAAACGGGTTTACGCGTGTTATAAGGTTAGTACATGTAACGTGGCAGGCCGTGCATTCCATATAGGCACCTAGGTTACGTACTCCAATAAAAATGTAAATATAATTATAAATAATGGAAAATGTAAAATTAAGATCAATCTACACTGACAATAATCAGCCGTAGCGCCGCGCTCGCAATGCCGAATGCCCTACAAAAGCAGGAACTCAATATGTAAAACGAAGCGTATGTCATATTCAAATGTTGACTTATTCTACACAAAAAGTGCATGTGTGCATCTTATGCACTTCGTAATGCTCGTTCAAGGAAAGACTCGTTTGTGTTAGTGTCGAAAAAGGCAGTTCCTTTCAGTACAAATTACAAATGTTGAAATCAAAGCCATCTGTTAAGACCTCTAAATAAAAATCATAGTTTTTTGACCTTAGGGCTTCGTAGTACGCATTAAAAAAGAAGAAGACGATGATTTGAAAGGGAAATATGTAAATACGAATGTTAGAGGGTGCGCGCTAATAAAAAAAACGGTAATAATTAAGCGAAAATTGTGAAAATATTTAAAAAAATACGACCCGTTAAAATAGGACAAAAATCTCTAGACAAATGCCCAAGTTGTGTTTAACGATACTCTGTACACTGATACACATACCCATAACAAGTTAAATTACCGAACAAACTGTGTTTTTAATAATTTTTGGAGCACACTGCGATTTTTCTCTATCCGATGGAATTTTATATAATCTCCGTTTCGGCTCTACAAATGTACAGATATTATCTCCAGAAACAAAGTTTACTTTTTTAGGAACTTGAAAAGTTAAAGTCTTCAAGAGATTGACTTTTACCAGTGACTTCGCCCGATAACTTTTTGCGGAACAAATTGTAAAATGTCTTATTTTTGACAGTTAAAAAATTCAAGACTCTGATAAATACAATAACGCTGAATTTCATTTCAAGCTACAAGAGCTGCATGAATTTCGTATCTCTAGAGCTCGCCAGTTCGAGGGTTTATTTCATCTTCAGTCCGCAAAAAACAGAATTTTTGCATTACACATACAAATTTAAGATTATTCGTTTTTATGATCAATATCTTAACCCTTCTAATCACAGGAGACCCAAGTTGTCCCAAAACATCATATGCCGTTATAATAACAAGAGACCCAGATTGTCCCAGAGCGACCGTGCATTATTAAAAGTTATATATCTCTCTTCCTGTCATGCGAATATATGTGATTTCTTTTATGTTAGAGAGCCAAAGAAATAATGCTTCTTATTGTATTAGGATTATATGAGCTATGTTGTTGAGATATTTTACAAACCCGATCATAAGTGACGGTTTTATTTCGAGCCAATTTTTGACGTAACAAACATTTAATTTTAAAATAAAATTGTATGAAAGTGATAAAAAGTGAGGTGACAGTTTTATTACAAATTTTGTTAAAAAAAGGAATCTGTATTTAAAATTTTAAGTTTATTCTATTTTAAGTACTTTAATTCCAATATTCGCAGGTGTGCATTTTTTAGCTAATTTACATTTCCAATATCAAAATTTTAATATTTAGAAAAAAAAAAGTTGATTTCTAATAAACACATCAGAAAGATTATTTAATCTAGATTTTAGAACAATTTTTGTTTTTGCAAAAGGGTTAAAAAATAACCCATAAATATGAAAATTTAAGATGCATGGCAAGAACCAGGAATTTTGCGCGCGAACCTTGACAGGCAAAAGGTTACAGATATTATTTTCTTATTATTCGAAGGGTTAATAACCGCCTATATCTTAATAATCAATCGACTCATGTCGATGTTTCAAACTAAATGCAAAGAAACCTAACCTAACCTGGCTAACCAGATTTGAAAACTTCCCTAGACTCTGTGCGGAAACGGGCGGTCAGTTTGATAGATTCTCCCAACTTAACAGACGGATTGTAATCTTTAGAGCACAGGCATCGGGTAGGAATGCTATCCTTGTTCTACCGGTATTTCCGAGGAACTAGCGTCATTGATCCCTTCGGCACCGGTGCATAGTCGGGAAACACGCCCAACATGTGTACAACGCGTGCCCAACATGTGTACACGGTTGACATTTGTCACATGAGAACGGGTCGTTTTTTCGACTCGTTCTTGTGTTCAACAGCTCGGCTGTGGAACGATTTGCCGGCCTCTGTGTTTCCTCCTTCCTACAACCTGGGTCTTTTCATGAACAATGTTCATTCCTTCCTCTCTTCAAAAAGACCTTCCACACAGTATCTCAGATGACATAGGCCATGAGGGAAATTATTTTCCTCAGGTGGAGTTAATGCAAAAAAACAAGGGCTACTAAAATTGCACATGATGAAACTTTACCGATTCCAAAGAAAAATATTTTTTCAAATGCCTAAACTAATTATCTTTGTGCCAGTAATTTTTAGTTTTATTATTTATTTTGTATGATATACCTCACAAGATTCCCAGCTGCTCCCGCCTGGAGCAAGTGATACTGCATCCCCAATTTGGGGTATGTTGTTAAGCTGAAGGTTGTGGGGAAGGGAAGGATATGGGGAAGAGGAAGGTGGGGAAGTACGTGGTTATTCAGATCTGGTCACCAAACATGGCTAAAAGCCATTTCAAGCAACGTTTCAATTCTGCATGTGGTCTTACACCAGGGCGATACTGAGAGTAGGTATCTTCCACTGTAGAACGTGCCGCAAAGATACTGCATATTATTTTTAATGAATTTGTTGTGAAATAACACAAATTAATCAAATAAAATCTATTTGCCCACGCCGGGATTCGATCCCGCGACCTTCGGATTGCGATTTAAGAGCCTTACCTCTCGACCACGGCGGCTGTAATAATTTAACCGAAAGGGTTATCCCCTTTCTGAAACATTGATCTTCTTCTACTTCTTGTGCCCTGTCCGATCAACAGAAGTTAGCTATCATGTTTGCTATGCTGACGTTGTTTACTGCGGCCCGGAACAGCTCTGTCTCAGGTTTTTCAGCCATGAGGTTCTCCTTCTTCCAGGGCACCGTCTTCCGGCAATCTTTCCCTGCATTATGAGATGCAAGATCTCATACTTCTCTGGATGTCTCATCACACATGTCCAAGATATTAAAGTTTTCGGATATTTATAGTTTTAATAACTTCTTTTTCTTCATTCATCCGAACCATAACATCTTCATTCGTAACCCTGTCCATCCAGGTTATTTTAAGTATTCTTCTGTGGATCCACATCTCTAATGCCTCAAGTCATCTAATTAGTTCTTCAGTAAGCGTCCATGCTTCCATTCCATAAAATAATACCGAAAACACGTAGCATCTGACCATTCGCATTCGTAATCCAGCGTTGAGATCATGACTGCAGAACATCTTTTTCATGCGGTTAAAGGTTGCACGAGCTTGCTCAATGCGGCATTTGATTTCAACGGAAGGATCCCAACTATCATTTACATTGCAACCCAAGTATACAATATTCTGTACCTTCTCTAGTTTTGTTCCAGCAATATAAAGATTTTTATTCAATGCGTTATTTTTGCTTATGAGCATGTATTTTGTTTTATTTATATTCAGTTCTACCCCAAAATTCTCACAAGTCTTCACAAAAAAACGTTGATCATTGATTGAAAATCTCGGCACGCCGCGCCGTTGATATTATTATTAACAAAACAGTGATATTTCAATTCAATAGATTGTTATAATTTTTCTTTTCTTTGTTTCAGGTATGTTCACAATATTACACAATACCTATACAATAGGCCAGCATCTATTAAATTTCCTTTGCCATCCTCAGGTAAGAATCTAATAATCATCTAAAATATTTAAGTTATCATTAAAGGTTTTTCTACTGTCTATGAAATACATGTAAGTTTGTGAAGTTTCCTAACTTTCACTTGACGAATACGGCCTTGTTTATACTTTTTAATGATTAATTTTAAAGGCTCACGGTATAAAGTTTTATCATTAGATTTTAAGAAATTTTTGATTGTGGATAGGACTTTGAAATAAAATGTGGAGATATATTTTTTGTAATAATTTATTGCAGAAAAATATTTAAAATATAATCAGAAAGTCATCATTTTCAATTTTGGAGCCGGGTATGGGTACCGCCGTCTCGGGAACGATTAATTGGATAACCAACACCTCTGCCATAGGTCACCCCAAGTGTTTCGCTACGTTTGGTGACTTACCAGGGGTTCCCCGGTTCACGGGGTGAGGTTTGTCCGGGTATTGGCGGTGGATGCGTCTACCCACCAGCTGTGTGGCAGGCCGGATCCGGAGAGAATGGTTGAGGGAGTTACTTTGACTTCCATTCTACCCACCCCTAATACCGTTTTCCTTCCCAGAAAATCCTCTCCTTCCTTTCCTAAAAAGAACCCTACACACAGCATCTCCAGAGATGACATGGGCCTTGAGGGGAATTATTTTCCTCAGGGCCTCCTGTGTGGAGCTAATCTAAAAACAGAAAGTTCATAATAAAACATATAAAAAAAGTTAGATTAATAAAACATGTAGAATTTAGGTAAGTAATATTAATAAAACTTAAATGACAGATAATGGATAACAGATTTTACGAAATTTTTTAAAAATATTTATATTGAGGGATCAGTAGGATTTATCGGTCCAGTTAGGAGTTCTACCGAGCCGAACCCTCTGATATGAAAATATCTGGAATCGGTGAATTTTTTTCCCATTTGGTCTCTGGTAGATTGACATGTTGTTCTTGTATTGTTTTGTATTTATTATACTTATATAGTGCACTTACATAGCGTGGATGACTAGATGATCATTTGTGGAAAGGTTTAGTTTTTCCTGTGGGGAAGATTTAACCCGATAAGCAAAATCGGAAGCATTAAAAAAAATGGCATTACATTTAGTATATTAATATAATTTTTCAAATGCACTAAAATACTCGTATGCGAAGATTAATTAAAAAAAATATTTACCACCGCCCCGGGACAATTGGTTGGACAACACCTAAAATACCCAACACCTCTGTAATATGCCATCCGAAGTGGTTCACCTCTTTATAAAATTCAGTTTCTTCAATTTTTACTTTATTTTTATCTACTGTAATTTTATTTTTATTATTTCTTTAAAATGTAAACAACGTATTCCTCATATTAAAATTATATCTACTACCCATATTTATGTAAAAGCCCCCCTTTCGTAAAATTAAATAAATAAACAATTCAAGAATTTAATTCAAAATTTAAAGAAAAATTTTGAATTGAAAAACCTTGCTGACCAACACACCGATGACGAAATCCTCAAAACTACTGAACATCCAGAAATTAAATACATCTTTTGGCCAGAGAAACCAAAATTTCCATGCTACAAAACTATATTCAATTGAAATTAAGAAATTGAAATTAAGAAATTGAAATTAAGAACACTATGCTGACACAAAAGTTTAAAAAAGACATCAAATTATGGCTAAGTAAACATGAAAATGAGGAAATAATTAAAATTATGCAGTAACGCCAACGCAACCTACAAACAACTAACATAAATACCTTTTATATTATTTATTGTTTATTTTGTGAAAATCATCAAAAGATGAGGCAATCATAATCAGCACCCTTACAACAACATACAGTCCGCCTCGGAACAGGAACACCTAGTGAGGAGGACTGTGAAAAAATTGCTTTACCTTGTATTTTTATATTGTCAATAATAAAAAAAAAATAATAAAAAAAATCACAATATTGCTACGCTTCTCTTTCAAGCATTGCTTGTGAAGATAAGTGGATATATACATGAAAATAAGTTACGAATTTTGAAAATTGACTTTGAAAAGCCTTAAGAAATAAGTTGTCTTGTAGTTCGCCCAACTTTGTGACGTGATGAACAAATTATTTCTCCTTCTATTATTATGTGACTTAATTGCTGTCAAATAAACTCGTTTCATTTACCTGGAAAACAATGCTGTATTACAGTGATGATCATCATTTTTAAGGGCTGGTCCGATGCTCCGTAAGGAACTCGCGTGCACAGCGCGGGTGTAAACTGTGCACCCTAAAGTTAAAGTTCAGACTTACGGATTTCAATAATTGGTTTGTGTGGAAGCACTTTGATATGAAACAAATTGGAGGGCCAATTTATCCATTTTCAATTTATTCACCGGCCGCAGGGGGTAGGGTAAATACGTTTTGGCATGGTTTACTTTGCATTCGGTGATGAGGCAAACCTATTTATATTTTGCAAAACCGTAATTTTCTAAAACAACTTTTATATAACGCGCCGCAGTTGAAATTTTATATCTTCAAGGCACAATAAATGCTGTCGATTTTTATTTTTCTGGAATATAAAAAATACTTACTTAGAATTTTGAGCAACTGTTGATTATGATTTTTACTTTAAAACTTTTGGTTTTGTATAAACGGAAACCTCTAAAATGCATCAAACATAATATATGTAAATCTCAACTAAAAAAGTCTTCGTGCGAAGGAATTATATGTAAGAAAAATCTTACTAATTGAAATAAAACAATAACTTTGTTTGTAACTACGATTTATGATTACAAAATCGGGCCTCCCAAATTGATTGGAAAATCAATTTGGGAGGCGGGAATGGGTACCGCCGCCCCGGGAACCTTTATTGGATAACCAACACCTTTGCCATGGGTCACCCCAAGTGGTTCGCTACGTTTGGTGATTTAGCAGGGGTGCCCGGGTTGATGGGGTGAGGTTTGTCTAGGTCTTGGAGGCGGATGATCAGGACACACTGAACCCCAGATTCCTTCCCACCCCTTAAACCCTTTTCCTTCCCAGCATTCTCCTCTCCTTCCTTTCCTTAAAAAAACCATCCACACAGCATCCTCAAGGATGACACAGGCCATGAGGGAAAGTATTTTCCTCTGGGCCTCTTGTGTGGAGCTCATGTAAAAAAAAAAAAGAAGTTATTGTTTTATTTCAATTAATATGTCAAACCACAAAGTGACTGCTTTCTTCCAAAAAATAAAAAAAATATTATTTAGAGCTGCCGATTCAAAACTAAGAAATGGTGAAGTGTTCCGCTAAACCCTTTTGCATAACAGAACTAATACCGTTGAATATTCTGCACCGCAAATTTTTAAATTTTTTTATTTAGTCAAGTGAGCAGTTCGAAAAGGCTTGCGGGCCGTATTTAGCTCTCGGGCCGCAGGCTGTTCATCTCTGCTGTAGTAGTTGAATTATGTATCTTAATTTATATGTCTGGTCTGGTCGTAAAACAATGTACTGAACTGACATGCAAATGTCAAAAACTATTCTAGTAGAATATGATCCGGCGCTTCAGTGGCACTGACATTCAGTCGCTGATCCGCCCTCCCTTCGCTCCATGCCAGCCCTCCCGCCGCTGCGAAAATCTGGGACATCTTTCTTTGACAGGAACTGGATTAATATGTTTATGGGTAGTTGAAAAAAAACGTAATACCTGCTCCACGAGTTTTCCATTTCATACCTACATTATAACGTCCTCGGGCGGGTAGGATGTAAAATTTTTTTTTTTTAAATATTGTCTATTTTTAGTCTATTTTGTTTGTTTCATTTGTGATTTTTTCCTATACAAATATTTAATTCTCTTTCTCCTGGTTTAGCACATTTCGCCTCATGAGTAGCTTCTACAGAAGGCTAAATATCATACTGCCTTCGAAATGTATATGGATTCTCACAACAACTATCTTAAATTGAGCCTTTTTATTAATGGTTTTTTTATGTCACGACAGCACGAGAGTTTTATATTTTTGGAGAATATTTTTATCGTTATATATTAAAAAAAATGTGAAATGAATAAATAAATAAATTATATTAACTCTAAGGATCTTCTGGATTTCCGGGTTTGCGTTCGTCGCCCAGAGTTTGATATCCGCCCTCGCCGTTTGATGGAGTTTACCCGGATGTGACGATATTGCTACCCCACACGACCAGAAGCGATGACAAACGCCAGCCGTCATCCCCCGACCCATTGTTTTAGTTTAGGGGGGTGCGGACTGCTGTATTATGCGACCGGGCCGTTAACCCGACATTACTTGCCAAAATATAATCACCGGCAGATGTAGCACCTGCTCAAGAGATATGTTGAAAACTAGCCAACTCGACCTAGTACCGTTTCATACGATGGAGAGCCACTACACAAGTTTTAAGCAGTTTATACCCTCCGGTTATTAAGTATATTTATATCTTCCTATTAGAATATATAGAAGGCAGAAAAGCTGTAAGTATTAATACGAGCAATAAGTATTAAGACAATTAATATGTAAAAGGAGCAAGTAGGTACCATATTTATTCAGATAAGGAATGTAACTTTCTAAGATTTAAACTGATCAGAATTTTTTTTTCAGATGTTGAAAATAAAAATATATATTTTTCTGCTTATGGTCTCCTCATTTTCATAAGTGATATTAAATAATAAATTTATATGGTATTTATCATACAGAATCTATTTGGTACATGTAAGTTAATAATAATAATGACAGCGCCCCCAGATAATCAGTTTAATGAGTTCTTGAACTCGTATCTCCGTAAGAATTCATATTCGAGTATCTTAATACGTATAACAAAGTCGGGTTAGTTACACTATTTATAACTCAAGAACGGCTGGACTAATTTTTATGATCTTTAATTTGTTTGATTTGTCTCCGCCCCGAATAGCAGAATAGCTATTAAAACATCGGAAAAATTAACGAAAAAAAATTACGAAGAAAATTCTTTTCCTCATACATTTTGTATGGAACGAATTCTCATCTTTTGAAAGAGCTGCAGCAATATTGTGATAAGTATAATATTGAATAATAAGTGAATTCCAAAAACTCAAACACGTCAAATGTTAAAGCGCTGATTGTTTTGCCTTTGTTTTTAAACATATAATTCTGCCCCTCTTTCTTACACGCTAAATGTCAACAGTCGAAAATGAGACAAACGGTGAACGTATTTCTGCACCACATCAAAGGAAAAATACAATAATTATAATAAATCTCCCTCACACGTATAAATAAAATGAAACGCAATTCTCGTAAGTAAGTGGAAAAGTAAGAAAATCACAAAAATATAAATCCGTGCACAACGCCATCTCAGATACTGACAAAAATAAAATACGGACAGTTGCGCATCGATAATTGCTTCATCGTGTAATTTTTAACATAATAAAAAAACTGAATTTAATTCATCTAATAATGTTAACATAACAGTTACTGATTCTAAGGCGGTACGAAGTTCTCCGGGTCAGCTAGTTATTAATATGTTCCGATGGAATATGTGACTCATTTATAAGAATGTATCTTTTGCGTGCCTTCGTCGAAATGAAATAAACCCTTAATAATCGTGACTTCACCGTCTGCTACTATGGCAGTCCAAACCACGGCTGCGGTTGAGAAAATTCACCGCTCGTTTGCCTCAAATAAACGTACGTAATTAAATGCAGCGGGTCATTTATATGCAGTATTTGGAAAGTTCGAGTCTCATTTACACATAGTCCAGATTTTTCCTGAAAGTAATGAGAAGAATCCCCTTAAAATACTTTAATCTTGAAAATATGCTTTCTTAAAATGCTTGAACAATAACAAAAACACTGATTTTCGCAAAAAATTGCCAACTCTCAGTAATAAAGAAAGTTTGTATTTTAACGGCAGTTTCTTTTGGTTTAGAGTGCTTAAATAATGCCCATATTTTAATTAATTAAATTAAACCTTGTAGCAGAAATGGCAGATGTGACGGAATTATTTCATTCAAAAAAAGATGGCGGTAATAATTTTAAAGAACATCTTTTATTCCGTCGTTTTCTCCGCATATTTTGTGAAATGTTTTACAATATAATATTTTTGCAACTTTCGTTGCAAAATTGACCATTTTAAGGCGACATGATTTATAATTGGTTTAACCTTTATAATCTGCAATTAATGTGCAAATGTTGTGTTGTAACTTACAACCTGTGCGATGATGTCAATTTAAGCGTCTCTCATCGGCTTTTAAAAGTAAAATTACTTTTATTACTATCCGGCTTCATTTTTTCAAATGTTTTTTATAAAAAAATATGAAATGAACATTTATGACAAAGCTTTAACAACCGGCCTCGCCCGAGATTTAGATTAAAATATTATATTTCATATCTCGCCTAACCTACGTCAGCATAGGATACTGAATACTATATGTCGAACAGAAGGAAGTTACATCAACAGCTTGATGAATTCGAAGGTTATTACAGTGGTACCTTGAGTTACGAGTTTTTTTTATTTTATTTATTTTAGCGACTATATAAAATAATTGTTACATACAAAATATAATGGTGAAATTAAGTATAAAATGTTGTATTTCTTAGTCCTCCTCACTAGGGGGTCCTGTGCCGAGGTGGACTAAAGTTATTTAAATATGGTTTATTTGTCTTCTATGTCGTTTTTAGTGTCTTCATTTGTTCATTGATCTCTTTTAGCCATATTTTTATTCTTGATTTGTATTCATTAGGATTTTTATTATGTCTTGGGGAAGGATGTTATGGAGTTTTGTTGCAAAGTATGTATAGTTTCTTTGTCCGAATGTGGTTTTATAACTTGGAATATTTTTATATCATTTTTATTCGATCTAGTGTTATGCATACATGGTCTAATAGAGGATTCATTATTTTTGAAAAGCTTCAATAATATATTTTTGGCATATATTTGCTGTACATTTGGTACGTCAAAGCTATTAAAAATTTCAATTGAAGACGTTCTAATTTAATTGGCACTTTCAATATGGTCTTTATGATTCCTTTTTGAATCGTATTCAGGTTGTGTGGGTACGTATGTGTAGCAGATCCCCATTCTATGATTCCATATTCAATTCGAGAATGACATAACGCGTAGTAGACCTTTTTTTATTCTTTTTATTTTTATAAGTGCCCTAACATAAGGTATATTTGAGATACGAGCCGTCGAGCGAGCGAAGTTTTGCTTTGAAATTCGAGCAACATTTGAGATACGAAGAACGGCCGGCTGCACAAGATCCACCAGTTTTAAGTCTCTGGGAAAATCCATGGGGGGTGGTAGATGAGAGAGATGTGAACGAGCTCATCGAGGAGCACTCTCGGGAACTGACGACCGAGGAGTTACAAGAGTTACAGTTGCAGCAGCAGCAAGAAATTGGTTTCGAGTTGGAGCCAGAAGGGGGGGAGGTTATCTCTACAAGTGAGATGAAGGAATGTGGGAGAGAGTTTCACAATTCGTGGAAAAGAAACACCCCGACAATGTTGCTACTGGTCGTGCATCGGAGCTATTTAATGACACTTGCTTAACTCATTTTCGCAATATTCAATAGAGAGGAAGAAACAAACCACCTTAGACGGGTTTTTTTATCCCGCGATAAGGCAAAGACCAGTGAAGAGAAAAGCAGTGACTAAAATTAAGCATACAGCAGCATTTAAGTCGTGTGTAAGTTGCATTTAAGTGACCAAAATACACTTTACAAAACCAATTTATTTCTTTAAATTCTCTTTTATTATGTTTTTATACAATATATGTCATTTATAAATGCATTTTTTTTATTCAACACGTAACAAGAACAACTGGGGTGGCATTTTCTGGAACGGATTAATGGCATATTAATTAATTTCAATGGGGAAAATTGCTTTGAGATACAAGCAAATTGACTTTCGAGCAAGATTACGGAATGAGTTAAACTCTATCCCGAGGTAGCACTTAGACTCTCGTGCACAAAATACATCAAAGAGACCGATTACTTGTTCTCCTCATACATAAAACTATTGTATTTAAGAGTAGTCACAGCGATTCATATTTTCAACAAAACGTTGGAATGGAATACCACTGTCTATTCGAATATCGACATCGTTGCAGTGCTTCAAGAAGCTTTGCTAATGGTTGCTGCAGTCAACCGCTCAGTATCGTATTTGATATATGGTTTTGGTTATAACTTTATTAAATCGTGATAACTTTTTTTATTTCAATACATCTATTCTTTAAGACTTTTAGAGAATTTAATATGGAACGGAATAAAACCAACCAACGTAAAAAAATCATTTGCTTTGTTACGGGACCTCGACGAGCGTAGGTACTATTTCGCGCGATTAATGTTGCGACTTTAATTGTCCGCCGGGTTCACGATGGAAAAACCTTGTGCCAACCAAAGTAAAGATCAAGTTAAAATTTACTTTAAATATTTTCTGAATCATTTAAAAATTCATTTAATTAAAAAAAAAAGAAAGACAAAGATTACCGAGTTACGAATCACCTGATATATATATATATATATATATATATATATATATATATATGTAGAACAATTTTCTCGGTTTACCCGCGTAACGTAGTCCTTAAAAGGACTTTTTAACTCCTGACGTTTCGGACAGATCACACTGTCCATCTTCAGAGGCTTTATGTCTTGAGTTTTTGTCTCAAACTGATAGCTTTCGCATATCTGTTCGGTCCAGAAGCTAAGACTTAAGTGAGTGCAAGTCACTTTTTATGTCTAGAACGAAGTACCCGGGTTGAAGGTGATTGATAGTGGAGGGGGTTGGGGGCGGGGCCGGCAGTAGATACCTGATTGGTTAAGCTAATTGGAGATACTACTGGTAATTTTGGAAATGCCATTTTTGGGGGATTTTCATCGATTATGACTTTCCAGGTGTTGGGAATTCTGACTGAGTCATTTCTAGCATTCATATTATTTTTATGTTTATAGATTTCTATCGCTTCGCGGTAAATTCTTTTTGGTTCATTGTA
Organism: Limnephilus lunatus; assembly: GCA_917563855.2. NCBI lineage: Eukaryota > Metazoa > Arthropoda > Insecta > Trichoptera > Limnephilidae > Limnephilus > Limnephilus lunatus. Next base: position 30,488,122 of record OU830594.1, on the reverse strand, counting down.
AATGCAAGCTATTGTTGTTGTTATAACAACAACAATATTGTTGTTGTTATAACTTCGATGAAAATTCGAAGTAAAATAATTTTTACTTCTAATGGGAGTTTGTTGAAATAATTTATACCATGATACAGATAGGAATTTTGGATGTGCTTGGTATTAAATTTTGGGATTTTAATATTGTTTCGATATCTTGCTGAGATATTGAAATGTAATTTTTTTAGCTGTATTTCTTTGAAAGTTTGTAGAATTGAATATTTTTTTATATAAATTGTCTATTGTAGTTACTTTGAATATTGAAAAGATTTTTTCGGTAGAAAATGTAGATGGTTTTTTCAATATAATCTTAATTATTAATCTTTGAACTATTTTGAGAGGATTAAAAATAACATCATATGTTCCTCCCCATCCTATAATACCGTATTGTAATATAGATTGAACAATTGCATAGTATATATGTATTTGAAAATCTACTACTACCACCACAGTGAGCGGAAAGTGTTGCTTGTGTCGTGATGGAGGAGTTAGCTTGCCGAGGAATTGAACATGCGACGCCTGAATAATTAAACACGAACATATAAATTTCAAGAGATCAACACCAAAAACATGTGTGTACGATGGGCAATGAATTATTGTTGTTTATAAAAACAAATTTCTCTTCATTAAAGCTTTTTGTAATGGCACGTAAGCTCGTGGTCAAAGCTCTCAAGTTATATTTTTAGTGGCAAGGTCTCTTATATTTTTTTTATTTCTGATTTCCAGCAGTTTTACTACGAACTTTTTTCTTAATATTTTTCTGGTGCATTCTTCTATCGGAGTTTAGCTATCATCTAGTCCATAGATTCTCAACCTTTTTTTGCCCACCGCCCCCTTTGAGAATATCATTTTTTCTAGCGCCCCCTAAATCGCAAAGAAAGCAATTGTCGTCGTATATTTACCACAACGGGGGGGGGGGGGGGGGGGGGCGTAATGGGATGGGGAAAGATGGGATATAATAATTATTTTTATTAATTTCTTACACCATTACAAATTTGAGGTTATTACATATAAGAAATAACGCCATATAAATATTTTACAAAAAAATGTGTACAAATATTTATACATAATAGAAATTTCAAGAAAAATTTCATTTTAAAAAAAATTTCAGGCAGTGGTGAAAATTTCGTCAATGTGGAGAGACTCTTTCAAGAATCAAAATAATTTCACTGACGCCAAATGTATCAATCTCGGAGGAGATTTGGTTTAGGAGCAATATTCTCCTCCCTTCCGGGAGAACCATTGGCTGGTTAGTCCTACAGGCAAGAAGATGAAATAATCTATGATGACCCTGTCTAAGATAGTCATTTGGAACATAGAGACTCACGCAAAACTTTTTTGAACCCTCGCCAACACGAGGGAGCACCCCACCTCATGTGGATTCCAGATAAGCGAACCACTCTCCTACTGCGGACCAGGGAGAAGTAAAAAATTTTCAGAGAACGGGTATCCCGAAAAATTCTGACGGTTCGGAGAACAAACCCTAATATTTTTAAGGCTGACTGGCAAACTCCTTCGATATGAGGGCGAAATGTCAACATAATTTCATACATAATCCCAAGATCCTTTATATTAGAAACTCGTCTGAGATTATGACCGAGCATAGTGTAACTGTCGTAGGTGAGACTAAATGCTCTGGTAAAAGTCAGAACTACGAATTTCAAGATATTGAAATGAAGCTGGTTTCGTTGACTCCATTCTGAAATGTTATCAACATCAGCCTGAAGGCGCAGGCAGTCTTCAATATTTCTCATTAGAAGATATAATTTTAGATCGTCAGCGAACAGCAAAAAGCGAGAAAAACGGATGACTCCAACAATGTCATTAATGATAATGGAAAAGAGAAGAGGGCCCCAGGATCGATCCTTGGGGAACCCCAGAAAAAACAAGAAATTCAGCAGATTGGAAGACTCCGTGTATGACAAATTGCTTTCTGTTCTTCAGGTAACTTTAAAAAAAGTTTAACATTCGAAGGGAAAAACCCATCTGGGCAAGTTTTGTGACTAATTAATTTTATGACTAATCGTGATTCACAGTATCGAAGGCTTTGGAGAAGTCGTTATACTAACAGTCAACTTGGGATCCACTCTCTAGGGACCTAGCAACATAGTCGGTAAAAACCTTCAGATTGGTTTCAGTGGATCTTCCTTTCCTGAAACTATGCTGTTCCGGGGATAATGTCTGAGGCGTAAGGAATTTATGAATTAATTTTTCAAATAGAAAATAGTATAATAGCAGGATCTGATAGTATGGCAACTGGTCTATAATTTTAGATTTACTTTTTCGAACCTTTCTTAAAAAAAGGATATATATTGGAAGTTTTCCATACTTCATGAAAAGTGGAAGTACTAATACATAGTTAAGTTAAAGATAAGACATAATGGCGTTTTTAGGAACTCGGCAAACCCTTCAATAAAAAAATACCTGAACGAAGTTTGGTCCGATGAAGTGTGAGTTCTTCATGAGACTTATGGCACTCATAAAGTCAGATTTCATTAATATATCTAAATCGACGTTTGAAGCTCCTCTGGTATTAAATATGGCCGCATTATTAATGTCTAGAAGTGGAGGGTCTTTATTGTATACCGATTAAAAACGATCAGCAAATGCGTTAGCCACACCCAAGCCATGAAATTCCTGATTACCTTTCATCATGGTGTATTCAAGACCACCATCCTTCCGAAGGGATTTTATATAGTGCCAAAACATCTTGGGATCATGCATGATGTTTTCCTCGATTTCAGACACGTAGGCTCGATAGGCCACTCGAACCTCGCGCTTAACTAATGGTAAAAACTTAACAGATCGTATTCATTCTGAAGGCCTCCAGCTTTCCAACGCTTATGAGGGCATTTTTGATATCTATATTCGAGATGACTTCTCTCGGGGACCACTTCGGATACTTGCGACCACCACCACTGACGTTAGCAAACGAAGCGCACTCGTTTCCTCGTTTATATATCCATTAGGATAAACTTGTAAATGATTTTAATAATTTTAAAATTACGCGCGTGGCGAAAAAGACGTACGTCCTACCGGCGAACTATCTGGAGCACTGATGGGGTGGGATGGGTTTCTCTGGGTCTCCTACCGCCCCCCTGAAACTCTGAAACGCCCCCCAATTTTCTCTTGGTCTTCTACCGCCCCCCTGAAGGTCTGAAACGCCCCCAAGGGGGCGTTATCGCCCACGTTGAGAACCTATGATCTAGTCAATCATCACCTAGAAGGATGAAGCCCAAGAAAACTTTTTTATGTGAATACCGCACAGGAGTTCCAACTGCTCCCGTCCGGAACCAGTGATACCATGGCATCCCTAATGGGGTATTTCCACCTATTTTTTTTATTGCCTCAAAAAATTAAGCAAAAAATTATGATGATTAAAGCATTTTTATTTTATTTTTATGTTGACTAATAAATTTTCTAGAGCGAGTTAAAGTTTACCATTTTTGAATCACCGCTAAAACGATATTTTGGGGCGTGGCTATCGTGTGACGTCGTGAGTGCCGACGCTGCCTGACAGTGTTTATTTGTGCTGGTTTAGGCGGGCGTAGCTTGCGACGTCACAAACCCATTTGAAAAAACGGGCCGTTTTGATTTGGTCAGTTTTCGAGCGTTTTTAAAATCAATAATATTGAATGAAAACATAAAAAACAAACATTTTTAGTAGGATGATTAAAATCAGAAAAATGGTCTCTAAATATTCCGTACATTTTCAAAAGAATCCCTCGTTTGTGGAAATACCCCATTAGAGTACATTGTTAAGCTGAAGGTAGTAAAGGGGGGGGGGGGGAGAATATGGGGAAAAAGGAAGGTGGGGAAGTACCTGGCTATTAAGATCTGGTCACCAAATACAACTAAAGCCATTTCAAGCAACGTTTTAATTCTGCATGGTGGTCTTATACCAAGGCGATATTGAGAATATCTTCCACTCCTATACTGGTCTTCCACTACCTGGTGAAAGTTATTTTTATTATTTTTAATTATGCATAGCATAAAGGGTAACAATTATTTTAAGCAATAATTATTAAAACGGGACCCGTCCCGTCGGCGGCATTTATCTTTTCTCCGGAGATTTTTTCAATGTTGATGAGTGTTTCAGGCTAATAATTATTGCTTATAATAAAAGTTATTTTTATCTAGTCAAATATTCACACCCCCTTTTTACATAGTCTCTTTTTTCTGCTTTTGTCTAGTCGTTAGGATCCATTTGCTCTTGAACCGTTCTTGCATTTGGCATTAAATTATCCACAGGCGAAGCTTTTATTGTTAAGTTATGCGACCAGTTAGTTGGCAATCGTCGGACAAGTCGAGAACTCCAACAGGGACAAATGCAAAGTTTCAGATAGCGGAATGCATGCATTATCCGACTGCATATTATTGTATTATTCCTACTACTTCATCGAAATTAAATATTTTGTTGGAACTTTTTATTTAAATCTCTTATCTTGGTTATCTTCTGCTGAATGTAATTTTAAAGCGTTTAATCCTTGAAATATTTTGTTTTTTAATCTCGATCTAGATATTCTATATTATTTCGGGTGATTTCATTTACGAATGACAATAATTAATGTTTGTTAGTGTTAGCATTATTAGTGATATTAATAATATTTATATATCTTTATTAAACGAACGAAATTTGCAAGATTTCTAACTAAAAAATTACATTTTCAATGTTAATGTGTTATATTAATAAGTTGCATAAGTACACAAAGTTAACGACAGAAAACAATATAGATACATATAAACAGTAGATATTTATAGTCATAAATTTAGGTTCGTCGTGACCCGCCTCACTAGGATAGCCTGTGTTGAGGAGTAATTTTTAATTCAATTTAAAATACTTGTGAGCATACCTAGACTTATATTAAAATATAAACACACAATAGATTGGTTGCACTATTTCGATTAATAACAACCAATTTATTGGTTTCATTACTAATTTCGATTTGGGTGAGAGCACCGGTAAAGGTCCTATCATTATTTTTGATCCAAATTTTGTTGTTATCTTTGAAATTTTTGTGAATCACATTTTTGTATTCTATCTGGAAGAATGATGTTCCAAGGTCTGAAGTTTGTTTGACCAAAAGTAGTATACGTTTTGGGAATTTATAGAGTAAATCTTTGTTATTGTTTCAAGTACAGCGATTATTTAATCTTTTTTCATGGTATTTATATATATTTTTGTATAGATGAGTGAGGATTGTCTTTAATTCTTTAATTTCTATTGGAATTATATTGCCGATTTCTTGGCCTGGCACGTGAATGATTTATATTGGTTTGATTTGTTATGTTGTTTCTCTTAGCATTATCATAATTAATAACGTAATAGTGGTTGTATTAAAAAATCTTAGTTTAAGTTGTTGATTAAAACATTAAAGGGAGAAAACAATAAATAAGACGTTTATATATATATATATATTTTTATTTTTATTTTTTTTTTGTTTTTTTAGAAATTTAATTAAAATTAAATTTGTTAATGTTATTATCGAGTTTTGCAAGTATTTTAGGATGTATTTTTGTTACAGCTGTTTCGACTTGTAAGGTCATACATATGCCACCGTTAACGGTGGCATAAATGAATTAAAATGTGACCACGCCGACTGTAACGTCACTTACATCGAACAAACAGGTAGAGCATTCTCAACTAGATTCAAAGAACACATACGATGTTATAAAACTAAAAACACCTCCTCAAAATTCGCAGAATATCTCTTAGTGAATAATAATGTTCCACTTAAAAACAACCAGCCAAAACCATTACATATAGAACGAAAGGGTCTTAGATTAATTTTGTTTGAACAATAAGAAATCAATAATCGAACGAATGACCCCAACATAACGCTAATTAATAAAGTAAGGAAAATTATTTATTCCCCACTACTTAGCATGTTTACCAAACCTAAACCTTTACAATTTGGGAGGCGGGAATTGGTACCGCCGCCCCGGGAACCTTTATTGGATAACCAACACCTCTGCCGTAGGTCACCCCAAGTGGTTCGCTACGTTTGGTGATTTTGCAGGGGTGCCCGGGTTCATGGGGTGAGGTTTGTCTAGGTCTTGGAGGCGGATGACCTGGACACACTACCCCAGATTCCTACCCACCCCCTATACCCTTTTCCTTCCCAGAACTCTCCTCTACCTCCTTTCCTTTAAAAAACCCTCCACACAGCATCCCCAAAGATGACATAGGCCCTGAGGGAAATTATTTTCCTCAGGGCCTCCTGTGTTGAGCTCATGTAAAAAAAAACAATATAATGTACTTAAATGAGCCTTGAGCTTCACCACAGTTTGAAAATGACCTTACCAGTCGAAACAGCTGTAACTAAAATACATGCTTAAATACTTGCAGAACTCGATAATAACATTATCAAATTTAATTTTAATTAAATTTCTAAAAATTAAAATGGAGTTCTACGAATTAAACACAAAAACAATTAATAAATAAGACGTGTTTTGAAAATAGTATGTGTTATGTAGAAACAAAATAACAGTAACAAGTAACTAATTATGCAGTAAGAAGCAACTAACTGTCACGCCACGTCCTTTTTTTATTTTATTTATTACGTTGAGCAAAAGAGTTACAAGTTTTTTATTTTTGTTTTATAAACCTAACTAGATATTATACCTGTTCTGAGGTTTACATTTTATACTTATTATTATGCATTATTTTATGATGATTAGAAGAGTTAAGAAAAATAAACAAAGTTTTGAATTACTGTGGGGCATTTGTTATTTATGTTGCGTTTATGGTTCGTGAATGTGTTGTTCTAAAATTTTCCCTTTGTTTTTATGAAATCTCTCCCTGTTGACTTAATCCAGTTTTTATTTGTTTTTGATAGCTATATTGTATATTTAATGTTATCATCTCGACCGGAATAATATTACATAATTTTAGTTCTATGTAGTGCTGCGTCCTTTGCCTAAAAGTAATATTGATTAAGGGTATTATTATGTATGCGGTATTATGTTATGTTAGTACATAGGTCTAATTGTTCCATTTGTTTGTGTGGAGTATTATATTTTGTATACTGTGTATTGGCACATGCGCCATGATTCATTCGCATTCATACTTCGTCGTAACTAAAATACATAATACACCTTTACAATAAATAGGCATAAAAACAGTAAGAGTGAATGCAGATATAAACAACGTACATGTAAATTTTTATTTTATTTTTATAATTAGCTCCACACAGGAGGCCCCGAGGAAAACAATCGCCCTAGGAACTTATGTCATTTTTGGAAATGCCGAGTGGAGGCTCTTTTTAGGGAAAGTAAGTTCTGGGAAGGTCAGTGTGTCCAGGAGTGACAGAAGTATATATCCATCCCAGCCACTGCAGTGCAAGCTAATAGATCAAGAGTCGGGCTGGAGACATATAGTTTAGGTATCCCGCAACTAGTCTCCCGATCCAGCCCACCACGCAGTAGGTGGGCATAAGCATTCGCCGCCAAAACCTGGACAAACCTAACCCCATGAACCCGGGCACCCCTTTAAATCACCAATCGTAGCGAACCAATTGGGGTGACTTATGGCAAGGGTGTTGGTTATTCAATAAATGGTTCCTGGGGCGGCGGTACCCATAACCGCCTCCCAAATTGAGTTACAACAAAAACTAAAATACACAATAAATATTTTACTATCATTTTTTGGGCTACATAGCAAGAATGTGGGCTTCATTTCAACATCGATACTGTTTCGACCTCTAACCAGTGAGTTGTTAATATGTATTTAATGGTGTTTTACCAATAATTAATTATTCTCGATGACTAAACAAAATACCCAAGAGAAAGACTTGGCATACCAATAAAACATTCTGTCCAAACGGTTGTACAAAAATGGCGGCCAAGTTTTTTTTTATGTGAATACCTCATAAGAGTCTCGACTGCTCCCGCTTGGAGCCAGTGAGACTATGACATCCCCACTTGGGGTATATTGTGAGGCTGACGGTAATGAGGAGGGTAAGGAGATGCGGTAGAGGAAGGTTGGGAAGTATCTGGCTATTCAGATCTGGTCACCAAATACGGCTAAAGCCACTTCAAGCAACGTTTCATTTCTGAATGTTGGTCTTACACCAGGGCATACTGATAAAATTATTTGTGAAATTAAACGTTCCACAAATAAACAAATGATTAAATTGTGAAATAACACAAATAATATTTATTTTTCCACGCCGGGATTCGATCCCGCGACCTTTGGATTGCCAGTCAAGAGCTTTACCCCTCGAACACGCCGGCCGTCAACCAATATTTATTACTTATCATATACACTGAATAATTATCCATGGAAAACACCGTCATTGGTGTATATAAACGTTAGGGCAGAATGTTCGGTACGTTTGTGGATCGGCAGGCCATATCTCTTCGGGTATTTTATTTAGTCATTGATTATGCCAAACTTCATCATTAATAAATATGATATTTTGTTCAATTAAATACTTCTGCCAAAATTAAAATTCACCGTTTAATTTATTAAATCATGGGTGTCTTGACGCTGTATTTTCTGAGTGTGCCTACTTATTAAAAATAAAGTAATCTTCATTTTGCTGGTTTCACTTTTCGCGAAAGTATGTGAATAATATCATCTGTTGATGTGTAAAGGGCCGATTAATTTTAACGGCTACAAATATAGAAGGGCCTCTCTTTACTCGAGGTTAATTTCTTCGCGCAAAGTTGATCCATTGTACGTATCTGAAATTACATCACTCTGAGTGCTTTTAGTGACCATTATGTCTACTCTTATAGTCGTTTATTTTGAAAAACACGAGTACCAACCTTTATGTTTTTAACTTACTATACCTAATATTTTCACTCTCCTTTATTGATTTCACGGTTCATTATTTATAATCAAACGGTATTAATAGCCTTGCGTCTGTCGTACACACTCGATACTCGATTTACAAATAGATACAAACGGAAGTGATGCCATCTGTATTATTAATACGCTAAAAAAGCTAAGTACTTTTGTAATTCGGTTTCGAATTCAAGAATTCGTCAAAGGATGGCGCCACATACGTTAGCGAGTCGCTTAAGGAACTCCCTCCCCTAGGTATAAGAACTGTGGAATTGAAGAGATTGAGTAATTTCTCCCAGGATGATCACACTTCGCTTACAACATAACATAAACATACTCCAAGACTTTTATAACAAATGGCGTATAGATGTGAACCCTTCCAAGAGCGCTGCTATTTTCTTCTCACGAAGAAAGGTTCGCAGCACTCCTAAGGGTCAAGTTTATATGTACGGCCAAGCAATACCCTGGCAAAACAATGTTAAATATCTTGGAGTCACACTCGACAAAAAACTCACATGGCACACACACATCAAACATACAATTAAAAAAACCAAAAACGCTGCTTCATCCCTTTACCCGCCTTTACATTATAACAGTCAAACGTCGCTTCAGAACAAACTTCTCATTTACAAATCAAAATTACGACCCATCATGACTTACGCCGCTCCAATTTGGGCCACAAGCAATACTAAGAGTCTAGAAACCTTCCAAAATGTCTTGCTTAGAAGATTCACCAAAGCCCTTGGTTCGTCCGAAATAGCATTATTAATTCAGGCACGAAAATTCCTCCACTTAAAAAACACATAATAGACCTGGCCAAAACATTTTTCTCAAAACTTGCTTCAAATCCGAACCCAAGCATCTCATGTCTCGGGCATTCAAGTCCCGATGACAATCCCCTCCACCGCCTGCCCATATCCATCCTTCATCCACCTTGAGGCGCGGGCTATAACAAAATTTACCTTTATATTCTTATATAAAAAATTAAATACTTGAATATATTTATTATGGTATACATATTTGTGGTATATGAATACATACATGCATGGGTGTATGTAAAAATGTCTGTATGTGTGCATATATCTATACAAAATATATGCCACTCGCAGATTTAAAACAAGCAATAAAAAAATATGAATGCCCTTCATCTTGCCCAAGGCAGCCCGAACATCGGGTTAAAAAAAATCCATCAGGTGACATTACTACAGTTTGCAAGACAAAGGGGTTAATTTCTCCCTGTAACTTGCTAAGAACCAATATATAATATAGATTGAGTAATTGAGTATCTCTCCGATATGAAAATATTGACGGTACTTGTTGGTAGAGTCGCGTCCCGGAAAGCCGAAGTCCTGGATTCGATGGTGCCAATATCTTTTTCTGATTTTTCTGTTTCCAGTTTCGATTGAGTTTTGCTAATATTGTCTTCATTTAATTAAATAATTTTTAGGTCCATTTTTACGTACCTTGCGTTATTTTCTTCATCGTTACACTTTTTGTTTATATTTGTCTATCATTGGACGTCGGGGTTGTTTTTATTATTTGACTGTACACAGGCGCTTTTGAGTCGGTTTCAGAAACACCTGTTAATAAAAAGCAAATTAAAATTTGATCTCTATTCTACTCATTGCTTGTTTAGCTTTCAATAATATTCAATATTTATCTATTACCTCTTTAGCGTATTAAACGCTTCGATATTGATCGATAGTGGTCCCCTAACTCTCACACACCCATTTACTTGTTCTTTCAAGGCATAAATCTGTACTTGAGGGTAGTTACTAGTGACAACTATTTCTCATCAAAACTTTGGAATCAAATACCACTGTCTATTCGAATATCGACATCATTGCAGTCCTTTAAGATAATCTGCAGTGGTTGGATTATTGTTTAAATTATTATATACTAGCTGGTTCCGGGCATGCGTTACTATGCCATTCAAAGAAATAAATTGATTCTCCCTACATGTCCGTTCCCTTCCAACTTCCCCGCCTTCCCCCTCCCTCGTCTCTTCCCTCTCCGCGAACCCCACCTCCCCCGTTCCCCTTCCCCGCGCCTCTCCTCCCTGCTGCTTAAATATATGAAATACACACATTTTCATTTATTCAAATTTCATAACGCCAGAGCTTACCATTATGTATAGCCTATATGTTATTCTGATGATGAGCTATATTAAAGTTTCATCAAAATCCATTCAGTAGTTTTTGCTTGAAAGAGTATCAAACCAACTTACATCCATACAAACTTTCGCGTTTATAGTATTAGTAAGATGGAGTGCTCTGCAATTTAAATTTGAAATTTGCAATTTCCCGCCATTACTCAAAAAGTCATCCCTCTTAATTTTATAAGGAGACATATAAACTGCTTCTAAAGTTAGAGAGCCATTGAATGAACATATATTATTTGACCATTTATCCCATATTTTTTGTATTCTTTAAAAATTAAAAAATATTTAAATCTATAAACGCGTGAACACTACGTATGATTTATTCTTTACGTGGTACCTATTTTGAGAATATTAAATATTATGAATTCAATGTGTTGTCTATAGCCTAGTTGATAATCCCAGAAATATATATTTTAATTCTTATGTGTATAAATAAACACACGATGTAAGAAAAAATCAGAGTGCGTAATTCACACGCGGTAGAAGTGAAACTAAAAAGTCCCTAGATGTCGCTTTCTTTTCTATTGCTTGTTTTTTTTAAGTGGTTTGAAGATTGGATATTGATTTTACAAAATAAAAATGTTTTTTTTTTCGGATTTCGTAGCTTGATGTCTGTCTCTCTGGCTGCTGAGACTTGTCAGGCACCTTGCCAACGCCATGGAAGGCACGCGTTGAGGTGCGAAATTACCGCATTATATTTGAACCGAGTATTTGTTTAGAACTGAATTGTGACGCATTTGCGTTTCACCCTAATTTTAAGTCACTAATGGCGCTAAAACATTTTCTCTTCAAATAATTCTCTCTATAATTTCGGTTGGTGGAATGTGAATAACAAACAATTACTTACACTATATATTAACAGTATCTCCAAACAAGTTCCCACTACAACGTCAACACATAAACACACTCACAAGATTTAAAGAAAACTCATTAAATCCACAAGCAAACAAAACACTATTTTAAAAAGGACTACGCTTATAAAACTACCTCAAACAGAGGTTACATTGCATCTTACAAGAGAACTTTGCATAAAAAGTTTTGAATCCATCTGTGTCATTAACATTCGTGTCATTCACTAGCAAATTTAAAACTTTTAAGTTTGCTAGTGACTCGGATGTGTCGAAACCGGTAGCAGAAATTTAAAAATATAAAATAACAAATGTACATTGAAAATTAAAACTCTTCATAACAAAATGTCTAGAAATTATTCCACAGTTTATGCCGAAGAAATACAAAAAATTGTTTTTTTAATATTTTTCGGAGTATATTTAGCGTTTTTTTTTACCGAGGTAATGTCATATAATAATCGTTTCGGCTCTACAAATATATAGATATTATCTTTAAAAATTACTTTTTTTTTGAAATTTAAAAAGTTAAAGTGTTCAAGAGAAATGTTTGCTATAAATAGGTAGAAATTCGGAATGTGGGGGAATATAAATATAAATAGTATAAAATATAAAAATATAAAAAGCCTTTTATTTCTTGCAAATAGGTATGTTACCGAGTTATAAAAAAAGTAAGAAATAAAAGTATAATTAATGTTATTTACAATTTTGTTGAAAAATGTTACATAGATTTCTTAAATTATTCATAAGCAAGAACCCCTCTCTCAGGCGAAGGTGAAGGCCTCCTCTAAAAAATTCCATTTATCTCTCTCTTGAGCTATTTGCGGCCAGCAGGGGCCAGCTATTTTTATTATTTCATCTGCCCATCCGTGTGAGGTCTGCCTTTGAGACGCTTACCGTGTGGGCCATTCCACTTTGTTGCCCTGCTAGTCCACCTGTCGTCCTCTAGCCTCGCTATGTGACCTGTCCACTTCCATTTTAGTTTTTTAGCGTAGCTCAGAGCATCTTTCGCTTTGGTGATTTTTCTGATTTATGTGTGGCGAATTTTTTGTATTTTTTTAATATCAAGCATGCTTCGTTCCATTCCGCGTTGACAGGTTATAATTTTGTTTTTGATTTTGGATGTGTATTTCCAAGTTTGACATGCGTATGTTAGGCATGGTAGGAGGCTTGATGTCATAATTTTTGTTTTGATATTTATTGGCATGTTGCTCTTAAATATTTCTCTTAAAGACCAGTATTTATTCCAAGTAATTTGTGCTCTTCTTTCCACTTCTAGCTCATTTTGTTTTCTGTCGAAGCCAATTTGTTTTCCAAGGTAGATGTATTTGTCTGTATATTTCAAAGTTTCATTGTCTACTGATATTCTTCTGTTTATGCTGTTTGTCATGACCATTGTTTTGGAAAGATTCATTTCCAGTCCTACCTGTTTGCTGGCTGCGTTTAGCGAATCAAGCATGGTTTGTAGTTGTGTGCTAGATTCTGATAAGAGATGTGCTAGATTATATTCTATAATCATCTGCGAAACGCAGGTGGCTTAAATATTTGCCGTTAATGTTGAGCCCTGTTTTTTCCCAATTTAATCTATTTATTATTGACTCTAAAATAGCTATAAATAATTTTGGGGATAACGGGTCTCCTTGTTTAACTCCTCTTTTAATGGGAAATGTAGGACCAGTAGATTTTAGTTTTATTTTGGCTATGCTACTCTTGTAAATATTTCTGATTATTTCTATGTACTCTTGTTCAACTCCCTGAGCCTGCAGAGCAGTCCATATACTTGAGTGTGACACGGTATCGAAAGCTTTTGTATAATCGATGAACGCGATGTAGAGCACTCTTTGCTTTTCCTGGTATTTTTCCATTATTAGTTCTAGTGTATGTATATGGTCGGTTGTCGAAAAGCTCTTTCGAAAACCTGCTTGTTCTATTGGTTGTTTTGCTTCTAGTGTAACACTTATTCTTTTGTTTATGATGGAAGAAAACAGTTTGTAGATATACGAGAGTAAGCTTATAGGCCTGTAGTTCGCAATGTCTTTTGGATCTCCTTTTTTGTAAATTAATACTATTTCTGACTCCAACCATTACGATGGTATCTCAGCTGTTTCTAATATATGATTAAATAAATATGTTAGGGGTGGACCGAGTAATTCGTAGGCGACCTTTATGGCTTCATTCGTAATATCATCTGGTCCTGGACTTTTATCTATCTTTAACTTTTTTATTTCTTGTATTACTTCGTTTTCAGATATTGGTGTTATATATCCGCTCTTGTTTATGTTTGTAAGAAAGGCATAACTATGGTTGGTACGCTCTTTTCCCTGGGCGCTGTATAGAGCTTTGTAGAAATCTGTTGCTACCTCTATGATTTCTTTACGATTAATTACGGTTCTGTCTTCACTGTTTAAACCCTCTATCCAGTTTTTATGTGTTCTTAATTCTTTAAGAGCTTTTTTTGAGCTTCCCGCTTGTTTCAAACGTTTTTCGATAGTATTTGATCTGTAAGTTTTATAGTCATGTTTTATATATTTACTTATTAGTTTGTATAGTGCTGATAATTCATTTCTTGTGGCCCGAGTTTTGGTCTTAGCATGATGTAGCTTTTGTCTTCTTTTGATAAGTGCCAGTGTACGCTCTTTTAAAACTTTATGGGTACCTTTTGATATTTCGTTAGGTGTTCGAGCGTCTTGTAAGCTCTGAGATATAGCCTTTGTTAATGTGTTGTAATAAGCCTGTACTGATATTTTTCCTTGGCAGTTTTTTATATCTTGTAAATGAGATGAAATGTTTTGTTTATAATTTATTATTTCTTGCTCAGTTTTTAGAGATGAATATCTATTGTTTTTATATCCTGTGCGTTTCTTATTTTGTTTTTTGATGAACAGAGTTGCTCTGATTGGTCTGTGATCCGACGGAAAGTTAAGGTTTAAAACTTTTATATTTTGGAAGAGATTAGGTTGATTTGACAATATGTAATCTATTTCGTTTTTGTGTTTACCGTTCGGTGATCGCCAGGTCCATCTTTGGTTCGGTTTTTTGTGGAAGAAAGTATTTAAAATTGCAAGTTTGTGTTCAATGGCAAAGTCAATTAGCCTTTGGCCTCTCTGGTTTCTTTCGCCATAACCGTTTGGTTTCGTTATTAAACATTCGTCTTTTCTGGGTTGTCCTATTTTGGCATTTAAATCACCCATTATTAGATAATTCTTATAAGCTTGGTCGATGGCCTTATTGATATTCGAGTAGAAGGTGTTAATCTCTTCCTCGCAAGCTACTTCAGTCGGTGCGTATACTTGTATAAGTGACATGGCCAGTCCTTGAATGTTCAAGTTTAATAGTGTTACTCTATCACCAATGCCTGTGAAGCTTTCGATCCATTCCTTGCGAACTTTATTTATTATAAATCCGACTCCATATTTACCAGGTGTGTGGCCCGTGTAACATAGTATGAAATTATTATGGTCTTCTATTAAAGTGACGCCTTATTTCGCACAAGCCAATTATGTCGTATTTTATTCCTTTGATTGCTTCGCTTAGTTCGATTAAACGTTCGTGAGTAGATAAAGTTCTGACGTTATAGGTTACTATGAAAAGCTCATCTTTTGTTTTGTTCGTAAGGTTAAGAATTTTTTGTGTTTGTGTCACTTCTTGTATTTTTGAGGAAGTTTGGAATTTCTTCTTCAGAGGGTTTTGGTCTTGATCTTCCACGTTGACCAGCCGGGTTGGAAGATGTGGTTTGGTTTTTATTGTTGTTTTTGTTTTTTGCAATTTGCTTGTGTTGGAGGTTGGTTTAGTTAAGGGTATTCTCAAAATATTTTTAGAAACTTTACGCCGATAGATGGTGCTATTTTCAATATCGTCTAATAAAACACTTTTAACACGTTATGCTTTTTAATATTGAGATGAATTATTGGTTTGCGAACGTATATTAGTAATATTAATCTATATAAAAAAAAATTTGGTACCTATAATTACATAATCGTAGAAAACGGGTGAAAAATACTCAATTTCATTGCAAAAAATATTCACAAAAGACATATTCCACAGCTCCGCGCGCTTTGGTAAAGAACATTTTTATTTGCCCAACCAAAAAACATTCGCGAAAAAGATGTATTTCAAAAATTTTACCATGTTTCGCATGCTTGGAAGAGAGACGCGAGATAGAGGTTTGTTGTATTCAGTAAATTTAAATCAACGCCTGGGAAGATTGAATAAATTTATAAAAGGAACCGGCTGGGAACAACGGCATGTGTGGCGGGAGCTGGACCTTTTTTTAGAGGCCGCTTTTGCTAAACGGGCTAATTCATAACAAGCGATGTAGGTACATACCTACTCATTAACCATGCATTCTCTCGGTTGCTTGCTCGCTAATATTTCGTGAATAAGTCAAAAAGTTACATTTAATTCTTACATTTCTATGGGGCGCATTTATCAAACCAACGAAGTGGTTAGAATTGCCAGATGGAGAAACAAATTTGTCGTGTGCTCAAGTCAGGGTACAACGGCTTCCCATAACAACAACATCACAATACATAATAATATAGTATGTGGCACGTGGTGTGATTTCGTGTCAGCTCGCCACGCAGTGACATTTTACTATCAACAAGGACTTGCCTACAGTGTGCATATGAAGTCACCTTTTCAGATATAAAAACTTTTTGTATTTTTTTAAATATATTTTATTTTCACAAATGATAAACATGTCATGGAAAGGTGAGGATTAAAATTAAAACTTTTTTGTACAAGTATCTTACACACGGTGTCCGTAAACTAGTGGTAAAACTAGCGAATCTCCACCCCAAAAAACTTTTTTCGATCTGAACACATCGATTTCCTATTTTCAGAAAGTAAAAATTTACAGCCGGGTGCACGCTAGGTGTGCCAAGACAAAGTACGCGGGTTCCGGCTTTCCAATTAGTCGGCGCGTGGGTTTTATGTATTTTTGTATGAAATACAAAATACGATATGTCATGTGATATGTTTTTTTGTATGAAATACGAACATTCCCGGGTTACGAAAAAACTCACAGTAATTAACAATCTCCTACTACCATCGCAGTTAGCGGAAAGCGTTGCCTGGATCGTGATGGAGGAATTGGCCAGCTAAGGAATTGAACTCACGACGCCTGAATGGGAACGACGATAGTGAAAGATTTTATTTACTTTTTTTTTTAATTCTTTCCACATATTCTATCCATATTTCTGTTTTTTTTTGTAAGATCCTTTTACATTAAATGTTTGTTTTAATATTTTTTCCGATAGCTTGAATTGATCTACTTTGTCTAATAATTCATTATCTTTCTCACGGAGAAGGTCTATAGTTTTTATCGTTTTACTGCTTCTAGGTTCATTTAAGCAAAAAGTTTATTCATCTATTTTGGTTTCTATACACGATATTAGTCGATGCTTTAGATATTCAAGTAATTCGGCCGAATATGGAGAACTGTGGGCGATGCAGTAATTTTATTTTATTTTGTTTATTTTGATTGTCTGCACAAAGCACTCAATGGGTCTATAAACCAAAGATACTTTGCTTCGAATCATTTTAATCTAGTAAGTGTGTTTAGGTTAAGAAATTATTTTGTATTAAGTGTGATGTAGGATCATCAGTCATAGGCTGTTACCACAAGTTATCGGACATCATATGTATATTAAAATATCAAAAAGAGATAAGAGTTTGTCTGAAATTGAAAATGGAATCTAAGAAGACCTTAACTGTAACTTTTAAGTTAAGGTTTTTAGATATACAAGGTGCGGCAAAACAAACAGTGCAGTTTTGAAAGGCCGGTGCATCCCGTGTGGTAGGAGTAGAAACCTGGGAGTGATCTTATTATGTCCGGTTTGGTCCAGAAAACACCAGGGATTTGCCGTCCACACGTATCTTGAAAATGGCCAAAAATGGCGAAGTGACGAGGCCCACTTCCATCTCTGTGGTGCGGTGAATAAACCAAATTTTCGGTACTGGGCTAAAAATAGCCCAAATCAATTTCCTTTTCCGAATTGCCACTTTACGCATTTGTTCTGCGAGATGCCCCTCCCATAATTTGCCCAAATTTCTCTCTATTTTACTAAACGTGTACCCGGACATTACTGGGACATCCACGGCACTGAGAATTTGAGCAGCTTGGGTGTAATAGCTGCTACTTGTAAGCGAACCCCACACAAAAGACTTATTGATATGTTTTTCCGGTTCGGGTTCTGAGGTTTACTTCCATGTGGTGTCTCACATATTACATTTTAAAAAGAAAATAGAATGAAACCAAGTACCTACGCAATTCTTTGACCAATTCAATTTTGGAGAACGTGCATTTCAAGTAATGCTGTGACATAGCGAACGCCCACTTCAGGACATGCTGAATGTCCACAATTCTATTGCCTTTTACTGAATGTTCCTTATCATCACTGTACGCCATCACCTCTTTAATAAGATTATGGTTTTCTAAATCGGGGTCTAGAGCAGGCCAGTTTACATCTATCGTGGCCGCTGTTTCTTTCCATTGTGGTAATTGGATGGTCGGATGTACATAAAGAAGGAAATGTAGCTTCAACACGCAACAGTTTTGAACAGGTTTCATACGTTTTTACTCCACGTTCCCCAGACGTAATATTAGAGGATGAGATTTCTCCGCAAATATTAATATTAGGGGTCTCGTCCTTACATTTGTTTTCTTTATTTCCGCGCCAGTGTTTGTGGGAACTAAAAGGTATAATATAAAGGCATAAAATAATATAATTTTTGAGCAACATTAAATATGAACCACCCTATACCCACCGAAAGTCATGGGTGATTGAACAAGCATAAAATTGTTGACACTCAAACTGGCAGAGGAAGGGGTACAAGTAGAAATGAGATCCTTGAGGGGTATGAGTGGTAAATCCGTGTATGATTGTTCTACAAGCGTCCAATAGATAATATAATGTGTACTGTATCAAGAAAGAATGCAAGGCTAAAACTGGGATCCCACATGATCTATTTCATAGAATCTGTGAAAAATATCAGTGAGAACCCGATTTCTGTACAATAGAAACACAAAATCGACTTCAACTTTCGTTCTGCGAAATCTAACAATTTTTTTTCTTCTGTTATTGTGATACCAACTAACATTATAGTATAGTGTCTCTTGAGATCATTTTTCGCAAAAAACGGCGCAATCAAGCGAATTAATTATTTGGGAACAGTCAGTCGGAATAATAGAAGAGATGTGTATGAATGTGAATAATCGTATTCTTCACATTCTCTTTCAACTCTTAGTTGTGACCCATCCTCTCAGCGAGAAAACGGGGATAGATAATTAGTAAAAATTACACAATTACTACAGAATGTAATAATTACTGCAGAATAAAATAATTTAATTATTAAAATTAAAATATTTATTAGTAATTAAAATATTTATTATTTAATTTTATATAAATTACTACAGAATGTACCTATAAAATGTGGATATAGAACGAATTAATGAAGAAAGTACCTAGGTAGTATAAGAAGAATATATGACGCAAATATGAATGGTAGAAGAAGTTGGGGACGCACGAGGTAGACATGACACGATCAAATGAATCAGATACTTGAGTCGGGTCATGTCAAAAGTCAGAATAATAGAAGACTATGTATGAGACGATGTATGAATGTGAGTGAGGCAAATAGTGTGTGCCAAGACCGAGTTGTTTGGCGGTCCGTCCTCTCTGCCTTCCCCTGCGGGGAATCGGCGTGATGGTTAGTTAGGTAGTTACCGAGAAAATATTTGTAAAAAAATTTGTAACTTAGTCTTGGATTTACTCTCTACCTTCGACCAAGTATGCTCTCTAATAATACTTTTGATTATTATAAAGAGCACGCCTCATTTTTATGGAATAACAATAATGCGTTGTACAAAGTCGAAAAAAGCTTCAACTTCTAAACTCGTGGCAGACAGACGAGAATCGGACAGAATGTAGGTACCCAGCTCGATCTATGCATTTTATTGTTTAGCAAGTCTCAATAACAAAATAACTAGGCGGGCGTCTAGTGATAGTTGGAGATTTAGGAAAGTTCTAAATATTTACAGTCGTTCTCACTATAATTATATAGTTAATTTGTCCTTTTTTACTGCGTGCCAAAACCGCAAATGTTCCTTGCGCCGAGTAATACTGGAACATTCATAAAAAAGCAAAACGAACATTCTATCAGAATAGCAAATCGCGCCACGCAAATTGACATTTTTACTACAAATATACTGACCACTTTAACACCATAGGAATGGGTTGAAAGCGTGCACGTGAAACGTATGGCTCGCACATAGGTTTGTCTCCTTCTAACGCAGATTAGGGCATTTTGGCTAGCAGTTTCTGCACAAAATAATTAATTTTGTTAATTTAATTACTGGGTTATTATAAGTGATAGAACTGTGAAATTTTCGTTTGCGAATATTTCATTATGAGTATTATTTTTCGACATTAAAATAAATAAAATATTATTTGTAGTTTTAAAATGCGGTTGAAAAATAGATTGTATGGGAATGGTCACATCTGTTTCACCTTAATGTTGTGGTAATATGGTTCCTGGTGTCGATGCAGCTTACATATTTTTTGGAATTTCCGATAGTGAAGCTGACCTTCCTCGTTCAACGTAGGAGAGTATGTTGGGTCTTATAATGTCTTTTCCTGAAGTTTTGGTGGAGGAGTTAATTTTCCGGTTTGAGGTGGTGGTTGTAGTCTTCTTTTGATTTGAGGAGTTTGGAGAACCTGACTCTTCTCTTTTCCTTTTTTCTGGGTTGTTGTCAGTGTTTTTCTTCACTACTAATTTATCATATTTTATAAATGCTATGTTCCCTTTTTTCTTTTCTTCTTCAACTTGTAATTGCAACTGCTTCCTTATTTCTAACACTTCTTTGGAGTAGTCCTCCTTGATGTATATTCCTTTGGGAAGTTTGGACTTATTTCGTAGAATAACGTGCTTTTTCCATAAAGTGGTGATGGAAACTATTACAGGGCGATTTTTTTTGTTGATCTGTTTTCTAATTCTGTATATATTGCTAATTTCGTTGCTCTCAAAGAATGTGCCTGATTCAATTATGGCATCCTTTATGCAATCAACAAGCTCGCCTTCGGTTTTTCCCATTTCTTCAATTCTGAAAAATACCAGGTTGTTTTTCCTTTTATCATTTTTCAAGAACTTCACTTCCTGTTGTAGTTCAGATATTTTTACTTTTAGGATATTATTTTCTTCTGAAATACATCTCACTTACATTTTTGGTTACTGATTTTGTTATGAGAAGAGTTTGGTTATTCAGTTTCTCATCTAACATTGTTAATAGCCATTCCATATCTTTTTTCTCCATTTTTGGGGAGATTTTATTGTTATGGCAACACTGATCTTTGTTGTGATGTTGAGTTGGCAGTTGATTGATTATTGCAAACTTCACTTTAGTCTATGATTTGCACTGTTTTAGGTTATGCTATAGATTTTTGTTATAAATCACACAAAACGTTGATTAAACTGTGTTTTGTTTTTGATCCTCTTTGTTTTGGTTTTATTCAGCTCTTTTGAGCAGAAAACACAGGTGATTACACTATTTTGCACTGGATTTTTTGTAAATTAAAGCAGATAACAATGACGTGCGTCTTATCGAGTATACCACAGACAATTAATAAATAACAGTGGGGGAATACTTGCGATTAATTAATTATCTCTGCTTCTATTTGTATATTTATACACTGTAAAATGAAGTTTACTCTCATCATCATCATCACTCTTGGCTCTACAACCCCTGGTGGGTCTTGGCCTCCTCAAGAGTCTTCCTCCACTCATTATGGTTTTGTGCCACCTCTCTCCAGTTTACAATCTCCAAGGTGGATAAATTTTGAGGACGTTGTCGCTCCATCTTAAATATGGTCTTCCCTGGCTCCTTCGCCCTGTCTGTCTTGAGTTTAGTAAGGACTTAGGTGCTTGATGTTCAGTCATTCTCTCTACATGACCCAGCCACTGAAGTCTTCCCAGTTTTATAAATGAACTCTACTTCTTGTTAATTGGGTTGTATTAAAGCTAAATGCCCTTTATATTTAATCCTTATTTTAAATTTGATGTTTGCTCGGGTGACAACAAATGTTTTTTTTTAAATTTGATCTTTGATCGGGTACTTTTGTTTGACGTTTGTAGATAGTAGGTATTATAGGTGACACGGTTGCTGACGATCGAATCTTTTTTTTTAAAGTAACTCGATCGATCTTTCGTTGTTACAATACAAGAGATTGGGTTACAATGATCAGGTACGCGATCGACCCAATACTTATCAATATATATTGTAAAATAAGGTGTTCAATGTGCGTGCCGCTAAAACTCAGAAACGAGTCCCGGTACGATGAAGGGAGTTATTCGAAGTGGTAGCCTTCTATCTCCCATCCACGAAGTAGGTTGCCGGGCTGGAAGTTTCGCCCTCTAGAAAATTCTAGAACACTCCAGAACATACGAGAGTATTCGAGAACATTCCACAACATCCCAGTACATTCTGGAATATTGTGGAATAGTCTGGAATATTAGGGAATATCCTAGGATATATCAGATCATTTTGGAACATTCCAGAACACTTTCGAATGTTGTGGAATGTTCTGGAACATTGTGGACCATTCGAAGCCTTTTTTGTGTGGGTGGAGCTACCCATTGGTTGGGATATATAAAGCAAGATCCATTGTGGCTTCGAACGTCAGTTCAACCTCGTATCAACTTCCTGAACGAAACCGGGTACCCCAGCTAGTATACAATATATATATAAACCTGGTCGATGACTACACGTGATTTGTGGAAGTAGGTAGCTACGGAATTATATTTTTTACTTCAAAATGAACGGCTTAATTTCCCTAAAGTTTGTGAACCCTTCTTTTAAAGTATAATCTAAGTTATGTTATCAAATTTAGACGAAGTTTTTTTGCGATTCAGCCTTTTAGGGATTATAAAATGGTTAAGTTAAAATACTTCCTGTAGGTACGCAGAATTGTGTTTGGAATTTTATATTTTTTGCCCAAACATCTTTCTTTTATCCATCGATAAAATTTAATTATTTAAGTTACTTGTTGCTTTTTGTGTTTTATGATTAAAATTTTTAATAATCCTGCCATTAATAAAGCCAAAATTTGTATAAATTATTGGTAATTAACATTCTGTCGTAAAATAGCTTTTTTGTTTCAAAGGTAACTACGGTATTGGTTATCAAGGGAAGTTCTGCGGTCGGCCGCGGTGGATTGAATTAAGACTTACATTTTTATCACTTTGCTAATGAATGATTTTAATCTTTTTTGATGTCGAATTTTGACGGTATTAATAGTTTCTTATCTTTTTGATCTCTCAGTTAAATTCATTCACAATAATGTCGTTATTCATGTCTACGTTTGGTGATTTAGCAGGGGTGCCCAGGTTCACGGGGTGAGGTTTGTCTTGGTCTTGGAGGCGAATGACCAGGACACACTGAACCCCAGATTTCTACCCACCCCTTAAACCCTCTTCCTTCCCAGAACTCTCCTCTCCTTCCTTTCCTTAAAAAGACTTTCTACACAGCATCCCCTAAGATGACATAGGCCCTGAGGGAAATTATTTTCTTCAGGGCCTCCTGTGTGGAGCTCATGTCAAAAAAAAAACAGAATTATATTTAAATATATTAAACCCACACAGGAGGACCTGAGAAAACAAAACACGTCCGCGGATTTTTTTTATTGGTTTTATGTGAACTTAATTAAAATTCTGAAATATTGTTTTCTTAGATAATTTATTGATATATTTTACTGTGTGGATTATATTAAATGAAATGTGTGTTACATAATACAACGTTTTGTTAGAACATTTTCAAATCTGCCAACGACCAACGGTACACCCATAGACATACAAATAACTAGACGAGAACTTACAGATGAGGGGTAAAAACCAACTATGGCGGGGCGAAGAGAGGAAAGAGACTTGTGATTCGCCAATAAATCAATCTAACAGTATATAGGCACCTCGCACTATAATATCACTATTTAGTTCTTGATAGTAAAATCTGCTTTTGAATGAATAGACCTTTTTATATGGGAGCGCGAATTGCATGCCACGGTATGAACAGATGTGTAAAATCCAAATTCGCAAAGTAAGGGTCAGTGTATTTGCATAGTGGAATATTTTGTTGCCGTAGACACTTTTACAAATGTTTCATGATTTACTTAACCCAGTAAACAGCGGCTTTGTGTTTCGCGTGGCTATGTATCTCGATGTCTAAGTATGTGTTTCATAGACATACAGCGTCCGTGCGTAAAATGTACGATGAGAGCACGACACTGGTCCGGACACGCCCAGCCGGTTCCGAAAAATGGTTCCAATGGGAGGGGGAAATAACACGTTTTTTAACACGTAAGGGCATGTCCATATATTTTGTACGTCCGTGGGTACACCTTATTATAATAAGTATAAACCCATTTTTTCAAAATTCAAATCACAACTTTACTGGATACTTTACTAGATAAAATAACTTTATTTTATTCGATAAAATAACAATCTTATGAAATCCAATTTTTATAAGAAAAACTTTCTTTTTATACTTTATTGAAGGTTATTCCTATCAGTGAAATATATCATATTAGAATAAGTTAACAATAATAATCTAAACGAAAATATGAAAGAGAACAAGACACAGAAAAAGACGATGGTCGCAACTGGGACACGAACCCAGACCTCTCCATCTAATCGGGACGAAACGTCATAATTGTCAATCTCATATTTTCAAATTTTAGAATTCCATTATTATCAACTAATTATTTTTCTCCATATTACGGGCAACTACCCTTTTTATTGGAAACAATCATTCTAAGAATTGGTTTGTGACCTGGATAGCGTCTCGGATAGATATATCCGAATTTATTTATATGGAACAATTGACTTCTTTTATGAAAGTCTAAATGAATATTCAATTTTTATAAGAAAAACTTTCTTTTTATACTTTATTGAAGGTTACTCCTATCAGTGAAATGTATCATATTATCCCAGTTGCGACCATTATCTTTTTCTGTGTCTTGTTCTCTTTCATATTTTCGTTTAGATTATTATTATGAAATCCATTTATATTTTTTTTTCGGAAAAGCGAAAAGAGTCGATATGTCTAGAATCTTCCATCTATCTACATATTCTACATACGAGTAAATAAAAATGAATCGCCGAAATGTATGTACGCGCATAACCTCCGAACGACTGCACCAAATTGGATAACTCTTTTTTTGTGTGTTCATTATTGTCAGGATTGTACAGGTGAGCTATGGAATTATGAAATTTATATAAAAAAAAATTGCAATTGGTGGCACGCGAGCTGTTTGAAAACTGAATGTACCGGGAATAAATTTATGGAATACGGGAGGGGGGAGGAGGGAGGGGGACGCGGGACTCGGCTAGGGGGTTCGTGGGAGGGGGAGAGTAGAATCCAGGAGGGGTGAGAGGAACCTGGGAGGGGGGAGGGGAACTCGGGAGGGGGGTTCGCGGGACAGGGGAAGGGGGGAGTGGAGTGGAGAGAGGGAAGATGGAGGCGGAGTGGGAACAACGCAACAGTGGAAGGGGACGCAGGAAAGAAGGGGAGGCGGAAAGGGAACGGTAACGGGACGAATGGGAAAGGACACGCGGGGAAAAACAATTTCTATGCCAAACGCATGCCGGGTACCAGCTAGGTTGATTTAAAAATGATATTTCCGGTTGTGTCTGGTTTATTCCACCGAATTAAAAAAAAATCGACTCTCGACGCCGCCTTGCGAAATACAGTGCACGTTGAAATAAAACATTGAGCGCTTTTATAATTGACACGGTTACGGCACGGCAACGGAATGAACAAGGCAATAAACGTACGTTTCTTTACACAATAATGCTGCCGCGCTTTCTTACACACTAACATTAAAGTGAGACAAATGATGTACACATGTCTGCTTCTTTCAAAAGAAAAAAAATAATCATTTTCTAGCATCCCCCTCAATCCTATTAAAGAAATAAGATGCCGCGAACCGTTGCCAATGCCGTTCGTTGCCGTGATTATTGTAAAAGCAGCCACAGGCTCCTTGAAACTTATGACGTCAAACAGACAAACCACAGATTTGGTGCGATTTGAGGAGACAAAACAAAAATATCCAGATTAACTAATAATGATAAATGCAAAACAGCTTTTTATAATGTGAATTCTCTAGGGAGAATTTTAATCAATAATAAAGATAAGAGAGAAAAACTTGAAAACTCAGGCGTTTACCAAGTAAACTGCGCTGACTGCCCATCGTATTACGTTGGTCAAACAGGGATATCATTCAAAACCCGAATTAAAGAACACTTTACTAACTGGGTGAATGACAAAGGAGAATTGTCGAATGTAGCATCACATTTATTAGAAAATAAACACTCGTTTGATAAAGACAGAGATGTTAAAGTTCTTCATACTTGCAATAAAGGTCATAAACTAGATAGACTAGAATCTTTAGAAATTACTCGCTTAACTAAAAAAATAGACCCTAACTTTGTAATGAATAAACAATTAGAATCATTTGCTAAGTCTCCGCTTTTGTATCCATTGTAATTTTCATAATAATTTCGAAATTTAAAATACGTATTTAGTTTAAACCATTCCTAATCTAATGTAAGCATGCATCACTTCAAAAAGTAACTTTGTAATTAATAAGCTATTAGAATCATTTACTGAAACACCAGGTTTTTATCCGGAATAATTTTCATAATAATTT
Organism: Limnephilus lunatus; assembly: GCA_917563855.2. Taxonomy (NCBI): domain Eukaryota; kingdom Metazoa; phylum Arthropoda; class Insecta; order Trichoptera; family Limnephilidae; genus Limnephilus; species Limnephilus lunatus. Next base: position 30,461,596 of record OU830594.1, on the reverse strand, counting down.
TGAAATTAAAATATGTATTTAGGTTTGACCATTCCCACTACAATGTAAACATGCATCCCTTCAAAAAGCAATTAAAAAATCCCATTGATCATAGATATGTATAATAACGATTTGACAATAAAATAAGTCCATTAATAATTCAAATTACTTGTAAGGTTTTTCCCTAATCAATAGATATTGAAGTGAGCTTGTAATGGTCCGCCACTCTTGGCTTTTGACTCCAATTGTGATGAACCCTACCTAGCTGATTTACTTTTCTAAGCTTCTACCTCGTAGTTTAAATCTCGTAGCTCCTGTCTCGTAGCCACGCTCATAATTCTACCCTTATGTCCTACTGATCACACCACTAGGTATGATGGCCTGACTCAACCCTCCTTTCGGTTTATTTCTACCTCAGGCTCGTGATTTCTAAACCCCTATACCTTATAATCTAGCTAAACCTACCCTATCTTCTTAAATCCCTGCGATTTTCTCACAGTAATCAAGATTTAAGATTTTTGTTCACATTATTTCTATAATCTGCGTTGTGTAAATTTTTTGTTTTAGATTTTACATTTGTTTGCATACTTAATATGCACACATATGTAGAGAAGATAATGTATTACGTGTGGTAACCCATAGATTCTTTTAGAGAAAGGGTGAGAATTTTCCGATCAATTTATTTATTATTATTTTAGAATATTTAACCGAGTTTGATAAACTACCCCCGCCCTAAACCTTGTGTCTATTTGATTTCCATAGGAATTTAGTGTGTTTATTTAATTCTTCCTATCACCGCTGATACATCGATAACATAAACAACAGTTAATAAATTAAACATTTCAAGAAAGCAAACCTTACCTTAGGATGATCGAACTCGAAGGTCCAGTTTTCTCAATTGAAGTCCTTGTCTGCAACTTCTCCTAACATAATGTGTTTGTAGTCATAGTTAGTGCTATTGGTTAGTATTCGCAAAATTGTTGAAAGAGCAGGAATGGAGGGATATGGGGAGGGGATAATATGTTTGCTGAAAAAGTCGGCACCTCCGCTAACCAAGTGAAAACCGATGAACAACAATTTCAAACCGGATTCTCCCAAGTACGTTTGCTAAGCTTATCCTTAAGTCCGAGTTTTACTCTCTTCGACGAGCGTCTCTTGTTACGAAAGGGGCTCTTCACGCCAGATGGGGGAATACCAAGTCTTCATGCCGTTTTTCTGCCTCACTCCGACTTCCATCTCCGCCGTATTGAATTTAACTCTACTGAGTCTAGAAGGGGTATTTCATGTCTTCCCTTATCATGCCTCTATCCGTTAAATGTGGCGTAAGCTTGTGACGGGCAGATCCTTCCTCCCACGTAACCGACCCAGCGTTACATTCCACCTCTGACTAGCTGACATAAAACTCACCTCGTGAACCTTATGTTTGCTTTCAGGTTCGACAAGACTCACGGTATGCAAATAACCTGTGGCTTTAATGCCGCGTCAGCGTACTGTCCGCATACGTCCTTCCTCTTCCCCGCATGCCCACCTCGACAATACCGCCACAAGATCAAAGCCGTCCGTTCGAGAAAGGTTGACACTTACATTTCCAGATGGCTCATACCTACATACAGAAGCCTTGAAGTTTACGTTCGAAGACAAGTTAGGATTCAGGACTGTATGAGTATTTGAACACCAGTGTTGTTTAAATGAGGTCACTAGCTCCTCGTGTGTTAGGTATTTAGGATAATGGGTATTTATGGTTCTTGGATACCTACTTCCTATAAGAAAGATTTAAAAATGAGATAAATCAAGTCGACATTGAATCAATGACCTCCTGAATAATTGTGATGTGCTCTCTTAGAGTTTGAAGCTAGTCGCAGTACTTTACTTTGCGAAATTTTTGCATGCTGAATCAATGCTAACTATTGGCGGTCGCTCTAGTAAAATCAAGTCGTTTAGAATTGAGTGAATTTAAACGTCAATGTCGCCTTCACATATTGACCGCAGATTTCATCTCAAGCTATAATTGATAAACTTGTCCCTGACGTTAAGTTTTGTTTTGTTTATTCGTTAATGAATTTAGGTGACTGGGTCAATGGATGGCCTTGAACTCAAATCGAAATTTTGGTACACTATCGAAGGTCATATAACCATACCCTAATCGTGCTAGTGAAAAGAAACGATAGGTATTTATCTTACAAATACGCTAAGATACCAAAATTGATTTAGTGATGCGTTTCTATCTAATTATGTGTTAAGTATTTGTTTAGCAACATTTCATTCCGTATGGGAGGTGTGACATGCGAATGCTAATAAATTGGTTAGTTATTTATTTACCCTTACTTGGCGTTACGTCCATCAGTGTCAGGATATCCACTGGAACCTGTAAAAGCTTAAATATTGTAAGGACTCACCAAGCTCTAATGTCTTAATTTCAGCTCCACCGGGTTACTATCATCGGCGAGAAACTTATTAGAGCATCCAGACTACCTGTGTAACTTATCGCACTTTTATTTCGACTTCCCACTTTTAACGATTTAATCCTACAAGATCCGGAACTCATCTCCTTCCTTTCTCCTTTGAATAGATCTCTGATGTAAAAAATCCTCACGTTTTCCTTTAATATCTGCCGTTATTATTGGAGAAGAACGATCCTATCTAATTATGTGTTAAGTATTTTCCAGATTTCGGATCAATTATTATTATTGCGTTGTCACCTAACGATAATTAATATCTCGTAATAAAATTTCCAACTTTCGACCTAAACGTAAATTTTTTTATTTAATGAAACTTATTAGACTGTAATTTTCTTTATATAACCTCGGACTAAATAACTCTATTTTAACCTTCATAGTACAAATTTAAAGCAATTCAAACACACTATATTAAACTCCTCCCGCATTGAATTTGTAATTAATTAATTAATTATTAGATTTTATTGAATCGGAAATTATTGCAAACACTGATTTTAGATTTATTATAAGATCATACACTCCGTTAAATTGCACGATTAACCCTATCCGGGCACTTCACTCCCTGTTTTATCAAAGTATAAAACTGATTGTAGACTCTATTTTACCACTGAATTTTTTTAAGTATAAAAACTGATTCTAGATTCTATTAATTAATTACCAGGGTAATTCTCACAACATGCGCGACGTTTTAATCAACCTTGCCAGTTGTCGAAGGACCCCTTTTTTATTTTAATGATAAGTTGAATTTATAAATAGATATATTATTATTCAATGCTGTTATAAAATTCTTTAAACACTGTTGTTTCTTTTTAAATTAGCTACACTATATAAACTTTTTATTTTAATGACAAGTTGAATTTATAAATAAATATATTATTATTCACTGCTGTTATAAAATTCTTTAAACACTGTTGATTTTCTTTAAATTCGCTACACTACATAAACTTTTTATTTTAATGACAAGTTGAATTTATTGTAAAACTATATAAAACACTTTATTTAATTTTCAACACTCCACAGATTTAATCACGACCGTAATTTTTATAAGTCCCAGAATTCCCACTCCGAATTTTTCTAAGTCTCAAAATTTTACAACACTTAAGAAATTTTCAACTAATAACCGTTTTAGACGCTACGTCACGTAACTTCCACGTTTTAATCCGACGATTGGTCCCCGACGACTCCTTCCCGACAACTAACACCGAAAACTGATCTCGATTCTTCTAAGTCCTAAGTTTTATATGTACCTCCAGGATTAGAACATCTTAATTACGCGTTCATTGATTTTCTAATTCAAACTCTAACAACTCGAGATTTCATATATCAATTCTGTTATTTTCGTATCAACGTGTTAAGTCCGGCCCCCTTGATTTTAGAAATCTTCCGTCTCTTACGTAAATTGTTCCAGTGTCGAACCTACCATTATGTCAAATTTTGCCCCGTCGTTCCTTTGTCTTCAGGTCTTACAAATTTAACTAAAATATCATGATTTTCGTGTCCTTTTTTCTCTCAATATATAATAGGTACGTCTTCAATAAACTGTATGTAATTCTCAATTTGGTTTATCGCTACCAGAACACGAACAAACTCATGTCGAAATCTTCATTACGCATTTTCCAATTTTCATTTCCCTAAATTTCCCCACATTTTCATGTTTCCTATATGAATCAATTCAATTTTAAGCTGTATTGTCTCTACTTATGTCGTAGACTTGAATTTTCTTATTTTCTTCAATTATATTTTATATACGACGTTATTTTTATGATTTCTCTGCTTCATTCTTATGTCATTGTCCATAACTATATGATTAGTTATATTCCAAGCCAAATTTACTGTTTTCATCAATACTTCTGAATTTTCATGAGTTTTCCTTACGGAATCGTCTTTAAACTGTCTTTACTTCATTCTTTACCATCATTTGCATAATTTCCAATGCTTATCTTCTCTTAGAAAACTTCACCTTCTAGTCATAAATATTCAATCTGCTATTTTTTCATAATTTTCATAGAAGAAAATTCCAATTTGACTCTGGGATATGTGTCAGGTTAATTGCTTCGTATAAAAACGTATAAAATTGTGTCTCGTTTCATCCCAAAACCCCATAAAGTATCATCGCTGACATATGTTGATGTTTTCGATTTCTACGTACTTGGTCGTAAATAATAAATTAATATTAACTCGTTAAATTTAATCTCTTTTATCTTATCCAAATATTGCATAAGTTCCATGTTAACTTTTATTGCCCCAAAAGCAATAAAGACTATCATAATCACCCAAAACCATGTCGGAAATCTTATTGTTTAAACAACAAAATCGTGTGTGAGCTCGACAACCTTTTTTTACATCAATTGCCTCAGCAATTTGTTCTATCGTCTATAGTATTTTCTCATAGCAAATGACGTAAAAACGATCCCTTCCTTTGAATTAATCTAACGTAATATAACTAGAATAACCATCCTATTTCAAATATATAACGATATCTATTTAAACTCGTCTGAAAACGCAAAATTAAGTCGAAATCTTATATTGTTCAATAAATACTTCCGTTTAAATGTCCGTTTTTTTTATTAGATTTTCTTTTCAAATCGTTTTCCCTGACCGTATTGCTTCATTTAAAAGTGACATTCCTAATTTCCATCGTTTTTCTTTCTTTTAAATATCAAACGTACGTTTTCCTCTGAATCTGGCCTCCTTTTGTTCTTCACGTTCTCGTTATGCAATTGAGTATCCCTACAGTAGCTTTTCCCACGTTTTCCAGGTCTTTTCTTTAATCTTCCGTTCATTATATTTCCTTGCTATTTTATTGCATCATTTTTTCAACATAATATGGATTTATTTGTTCGTTAACTGCGGTTGTCGATTCCTCTGTTGTACTCAATATTTACCTTTACAATTAGGGTCATTGTACCAAATGCACCGAACGTGGGATTGTGTTTATCTTAAAGCGTATTGATCTCTCGGGTTGATGATGATTTTTACCCCATAAATCTCAGACTAATGGTCTAGTCCAAAGTCCATCTCTTTGTCTTGAAAAAAGGTAACCTCCCCCTTCTCTGATTGGTAGATCAATCTTAAGTGTTTATAATTGGATCCCTCTGTGTTCTATTTATCAAAACTTGACATTAATTTAATAATTATAGATCTCTGCAGTCTCCATGGCCCAATCAAACTTAATCAGCTAGGTGTCGCTAGTGTGTTGATTTCGTTATAATTCTGAATTATTATTTATTCATTCGTAAGGTGGAAGCTACTATATTTTCGTATCCACTGCGATTCATCACAAGCTACAAACCCAAAGTAATTAGCCCACTGGAATTACCAAAATACTTAGAAATTCGACAGTCTAATACGACTCAGTAACAAAAATAATTCATTAAAATCCTTGTAGACTACCCCTCTCCCCCTCCCCCATATGTTATGTATATAAACCGTAGGCTAAGAATTATTTGTACCAGTCTGAAGATGGCTCTGACGAGCTGAAACCGGTTACGGTCAAATAAAATTAAGTGGAATAAAGTTTTTTATTTGTTTTATTATAATCTATTAATTTGAAGTACCTGTGCAAAATTTACTATGTTTTCGTATTTCAACTAACTTCTTCTTAGTTTTTCCAGGTAAAAATGTTTTTTTAGCAATCAAGCGCCAACACCTCTTCTAGTAATAACGATACCTTTTATATTCCAGCATTTATTCTCTAAAGGTGTTGATGCCAGCATAACTTTTAAACTGTTTTTAATAATCTCATCTTAACATCTATCCCCGCAAAGTATTCCGGTTTATAAATTGTGTGGGCACCTACCTGCTACCACTGGGAAACCCCGCCATTTTGCGCGGGGACAGGGGTGGAAAATAGAAGCAGACCGCGGGGCTAGAAGCTGAGTAGGCTGGCGGGCCGACTGGGGGGTGGCTGAGGAGGCTGTGCGTGGGGGTTGGGAAGTTATCGTACAAGCTCGCTGCTCGCAACTGGCAATCCTTCCTCAGTCAGTGCATCTCTGCCCGGCGCGAGGCTAGCACGTCTGCCACAATATCTCCGGCGCGGCCGCGGCGACCGCTTGTTGATCTCGACAATATTGCTACAAATAAATAAAATACTTACAAAATAAATTAAAAAAAACAAATTCTTAGTTTTTCTTCGTGTTTTCGGTTTCCGTTTGAAAATCGCCGGAAATTAGTTTGGAATTCGTCCGTTAGCGAAAAACAGTAAAGGAAAAGTTTTTAAAGTCAACGACCTCCTCGGTTGGGTAAGAAATTAATTTTGAAGTTCAAAGTTTGGCTATTAACTCTTCAAAAACATTTGGAAATAGTATATGTTTCTTAATGGTTTTGGTTATATACACTTTTTATGTCATCAATCGGCCTCTAAATCTTTGTATATTTTTAATCCAACCAAACGTCTCAACATCGTAGCCTTTATATTTTAAAACTCAATTGGTTAATTCACGCATCTATTACAGACTTTCTGATTTGTTTATTAAATATTTTAACTAGGAATCGTACCTAGTTATTTCACATTTCACGAACGAATCGTTATTTATTTAAATTCTGAATATATCACATCTTTCTTCTTCCATGGATTAAGCCGATTGCTTTTTAGGAATACATTTTTTATTTTCTATTGCACATTGTCCATTTTTTTGAAGTAATTTTATCATCAGTTAAATGAATAAATTTAAACATTTTTGGTCAATGCGTACTACTTTTTTGATTCATCCTTTTATCGTATTCAAATCACGGTAAACATCATTAGGCTGATTTTTCTTAAGGTTTTTGACAAGGTACTTACTTCATGATACTCTCAAATAAAAAAATATATTCTTCAAAAAGTTGGTATAAATAGAAATCTTCTCAGATGGTTCTTATCTTACATTAAACATAGAAGTCAAACGGTTGCCCTAAAGGGTTCCATGTTATAAATAGTTACCATTCCCTAATACAGTTCCCATTTAAGGCCTCTGCTCTTTACTTTGCCAAAAATTACAAAAAATGTTTATTAAATCAATGAATTTTGAATTTAAAATCAAGAATTTCGAATGTAGGTAATACGAGAGCATTTACACTTGTTACCCAATTTTCCATATTTACCTTATGAAGCACGTTCCTCTTCAACTAGTAGAAAAAAATCAGATATCTTGGATAACTTGACTGTAAAATACTATTTAATGATAACGGTGAATATATCATAGAAAAAGCCTACAAACAAATGGGCTTCATTCTAACCGTCACAAAAAAAATCAATAAACCTTTTACATTCGATCTACTACTATATACCATATAAGCAAGAATTCGTCTCGAATTTACATCTGTCATTTTGAATCCTCAAAACCAAATTTATATTAAACAGAATTGAAAATATTCAAACAAAATTTGTCTCGTTTTGAAAATTATAAATGTAACCGTATTGCTCTTTACAAACATAGACATTTTTTTGACGTACCTTCTGTTTTTTTATAAGATTGTGAACTGGATTATTGAATCACCGGTCCTACATGTTAGAAAGGATTGCATTTCTTTGCCCCGATCGCAATGCTAGATCAAATATTTTATTTCATATACAATATTTCAAATAGAAATACGCACAAAACTCTTTACTCGCACATATCTGCAAATCTTACTACGCGCTAAGAGATATTGATACTTCCACTGTACCCTTGAAATGTTTAAAATCAAATTAACTTTACAATGAAATTAAATCAAAACTATTATTTCTTTATTGTTATTCATTATTTTTTTTGTTATGTTACGTAATATAACCTTTTAATATCCATAACCATAATAAAAAAATATACAAATGCAACTTAACTGACATTTTTGTTTTGGTTCGTGTATTGAATATATCATGTTATATATTTCCTAAATAATCTTAAATAAAAATTGAGAAAATTATTCCTATTGCATAGACAAATAAATATGTAAAAATGAGAGATTTCTTACAATCAAACTGAATGTTACTCACTTTTTTAAAAATATGCTTAAAATGGAATTGTTAAAAAAACAACTGAATTGAAATATTATAAAAAAGTATGAATACTGGGAAAGCGCTAGATTTTACTGTAAAATTACTCCACTTCTTCAGACTGGCGATGTACTTATATCCTCTCAATATATTTATATTAGCCCAACCTATTAACCACTTTTTGAAGTTAATATTAGTCGTACCACTATTTTAATTTTAATGGTTTCCTATTTGACTGAATCTTAACTAAATATAATATTAAAATATACCATTTTATTAACATGGCACTGTTTGACTAATTATAATTTAAAGTAAGTGTAATATTAAAATATGTAATTTTTATGCTTTGCCCAAGTAAAAGCATCATCCAAAATCGTGGTATTTTAAATACTAATATTTTTTTGCTTTAGCATATTATTTACATTTTCCTTTAGCAAATACAAACACAAATAATAAATCAATTTCACTTACCAATATATTTTGTCAAATGTCGGTAATGTCTGTTAATTCTTAAGCCAATGAAATTGAATTGTAAATACAAATGATATGTCGCTTAATACATTAAGTTGCATGCACTTACATGATAAGGGGTATTTCAGAAGATAGAAAACAATATTATATTGTATCTTCACAAAATTCGACCAAAATCAAATGCACTGACTGTAAAGCGGAATACCACACAGGTACTGTAACAACAATATATTAAATAAATTAAACAAATTAATGTAAATATAAAAGTTTTATTCTAATGAAAAAAATACATATTATGCGTCGAAAGTCACTTCTATTGGAAAAGTGGCTTTTCTTCTATCTTCGTTTCTTCGAGTAACTGGCTTAACATTCATTTATGGAAAATGTGTAAGTTTCGTGCCATTGAGTGCCATTTTGTGTTTCCCAACTTGGAAAACTAAGTGTGAGATAAATGCAAAATAGAATCTTGCTGAAAATAAATGTTCCACAAGGTTAAAGTTGACGTTGCAAACGGTTTGTTACTTACGAATACATCGATAAAATACGACTTCATAAAATGGACGCTGTTCATCCAATTAATATTATTTATATATAATATCGTACTGTAATAATTCTCCTCTCTTCCGAGTTGGTTCGCTCTCTTATTTTATTATTTTATCTAGCAGGTAATTAATTATATTGGTTATATAATTCCATGATGATATTTTTGATTGAACCAAATGAATTATTTTGTATCCAATTATAATTATTTTTACAATTATTAATGTTTTGTCTTTTTCAACTTTTTTTGTCTAGCACAAATTAATTAATGTTTAACCCTCTCTAGAGATTTGCCTCATGCGGAGGACAACCTTTATTTTGCGTATTTGAAACTACCCTCGATAGAATGCAGTATTTTAGTCAATACACGTTCAAGTCAAAGGACCATAATTTAAAATAAAACATTAACTTTTTTTACATCACTTTTATTTTTGATACTAGATACTTATTGCCGAGTTTTCGCTACTACCGTAGTTACTTCAGGGCAGTACAAAGAAGCGACAATAGTATTGAAACCTGGTCGGCAAAAAATTGAAGTGATGTGAACAAAGTTTTTGTTTCTTTTTGAATTATAATGTCACATCACGAATTATCTGCCTCGTATAAAAATATGAACTATAGTTCTACTAGTTTCCACTGGATGGATAATCTAACACATGATTTACTTTATTTTACTAATCTCGTAAGATTGTCGGTAGAGCGTTTTGTCGTTTGTTTGTGGTTAGATATTTTTTCTTTCTATTAATAGATAAATCGCTTGTTATTTATTTTCTTTTTTAGTAAAGTGATCAGAGACCTCAATTGTGGACAACATATTATATTCTAAAGAATGATATAAAAAAAAAATCATTTTACGGCATATTTTGGAATTCGATTTGTATATCCCCAAAAATGATCAATTTTTTTTACGTCCTTTATCTGTCTCTTAGAGGGTTATGCACAAAACCGTTTAGAAATTTTCAAATGGTCTCAATAAAAGATATTGAAATATAAGGAGATATGCTATCCGCCGTTTTTACTAGGTGAGACTGCGCTTCCGGGTGTCGCCGGTGTTGTTTACCAATTAACGAATAAACTAAACGAACGAATAATTCACGAATTAACTAAACGAACGCTTAACTAGATGAACAAATTCTTTCCGTATTCAAACTATATTGTTAACCAATAATAATGCACACCTTCAAAAAATCAAGAAAATGAACAATTTCTTTTTGTATACAAACTAACAGGCCGTAATTCGGCGACAGTCGCGCGGACATCATAGCATATCTCTTTGTATTTGAATATCTTTGGTCTCAATTGATAGTTAAATTGGATACTTGAATATTCTCACTGTTTCAAACTAAATTAAGAGTACCTCCATTGTTAGACATCTTGTCTCCCGGCGCGTTTCATGTAACATCAAATCAGAAATGTGGTTTGCAATTAAGAAGTCACGAATAAGTGAAATCTAAATTATCCCTACTTTCATACCGATTAATTTAGCTTTTCATAATAACTTCGCCGAGACTTAAAATATTTCAATACGAATCTTGTTTAATTTAGATTTTTAGCTTAGCCTTAGATGTTTAACGAGACTGAAAGTGATTTCAATTCGTTTTCTGTTTTATAGATATACTCATTAATTATACGACAATCGTAAGTTTTTCTTAAGCAAAATATGATTTAAAGGGGAACGTTTATACATTCAATGGCGTATAATAATATAAGAGATAGAACAACCACGCGACTTCCTTGTATTCTTCGAAATTAATAATATTATGCATGGCTGCTTAATAATATTATTTAAAGGCTAAGCTTTTATAAATTTGATCCATGGCAATATTATCAAGATTATAAACAGTATTTATTTCTGACAGGGACCTTTGGAATAGAGGATTATAAAATATATCGACGAGCTTTTCCATCAAACCGCATATTAGAGGTCGTTCATCAAATTTCAGCCGAAAAAGGCTGAGGGCATTTTCACGAATAGCTTCTTTTTGTAATGTCCGAACTGTTATATCCAGTCTTAGTTATTAAAATTCCTTAAGCCTTCGGGCCTTTGAAATGAAATTTCTCATTTCCTTTATACAAGTCAAATCTATCGGGAACTTTTGGGTATTTATTCTTCAGATAAGATACAATATGAAACCCTATTTAATAGTGAAAGTTATAAATTAAATGATAGTAAATAAGTTTGATGAATCACTATTTAATAGTAAATATTAACGTTTTACATATACATATAGTAAATATTAACGTTTTACATATACATATGTTGATATTTATATTGATACACATGTTTCCATTTATTATTAAATAGTGGTTTCATTCTATGAACAAAATTAAACAAGACTTTATAGTGAATTTTTAAGGCTTTCGAAAAGGTGAATAACGATACACTCTTAAATCAATTCTAAAAAGTTAGTATTAGTGGAAATATTCTCAGATGGTTTTCATCTTATATTAAAAATAGAAGTCAAGATGTTGACTAAAATGTTACATGTCAAAAATAATAACCATTCCCTCATGGATACCTCAAGGTTCCCATTTAGGGACCATGCTCTTAACTCTATATTTCAATGACATCAAACATATCGTCGGTCAATATGTTTTAATTTTTTTTTATAAAGAAAGACAAACATTCCCCTGTTACGAATACCCTGACAATATTTAAAAAATCTCCTACTACCACCACAGTAAGCGGAAAGTATTGCTTGTGTCGTGATGGAGGACTCAGCCGGTGATTTTATTTTTTACGCTGACGACGATTTTAAGCACAGCAGATAATAGCAAAAAATACCAGCAGATATCAAAAAAAAAATAATATTGCAATAAAAATCAATTATTTATAAACATAACGACGACCGGTCAGTGGTTGAGTGGGCATAGCGTTTGGGTCCCACCCGGGCGTCGCGTATTCGATTCCTCGGCTGGCTAAGTCCTCCATCACAACACAAGAAACATTTTCGGCTTTCTGTGGTGGTAGTAGGAGATTTTCAAACATTGTTGGGTTATTCGTAACCCGGGAATGTTTGTCTTTCTTTTTAAATAATAAAAAAAAATTGTAATGCGAAAACATTTTAACGTGAAAGTTCACCAATTCTCCATACTTGCCATCTGAACTACGTTCCTCTTCAACGAGTAGAAAAAAATCTGACACCTTGGCATATAACTTGACTCTCAATCACTATTTAAATATCATATTAAACCTTGATCTTAGAAAAAGCCGAGAAACAATTATGTTCCATTCTACGCGTCACAAAAACTTTACCGAACTTTAAAAATTAACCGAACTGAAAATACATATTCAAATAAAAATTTTAAAGCACCTGCCGTATCATTTTGAAAATCAGAGTAAAACTCTATTGCTCTTGACAAACGCAGAAAGTTTTTTGATGTACTGTTTCGTTACAATGGTACAATGCGACTTTCAATATCTACTTGTTCCTAATCTGTAACCATGACAAAAATAATTAAATGGAACTTAACTGGTATATGTTATATTCACTATTAAATGTAAGGTGAATTTATGTACATAACTATATGTTTCCTAAATAAAAATACGATTATTATATTATCATATAATTAAAATAGTGCCACAAAGTCGTTTTAAAATAAGAAGTAGATCGGTTTTGTAAACCAAGTTTGCGTGCTAGGCTTTATCTAATGATTAAATATGAATGACGGTATTTTCAAAAAATGGCTTGGATAGCGTTATTTCATTGAAAATTTGCTTTCAAAAGAATCCCATAGTACAAAATCGTTGGTTGCATAATACTAAATTGTTCATTATCAACATTTCTCACGTGATTCAAATTACACGTGTCGGGCAATGACGAAATGGGCTTGTGAAGATTATTATCCATAATAATGAAGTATTTACTCTTGGACAGAATTTTACCTTTTTTTTCTTTTTATTTAAATTTTTATCTCGCATATAATAAACATTTATATAAATTTCCCAGAAAACTAACACTTGATGTAATATTAATATTTTAAGCAAAATTTTAAATTCTTAAATCATGGAAATATTAAAAATATATATTATAATACCCACGCACAGGCTTTGCTATTGTGAATTTGTTTTGTTACTTCTTGTAATATTTTCATTATATTAACCTGGTTCTTACAACTGATTCAGTGTATCAAAAATTTTCAATTAAAAAAGTAATAATAAAAGAAATGTGATTTAAAAAATATATACATAATTATTATATATACCTAAACGTAATATTATTTCCAAAATTATTGCTTTTGTCGTTAAATTTTCCAATAATTACTCTAGGAAACAACTAATTACGTTTGGATAGATGGTAAAAGATGCATTTAAACTCCAATTTTATTCAAAGTTTAAAATTTCCCACATAAAACGATACCTTTGTTGCCATTTTTTGTATGGGATGACATATGCGTGACTTTTATTTCAATATAAATACGCACGAATTACGTCGTTAATCCAAACTAATATCTTATTTTGTGCATGAAAATAATTGTTTCTTGCAGTAATTTCCATAATATGTGCCTAAAAGTGCGACGGTTAGTGAAATAATTACTATTTTTTTACTACCTGCTAAACATGCAAGCTGACCAAATAGCTATAAATGTATTATTTCTACGTATGTCTTCCCCATTAGTTTACCCGCCCGTTGAATAACGCCTCTCGAAACCTTTCGTGAACTTTAAGCTTTAAATTAATTTGTTTTATGTTTTCCGCTAATCAATGCTTAAATAATATCGCCAGTAAAAATTCTGTAATTTTTTTCTCAGTCTTGTAAATTGGCGAAAATCCAGTTAAAAAATGTAGGATCCAACGGGGTTGGCCAAGAATATAGCTTAAAGTGTAATTAAGGCTTTTTTTGACTAATTTACTTGGCTTTTGATCTTTAGTTTTTGAATGTTTGAGGTATTTGAGTCTCAATTGAAATAAAAATAATCATTTCTATATAATATTCCTTCGTCAAGTTGTATTTATTAGACGGCGCATTATCGCCTGAACCTTCGTTAAATACCTTGGAGACCCTTCAAACACCCTCAGTGGAGTCAGATCTTCTTTTTGCTAATCTTTTCTGATTTCCTATTACAGCGACGCGACGCTGAACGAAGTTAGCATCTCATCAAGGCAACGGGCCATTTGAATTGTCGAATTAATTGGATTAAATATTATTCGTTTATCAATAATTCCCGCCAGCAAATTGCTTTCCTTCCCTTTCTTCGATAACGGTCTCCAACAAATAAATTCTCTTGAATAATTTTATGACTTATGAATAAACAGTGCCCTTCAAGATTCTTCGTTATTTTGCTTATTTGTATTTCCCCTGATTGCTACAAACTCACCGACTTTATTCACGTAATTGAAACAAGAGTTATGTATTGTGTGAATTCCCTTGAACAAAGCATTATTTCGAATGTTAAACCATAAATATACTGTGAATGAGGACTTTTGAGATTTGTCAAATATCAAATGCTCAAATATAAACTTTGGTTCTTGCCTACAATGTCAATTAATATTACAATGCCTTGTAATAATGTTAACTATATACTTGCTTCATGATTGGAATCATTGCAACGAAAGTAAAAATAAGATGTTTAACGGGTGCAGATTTTTAATGCCTAGAATATGTATCGCTTCCATTTCTGTCAGTTTTCTGAATAGAATTTTCGATGAACAGTCGGGACGGATTTAAATAAAGTATAAGCGTTCAATATTTGTGATGAAAACGTTTTCACTGTGAAAATCCCGCGGTTTTTTTTTCTTCTTAATAGTTTGTTTCGAGTATATCCAAGGCGCAAGTCGGAAGGCGGTCGGAAATGGAATGGCGTCAAATGCTAGACCACTTCCAGCTTCCGGACCTGATATGCCTCGTGTATGGGAGTGACATTAATTAATTTAAACCCTCGACAGTTTGATGTGCAGGTGACCATGAAATCCACTCATCTATAAAACTCATTCGATGATTTTGGGTTTCCGCGTTGAGGGTACCACCTATTCGCTGGGGTTTGCCGAGTGATGTGTAAAGATGGTCACCATGTGTGCATTCTTTTTCCTTATCATTATCTTTTTACGCTTTACCATCTACCGATTACCGTATTTTTTACCGTATAGTTTTCATTTTACTGTTTACATATTCCGTCCTTTCCATGGATAAACTACCTTTCTTCTAAGATTCCACCGATATCAGTTGTCAATGGTTACGGCAATTTACGACATTGATGCGATTGACAATATTTGCTATTAGATCATTTTACAGAGGCAATTGAAGCGATTGACAGATATAACTTCCCCTTGGCTGTCGAAGATTATTACTATATTTGCACACTATAGTTACTGTTTCTACAGACTTCCAAATGCAACTGAGACGAAAATATTGACGCTTCGACTGAAGCACCTTCAACAGTACTTCAATCGCACCTCAATACACATCATCAATGACTTAAGCACATTGAAAATTTTGAAATTGATCGTCTCGGGTGCTCTTTAGTTTTTTTTGTTATTTGATTTAAACATGACCCATCACTGAAGTTAAAAGTGTGATTTATAGAGATTTGAAAGAAATCTGTATCGTCAATTTATTTAGGATCTTTTATAGATCGATTATATTCTAAGTCCCAAACTACCTACCAATGAAATTGATAATCTGTCCAAGAAGAACATCGATTTAAAAAAAATGTTTTGAAGTGAGTTGAAATTGGCTTTACTTCAAACACACAGACACGTCCACAACATACTCTAATGGTATATATCTGTGTACCTCATAAAACTGTTTATTTATATTGTGTTTTAAAATAAACTTATTTATCAATGGATAACTGTTTTAATGGTTACCCACTCATTTTCATTAAAAATTATGCGATGAAATTTATTTTCCGCCTCGATCGTTAATAATGAAGCCTGTTGAGAGGGTGTTATGTTTCCAGCTAAATTTTGATAGTAATATTAATAATTATTTCCGAAATAACGCGAAACCAAACACTTGCTTGTCGTCGGGTAAATAATATTATAAATGATTATTTTCCAGTTAAAACAAAATGAATATCGGTAATAATACACGGTGCTATGTAAATGCTTCCCTGATCACCCTATCAAATTAGCCGGGGTTGGCAGAATAGGCTAATTGGGTCGTTTGACGTCGGCTGGGCGTGCTTACTGCTTGGCCACTATATGACATCAGTAGTTATTGGGCTGGTGACACTACATGATACCACTTACGGTTGACCGAAGGTGGCCGCTACCGGGCCCGAATAACAATGCGATGACATCATCGTCGTGTTTGAGTTAATGGACTCCGACGTTCTGTATTATTCTATTTAATAATGCTTATGAAGTAAAAGTGTTAAAAAGCGAGATTTTAGATTACACCAAACAAAGGGCCGATCCTTATTTCATAATAATTCTTTGTTAGCATCGCTTAGATGCAGTACTCTTCTGAATTTTCACTTTTATTATACATACGTATCGTTTTTCTCTCTAATAATCTTTTTCACTATAGGTTCAAAATATTACACACTAACCGAACGGGACACAGAACAGTTTATACCTGCTGAGGTAGATAGATTCTTTTATTTGTTAATATGATTTTAATGGACGGAAAGGGCAAAGAGGATAGTTTAGGCCACTCGAGTATTTATTCACTTAAATGTAGTGATTGCCCCGCGTTTTTTATAGGCAAAACGGCACGTAATATCAATACCCGTGTCAAAGAACACCTAAGATGTTTACATAGTATTAATGTCTCTCCGAATTTGTGAACCATCTATATTGAAACAGATCATTAATTTTAAAAAATTACAGGTGTCACCTTATTGCATAAATACGAAACAGGTATTAGATTGGTTAACTTAGAAGCACTAGAGCTAAGGAAAGCCAAAAACATTAATAACAAAGTATTTAACAACCAAATAGATCTAAATTAAGTTCAATACTTCGGCTATTCCCCATTGACAAAGAACATGCACTTTCCAATTCTCCATCAATCCTTACTCCTACTACTTCCTTCACTGGAGGAGCTCAGCCCATTTTTTTCATCCCACTGTGTAACTAAACTGTTAAACTCTAGTGGAGGATTATACTGCTCTGAAGAATCTAAGGTTGTAGCGCAACCCGGTCGGCATAAAGGATATGAAAAATAATAATAGTGGTGTTTACCAAGCTGTTTTATTTTAAAAGATACTTATACTGTTTATTTAATTGATATAAAAAAATATAAAATAAGAAAATATGCATTTGATGAATTGTTTTTTGTTTATTTATTGCGGTATTTTAAATAGGTACATAGTTATCTATGTTCTAATATAATCCTTATATATACATACACTTAAAATAACACATCTATACCAAATCAATCACATATCTTCGCAATTTAATTTTAAATGCCTTTTTGCTCTCTTCCAATTTTATTTCTTCTGGTAATTCTCCAAATATCTTCAATGCTCCATAACTCCATACATCAATGCCTTTTGACTCTGTGTTTTTTCCTGAAGGGGAATCTTAGTTCATTTCTTTTCCTCGTCTTGTGTGTATGTTTGATTTGTAGTTTGTCAATTTTTCTTAGGAATTCAATAGACGTATGGTCATTGATTATTTTGTAGATTAACAATATAGTATTGAAGTAAATAATTTGTTTAAATGACAACATATTTAACTCTTTCAACATTTTCTTGACTGAAGTATACCTATTTTTCTTCAATATAGTTCTCATAGCTCTGTTTCGTAGAATTTTCATTTGTTTTATAAATCCGTCGTTGGCTAAGAATAGCGAATAGCGAAACAGCGAAATTTTTTTGCCAATCTTTTTAATAATTTGTTTTGTATTTTGAGCGAAAGTCAATTTGCAGTCATTTATTACTCCCAAATATTTAATTTCAAATACTTCTTTCATAACTTCACCTTCTATCAATAAGTCTTTTTTTAATTATGAGCAATAATTATCAGCCTGAAACACTCATCTGCATTGAAAAAATCTTCCGAGAAAAGATACTGGCCGCCAAAGGGACTCGAACCCGTGTCCCTCTGATTGCCGGTCAGGAGCTCTACCACTGAGCAATGAAGATTTTTTCAATGTAGATTAGTGTTTCAGGCTGATAATTTTTGCTTATAATAATTGTTACCCTTTGTGCTATCCATAAAAATCTTGTCTTAAATATTAGTTTATCAATAAAAAATAATAATGTTTTTTTTTTGTTTGCGTTACTCGTTTGCCAATGTTCATAAATTTAGTTTTGTTTACATTCAATTTTAGTTTATTTTTCTTCAGCCATATTGATATATTATGTAGGTCTTAATTTAAATGATTCATTATGAGTTCATAAGCTTCTCCTGCTATATATATATATCAATGCGTCGTCTGCAAATAGTCCCGTTCCCCTTCCGCTTCCCCTTCCTCTACCGCGTTCCCTTCCCCTCTCGCGTTTCCACTCCGCCTCCTCCACCTTCTCTCTCCCCACTCCACTCCCCCCTTCCCCAGTACCGCGAACCCCCCTCCAGAGTTCCCCTCCCCCCTCTAAGGTTTTCTCACCCCTCCCCCCTCCCGCTAATCCCCTACCCGAGTTCCCCTCCCCTCTCCCCCCTCCCGCATTCCATACATTCAGTCCCAGTACGTTCAGTTTTCAAACAGCTCGCGTGCCACCTATTGCAATCTTTTTATACAAATTTCATAATGCCAGAGCTCACCAGTAGATATTATATTATATATATACAAACTATTATATATATATTATGCAAACCTTGTCCTGACAATAACGAACACAACAAAAAAAGAATTATCCAATTTGGTGCAGTCGTTCGTAAGTTATGCGCGTACATACATTACGGCGATTCATTTTTATTAATATAGATAAAATTGGTAACTATTTTTTGTGATATTTTTTTCACCTCAAGCGCGCTTGAACATTCAGTCCAGTTCAGTTTCAGTGCCGGCAACCCGGGCGTTTATTTTATTTTAATTTATGTACATAGATTTATTTTACCCACCTCACTAGACAAAGTCTGTTCCGAGGAGGGTAGGCGGGGCTTCATTATCTTGTACTTTCAATGTCTCACTTTTCTTATTCGATTCTTATCTTGAGATTACAAAACAGAAAATTATTCGTCTGATTTAAGGTTTCTTATCTTAACCCTTCGAGATTTTATGATTATTAATCGAATTCTGGTACCTTATAAATAAATTTCTAACCCCTCAATAAAATCCAAATAAATGGAATATTTATTTTGCATCCGAAAACTTAAGAACTGTTTTTGAAAGGTGATATAATACGCTTTCTATTTTTTAATACGAAATAAATGTATAATTTTTTTAAAAGCTTTGGCAAATATGTATTATAAAAATTTTCGTTCCTCATTTTTTTGTCACTTAATGTCATCAAAAATTATCAATTTGAAATCCCATAGTAATTTTTTTTTTAAATTGCGGCCGGAAACTTTGGTTTCATAAAGGTGTTGATTTGAATTATTTTGTGGTTAACGTTTTTTTTTTTTTACATTAACTCCACACAGGAAGCCCTGAGGAAAATAATTTCCCTTAGGGCCTATATCATCTTTGAGGATGCTGTGTGTAGGGTCTTTTTGAGGAAAGGAAGGAGTTAACATGGGTCTTGAAGAGACTCATGTTGTAGGAGGGAGGAAACACAGAGGCCGGTAAATCGTTCCACAGCCTAGCTGTTGAACTCAAGAACGAATCGTAAAAACGACCCGTTCTCATGTGACTAATATCAACCGTGTACAAATGTTGGACGCGTGTTTGGCGTGTTTCCCGATTATGCACCGGTGCCGAGGGGATCAATGACGCTAGTTCCTCGGAGCATCTTCTATTGTAATACCGGTAGAACAAGGACAGCATTCCCACCTGACGCCTATGCTCTAAAGATTGCAATCCGTCTGTTAAGATGGGAGAATCTATCAAACGTACCGCCCGTTTCTGCACCGAGTCAAGGTTTTTTTTTAGGTATTTTGGAGCTCCAGACCAGAGGTGGCTACCAAATTCAATCGTGGGGCGCACTTGCGATTTCTACAGAGTTAGCAGTTGTGCACTATTAAAGTATCTGCGGGCCCTGTACAGTACGCCCAGTTTCTGAGAGGCTAACTTAACTCTGGTTTCGATGGAGCCCCAATACCTGAGCTGGTCACTTAGAGTTACACCAAGCATATCAATGTAGGTCCTGTTCGGAAGAATGCTTCCGTTGAAGGAGACTAGATTATCATTTCGATCCCTTTTAGACGTTATCAAACATGATTGGGTCTTTGAAACATTAAATTCGACGAGGTTATTCTTACCCCAAGAGAAAACACTCTCGAGGTAACCGTCCATTCTTTGCTTCAAAGCCCTCCGAGCTATTGGGGTTTGTGTGCTCTTTGGAGGCTTGTCAAACAAAAAGCTATCATGGACTGTACTGTCGTCCGCGTAACAATGAATCGGTGCACATGACAAGAGGTCGTTGATGTGCAACAGAAACAAAGTCGGAGACAGAACCGATCCCTGTGAGACGCCAGCATTTATCGAATGCGAGGAAGAGGTGAAACCGTCAGCAACGGCCTGAATCGATCTCCCCCTCAAAAAGTCGGCAATCCACGCACACAAGGATGCGGGAAGTCCGTAAGAACGCAGTTTGTTGACAAGCGCTCGATACCAAACCCGGTCAAAGGCCTTGGAAATGTCCAGTGAAACCGTTTGGGTCTCTCCAAAACATTCCAGGCACCGTCCCCAAACATGCGTCACATACGCGAGAAGATCACCGCACGAGCGGTTCCGCCGGAATCCGTATTGACGGTCGTTAATAATTTTGTTCTTCTCGAGGTATGTGAGCAGTTTGTCATTGATCACACGTTCCATCACTTTTGACAGATTTTGTTCTTCTCGAGGTATGTGAGCAGTTTGTCATTGATCACACGTTCCATCACTTTTGACAGAACAGATGAGATGTGATCGCTATGGGGCGGTAGTCGGCTGGGTTGGAGCGGTCACCCTTCTTTGGATTGGGGTGAATGATCGCTTTTTTCCAACCAGTGCGGGCAGGCAGCCAGCTTACTGATGATCTGCAGGTCGTGCTCGAATTTTGACCTGTTAATGACCCTCCTGCATTCTTTTGCCATTTTGTTATATACTATTCTGTTTTCAGATGTTCGAGATGTGTTGTAGGCTCGGTAAGCCGCGTTTTTTCGTTTCACTGCTTCGGAGCATTGGCGACTGAACCACGGCTTTGAGCCCACACTAGTTTCTTTAACAGTGGATTGGATGAAGCCATCCATCGCGGATGTGATGACTTCACCAATTTCCTGGGCACATCTTGAGGCATCCGAAGTCTGAAAACAGACAGCTGACCACGGGAAGGCATTGAAATGAGCCCGCAGACCAAACCATTCTGCTGATCTATAGTGCCACACTTTTCTCTTCAGCCGCTCGTTTGGCGGTCTGAAAGTTACGGGGATTGATGTTGTCACCAGGCAGTGGTTGGACGATCCTAGAGGCGCTGTGACTTCAATCTTGTAGCCGTGTGGCACAATGGTTAGAAACAGATCTAACAGATTGGAGCGGTGAGTCTGGACATCAGGAACCCTCGTAGGCTCCTGAACCATTTGCTCCAGTCCGTAGCAGAGGGCAAAGGATTTCGCTTCTCGTCCAGCCGAGTCCGTTGGTCCTGAGAACTTTAACCAAGGTTAGTTATGAACATTGAAGTCCCCCAAGACCACAAACTCTGCTGTAGAGAAGCGGGGCAAGAGGTCATCAACAGTATTGCTTAGATGTTTGAAGAGTTCGGATGTATCTGAAACGCTAATGTTCGGTGAGCGGTATAAACACGCGTAAAATCTTACCGTACTGGCAAGATTGACACGCACCCACATTACGTCGAATTTGGAGTTCTCCAGATTCAACAGTCGCACACAGTTGACGTCAGCACGGCTGAAGAGACATACACCTCCTTTGGGTCTGAATTTGCCCATGAGGGTGAAACCCGGGCAATCCAGATAGGAGGCGTCTGCAGGCTCAGCTATCTGCGTTTCGGAAAGGAAGAGAAGGTTGGGACGTTGGGAAACAAGGTGGTGGTGGACTGAGTTTAGGTTTTTGTGCAGGCCGCGAATGTTGGTGAAGTTTACCAACAGTTTTGGCCTGCACCGGGGACTCTTGCTTCTCGCCGTTGTAAAGATGTTATTTATGTTTTTTTGTGAATTCATGATTGAGTTAAGTTTTTTGTTTTGAAGAGGAGAAAGGAAGATCTGGAAAGGAAAAGGTATAAGGGGTGGGTAGGAAGCTGGAGATCAGAGTGTCCAGGAGTGACGGACGTATGAATCCAACCCACCCACTGCGGTGCAAGGCGATGGGCTGGGAGAGTCCGGCTGGAGAGGTCGCCCAATGCGCCCCAAACGCAACTGCTTGGTCCCCTCCGGTCACGAACCGGCACAACAGCAGCGGTGGGGTTTTTGCACTCGTTGATGGGGCAGCCCACCCTCAGTCGTGAGCCTGAGGGTCGGGCCCCTGTACTACCGAGCGGCCCGGACAACGGTTACCGGTTGTAAAGGGTCTCCCTCAACCAGCATCTCCCAATCCGGCCTGCTACGCAAAAGGTGGGCCGACGCACCCGCCATCAAGACCTAGACAGACATTACCCCATGAACCCTGGCACCCCTGCTAAGTCACCAAACGTAGCGAACCACTTGGGGTAACCTGTGGCAGAGGTGTTGGTCATCCAATAAATGGTTCCCAGGGCGGCGGTACCCAAACCCGCCTACCAAATTATAATAATTATAATGATTTGAATATAAAACGTGATGTTTTCTCTTTCTAACACCGTTTAGATATTTATTATTTCTAACCTACATGATAGAACAAATTAGTATTAATACAATATTGACTTCACAAATATTAACTTGCATTATTCCCGTCACGGGTAAACAATGGTTTTAAATAACTTATTGCAATCATTTCAATGTATTTAAATGAACATGCCCATTAATTAAAGTACGAAAGCTTCGAACTGATAACGGATAGATAAAATTGAATGAATGATTCGTAAAATTGTGTAGCGCTAATCAATCACATTCTGTTCCACTGAAAACTGACCTTCAATTAGAAGGCTCGTACTTGCACGGAGTGGTAATTGATTGAAAGGCGCTTGCCTTAGTCGGTATAAAACTCAAAGGATTTGACCAGACCCAGCGGCCACGAGGCGTAGTTGCTTTCAGTGAAATAGGTTTTCTGTGCTGTACTTCGGTGTTCTCACTTCGTTCGGGTTGCCCCCGGCTACTCGACGCTGAATCCCTTAAGGTCGTCGGGTATTTCCCCCCAATCTCCCATTTAGGTACTTTTTTTGAGGCATCACCGAGGAACCGGCTAATGGGCGCGGAAACTGAGTGTGGTTCACGGCTAGACCGAACGTCGTGCGCATTCTTGCTGGAACTGCCAATTGATTGGAGAGGACTCCCAACAGTTTGCCATGCCCTTATTACTTATGTACTGTGTCTTCCTCCCAAACAGGTGCTTGTAGGATACAATCACCCAGCGCTTGCCATCTCGTGGACTTTCACCAACCTGTCCCATTGTTTTGTCTATATTTTGTCATACTAATACCTATTGTATCTTGAATGTATTTCCCGCTAAGCACTTGCATACTGCTTACTAACAACACATGCAGGGACATTGGAGGTCTAAATTCGTTCTAAACTAAATGTATCTTCGTTCTTTCAAAAAAATTAGAGTCCTTTACGAGAGCCTTGAAGGAGTAACCATCTGTTACTTATATCAGGGCGGGTAAGTGGTGGATAATAACCTCCAATATACTTCGGTTGCCACTGTCCTTGTACAAACTTAGTACCTCCTCAAAGTACTAAAATGTCACGATTCTATTACGCCGCACATCCTGTTAAATTTTGAAATTAAAAGAGCTTTAAGATTCTGATTTTCGTTTTTGTATTAATTCTGTTGTATTAATTTCTTTTAGTAGCTCGCACAATTTATTATATCATTTAGCCATTCTTATTTTTGTTTTTTTTTTTTAAATAAAACTAGCTGAAGAAGTTGCCCGGACTTTAGGTACGCAGTTTTTCGAAAACTTATGTAGACAGTGGTCTTTCTTTTGTTTTGAAGGTCAAGTGTGCAAAATTTCATCAGTATCGCAATGAAACTGAAGATTTCTATAAACATAAAATTCACGCTGCCCCCACCACAGATACTCATCTTTATATCTTCTTCTTCAATGGCGCTACAGTCATTTTCGAGCCTTGGCCTCCTTTAATATAAACCTCCACCGCCCATCTTTATATATCTTTATAAATCATAAATTATTATTTCTACATGTCTTTCTTCTTTTTGCCTTGTCATTTAAATCATCCGAATTCTTGTAAGGCATATACATAGGTATGTAAATGAACATTCCGGAGAGATTCATACGTTAAATTTATTCAAATATTCGTCAAATAATAAAAAAAATGTGTACATTCAATAGAAACATTCCCCAAATAAATGTAATTTGCACTTCAGTACCCACTATGCGCTTATAAGGCGACACTGAGATAAGTCAATCAATATTTCATCACCAAAATCTTATTTTTTCTTCTGAAGAATGTACGTAAGTAGATAAGCGTTTAGTAATCTCACAGCGGATGTTAGAAATTCCAAAAGGAAATGGAAAAAAAAAACAAGCGATTCGATATTAAACCAGAATTTTATGTTAATATTGATGAATTCTGTGTATAATTTTCTCGTAAAACACTGCGCAGCGCTGATTTCATAATCAAAAACTGCACATTAAGATTTTCAATTCGTTTATCAGTTTTGCTCCATAACTCAATACGAACGGCGCGATTTCCTTTAAGATATCTTGGCCTTAATACCTTGCTCATCTAATGAAATATTGGAATTGAAGACCGAACTCTTTAACCTCGGGCGTAGCAGACAATGTGATCATAAGTTATTCATTTCATTCATAATCTAGACACGAAATTGGAAGTCTTATCTTGATTTACAGTTTCATAAAAACGTAATCATTGTCAAAATCTCTTTTATTCCGAAAAACCGATTGGGAATAATTGATGACCATTTTAGGCTAAATGGTGTCGGTCCTTATGTCAATTGGCATTCATTACACGGACGTAGCGCGTAGTCAAATTGATTTCGATGGTTCCAAAACGCCGCCATTTTAAACAATTCGGTTTGATATTAATCAGTAATTATGGCTGTCACAAACGTTAAACGGTTTATATTTGACGACTAAAAAAAAAAACCTCAACAACTTATTCAGGTTGGCAGATTACAGGTATATAGCACAGTAGAAGTTTGATACGGTTTATGTCCAGAAATAAAATTATTTTAGAAGTATGCCTATTAAGAATAAGCGAGCTTTGTATACTGATTCCGTTTTATTCGGTTTTAATGATCAGGAATCTTTGCCGCTCCTTTTGATGTCTTTTATGAACTGATTTGTGCTTTTTGATTTCATTCTGAACTCAAAGGAACTGTTAAATGATTTCAGCCCTTTGACATTTTCATTTACCGATTAGTATATTTTAAAGCTTTCTCTGTTTACTATGTGCTATAAAAGTTGGATGATAACGCGATGTAGTGTTATACCTCTATTATAAAGCTCTTAAGTCCTTAGAATTAATTTGCTTCGTCATGTTTTATCGGGGAACAACAAACAATAAATTAAGCGAGGTGCTTTGTTTCCTTGGATTATTAAGCTGCAGGTAATTAGCGGAGGAGTCTGGAGCAAGGAAGACCAAGACAATAAGATTTAAGATACGGGAAACTTGAACACTGTTTTGCTCCGACTCATAAATAAACAAATGAATAAAGCACGAAGTAGGTGGTGATGCTATCATTTAAATCACGCATATATTTATATTCCAGGAGAATTATGATTTTCGTGTATGGCCAAACAAATAAGATGAACGAATTCCTGGATATTATTTCTTAAATCGAATTTCTTGGAATTGTCAGTAACCAAATGATCTGATTAAATCTCTTTTAATTAGCCATCCATTACATTATCCATATGGCCTTTTTCGGGTTTATTAAGTGTAACGTTAATAATATATTACTTCACCAACTTTCTGAAGATATGCCACTGAGAAGTGTACTTTAACGAGTAATTTAAATTTAGCAAATTAATATTGTTTTGTTGCTGTGCTAAACTTATGTCGGTACTGATTTAATCATTTGCTGTGGGTAGGCATTTTTACAATGTTATTTTGTGTTATCAACTTTCGGAAGTATTAGCATTTTATATTAGCGGAAAATAACTTTATTTTTATTAATAATAAATGTAATTTTCCTTTATAAAGTTAGTATCTCTTTTACTCTTGATTGTTTTTCCTAGTGTCGGCGACGACTCTTAATACACAGACAAAGATAATATGCAAAATAATTGATTAACATAAAAATTATTTGGGTTATTATTAAAATCATTAAATTTAACGGAGCTTTCAATGGTTCAAGTAAAACTCCTTGAAATTAATTTCGGCATTCTAAAATTTAAGGCGGGTATCTCGTACAATTTATTTATTTATAGCTTCGCATTTAATATAAATGTTGAATGATAAGCTATGAAAACCAGATAATTTGAACTATTAAAACTAAATAACAAGTTTTTAAAATATTTTGCTCCTGTTAAATTTCAGGGTTATAAAGAAAAAAAAGTTTATGGTACCTTTCTTAGTAGCTTTTTGCGCTGCTTGATTTCTGTCTTTGGAGACAAAATATAATTAAGATTTTTTGTTAAAAGGCTTTCATTTTTGATTACACAATAACGGGTTTTTAATAAATCCTTGTATTCAATGATTTTACTGTTAGACTACAGTTTTCTGTGTTTTTTAAGGGTTGGATCTGAATAGTTAATTGGGTTTTTTAATAATTTTTTTATTATTATTATGCTGCAGTAACATTTTTTTTATTTTTACTGATGCTTATATCGGACCATGAAATTATTTCCACGAAGTAGTTGATTAAGCACAGTGAAGACCTATTTAAGCTCAACCGTTTGGCATTTTATCTGTCTGTAAATTGTTTGTTACGTTATGGTTTCGATTCAAGATGGTAGCTGTGTAGGATACTGCATTATTATCCCGCCCGAGTTCGCATGATCGTGGTTCCTACTACAAGCTATCAAATCGGAATAATCAAAATCATGGCACCTACTGGCTCGAAGCAAATTTGAAAAAAGAATAGGTCACTTGCATGGATTTCATAACGAATTGGAAAAAATCGTGTGGATAGATTTTTTTACTAAGATTACGAAAATGTTAGTAAAAATTTTAAGAAATGTATGGTTTTTCTTATTTTTAAATAAATAAATCCATTATTTGAGCTCGTGACGTCACTGCATAAAAATGTCCCGTCTCCGATTATGTTCCCTTAATTTTGTGAAATTCCACACTGATTTATTTTTTTTTATATGGCAACACTATGATTTCCGGCGAATTTTTGAATTTATGTTTAACGTTCACTAGATTTATTGTTTGTTCTATGCGAACTTATCCTTTGGTTTGATTTTTTTGATAAAGATGGCGGTGTTTTTACAGATGTTACGAAGAGAACCCCGTACAATTTATTACTATTCGTGTGGAAAATGTTCTTTGTTTTAAATGATTTTCGGCTATGTAATTATCGTTTTTTCGCACACATAAAATTATGTCCCGTATTTCCGGTTTATAAAAAATGGTCTGATTTTTCGGATAGACATTTTCAAAAAATCGCCAGGGTTTCAAAAATACGATAAAAAAAATAAAAAAAACAGAATGTCTTAGAATATTTGCCTAAACCGGATTTTTTTTTTTTAAAATGTGAGCAAGTGGCCTATTGTTATTGGTGACATTTTTTTGGACAAATTCTATAATTCCTGATTTGAAGTTTAAAAAAAAGTTACGTTAAATATTTATGGTGTATAATTAAGTGGGTAGGCATTTAAGTACCCACTTACAAATCTTATGATTTCAGGGAAATTTTTGGTTTAGGTTATTTAAATGAGATAAAATTAGAAATATACTTTTATGGACCCTTGGTCTACTGTTTTACAAAACTACTGGTTTACACTCAGTTTTACTTGGAGGTATTGGCTGGTAAACTTTCAAGAAAAATTACCCTTATTCCTATCAGTAAATCAGTACTAACCTTATTTTTTCACCCCGACAACTGTCAGTACTGGGATTAAGGGACCACACCACGGTTCGTGCGCGGTACAAGGGTGTATTTTTCGCATTTTTTTTATTTATTTACTCGTAGTCCATATATACACATAGAAGACTGTATATGAATGTTTGTACTCTAATCTAAAGTATTGCGGTGTACGCCGCTTCCGGTAGTTTCTAGAAAAATGCGTTGAAAGTTTCGCTGAAGGATAATTCAACATATAAACTATTTCAAACGGTTTCTCATAAAATGCTGTATCTCCGTAAATTTGACGAATTTCTTTAAAAGATTTAGTGAGACCATTCTTAATAAATTAATCATAAAAAAATGAAATTAAACAATATGACTTTTTTTACCGTGGTGTGGTGCCTTAACCTACCTTATCTGACTAGCATTTGTGTATGTAATTACTAGTAGCAAACCGAGGAAAAGCGAACCGACTAATTTATTTTTTCTTCATCTGGTGACTAGGGGGTTAGCTACCACCAGGTCAGTATTCAATCTGCAGCCCTCTCTCTCTCTCATCTCTCGGAACTGCACTTGCACCATATGAGATGCGCCATGTTATTTTAATATCTTCATCTTCCACCAATGTACCCCTTATCGCTCTTCATGTTGTGACCAGATATTTGATTTTTCCTCTTTTTAACCTGTAGTGGCACCTATTATCGTCGTATCAGTCTCGAAGGTTTCATTGTTGTGGGTTGCGACATTATTTCTTTGGTATTTTTCTGGTCTGTTTTGTATGTCTTCCTTTTCATGTATTATCATTTGGTTTTCTTGCATTTCCCACTCTTCATAATATAAACATAAAATTGTATTGGCAGTTTAATTAATTTCGTTTCTTGTACAATTTCTCCGTTCTTGTTTTTTAGCATTCCAAGAATTTAAAAATTAGTGTGCATTTTGTAAGAGAACGTGTGTGAACATGCATGAGAGAGAAAACCCAGTTTTAATTAGAGAGTATGAAAATGCAATAAAATCGTATGATTGCTGTGTTCCCTGTCTTTACCACATTCCGAGCAATTACCATAACTTACGAACATGTAACTTTTTCGTTGTACAATTGATTAATAACAGTTTATGATCCTCCCACAAGATTAGTTTTGACCACCTTCCAAAACAAAATTTACTTGGTGATCGATCGAACTATTCTAAAACAACACATTTCAAAGTATTCATTTCTTTATTGAGTTTTTCATGTTCCTGTCCTGAAATTCCCCCTCAATAGCTCTGGGTATGACTCCTATCTTTTGAAAATGTTCCACCTGACCTTTCGAGAGTCAATCCAGAACTTTAGTTCTCGGCTTAACACCTGAGGGCTCTGCAAATAATAATCCGATCTGCATTTTGAAAAGCCATTATCAACTCTACAAGTGGTACAAACTGTGCCGTGCCGCCGGCTGGGCGCATGAAACTCACTAAACTCGTTATTCAAAATTACTTTCTTCTGATCTTTTTTCCAGCGAGTATTTTCCTAAAATCACATCATATCACATTATTTTTGGTTTAAAATATTATTCATCCTATTATTGTGTAATTGTTTAACTTCTCCCTCTAGCATTGTATTCGATTAGATATTATTGTTTATCTGTATCGCAGCCTCTTTAATTCCTTAAAATAATTTCATGTTTTAAAAGCCCTTTGCTGAAAAATGTCTCCTAAAAAAATGCCACATGAATTTTTAGTTCTTACTGAGAGGTTAGGCTTTCTTTAATCTTTGGTTCACGTTTTTCGTTTTGATGGTCATCATCATTGATATCCTAAAATCATAGCTTCTTTGTGTATATACCTTTTATTTGTGAACATACCAACCGTTTTCAGACAGTTTGAGAGAATTGAGGTGAGTTTGTATCTTATACCTATAATACGCATTTTAAATTTAGTTTCTGTCTGGTTCATAAATATACTAAACTGGTGATCGTATTTACAGAGTTTATAAATAAAAGTATCTCGAAATATTTTAAATGCAGGATTTGTGAAGCTGAAAGTTTATTTTTTTTTTCTATATCTAGGGCAGGGGTCTCCAAACTTTTCAGCCTTAGGGCCATACTGTTCCCTCCAATAAGTTCCAAGGGCCAAAACCGTTTAATTTTCCTACCATTATCATTCATGGTTCATGGGGTGAGGTTTGTCCAGGTCTTAGCGGCGGATGCGTCTGCCCACCTGCTGCGTGGCGGGCCGGATCGAGAGAGACTGGGTGAGGAACGCCTTTTGACCTTTCCAGCCGAACTATCTCGACTCATCGCCTTGCACCGCAGTTAGAGGGACGGATTCATACGTCCGATACTCCTGGACACTAACCCCCAGATTCCTACCCACCCCTCATTTATTTTCCTCCCCAGAACTTCCTATTCTTCCCTTTCTTAAAAAAACCTTCACACAGCATCCGCTAAGATGACATAGGCCCCGAGGCAAAATATTTTCCTCGGGGCTTCCTGTGTGGAGTTGATGTAAATAGAAAAAATACGCTTGCTAAATTCACTAGTTCAATTACTATTGTATTGTAGTGTATTTTCACGACTACAATACGGCATCTAGGTGGTTACACGCAGAAATAGGTAGTGAAAGTACCCTCCATCCATCGCACAGACAGTGCTAGTAGTAGGTACCTTTTCTCGAATAATCTCGTTGGTTTGATTTTATACTTGTCATCAAGTTTTACCTAGCAAGTAAATAAAACCGAGTTACTATCATTTTGTGTTTTTTCCAACTTATCACAACAACAATAAGCCGTTAGCTGTCGCGGGCCTGATTGATGGCACTGGTCATAAACTGTCGCGGGCCGGACTTGGCCCGCGGGCCGTAGTTTGGAGACCCCTGATCTAGGGCATTAACTATCTAGTAATTTCGAGATATTTTGTTTTGCTTTTTTTTTTGCAGACATTTTTCACAACGGATTTGTCGCAACCGGTAGCAAAAAAAAAGAAGTAACAAATGTACATAAAAAATAAAACTTTCAAAAACAAAATGTCTGAAAGTTTACGTTAAGAAAACATCAGAACAAGGTAAAATGATGCAGAGTGTCCAAGAAAACATATTCAGGGAAAATATTTACAATAGCAAACTCTTAAATAATAACATTTTTGTGAGTATTTTTTCTTGATCAGTTTTGAAGGTAGGCTATCAAATGTCTCACATATCAGTTCCAGTTTCGGGTCATCCCTAGCATGGAGGGTGAAATATCATAAAAAAACTATATGTACTTTCGATTTTTCATGTATTAAATAAATAAATAAGCTTAGAAAATTACATTGTAATATATTTTTCATATTTGTTTTATATATTTAACATATTATTTATATTTCTACATCAGTACTTTATCTTTTATCTGAATACTAGATACATTCAGTGCCGATTTTGAAAATTACTCTTAAATTCGAAACACATCCTAGTTTATGTACCACAATTACTACGCTTACGATAACTCACACACAGACACTTAACCTAAATTTAGTATTAATATGTTTGATGATGTGCTCTAACACATCTACTCATTTAATAAGCGTAATAAGTTTTAAAATGAATTCTTGTCCTCATTAACAAAGTTAGTTTACGTTTTACTGCATGATAGAAGGTTTGTCTGTAAAAATAATTGCAATTTATAAGGTTTAAGTACTTCTTTAAAGCTTTCCCTTGTCGGGCTTTCACTTAGCGGCAGATGTGTTTACAGTCAATAGTGTGTCTGGGAATGCACTCGAAGGGTATACAATTCCAGAAAATGCTCATTTTATAGTTTCTTCGATAGAAGACTCCAGACTATTGGCTTTGTTTACTATCGTATTAAAAATAATAAACTAGACGAACTCTGATGACGTTGAATGAAATAGTAATCTGAAAACTTACATTTTAAAGGAAAGAATCATTCATAAAGCATTTTCGATGATATTAAACCGATTTTTGTATTTCATTTACAGTAAAACAATATGATGCGTGTGTTACCTTCTTTTATACACAATATATATACTCAATTTGTATACTATGTAATATATATACTCAATTTGTATACTATGTAATTATGAAAAAATCACCTTAAGAGCGACAGTAATTAGTACGCCTGTAATGCTGAAATTAAACATCAAGAAACGGAATACAAGAATAATATAATCTATCCTACAACTTTTTACCTTTATGGTTTTATATACTTATTAGGTACTAAGGATGTACACTTATTGCTTTATATTTATTTAATGACAAAAAGCTGTGCACAAAGTTGTAACTGAAACTAGTAATTAATTAAATTAGTTTCGTTGTTTCACAGATTATTTATGTCATAAGATAACTTATAATTTATAGCAAATTACTTTTATTTATTTAATTAATAAAGACAATATTAGCGACTCCCAATCGAAAATTTAAAACAGAAAAATCAAAAAAAGATACGGTCACATCTAGGAATCGAACCCACTAGGCAGCATTTAGTACGAGATGAGTTTTGCAGTCATATATATATAAAGATAGCAGCCAATAAAAATTTGCATTAAGAAAAATGAAGATGTTGTTGGTAGTTCTTAGTCGAAGTATGAAAAAGTTAAACAATGGGTTCCCATTAAATCAGTGGTATAGAAAGGTCCTGAGTTCGATTCCTAGATGTGACCGTATCTTTTTCTGATTTTTCTGTTTCAAATTTTTGGTTGGGAGTCGCTAATGTTGCCTTCATTAATTAAATATTATAATTTGAGGTTTTAATTGTTAACCTCTCAGAAATAGACTTTTGTTTATTTTTTGTCCCTTAGAAAACTGTCGAAACGTGATAATATTTGTGTTATTTACGATTTTTACTAAAAGCTTCATAAATCACTTTTTGGGAAATGTAGCCTCATTCTAAAAACTGTTTTGGAAAGGTTATGAAATAAACTTTCAAATTGTATTATTACAAATAAATAATAACATTTGTAAATATTAAAATTTAGAATGCAAACATAAAAAAGTTGTAAAAATGACCCACGTGATGTTTTATGTGAAAACGGTACTAAAATCACAGATTATGTAAAAAAAACACTTATTCTATCTTATAAATGTATAGTAAACAATTTAGTCACCTCACTTTTTTACCATTTCATACAAAAATATTTTAATAAAAAACTAACAATGTCTTGAACAAATGACAATCAAATAAGATGTAGGTTCCATTCGGCTCAGATAATTATGTAATCTCTATGTTCCATAGATATTTTTGAATACAGACGCGTAGCGTTGTTCATTATCGATAATCCGTTTCTTATTTCATGGTAATCCGGAAACTAATGATGGAAATAAATCAATTTTTGTAAAATCTCGCGCGTTGACGTCAAAAGACGCTCTAATGTCTTGACCGCTATTATTATATTCGCGTCTGTTGACGCTCTAATGTTTCGAGTGGTTAAGTAAAAATTAAAAATGAAAAAATAAATTACTTCTATTTTATAATTTACACATTACCTGTACACATGTATCAAATTATTAATACTCCCACATTACGTGCAATGTACATTTTCAACCATAATAATATAACAAAGTTTCTTATTTTCATGTCTCGTTAAGTATGAAATCGTTTAAAATTAACCTTTTTTGACACATGTGAATATCAGTTGGGCTCTAATTTAGAGTTTGCCCCGCCCTCCAGTGCTGGTGCGAAATGGGATCGGCTGACCCCAGTGCATAAAGCAGTTAATTTAAACGGCCGGTCCTTACACCCGCCACTGAAGTGGTTCGTTCGCTTATTATAAGTGCTTTTTCCTTTGTAAATTTCATTTTAAAACGGTTCGGCCATCGGAAAAAAAAAACTTCTGTTTTCACGAAACCCTGTTTTATTCTAAAAATGCGAGGAAAACAATTACCACGTCAAAGAAGACGGATTTGGAGTGTTTTCAACATTGCTGTCACGTGGTCCCGTCGGCGCTTTTTGCTTATTTGAAAGTCTCGTCTTCAGATAGAACTGAAAACATTACTCTAGTCCTGAAAGTACATTTAAATCAACGATACCTATCCTATTTTTACTTTTGTAAATCGTTCTGGCCAAATCGTTTTTTGTGCTCATTCAGTTTTTTTTTTGGTACACCTACCCAACCACTTTTGCTTATTTTATATAGATATAATATAATATGTTGTTCCAATAACTTGTTTTTTATTATTAGCTAAGAACAAAAACCACATAAAAAAAATGGAAATTCTTATATTATTATTATGTTTCCTAAAAATTTCAAATTCATCTACCTATTAAATATATAATAAGTTACTAACATCACATTGGTAAAAAAATTTAGACAATGACAAAAGTCAACATCAATAAAGGTTGTTAGTTTTTGGGGTGTTATGCCGTGTTGCGCTACCTCCTACTATAGCCGACGTTTCGGACAGCGTTGCAGTGTCCATCATCAGGGCAGATCGTCGGATCTACCGGATCTGCCCTGATAATGGACACTGCAACGCTGTCCGAAACGTCGGCTATAGTAGGAGGTAGCGCAACACGGCATAACACCCCAAAAACTAACAACGAAAATGCTTTTGGCCGTGAAAATCTAAAAACTTATCTGATCAATAAAGGTGTTTGTTTTTTTGAAACTAAAATACTATTCTCTCTCTGATTTCCACATCTTGTCGTCAGCTTTCGTATAATTTCGTGTTTTATAAACTTTGACCCAATTGCCCTTGCTCTGTGGATGGCTGTGTCAACAAAGTATTTAATAGTTTTTCAGTACTATATTTCGTAACAATCATTTGTCATAGTACGCTCAGTCACTTTATCATTTTTTAGGTCACTGTCGTTTTCTGGATCAAAATGTCTGTATCATAAAATACGGGATTATCCAAGTGCAATTCCTAGACTCACTTCATAAATAAGTGATACTCGTACTTTTTTGTGAAAATTTCCACAAGACTACGAAATATTTCAATTAAATGTCCTGTAGTTTAACTTTTTTAAATATTTTTTCTTTTGTTTTTTTTTTACAGTAATATTTTATCCCCGTCTTGCAAAATTGAGTACCGAATCAGTTCGTTTTTAAAATAGTTTTATTATTTCTTTTATATTTTAATAGCTATTATAATAATAATTTAAAAAAATATTATAGCTCTATATTATAAATTAATCATAATATTTTGTTATGCCATTAATATTTATGTACCTGTATTTTTATGCCCAATAATACCTAATATTATTTAACTTTTCTTTGCGGGAAGTTGAGTGACAAGTGGGAAGGATACGAGAAAGATGTGGAAAAGGTGGGAAATACCTTGCTATTCTGATCTGGTCGCTAAATCTGACTGCATTAATTTCAAGCAAATTTTGATTGTGAATGAACACCAAAATGATAGACAGAATATCTAGCATTCTGGTCGTGGTGCACAATAAAGAGTACATTCTTTCTGGAGTAAAGATGTACAAAATAAATAAAAAAAATATTTATCTGTGACTCGTATCGCCAACTACATAATTTTTCGTATTTTGGCATGCATGCAAGTGATATAATAGACGAAGAAGATGATTCATGTTATAATGACGGAAAAGTGAAAACCTGATTTCTTTCTCGTTATCAGTAGATGTCACTTACAAAACGTAATTGAATATTTATAATATTTTTTCATCAGCCAGTCAACATATTCACACCTTAGCCACTTTCGCGCTAATTGAAAATAGATTTGAACCAGGGACAAGGAAAACAAATAAAGGAAACATAATATATATACCTTTTTAAAACAGCGTCGCTGCGCAGACATGTTTGAATGGGAAACGGGGTTACGTGTCTCTAATAACTTCGAACAAAACATTTAGTTAACAATAACTAATTGGACAACCTTCCATCGGGCCAGTTGCGGTTCGTGACTTATGTGCTAGAGATAAATTTGTAATTTAAAAATGTTAAAAAAATGCAAGCATGAAGAAGGCCCTGAGAAAAATCAGGAGATTATTTCTACTAGAAATGTACATTAATATACAGATTGTAAGAAGTAAGTACCTGACTTCGTTAACCAGTGATTCCTGAGCTTATTACTATTGTACAAAATGTAGATGGCGGCTGTCGGCTTCTTCTTTTCACCTAAACGTAAAAATACAGTAGATGTGAAAATTTAGGGTCGGGGCTGGGTGTTGGTCGGTTACTCGGCTGAATGCCCAGTGACGAAATGCGAAAGATTTTTGTGCTTGAATTTTAAAAAAAAATGTATACCAAAAAAAACATCGGGGACCAAAGTTTGGCAGGCACATTCCTTAACGTCCTATACTCAAATGTGGACACACAAAAAGCTTGATCACAACAGTTTAGTTTATGAGTTTGACGTATTTTAAAAATTAATTTATTTTGTTTGATAAAGTAGCTTTTTTCAATTATTTTCACAATTTTGGTTTCTCTCAGTATTTTACCCGTGCTGAAGCCCCAAACGACCTTGATATATATTTCTGAGAAGATAATATTAGTGATTTATTTTATCATGGTACACACTACTTATTTTGGTGAATTAAGTCAAAATAACCCATTTATCATATTTTTTGTTCTATGTTAAAATTTAAAAAAAAAATAAAATGAGGAAACATCTTCGTTCCTTGGTCGCATCGACAAACAGTACAGACAATTTGTTTTAATTGTAACCTCTCTATTAAATTCCACAACCGCCACTGAATTCGTACGTGATTATTTTAGGAATAAAAGCTTGCTTTGTCTTTTGTCAGGACTCTTATCAAACACTCGGCGGATTTTATAGTACCCCGAACACCTAAAACGCATGTCGCATTTCTTTGTTCCCCGTTATTTTATTTGAAATCAAAATGAAAATCTTTGTCAAAACCAGTCTTTAGGAATTTTAATCTCCGGCAACGTAATTTAGTATAACTTTTTCACGCTGTTGATTCTGAGCTAATTTTTTGAAGACATTTTGAAAACTTGTTTAATAAACCCGGTTTTGTGACCATTATTTGCCGTCATATTATTGACGTAATTTTATGTATTTTTTTCACACTGTTTATACCTAATATTCGTCTTATTTTTTCAAGAAATTTGAGAATTTTGCTTCATGAAGCTTGTCACTTACCAGGCTCCAGTTACTTACCAATACTTGTGACTTATGAAGGTTACAAGCCAGTTGTAATTTCCGCTCCTTCTGCTTTAATGGTAGGCTGCGGTGTGGGGGACCGCGTATTTCTTAGTACATTTCAGTATTTTATCACCACTTCTCTTAATGGTATTACCGAGCACATCCAACTATATTACAACCAATATTAAAACAAAATTATCTCTGTTTTAAACGATTTATATGGTTAACATTTTTGACCGGTTTCGTAAGTAGGTTCCCCTCCGTCGTAAAAACAAAGTTAAAACACAACAAGAAATGAAATATGAAATATCTTAATCACCTCTTCAAATACACATTAAAAATATAGATTCTCATGATCTTTGGGATACTAATTTATTTAAAAACAATAGTTTTTCGTCAATAAGTAACTCCATTCTATTTTTAATTCTCATTTAATTAATGTCATTCTAACATAAATAACAGCATATATAAAAAAAAAGTTAAGGAGCCATATGTGACGACACTAGTAACTAGTAACTTACTTTTTTTACCAACAGACTCAATTTGTCTCAGTACTTATTAAAGACGGTTTCGGCCTGTAGAATAATAATAGTTGTTTTATTTCCTTATATATTACGGTGATATTTGAAATTTAAAAGCTTAAAATACACTTTCCAAATAATTGCAATATAAATATTCCAAAATAAATAAAGTAAAATTCGAAAGATTTGTCAAAGTTTATGAATATTTTATGAATTATGTTTAAATGAAGCGAAAAAAATGAAGGTACAATAACCTTTATACCTAATACGTGTGTAATTAAATATGTTTTTTACTTTCATGTAAAGTCGTATTTCTACAGAAAAAACAATCGATTGGTGACGATCTTAAAAAAAACTTCTATTTTTGAAACCAGATATTTTTAATTTTTAATTGTATATGTCCGTTTGTAATACTAAAATCTGAATCTTTCATCTGCTTTCAAAACCAGTCATTCATTATGGTATACATGAAAAAATGGCGAATCACAAATTTCTGATAACAAAACATCAAATTTTTCATGCAAATAATGCCCGCGAATACTTCGGCGTGAGTTTGACGGTGTTTTTTTCACCTTTAAATAATTATTTATAAATTCTACGTCTAATAATATATAATAATACATTAAAAATCAGTGGTTGTTAGTCTATATGCTATATTAAGCCATAATATTTTTCACTGAAGTTCGTTATTTTGTTATTACCATAGTTTCAATGAAAGGAAAGATGCGAGGGTAGATATTATTCACCGTAATAATACTGGCATAAATTTATACAACTTTTTAGCGTTCGATACCAGGAAATCCTTGAATAATAATTACAGCAAAATCAATAATGAATTAAATGTTTTGTATAGTCTCATTCTTAATATAATCGTGGAAAATATGATTTTAGTTTTATAATGATCCTGACAAAATAAGTTTTCGAAGTAGGTTAAATATTAAAAATGATTTGGCTGTTTAAACAAATTCCATGTTTCATATGGACAAGTATAATTTGTAATTACAAATCTTTTTCATGAAATTAATACGAGTTACTACTTACTACTGTAAAAAAGTTTCTTATTCGAAATGTGACATTTCATTAAAATCACGCGTGTTCGAATTGTACCTACGTAAATCCCCTTCAAGAAATTTTAAATTTTCAATGCTTTAATTTTTCTTTCAGTAAAATCTGCGCGAAATAGACTTCGTGAGTAGAATTGCTCGCTCTCATTAAATTCATTAGAACCTACTTCAAATACATATTCATGATTAGTAAATTAATTTAATTAACTATTCAAATAAATTATCTAACTCGGTTTTCGCTTTTATTTGCAGCTTTGTTTCGAAAATTAAATATTTAAATTTTCGATAGATCAACGTCACGATCGCATTTCTTTAAGTTATATATTACGACTTTGTTTCTTCGCCTATCCTTTGAGGAGATTTTGTCCCCATGAATTAAGATTTTTCTATCTATCTATTTATCTTTCATCTAGCACAAATATCTAAATTTTTCTTAAGCCGATAACAGTTTCGAGAGTTGCAAAGGCTTCTGGAAATTGGCGTTATCAGTTTTCTTTTAAATTGGTATAGTTCACATGGTCAGAGTATCAGCTATTGTAGGACTTCAATAAAAGCTTATAAAAACTATTGGATTCCTATTCGTATTTCTAAATCCATAAAAAATAAAACTTTGAGATCATTTTACTCATAACATGGGCTTTTTAAAGTTACACAATTTTTCATGTCAATGTTCAATTATTTATAAACTTATACAATCAATTGACAAGAGATCCTCACGATCACAGAAATATTATTTATTTAATATTCGTGTTTAGTTCGGCATTTTTCACTCAACGATTTGGCATAATCGGTATAATA
Organism: Limnephilus lunatus; assembly: GCA_917563855.2. Lineage (NCBI taxonomy): Eukaryota > Metazoa > Arthropoda > Insecta > Trichoptera > Limnephilidae > Limnephilus > Limnephilus lunatus. The sequence goes on along the minus strand of OU830594.1, from coordinate 30,421,711 downwards.
GGAGAACGCACCACGTGCCTCGTATTCGGGAATAATGTATGACTCCACATCTGCGTCTGACATTAATGTTCATCATTAACCCATATCGACTATTAATTAACGAAAATCGTGAATAACATATTCATGATTTCCCTTATATTATTTTATTTGTACGGAAGTCTCGTAAATTTAGTTTCATAAAAGGCAAACGACTGGTTGATGTAATTTAATAATTTTAATAATTTTCGTTCAAATACGTAATTTTATATTATGTGCATTAATATATTTAATCGCCAAAAATGCTTCAGTTGAGGGTTTGCGTGTTATAAAACATAAAATTATTTAGATTTTGGCTTTTTGTGCACCGTTTTTAAAGTTAACTCACCAACTATTCGGACAAAGCCGCCTCTTCATCATGGCAGTATAACAACATTAGTTTTGGACACAATGGTGTAGTTTCCGAAACTAGTAAGCGTTTAAAAGTAATGTGCACAAAGTTATTGTGTTTCATTTAACAACGTTCCATAACAAAGTTACTAATTTCCAAAATGTTTCAGAAATGTGTTAAAAATTTTAATGCAATTCAAAATAAACAAAGTTAATTTAAAGCTTAAAAATATGTTTGTAAAATAAAAGTTTCATAAGTGAACGGAACGGTGAAATTGCAAAGTGAGCGGAATACCCGGAGCACAGGAGTAGCTGTGGGTGTCCGCCTGAGGCGTGATGCGCCTGCTGGTACTGAACTCGCTCATCATGTTCGACATAGTGTTCGTGTTCTTCTTGTTCCTGGTGGGCGTCACCTGCTTCGTGTACTACATGCCTGGCAACGCCATCCGGAGAACTCCGATTGTGGAGGATAACGAGACGGACCTGATCCCTCCCCCCGCTCCCTTCAGGAACGACGACTGCCAGGAGGCGAGCGTGGTGAAGGAGGTCAAGTCCACGTATATCTGCATACCGCCTGCGCTGCTCGACAGGGATAGGAAGCCGCGGGGCCCGGTACACGAAGTTTAGCTACACGGGTAAATAAAATTCTTTGTTATTATTATGCAGAACCTTTACTACTTTGCTTTTTATTGGCTTTAATTTCAGGAATAATTTACGGAAGTTAATAATAGTTCCGAAACATTTGATTTTTTTGTATTTTTTAAAATATTCATCTTTTTTTAAATTAAAAAGTGTTGTGCAGGTAAAACACTTCAAACCACAATTTTTAGGAAAATTAAAATTATATCTTTTTGTAGATGGTCATACAAGAATAAGCTGATAAAATTGTTTTTAATACTGTATACTGTATTCCTTCGGACGATTACTGTTTATTTTAAAATCAATAAGTAATGAGTTTACAATTACTTTACTTTGTTTTGACAAACCAAGGGATGCTCATTGGCTAAGTAGCGTTGTATCGTATCTCAGAAAAGTAAATATATTATTTTATTTATTACAAACATTTCAATGAGGTTTCATTAATATTTAGTTATTTATTAGTGTTGAGGCTTGAAGTTAACCTATTTGCAGTTGAAGTGTACGAGTATTAAAAACTAATACTTTTGTTATTAAAAATGAATTTTACTGGTAGTAAATTTTTATTAAATAATTAAATTTGATGAACTTGAATTGTATTTATTTATCATAACAATGATTTCATAAGACTCTCATCAAATTTTTATATAAAATGTTTAGACTTCTTACTCTGAAGTAAAATAATCTGGACCACTAAATAAATGAGAAAATTTTCCAGCGAAGTTATATCTTAATTAATAGAGGGTCTTAACGTGTATCGTTTATCCGGCTTTTCCGTTTTCGCCAAGAACCAAAGAACCGCCATCCACCCAATTATCGAGCACGTCAGACCAGGTGGATTCAGGCTTCTTTGATATATATTTATTATATATATTAGTACTCCCACCCTCGCTGTATACAAATACTCAGATCTCAAGTCTTTATATAAATACGTCACTTGAACCCTGAATCTGAGAAATTAGTTATTATTCTTGTATTTAGAGAGTGATATTTTCATGAAATGAACGCAATTGAACTCAATTGTAGCAGTTTAACCAGAGTCACAAATTTCTTTATTATTATAAATAACCTGTAGATTCATTTATTGTAAGATTATTAAACTTATAGCATTGGGTTTATTGAAAACGGAATAAACAGTTAGAAATATCTTTCCATGCTGTGCTTTGAAAGTAGTTCAATAAATCACTTAAAAATTAAAATTATATCCAATTATTTTGACTTACATAAGTTTAAACAAGCCTTCTAGCAGTGTGTACTACTCTAAGACCAGGGTAAATCCGATACAATTTAAAATGAACCATTGGAAACACTTATAAATACCTACTACATAATTACAATATTATGTTTGGAGAATGCAGGTACCTACCCACAATTATCTTTAAAAAATTGATATTATTAGTGTGATATTATTTTTTACTTTTCGACTTTCGTGTCGACAAAAGCACCCCGTGCACAGAACACTTTTTAAATAACCTGCTAGCTTTTGTGTTTCCTTCCTCATTTAGGTAGGGAGCACAGATAGATAAAATCGTGAAGGTATTTTAGACTCATTCATTCCTCGTCTCCAGATCCTTGCCATTACATCCCGAGATAAAACAATACTTGTTATAATTTTGTATCAACTTGTAATCCTCAATGGTAAAGTTTTATCATTCAATAAAGTTTTTAAACTTTAATGGAATCTAAAGAATACCGGTATCGCATCTCGCAGCTTTACGAACTGTCAGATCTTCAATAATAATTGCACTTCAGCGATTCCCCGTTTAATACGAGCGGAACGGGTGCCGAGCAAAAGTTCCCCGAGACGGCTGAAGCTAAATGTGAAAGCTTTTCGTAACCCAGCTCCGCTAACTCTTTGCTTCGGAAACGGATATCAACGGAACGTAAAACTACCCTTCTCTATATAGCCGACGTGTTACTTGAACTCGTGAGAGGTTGCGGGTTGCTCCTTCTTTTATTTTATTTTTACGGAGGATCTATTGCAATACTGCAATGTGCAACAATTTCCTTCTAGTTTCCTTGTATTTGATAACATTGTGATTGTTTATTTATTAAAAAAATACTTCTGTATACTTTAGACTTGTCAGGAATCATGACTTATGACATGACGATCTAATCTAAAAATTTCGGTTGTGCTTAATAACAAAATGAAATAGAGAATGTTCGGGGTGGAGGGTTTCCACTCAGGGAACTCAAATCTCGTGTGCAGTGTGTGTGAAAGTTTGTTAAAGTATACGTTCATAGTGTAAGTGTGTGATACACACACGTATGGCACCCTCACGTTAAATACCATATATTTTTTTTAAATTTTAACTTTATTACACGAAATGGACCAGAAGGTGACCTCGTTATTAGCTTACTGTTGTTTTTTGCCCATTTATTTCACATAACTCAATTAAAGTGAAAATTTTTAAGCTTATTCTTGTATAAATTATCTTCTCTATTCTTTTTAATTTTTTTATATGAATACCCCACAAGAGTCCTGTACTGCTCCCATCTCGAGCCAGTAGAGCTATGGAATCCCCAACTGGGGTATGTTGTGAGGCTGAAGGTATTGGAGAGGGGAAGGAGATAGGGAAGATGAAGGTGGGGAAATACCTGGCTATTCAGATCTGGTCACCAAACACGACTAAAGCCATTTCAAGCAACGTTACAATTCGGAATGGTGGTCTTACACCAGTGCGATACTGAGAGTATCTTCCACTCTGGAACGTGCCACAAATATACTATATATTATTATAAATGAATAAATTATGAAATAACACAAATTAATCAAATAAAATTTATTTTCCGCGCCGGGATTCGATCCCGTGACCTTCGGAGTGCGAGTCAAGATCCTTACCGCCGACATATTATTAACATTTAATTAATATAATGCAATATGTAATATCTTTGCGTCTCATTCTATGGTGGAAATATTTTCAGTATCACCCCGGCAAAATTCCACCATTCAGAATCGATACTTAAAGTAGCTTTTGCCGTAGGTAAGCTGATCTGAAGAACAAGGTACTTCCTAACCTTTCTCTTCTCTGACTCCTTCCCTTCCATACTATTTTCATTCTTTCAACTCACCGCATTGGGGATGCCTTAGTTCCACTGGCTCCGGACGGATTCACATTTAAAAAAAGATCCAACATGGTGGTAAATACAACCACGAGCGGACAATGTAAGTATGTTATAACAGTTGTGCTGCGTGATAATAAGTACGTATATATTTACTCAAGAGTTTATAAATCTGATAATAATTATTCTAGTCGCATCTTGTCAGTCTCGCCGCGTGGCAACTGATTACGTCTCATGATTTATTCATACTGGTCCAAGTTTTCAATCAGTTCAAAGCTTCAAAAGGTCATTTTATTGAAATGAGCTTCGACGGGGGCAATGTGCGTACCCTCCCATAAATAGGTCCATTCGACCGACTGAATTGGCTGTATTGCTTCACAACTTACTCGTTTTCTAAATGCTTTTTTTTTGTATTAGCTCACTTGTGAGATCTTTTTTTGTAAAGGCACCTTTACGTTTTTCATTTAGTTTCTCTCCCCCATAATATGTACACTTCTTTTATGGATTCATTACGGTAAAAGGAAAGTACGAATTTCAGCGTAATTGATAAATTAAAGTATTTAATTCCACATCTTTACTTTTACGTATTTTTAAATTTTGTATGCGATGGTTCTAGTTTAGTAAAGTTTGTAATATTTTCGAATTATCTAATTGCGAATAGAATGTTTGAGTAATACAGTCTCCATTGGAAGAGCGGCAAGATCATTTGGCTTTGTACCTTAAGGTGGCAGGTTCAAAACCCAACTAATCAAAAACCAACAAGTTTTATCTTTTAATTATTGATTTTTCGCGTTTTGAGATTCAATCAATACATATTTAGTACAATTGCATCACATGCTAGAGTGGTATGATGCTTATATACTCTCAATGTTGCCATGGTGAGTGATCACCATTCACAAATGAAACATTGCGTGAAATGGTTTAAGCTATGTTAATTGACCAAGTCTGAATAGCAGGAAACTCTCAACGTTCCTCTACCCCATATCGTTCTCCTTCCAACTTCCTTGGGCTTCTTAATATTCTTCAAACCGAGGTTTACATTGGCTCTGGGCAATTGGTACCATTGTGCAGTATTCGCTTTAAAAAAATGCATATAACATAAAAACAATATGTCGTGTACATACACATTAACTATTTTTTAAATTTAAAGTTTATAATGTTCTCGTATTCTGAATAACGTGCAAAACATTAAATTTAGTCGGTCGGCGTGCAATACCGCGAATTTGGACATTTTAATATTATTCAATTAGTAACAATTTTCTCCGAGTGTTTTCATCCACGGAATGCCGAATATTTATTAAAACGTTCGTTTTTTTGGACAATATATGGTGTAGGTGTTACAACACCGCTTTCAAGGAGAATACCGCAAGTGTCGTGTTTTTTTTTTATCTCATGAACGATTTGTATCATGTGAGCTCGCAATATTGCATGCCGAACGACGACGTTGTGTGTGTGGATATAAATAAATATTAATAGCATCCGAAAACGGAATGTATTCAGCGTTCATAGCTTTTGTTTACGATGGCGATGCGATGGTTTGAACAAACCTCAACTCACACCGGTAGAGTTTGCATGAAAAGCCAAGAATGATTTATTCGGGCTTTTCAGTTGCAGCCTTCCCTGGGAAATATGAACTCGAGATTATTCCGACGACATTGCCTTTCGTTTCCCATTATTTGTGTTTATTCATACTGAATTCTCCATATTGAAACTCCCAGCAACAATGGATCCACGTCCTATTGCGCCGAGTTCTGGAATGCGGAAGACGTGTTGGAGATGTGTTTCAAATGTTCTGTGAACAAGTAGGTATGGCACAGATTAAGAGAACGTGTTGCATTTTAATGATTTTAAAAACGTCATCAATCTTATGTAAACCTATAATAAGGACAAATATGAGGTGTTTAGGCTTCTGAGTTCGTCCTTGTTAAGTAAAAGCGTTTTTGCGAATCAGATCTTGCACCTTCATTTTTAAATGGCTAAGAAAAATGTTAATTTTTTTCAAAAGAAAGACGGGGTTACGAATAACCTGATTTTTTTAAAAATCCTCTACTACCACCACAGTGAACGAAAAAGGTTATTTGTATCGTGATGGAGGACTTGGTCAGCCGAAGAATTGAACTTACGACTCCACTGCGATGTCCACTTACGATGTCCACTTACGACTCCACTGCGATGTCCACTCAGCCAGTGACCATTTATATGATTTCGCATTACTCTGAGTCAGTGACATTTAAGCATACTCCTTTTAAGGGTTGAGGCTAAAGGAAATGGCCAGGGAAAGATGAAAGTATCTATATTGGTAAAATATTACAGCATTTTCAACCCCTCCCATAAAATGTTCACTTTGATGGTCGTTAAAACATCTTATTTATTTAAATATGAAGTGTCCGGGGTAAAGTTGACTAACTTCGGGAAGGAAAATGATATATCACCTTTTATCGAAATTCAGTAAATCTAGTTTTCAGGTGGACAAATTAAATTGTTTGTGTGGCTCAATGACGCTTTACATTATTTATTTATTACTCTTAGGTAAAATTCAGTAAGGTTTTTTTGTAATTCTGTTTTTTTTTTGTTTTTTTGTTCCTTAACGTATTTTAAGTTTCATTAAAGTTTTATTAAAGAAGCTTAAGATCACCATCTGGGTAAGCACGAAACTTTCATACAAAAGATGTGATCCCATCCTATACATTTTCATTATCCCTAAGTTGTTGTATTTTGGATGTGTTGTGGGTTTGTTGGTCGTGTTGGAGTTTTGTTGGGCTGTGTTGATGTTGTCATGTTGTGTTGAGCAGTGCCTGCAGCAACCCGCACTGGGAGCGACACGACTGAATCTCTCACTTCCTTTTGAGTGTAATCTAACGAACGTTAGCTGGAAGCTATTCAAATTGCTCTCTGCAGTCTAAATTTTCTTCCTAAGTAAATCAAGTTTGTATCATTGCCTTCGCACAAAGGATTAAGTTAATTGACATTTATATTGCGGATGTCATAATTTTAACACTTAACATTGTATCATAAAATAATCAAGTTCATTGAAGAATTTATTATGTCACGAGGATTTTGATTTTCAAAACTTCGATTAATTGTTTGAACACGCTTTAGAAAGCTTAAATCGATAAATCTCCTGTTTTAAAGTTAACGACATATCTCCTTTGTTCATTTGTCATCGACTGTTAATAATATATTCAATATTATACATAATTTAATGTACCTACGTTTTTTGTTCAAACATCATTCAAGGAAGTAAAACTAGCGATTTGATTATTTTTATTATTTTGAACAAAATTATGATTGTGAAAAAACATTTTTATAAAAAAAAAAACTTTAATAATAAACCATAATATTCATGTCGCTATTCCAAATTCTTGTAATATTCAGAAAACTGTTACTGAAAAAATAAGAAAATATACAGATTTAGGAAATGAAATTAAAAGAATTTGGCATTCTCAGACTATAAAAATATTACCATTTGTTATTTCGGCTACTGGCATTATACCTAGCTCTCTCATTCAAAATTTAGGCGTATTAGATTTGTGAAAAAATTTGTACATAAAAATGCAAAAGTCGGTCATTTTAAATACATGTAGGATTACGAAAGTTTTTTTAAATATTTATATTGAGGGATCAGTAGGATTTATCGGACCAGTTAGGATTTCATCAGAGCCGAACCCTCTGATATGAAAATATCTGGAGTCGGTGAAATATTTTCCCATTATGTTTCTGGTGGATTGACGTATTGTTCTTGTATTGTTTTATTCTTATATAGTGCACTTACATTGCGTTAATTTACTAGATATTCATTTGTGGAAAAGTGTGTGGAAGGGTTTAGTCTTTCATTTGGGAAAGATTCAACCCGGACATAAAATCTGGAGCACCGTAAATGAGATGTAAAAGCGAATACCTTTTGTAAAAATTATTATAGTGCACCGATATGTTTAATATGAATTTAAGAGTTCATCCTGATTTGTTACACCTGTCACTAATTTATTTATGCCTTAGAGCCTTGAGGGGTTTTAGGTGAAAAAAATGTACGTGATACAGTTGTGTTAACTATTTTTTGTACGTGGAACAATGGTAAAGCAAGTACACGCTTATTTGAGTAAAGTTTCAAAACGCAAATCAGTGTAATAATATAGATAACTCACTTCTTTAATCACACATTTAGACGGTGCTTAAAAAAACTTTTTTTGTTCTGAAACATCTGAGGTTTAAAAATTTTATTAAAACCGAATTAACTTAACCTCTGCGTTTTATGAAAACCATATTAACTTTGGTAAAATTTCGAAATCATTGGACTCGCTTTACGAATAATTTTTAGACAAATCTTTGGATACACCTAAATTACTGAGAAAGCCAACTTTTTGCATTCGGGGCGACGGAAAATTCTGCATTCAAAATTTCAATTACGAGTAATTCAAGTACCCGTGTCCAGCGATTTTGAAAGTTTACCTAAACTTTTAATCTTCTAATATTTTTTAACGTTTATAGGATTCGTTTACCGGACTGTGTTCAAATCAGATTGTTAGTTGGTATGTTTTCATGACAAAAGCTCCTCAGGCTTGATTTAGTAACAAGTAACAACGTGTGCCTCGTGTCCCTCTCGTAACTTAGCTAACTCAGCGTGGCCGAGGCCCAGTAATTCGAGACACTGCCACCCCTTTGCGTCGCTAAACCAGATTTCGGTAACGATGCCTCCTATTTGGCAGTGTTTGTGGCGATTTCTGAATTCCTGATTTTCCGCTGCCTCTTTGTTATTGTTGCATGTTACTATCCCCACTGTTGATGTTATATTGTGTGTTGTTAACCAACTTTATTATACCTACTTATAATCTGTTTATTTTACTAGGAAGTCAGAGGTTCGGGCACGGTTGTTTTATATTCCGATTATACTGCCAAATAAAGTTTGAGTTATTTTTACCATTTTCATAAGAAACAAATGCCTTGTACATAAACCCATCGTTCATAATAAAATGCAACCTTATCTCGAACCTTGACAAATTTGTCGATTTTTGTCAACGTTTTTTTTTAAAGTATTTAGCTTATTGCGCTTTCTCCCCCCCCCCCCTGAGAGTTGCACAGCCTTACAATGTACTTCGTAACGGAAGATATTATTTGGAGTATTTTACATATTGCTATCCTCTATACATCTGCCCTGATGATAGACACGACTGCACGAAAAGTCGACTGAGGAAGTCAGAATGAGGAAGAACCACCACACATTTCTAATGAGAAGCTTAAATCACATACTGAAACAATTATTATCTTTACCACCCAACCAACTGTCCACTCAAACTACCTAAACTTTAGGTTGTATAATACCATCATGAAAATCATTTTTTACAAAAGTCAAGCATAAAAGCTTAAGTGCCTGGTTTCCTGGTAATTAATTTTCTTTAAAATAAAACCCAAAATGCCGTCCGATTGATTAATCGTCGAAATAATTAGTAGGGATATATCACGCACAGCCCCTAACTTTCCAAACTTTTTCATTAAGGGTTTTTTGCTCGGTAAAGTTTTTAATATTTCTATCCGAAGTTGGCCCTGCGTTTACCTGTAATTCGCCCATAGGAAGGTGTCTGAAGATCATACAATTTGAGTTTGCCGCGGCAATTGATTTTATTTAATGAAAATTAAATGTTTCCTTTTGAGACATATTGCAGGAAGGCTGCCGGTAATGAAAAGAAGAGAGCTTTTACTTTCTGTCGGACGAAATTGAAAGACTTATCTGGAAAACTCGATGAAACCGCTTATTTTAAATGATTTCTTATCTAACGTGAATTGGATTTTCGTGCTTATTCTAGCATTTTGATGCATATTGACTCCATTAGTGAGTATATGATTTTTGTGGTGTAGGGGGAGGCGGGGCACGTTGTTACGGGGGCACGTTGTTACATCGTCGATAAATCACACACTGGACCGAATTTTTGCGCGCATGTCTGTAGTGGAAATGCGTAAACTAGTCGCCACAGTGTCCCACAAAACGTCAACGAAACGGATGATCTAGAAAAATCTAATAAATAATTTGAATTTGGCGTGTGCAAAATAAATTTAGTTGAAAGAATTTAAAGTCATATTGTCACCTTACCATAATGGGTAAGTTAAATAATTATGTTATTTTTTTTGATATTTTACACCCTTCTGAATAGTATCTGAACATTTATCTTAACCGTTGTAAATTTCGTGTAAATGATATGTGTAATACATGTAATTAAGACATTAATGTGAAATTCGACAAAGGGGCAAGTTGTTACAATGATTGCGAGGCAAGTTGTTACATATAACAATATACCTCGCATAGATGCTTTGTTTCTCAGGGAGGAACACATTCACTTTTAACCCTCATAACCTAATATTTTAGTTTATCTAGTTCTAGATACATCTTAGAATGGTTAGGAACTACAAGAAAATAACGCAGGGAGGGAAAGTTTCGCAGAAAAAATAAATAAGTCTTTCGCGATATGCGAAATCAACAGGAAGAAGACAATATCTACGAAGCTTACAAGACTATTCTTCTTTGGATTCAATTTGGCATCAATTATACCTACATTTTCATTGAAAAAAAAAGTTATTTTGTTCCTATGAATAAACGGTCATCCAATAAAAAATATTTTTCATGTTTGTAACAACTAGCCCCGCCTCTCCCTACTGCCCACCAAAATTGAGCAAGTTTTACTGCCGAATTTAGAACACAATGAAGACTAGGTTGTTATACGTATTAAACATTAAACCAATCTGTATTTAGGAAACCACAATACCTTGCGCTAAATTATATTGTATCTGCTAAATATTATTTTGAAAGCATAGTATAAGTGTAATTAAGCGAGTTAAGCAATATAATATCAGATATATTAAAATACACAATTATCCCCTAAACTAGTTTTTTTAATCGTCATAAAACTGGTAAGCATGAACAAGTTTAAAAATTCCTTTTTTTTAATATTCAATAAGCATGTTGATTATCTCGGACATCGCCCATCACTGCAAACAAATATGTAAGTGATCGCCGCTGTGGATTTTATCCATGAAGGCTTATTTAAATATACACTAAGTATATATACTGCAAGTAAATTGTTGGGAAAATTTCCTCTTGTCGATTGTATAAGGTTTGGAAAAAGTATTCTGTTCTTGCACGTAATTTCTGTACACTTTAGCAATTTATATATTTACGAACTGCACTCACGATCTGTGAATGGAGCGTGATTGGTGATCGTAATTCTAAGTAGAATGCATAAATATACGTATTGCCCATTATCTTCTCTTAGAAACTGAGAAGCTAGCGCATGAGCAGTTCACAACTACAGTTGATTCCATAAACTTTATTTTGCCCTTACGGCCGCTTATTTATGTATTTACTAGTTGGGAATGGCTCGCGTGCGTTTTGCGAATTGTTTGGACGAAGCTATTCACGGGCGACTCGTCTCGGGTGTCTCGGGCGTCTCGTGCGACGCGACGCCGACGGTGTCTCACGTGAATAGCTTCGTCCAGACACCCACAAAAGCCTTTTAGCCTTTTATCTCTTCTAAGATAGATCATATTTTGACATGGTAGAAAAGGATTTTAAACTTTGTTTAAATGTTCATGGATTGAAGAAGAAAAATGATTATTCTAGAGCAAATAATGGTTTTCAGAATAAATCATATTTCGTCCGCAATTCATCATATCTTTTTGCGAAAAGTTGACATGGCATGTTTTCGTATATGGTGGCTTTATTAAAACTCTTAACGTTTACCTTTGTCTTGTGTTTTCTTGAAACCATCTGCTCCCTCTTCTACCCTTTTATATCTGTTATACTCTTTAGATTTCATTTTAGGAAATCTTCGTCCTTCGTCACTTATCATCCTTTATTTCACACTACAATAGATGTTTATAGAAATAAGTTGGTATTACAATGTTAGTGGCAATATAATGTTAGTGAAATTTTAAAAAATCGTAAGGGTGTCTTAAAGATGTATCAACTTTTATTTATTTTAAATAGTTTTTAAAATAAAAAAAGGAAATAATAATGTTTTGTAAATTGATAATATGTCATTTACAACCAACCGAAATGAAGAGCGGTCTGTTATGTCATCTACACAGATGAACAATGATAGTCTGAGACCACCAAAAACAAAAGCAGGTATTCCTAGGCAGCGTATGAAATGGACGAACGATGTCAATATGTTCATCGTTCGTTCATATTTTTATTTAACTAAATTAGAAACAGATATGTTATTGTATAGGAAAAAATTACATTTAATTTTCTCACAAAATTATCCGATTGCCCAAGTAAACGAACAAAGATTAGCAGACCAAAAGAGGGCAATTTTCAAAAATAATTTAATTCCTGAAGTAACATTAGATCAGATAAAAAAGGAAGTAGCAGATAGATTGCAATTAGAAAATAATTTAGAACAAGTTAATACGAGTAGTAATGTTATATCAGATACATTGAACGTAGATAGTTCAGATAATATTCTAGTCGAAGAATCCAATGATATTACAGTAGACTCAAATAACTTAGACGTTATTTATAATCTTAGGGAAATCAACATTGCAAATTTAAACTTACTAGATGAAAATATTATAGAATTAGCTAACTTACTTCATAATAATATAAATAGATATAGAGCCCACAGTTAGACCAAAATTACCAAAATTACATACGTCAAAGAAATTATCTAAATTAATTTCTGAATTAAATAATATAATTTTACCAAAAATTATATTTGATGACATTAGTTTTTTAGATCTTCATACAATAGTGTATGCTAGTGCTATCACTATATGTAATAAGTTAGGAGTTAAATTAACGTCTTCTGATGATAGATCATATAATTATAGAAAACCAGAATGGCAGAGTAGATTAGAAAATGATGTAGTATTTTTAAGAAGTAGCATAGCTAGAGTAATAGAGTATAAAAATGGAAATAGAAGTAGGAATATTTTGAGACATGTAGATGTAATTGGGAGAAAATTTGGTTATAGCATTGGTAGTAATAATAATGAAAATATAATCAATGATTTATTAGATTTGTTAAAACAAAAATTAGGTGTAAAAGCTAGTAGATTAAAAAGATACAATTATACGTATAATAAAAAAAATAATAATAGATTATTTCAGAAAAATGAGAAAATATTTTATTCCAAACTTGACGATAAACAAAATATTATTTCGAATAATAATAATCCGTCGCCATCTGAATCAGATATGCGCGATTTTTGGACAAATATTTGGAGTAAAGATATAATACATAATGAGTCAGGTCCGTGGATAGAAAATGAAGAACTCAATTGTTCAGACATTGAACAAATGAGTTTTTCTGATATATCGGTTGAATTGTTAGCCAAAATTATAAAAAATACTCATAATTGGAAAGCCACGGGTTGCGATTGGATACATAATTTTTGGTATAAACGTCTGACTACTTTACATCCCCTTTTGGCAAAAAATCTTTCAAAATTTGTCAGAGAACCTCAAAATTTACCAAATTTTCTAACTAAGGGCATTACTTATATGTTGCCTAAAAGCGAACATATTAATAATCCCTCTCAGTATAGACCCATTACATGTTTACCGACAATATATAAAATTTTAACCTCTTGCTTGACAGATTTAATATACACTCATTTAGATGAAAAAAATGTTTTATCTGAACAACAAAAAGGTTGTCGCAGAAAACATATGGGATGTAAAGAACAATTAGTTATTGATTCTGTAATTCTAAAACAGATTCAAACCCAAAAACGTAATTTACATATTTGTTATATAGATTACCAAAAAGCTTATGATAGTGTCCCGCACTCGTGGCTGATAAAAGTTTTAAATATATACAAAATTAACCCAATTATTATTAGCTTTTTGGAAAAAATTATGGCATTTTGGAATACCGATTTGCTTTTGAATTTGAAAGATAAGAAAATTATAGTACCGGGCATTTCAATAAAAAGAGGGATTTTTCAAGGAGACTCATTGAGTCCTCTTTGGTTTTGCTTAGCATTAAATCCTCTATCTAAGATGTTAATTAAAAGCAAGTTTGGAATAAAAATTAAAGGTAATACTAGAGAGAGAAATATAATTTCTCATTTATTATTTATGGATGATTTAAAATTATATTCGAATTCTGAACCAAATTTAGAGAAAATGATTAAAGTAGTTAAAAAATTTTCAGATGATATTAAAATGACTTTTGGTTTAGATAAATGTAGAACGATCCATATAGGGAAAGGTAAAATTGTAGATGGAGACGAGGGTATATTTAGAAATTTCAAAATTGAAAGTATGAAAGGGGACGAGGTTTATAAATATTTAGGATATCCGCAATCAAATAGATTAGATCATACTAGTATTAAAAATGATATTAGGATTAAATTTAAAACTAGGATCAGAAAAATTTTGAAATGCAATCTATCTGCTAAAAATTTAGTAAAGGCGATAAATACTTGGGCAATACCTCTATTAACTTACTCATTTGGCATAATTAAATGGTCTAATACAGATTTAGATAGCTTAGAACGATTAATTAGAACTATATTAACAAAATTTCATTGTCATCATCCAAATTCAGCTATAGAACGTATTAATTTACCCAGAAATTTAGGAGGTAGAGGTATAGTCAAAATAACATCTTTAAAACATAATCAGGTAGAAATGCTAAGAAAATTTTTCCATAGGAAAGCTGATAGTTCAGAAATGCACAAAATAATATGCAAGGCAGATAGAAATATTTCACCATTAAATTTATACGACGAGAATGCCAGCATTCTTATAAATACCAACCAGGAATTATTAGATTCCTGGTCAAATAAAATTCTTCAAGCAAAACACTTCAATTATCTCAACCAAACATATGTTGACAAATTTTCGTCAAACAAATGGTTGAGTATTGGAGAGTTGAGCGCAGAAATAGAAGGCTTTATGCTTGCCATACAAGATAGAGTCATTAATACTAAAAATTATAGGAAGCATATCATCAAAGATGCAAATCAAATTGATGATTTATGTAGAAAATGTTTGGCTTTTCCGGAAACTATAGAACATATTATATCGGGATGTTCTGTATTAGCGCCGTCCGAGTATACATTTAGGCACAATTAAGTTTTAAAAATAA
This sequence comes from Limnephilus lunatus, assembly GCA_917563855.2. Classification (NCBI taxonomy): domain Eukaryota; kingdom Metazoa; phylum Arthropoda; class Insecta; order Trichoptera; family Limnephilidae; genus Limnephilus; species Limnephilus lunatus. Next base: position 30,406,562 of record OU830594.1, on the reverse strand, counting down.
TTCACCAAAGTTTGGTAATTAAACATAACTTGATTGACTGCCGTAATGTACCATATTATGAATATGAACCAAATTCATTTTTAGAAAATGAATTTTATAAAATTTATTATGATAAAACTATTCTGACAGACAGAACAATTAGTCATAATAGACCCGATATAGTTTTACATGACAAAATTAAGAAAATAACTTATATCATTGATGTCGCTATTCCAAATTCTTGTAATATTCAGAAAACTGTTTCTGAAAAAATAAGAAAATATACAGATTTAGGAAATGAAATTAAAAGAATTTGGCATTCTCAGACTATAAAAATATTACCATTTGTTATTTCGGCTACTGGCATTATACCTAGCTCTCTCATTCAAAATTTAGGCGTATTAGATTTGTCAAAAAATTTGTACATAAAAATGCAAAAGTCGGTCATTTTAAATACATGTAGGATTACGAAAGTTTTTTTAAATATTTATATTGAGGGATCAGTAGGATTTATCGGACCAGTTAGGATTTCATCAGAGCCGAACCCTCTGATATGAAAATATCTGGAGTCGGTGAAATATTTTCCCATTATGTTTCTGGTGGATTGACGTATTGTTCTTGTATTGTTTTATTCTTATATAGTGCACTTACATTGCGTTAATTTACTAGATATTCATTTGTGGAAAAGTGTGTGGAAGGGTTTAGTCTTTCATTTGGGAAAGATTCAACCCGGACATAAAATCTGGAGCACCGTAAAAAAAAGTTATTACTGAACGATTTTTGAATTTATTATACAATTTATTCCGCAAAAAAATATGTTTTAGATTTTATAAGACGAGAAGTTTTAGACATTATTGTCACTAATATTATTGTCATTTGATTTTTTTGGCGAAACGGCATTGGTGCAAAATGTTAGAAATGATGACCGTCTTTTCCGCTCCCCCGTTGCGCTTACATCCTTTTAAAAACCAAAAATACACGAATGTCCCGAAAACGACCCGAAAAGGTCAAAGGGAAGAATAATATGAGAGATGAGATGGTTCGTTCAAAATTAATATGAAAACGTCCGAATCTTTGCAATATGTTGACATTACGTTGAAAACTTGTTTTGCAAATCTTGAAGACACTAATGAAATTGCAAAGATGACGAGTTACCTAAATCATATTTTTCCTCTTGCACCGTATATTTTTGCGGATAAAGTTTCTAGTTACAAAAGATTAATTTATTTTTCATTTCATATACGCACATTGGACTATTACGTTCTCTGAGATGGTTATATTTACTTACAATAATCAGTTACATTACAATTTAACAATTAAAAATAAAATCGATCAAAAATTTAAGGAATAAAAAATCAAAATTTTTTTCTGATAAATGAAAAAAGTTGTTTGATGTTGAATGTAATGTGTCAATAACGATATAATTATTTTCTCATTCTTTTGCCAAAACGAAGAATCGTTCAGTTACATTAGATAATTGTTGCTTAATTGAACGATGTCGGTTTTTTTGGATTAGATACTTTGATCTTTATAAGACTCGGGATTTCGCAACAGTCGAGCTTCGTAATATTCATATTTTTTCAAAAGAAACATGGCTGCTTGTCTTTCTTCGATCCCCAAGTGTAGGTATGTATTTTTGAGGTATAAAAAAATATACGGAAGTTTATTTTGTTCTTAAGTAAAATTTACATATTACTATTAAATCGTGAGTACTTTCGGCGAATTCTTTCGACGATTTTCATATAAAGATTATTTATATTGTCGAGTCCACGTACCTGCGGGTATTTGGATTCATTTGAAATAGTAGTCCTTTGAAGAAGTTTAAGATAAAATCAAATAGTGGACTGTTTCTGCGAGGTTTAGCTACCGCTACGTAGGTACTCGTACATACCACGTGAATACTTCTAAAACCTTTGCAGTTATAGTGAGCAGAGAAATTTCTGCAGATGAACTGAGGTCCAATGCATATTCTCGTATGTAAGTTTTGGTACATAAGGTGTACAGAATTATTTATCTGTGTTTAAGTGTGTCAAGTATTTTAGGTAAGTGAGGGGCTGTTAGAAAATAAATCCACTTAATCAATCCATTAACTCCATCGAGCTACGAGTACTTACTTATTTTAAAATATGTAAAGAAAACATTAAACATGGTTTCACATTTTTAAAAACACCTAGCTGGAATACACAAAAATGGTTGGTGTTTTGTGCTAATTTTGATTCAGTTTCGATGATAACAAAATTAGCACTGAAGTTAGAATTTTATTACAGAATGCTTATCTATCCGACATACCAGCTGATAGTGCGTAAAATGAACAGTCTTTATTATCAGTTTTGTAAGAACGTTGAAAAAAAAGGCAGTGACTTAAACATACGCCGGTTTCCTAAAAACATTTTTTTATTAAAACAAGAATGCAGCTTGTAGGATAATAAATCATAAGATATATATTTTTAAATATTTTATACACGTGAAATAAATACACCATATGTGTCTGTGACCAGAGGAGTGAACACTTTGTGAAGAACAGGGAAAGTGCACGATGACAAAGATATAGGGTTCATAATTCCAGCGAACATCAAACAACATTTATTACAATATGTAATCAATTTTTTTTGCGGAAACTGAAAACCCAACATGGAGGAAGAAGAAGGCTGCGCTTGTGCGCCCCCTCCTGAGTTCCAGATACCACCTCCCCCAATGTGGAATGACCAAGACAACAACTGCCAAGACTTTGCAACGGAGTGCAGGATCATCAATCAATCGCTGCCCGAATCTGAGAATTCTGCACTATTATTATACTGTGTTGTGTTAGTATTAAGTTTTCTAATCATAGCAATTGTGGCTTTCTTTGTATTTCGATATAAGAGCAAAAATAGAGGTCGCATTATTCCGTGGGTCCAATCAATTCCCATGGGAGATTTAAGATAAAGAATTGCAGACACTAAATAGTACCGTTCAATCAATTCCCTGATGATCACCCATAATTCGTTCTTCTCGAACGATGTCGTTGGCTCTTGTCAACCAAAAACATTGTTATTATTGAGTGATGCGAAAACTACGAGAATGGCCTATAGGTACGAGTACTTTCAACACTTCATTTTTTGCATAACAAAAACATTAATGAAAATATGTAATTTAAATAACAATAATGAAAAATAATTTTAAAATGAGAACTGTGATATTTTTTTTAAGATTCTTCCATCTTCTTTTGTTTTATGATGAAATCCTAAAAAATTCATAAGAAGCAGTCTATTCGCCACTTTATGAAAGGTTTAGAGAAAAGTGTTTAAAAACACTTAAAGTAAAGGTCCCACTGTGTAACTTGGTACAGACCTGTTCCCCTTTAGAGATGGCGAACCATTCTGTTCTGAATGATTCCTGATTTGTGATTCCTATCTAATGATAATTCCATTATTACTCCATATTCCATTCGATTCAGTCGCATGCTTCGTTTCCCATTCAGTCACATTATTTATGCTCCCACTTTGCGGTCATCATTGCTGATTATCAATTTGACATGTAAGAAAAGTCTTGTGAAGAAATTCATTATGATAGTAGATATCTACTGAGTGGTTTACAAGGTGAATAAATATTTTTCGAAGAAGAAATAGGGGTCAAAACACATGTAAAGAAATACAGAAGTATTGTCCATTTTAAATGAAAATATAAGAATAATTTGTCGGGTTTTCTCTATTTTGATGGAGAGAACAATAAGACAAGATTTCACAGTTTGTAAAAACACCTACACTAACTGAACACGCATAAAAGGATTGATGATTTTTGTTTATTTTGATTTCATTTCAATTCAATTCGCGGTAAAGGTGGAATTTTATCTCTAATTGCTTATCTGGCGGACAACTGATAACGGTAAATTCAACACGCCTATTTATTAGTTTGATAGGAAAGTTCAGTGGAAATGATCGATATAAAAAATGTCAGTAACTTAAATTAATTTCTTGGAAATAACTTTTTATTTAACCGAAAGTGTAGCCTTCATTATTTAAAATTATGTTAATTTATAATATGTTAAGGGTATTAAAGGAGAAGTTCACACAAAGAGACAGGATTCACAATCCTAGCGAACATTAAACATATCTTACTATTTGTGATAATTTTTTTTGCTCAAACTGCAACCCAGTATGACGGAAGAAGACTGTGCTTGTGGGCCCCCTCCTGAGTTCCAGATACCACCTCCGCCAATGTGGAGTGACCAAGTCAACAACTGCCAAGAAGTTGCATCGGAGTGCAGAATTATGAATCAATCACTGCCTGATTCGGAGAATTTCACACCATTGTGGATTATTTTACCAATCCTACTAACGGTGGTAATAACGGTGACCTTCGTCGTTTGGTATAAGTGCAGAAATAGAAGTCGTATTGTTTCAACAAACCTTTCGATCTCTATTTCCGAATCATTTTCCATGAGAGTTTTCAGACCAAGCATTGCAGAGAGACCTTCGTCTCCAGCATCTTCCCCTTGTCTTGAAAGGGTTGCCCCATCGCCTCGACAAGGCACCTCCAGGCGTCAACTTCAACGGCCCCCATCCACAGCAAGCTCAGCCCCTTCTAGCACGGCCTCTGGGGTTGTTTCTTCCAGCTTTGCCCTGGGCGACCCACGAGACCACACGGCAGAAATACCAAAACCCTTTTATGACGACCAAAACATTTATGCTGAACCATATAATCAATTCTTCGATCATCACTCATGATTCGTTCTTTTCGAACGATTCGTCGGCTCGTATCACCCATAATATTACTTTTTTCTTATCAGTCAAATGATCAGTGTCAACATAACACAAAATATGATTTGAATCTACGTTCGACTATTTTCACCGTGTCCATTCTATTTTTATCTCAACATTCCTGATGATTTCGGTACAATATTAATAAATTAATCAAGATAATTTCTTCTTCATATTTATTATCCTCTCGACATCCTTTTCAGCTTTATCTCTCAAATTTAGAAATTGAACCTTCAAAGCTTTGCAAGTTTATCAAATATTTTGTCTTCCCTTCAAAGTTTACCTGACTCTGATTTGTTTCCACTCAAAAGTAAAAGTTGCGTAAGGTAAATAAACCTTCTGCTGTGATGACAGAGACTTAAAAACTGTCTGAAACACAGAATGGAACCCAAAAAATCAATCACGATGATGAGGTAAACGCGTTTTGCAGAAATGTTAACTTTTTAATCAAAATTTTATTTGCTTAATCTGTAGAATTAGGTTATGTACTATTTTTTTTATAAATTATTATTTTGTCTATATTACAGCTTCAATTTACCTACATTATAAATCAATATTGTTGAATTAATAAGAAATGCAACGACAAAACAAATCAAATATGCGTTAGCGTAAAATTATTAAAACATGTTACCTATCGCTTTCAAATACCTTGTTCAGACAACAAATTTATTGAGGTATCGACTAATGTTGATATTTTAAAATATTCATTTTTATGTTCAACGTCATCAATTATCAGATTTTTTTTAAAGGTTTTTAACTGCAGATAGCATAAAAATAACATTATATAATAACATTATAATGTAGGTTCATAGTAAGTACATAATTTACAAGTGCATAATGGAGAAAGAAAATAGAGGAACGAATAGTGTTTACGTTGTGGATAAATATAAGGAAAATAAAAATTAATATATATGCAATATTTCCTAAGCGATGCTCCTTAATAATATTAATATTAATTTAAAAATATCATTAAATTAGGTATCTCTTAAATGAATTATTTGATAATATATTTACAGGGTGTTAAGAGTGTACTGGAATTACTTGAACCGGTTATTCCTGATATTCTTTGAAGTAAAAAATGTAAATGAAATTTTGGTTTCCGGTCACTTTTTAGATGTTTTTTTTTCATTTTTTTGTTCTTCAAAATCGAACAAAATAATAACATATCCTGAAGAAGATAACATTGTTATTGAAACATGTCGATATTGTTTATTAAAAAAGTGGTTTATACAAAGTTATCTCTTATTAATTAAATAATAAATAATGCCACAAAGTTACTTTGCGAAGATTGAAGAAGTAACGAACAAAATAAAGTTACAGGTCGCTCAGCCGAGTCACCGCCCACCCCCCCCCCCCCCCACCCCGCCCCCGACTGTCCAATACCCATTAATTTTTTAGGTTTTTAATTTAAAAAAAGTCACCAGAGATCACAATTTCATTTACGCTTTTTACTCCAAATAATGCCAGGAATAGCACTTACACACAATTAAATTAAGTCATGTACACCCCTTAACACCCTGTTTAGATGCAATGTGCAAGTCTCAAAATAAATGGTCTTGTAAATTATACCTAAATGTTTATGTTCGGTGTTTTTCTAAATAAGATTACATTTTTATACAATTGGTCACGTTCAAAATACTCAAAAAATATGGCGGAAAGATGACAAGTCGAAAATTAAGAAATGAAAATCGTATGTCATGAAATAAACGTATACGTTTGTCGTGAAAAGCTCGTCACGTGCTCATCCCCCGATAAGAAAATCCCAGAAAATCATAATTCCCTCCAACGAAAAGCCATCTCTCATTCTCTAAACACGCCACAAAGGGTTGCTTGATTCAATGAATCAACCCTTATTATTATTTCTCGACCTTATCTCATTCAATTATATTACCAGGTAATAAGACGTATTTTGTGGTGATGGTCTGTAAATAATATAGCTTTAAGGTTCCCATTATATCAATACTAGATGCCTTTGCTCAAATCAATAAAAAAAACCGTATTCAAAGTTACAGTTTTATGTTTAATCAATCTAGACCCTTTTTTCAGAGATTTCAAGTATATAAATTTAAGAAATGGAATTATTGAAGAATTAGATAATATTAATAAATCTAAACGAATCTGTGGGTAAGAATTTGGAGGTCAGTGTGTCCAGAAGTGACAAACTCTTAAATTGGTAAATTGGTACTCTCGAGTATATGATTGCGTCTGTATTTGTTTCAAAGTGTATGTAGAATGTAGGTATTGTTTATTAGTTATTAATATTAACTCAGAAACTTAAGACAGCCTTTTCTAATGTCTCATTTCTTCGCGAATTCCCTAAGCAGCTTTTCACAGTATTGTATTATTCATCTCCACAATAACGCATTGTATCCTATAACTGTTTTTGACATATTTTTCTATTATTCTTTCATTTTCTCAACACCTTTTTCACCCTTATCTTCCTGGATGTTTTGTATCCTTCTAATATTTTTGGGTCACCTACAAGTCTTACAACGTACGCATCATACCACCCGATGTAGGCCAGTATTGTATTATCAGTTTTTTTTACTAAAAAGACTGCCCTGACGCTATCAACTTGTTATCCTTACACATACCTCCAAAATATACTAGACGGAATATTTTATTTTGCAACAATAACTTCGCTACGAATTCTGCGGTAGAAAGAATACATAGGTTGGGTAATGAACTGACTGATGTCGCTGACATATTTAATTTAAACTTCGATTCATTTAAAGCCAAATTAGTCCACCACTTTTTAGATGTAAATAATGAATGAGTAAATTTTATTTTATTTCGATTTTCTTTTGTTTATGGTTTTATTTTATTATTCTTTTTCCAATATGAGTAATTAAGTAAAAATAAATGTGTTTTGATTTTTTTCATGTTTTTGTTGTTCGTAGGTATATGAATTGTTGTACCTACAAGTTCTAAAGTCATCCATGTGGAATTAGCTTTAGATGTATGTACTCCTATTTTTTTTATTATTGAGTTTATGCTTTATTTGTATATTTTGTAATATTTTTTTAAGTTTGTTATGTACTGTTGTTATAAATGTTATTTGTATTTTATATGTTAAAGCCCAATAGGGCGTCAATAAATAAATAAATAAAAAGAAGCCCACTGTTTTCTTTCAAATTAAAAATATTTTTGCCAACTCAAACTAAACTTTCGTAAAAATTCATGTATTTTGAGATGATTGTTTTTGGTAGGTTTTTTGTGCTTCCGCTTTTGGAACGTTCATGTTTGGTTAATATGTGTTTAAACGGACACATTTGTGTCGTGTGCAATGATTATCGTTTAAACTATGTCTTCTGTGGTTTATTTTTTTTTATATTTAAGTTTTTATTCCAGCAAGACTGGGAGGGTAGTGCAATCCCAGTCTGCCATATTACATACGGAGTAAATAAAAATCATATTATTAGGTAGGTACCTATTGAAGACAAAATTTGAACATAAATAACAACAAAAAAAAAACCATAAAATTAAAAATAAAATAAAATTAAACAGAAATTAAAATACAAAAGTAAAATGTATATATATATATATTTTTTATCGTCCATCAGGGAGGTCGCCTCATCATCTGCATCCGTCGCTCATTTAGTGGGGAACTGAGCCACTCGGATGCAGCCACGACAATGATGTTGGTTGATTTCCGTGTCCTGCTCCAGAAGCTGGCTAGTCGGTGGCGAAGTAAGGCTGGGAATGAGTGCACCCTCCCTTCGGTGAACATTGCGGAGGCGCTGCAGAACCTCGGTAGTTGCATAAGTTGCCTGTATGCATTGTTGTAGCACACCCTCAGTTTTTCCCATTGCGCTGCTGGGTATTGCGTCCACAGTTCAGATGTGTACAGGGCGGTGCAGTATGTCTTGAAGAGTAATTTTCTGACGTCATCGCTACAGTGGTAGAACCGCCTTGAGAGCATTCCGGCCCGTATGTTAATTGCTCTTCTTTGTCGTTCCATATCTTCTACATCCTTCATGTCTTCGGTTAGGATATGTCCTAGATACTTAACCTGTGCGGCCACAAGCAGTTCGTTTCCTTCTAGATATATTGGAGGAATATTTAATGGCTCCTTATTGTATTTGAAAGCAACGATGACTGACTTTTTAGAATTGTACAACAAGTTATGAGAGTTTGCATACTCTTCGCATATTTGCACAAGTCGTCTCATCGCTTTAATCGAAGGTGCAAGCAGCACCATGTTTAAACACTTTCTGGTTGATTAATGACGGCCCATTTTTTCATCTGTCATCTCATAATTTTTTTCTATAATGCTTCCATCAACGGGTTATAAATTGACGATGGTAATGCCACGATTTCCCAGGGGAAATGTTTAAGAAATTTGGTAGGTATCTACCACATCAACAGTTAAAAATAGTACAGGTCCTAGATGTGAAAGGCTGCTTCGATCAGAAATGTAGCATCTGTGAAAATTATGTCAAAGTGGCGACCCAAGATATCGTCGAATTTATCAATCGATATATTTCACTTCCACTATCTCTTCCCTAATCGCCCTCTTACTCTTAATACAGACCAATATTGATTATTGTAGCACTTTTTCGATTTTTTTCATCCTCTCACGCCCTCACCACTGCTAGAAAATGTATCCGAAAAAAAGACTAACATTTTAAATACACTTGCCAGGAAAGTGCTGTCAGTGAGGCTTTGGTGTATATTATTGTGTTACACATGACATAAGGAAAGAAGGAATAACGTAACTTTCCATATGTTTTTAATTTTATTTTCTTGGGCATTAACTATGTAACAATTTATAGATATTTTGTTTTGAAAAGTTTTATTTTCTATGTGCGCTATACCTTAGAAATAAACAATATTTTGAATAAAAAAATAAAAGCTCCCTGTAAATCGCCCTTATTAACAATGTTCGCTCGTAATATCGACTCCTCCCACCATTTTTCCCCTCCACCAAAATTTACCCCTCCCACTACCCTAAATTAATTACCTTTAATCATTTTTGCACTTGTAGATAATTTTAAAGTCAGTTTTAAGTATGCTAATGAATGACACGGAAGTGTCGAAGCCGGTAGCTGAAAACACTTAAAAAAATGAATTAGCAAATGTTCTAGTTTATTATAAATGTGGTAGGTACTTTTGCATGGACATGTACAGCTTAATAGCCTGTATGTACGCTTAATAGTCTGCACGTCCCATCTAAATACCTTTGAAATGTTTATTAACGTTAGCACATTACGATAAATCTTCTATCTACTGACTTCTGAATCATGCAGTGCTAGAATAACCTACGTATATGTGGTTTGCCTTGCATTTCCGCTTCTGGCAGTGGCTATTATGCCATCGTAAATCTCCTCGATGAGCACCCTTTGAAGGTGCAGCCACCACATATTTGGTCATGGTGTACCCCGATTTCTTGGAATAATTTACAATTGGCAGACCGCCATTGTTCGTATGCGATTTTACTGGAGAAAATGTTTCATATCGATTTGATCATGTCTGTTCATAGGTAGCATTCTAAATCTCCAAACGTAATACCGTTTACTTTGGTGGCAATGGGAGATTTTCAAATATTGTCAGGAGTATTAATATGATGTTGCACATTGTTGAGTTGTCCGATCGCCGCGGCCGTTTTGAATCTATCTAAAATGTCTGCATCGGGTTGGCAGTTCGGTGAAAACGGGCTGGTGGTAAGTTCACGTATAAAATATTCTCTGATAATTGCGTTTTTGGATTCCCATAAAAGGAATTTTGGGCAGTTATCGATGGTATTAGGTATCCAAGTTGGTTAAAAGTTAATCTACGTTAATAATAATAATGATAATAATATTTGGACGATTTATATAGCGCCGTTTTTGTGAAAAATCACCTCAAGGGCGCTGACGTTGGTCGGCCTCTGTGTTTCCTCCCTCCTACAACATGAGTCTCTTCAAGACCAATGTTAACTCCTTCCTTTCCTCAAAAAGACCCTCCACACAGCATCCTCAAAGATGACATAGGCCCTGAGGGAAATTATTTTCCTCAGGGCCTCCAGTGTGGAGTTAACGTAAAAAAAAAGAACACGTGGAAAATAATAATAAATAATGAGTATGCTGATAATAATTATTTTCATATTCACAGAATAGGTAGGTAGGTACCTAACTAATGTGAAATGCGATGAATTGTTGATTTAGTACATTGTCATATCGATGGCATTTTATAGCGTGGTCTTCCCTGGGTTTTGTTTTGAGTTGCGAAGTTTTTTGTTCAATTCCCACACAGCGCACGAATATAATCGTATTAACTTTTAGTTAAATTTATTTTCCTGGTATGAGTATTGCGATATTGATCGACAAGTTTTATTTTCCTTAAATATACAGAAACCTACCTAGGTATCTTCTTAATAAAAACTAACTGGAGTTAACGTAAAAAAAAAGAACACGTGGAAAATAATAATAAATAATGAGTATGCTGATAATAATTATTTTCATATTCACAGAATAGGTAGGTAGGTACCTAACTAATGTGAAATGCGATGAATTGTTGATTTAGTACATTGTCATATCGATGGCATTTTATAGCGTGGTCTTCCCTGCGTTTTGTTTTGAGTTGCGAAGTTTTTTGTTCAATTCCCACACAGCGCACGAATATAATCGTATTAACTTTTAGTTAAATTTATTTTCCTGGTATGAGTATTGCGATATTGATCGACAAGTTTTATTTTCCTTAAATATACAGAAACCTACCTAGGTATCTTCTTAATAAAAAACTATCAATTTGTTTCCTTTGACTAAGAACCGACCTACTTAACGTTTTCTTAAAAGCCTATTCACCTTGAATTAACCTTCGCTATTATTTATTTACAATGTATTTTATCGGCGGGGATTCAGCGGAATTCAGAACATCCTTGCCTTGTTTTATCTGTAAATTTACTCTAAGGAGTCTAAAGGCTATACGACGAAGAAATGGAGTTAATTATTTCCCCTACAGAAACCGTCCCAGAGTGGTTTTTCTCATCTAAAAGCAGTCCATTGTGTGGAGCTAACATTGTTTTTCCTTCGCTTCATCTCTCATCGCTTCAAGAGATGTTTTTTTGGAGTGGAACGGATACAAGAAGTAAAATATCAGAGATATGAAAATAATATTTAGTTCTTTGAATCTATTTCGTGGAATTCGAGGCCGGACGCGGTTTGATTGACTTGAATATTTAGATTAATTAATTATCTCGAAAAAATAATTAATTTTACTAATTATTTTATGATGATTTCCAACCCAATCATTCAAATTGATTAAAAATCCACAAAATAATTTGGACTAGAAAATTAACCGTTAATCCCGAATTATTATTATTGACGATCTTGACGGCCTCCGTGGCCGAGTGGTCGAGACCGTTGGCTAATGGGTCAATAAAAAAAATTATCTTAATAATATGCATATCCATGTTTAATGCAGCGGCTCGACTCATTACTGGAGTCTCTAAATATTTACACCTGAGAGGTACCGACCTAGTGAAGGACCACCATTCTGAATCGAATCGATGCGTATAAGGGTTATAGACGGTTACATAATATAACCTTTATCTTCCCTACCTTCTTCTCCTCCCTCGCCATTTAGCCGCAAAACATTCCCCAGTTGGGGAAGTGGTCTCACTGGTTACGTGCAGTTGGGTCTTTTTTTGGTACAATGTTCACAAAAAACACTAAGATCAATAATTATTATAGATACATCAGTAAAAATGTGTATTTTTGCATATATAGATGTATTTTTTTGGCAATTATTATATATCTGGTTTCTTTTTTTCTGTATGTATACGTTCATGGTAGTATTAATTACATTATTTTTAATGTATGCAACTCATGATAGTACTCCCTACCTAAACATTAAAAAAGAAAATAAGGTACTTTGAAAGAGTAATATCATTCTTGTTATTTTTTTCTGAATTTTGCAATAACAACCATCATTATTTGCTTACAATTTTGCGAAAATCACTAATGGCTTTGATTTCTCATAGTCGGTGAGACTATGGTAACCGCAATGAGAGGGCAAAGGTCAGATCTAGTTTAAGATATCAGGCCACTTGCATGAATTTCATAACGACTTGGAAAAAATCCTGTGGATAGATTTTTTTACTAAGATTACTAAAATGTTACTAAAATTTTTAAGAAAAGTATAGTTTTTCTTATTTCTAAATGAATAAATCCATTGTTTGAGCTCATGACGTCACTACATGAAAATGTCCCATCTCCGATTATGTTCCCTTAATTTTGTAAAATTCCACACTGATTAATTTTTTTTATATGGCAACACTTTGATTTCCGGCGAATTTTTGAATTTGCGTTTAACGTTCACTAGATTTATTGTTTGTTCTATGCGAACTTATCCTTTGGTTAGATTTTTTGATAAAGATGGCGGTGTTTTTACAGATGTTACGAAGAGAACCCCGTACAATTTATTGCTATTCGTGTGGAAAACGTTATTTTTTTAAAAATGATTTTCGGCTACACATAAAATTATGTCCCATATTTCCGGTTCATAAAAAATGGTCTGATTTTTCGGATTGAAATTTTCAAAAAATCGCCAGGGTTTCAAAAATACGGTAAAAAAAAAAAAATACGGAATGTCTTAGAATATTTGCCTTAACCGGAATTTTTTTTTAAAAAATGGTATGCAAGTGGCCTATTGTGGTCTTTCATTAATAACTAAATTTTCCCATTATATTAGTACTGTGATTCCATGATTTGTGTTGATTTGATGTTTCATTTTTATTTTAGTGATATTTCGCTGAAAACAGTATAGTATTATATATATTATCGAAAATTGATTTTCTCTTTTATTTTGTACCTTTTTATATGAACGTCCCAATTGCTTTAAACTGTCCGGAGCCAGGGGGACTACGACCTCCCCCAATTGAGGTATGTTGTGAGGCTGGTGGGAACGGGGAAGGGAAGTATATAAGGAAGTGGTAGGTTGGGAAGTTCCTGCCTATTCAGACCTTGCCACCAAATACATAGGTATAAAGCCATTTGAAGCAACGCCAACGTTTCGACTCTAAATAGTGGTATTTCACCATGGCAATACTGAGAGTATTTACCACTGTATACTTGAAGATACCACATACATACATTACTTAAGATGTTTTATTTATCTACTCTAATATTGAATTCTGTACTTGTATATAATATTACGTCAACACGCACAAAAGGCATACCAGAATAACATAAATTTATGAGAGAATGTACGAATGTGAATAAAGCAAGAATTATATGCTCAGAGTTGTGTGGCATACGCGAACTAACATAGAGAACGTGCGAAAAAGGCATGATGGGTAATTTAAAAATGTGTATTTAATGATGCACAACGTGAACTGTACTAATAACAAGATAAACATAGCATGCATGATTTGTTTTTCGTCGAAAATATATTTCGCTCTATAAAACATTTTTGCAGAATCATTAATTATCATATCACTTACTTTAAAACGTAATAAAAAGTATATGTTTCATTCGCACCGTAATTTGCGTAACGAGTTCGTGAGCATTGCGGAATTTAAGCATTTTGAAATATTAAATTATCATAATCTCTAGCTTATGTAAATTAAATGACGAGGTAAAACGAACATTTATTGTTGCTTTTAGCCCTTATGTGTATGCAGGTAAAATAAAAATTCGCCAGTATAATGATTTTACATGTATAGGTGTATATATATATATATATATAGGTATAATGACTAAAATTATAAATATACTAATTTACACATGCCTCAAGATGTCGTTGGCACCGCATCGCATCGATATGTAATAACAATTGATTAGTCCTGTCATACTTAATGAGGTGAAATGTCAAAGTAAAAATAACACCACCTGCTAGCAATTTCGCAATGCAACTCCTTGTCGAATTCGGATGACTCGCTTCGAAAGCCTAGATATACTCTAGGTAGATGCAAGTTCCCTACGATATAAAACAGAGCACAAAGTTATTGTAAACTTGATATGAACTTATTGTACAAGCTTCTAAAAACGTATGCAAAACCAGCAAAGATCGGCATTTGGTATTTGTGGCCAAAGTGTTGTGGTCATTTGTTGCGTGACATAGTTGTTGGAGTTTTTGGTGTACATAGTTACATGCACTTGCACAGGAAGTATGTTTTCTATGTAAATATGCCAAATAAACCAATACGAATAGACATGTAAGGTGCCACTAAGATTTTTTATCAGTTGTTACTTTTATCGATACACCGCTCGTCGCTTTGAAGCTATCTATTCGGTATAATTTTCTTTTAATGTTCATACAACTGATTAAATTGTTAATGATAACGTCCGGGATAGCTCTTACCTAAAATACTTCTGATTGTCTAAATTTCGTGTTTGAATAATGATCTTCACAAAGCGGTTAGACGAACTTGCTGAAAGACAAATTTACTCCGAGCAGATCAACAAATGGTAAAAGTAATGCTTCTTCCGATCTTTCTACTGCGAAATATTGCGCTTTCTTTTTGAAGTGCTTTCTAAAACCAATTTTTTGGTTTCGGTGTTAATTCAAGGGTTCACACTTACACACCATTTGTAGATAATACTTGAATGCGGACACAAGTACGTTGTTATGCATTATGCCATTGTGTAAAGACGCAATTATTCAGTCATAACTACGAAACAGCAAACTATTGGCATTGTGTTGTACATTAAGTTTGTCAATTCTACACTCGCGCGCCGTCCAGTTTTGCATAATTGCCTGACCTCTACCTACTGACGTCAACCAAATGTATGTATTTGTGAAACTAATTCTTTTATTTATAATTCGATGATATACAAATGGTTCCATTATGTTTAAAGTTTAGTTATACATGTAGTAGGTGAGACTTTTGTTGACGATGCTTTGTCGGGTTAACTTGGATTTGTCATGAAATATAATATTGTAATTGTGTGAGGTTCTATTTAATGTGTGGATGCTACCATCTGGTAGTTTGACGAGCCACCTTTGCAGGAAGACGTTCGCTTACAGGTTGGTGCCATTTTTATGCGTTTGGGCAATTTCGGATTACCATTTTTGAGACATTTGTCCGCGTAGTAAATTCATACGTAATTATTTTTAAGGGTATAACGACCGCTTATTTTTGGGGCTGTTTATAAGCCCCAGGCTTATATGTGTTATATTTTTTGCTGTTTTTTTTCGTTTCCTTCAAATTGATTAATAAAAAATCGGATGATTTGTAGCCGCCTACACAGTTCAATCTTTTATAAATGTCTATTATTAACATCCAATCTTCCTGAGCATAACGATAACAATCAAAAAGTCTCTATCATAATAAATAAATAAAAATTACGTTTCCATCAGTAGTTAATCCACTAGTTACCTATCCCCTATGGAAGTAGGTCATCTACGTTGAAGTATTAACCTACATTAAATTTCGAAAATTGTCCCAGGTAAGCAGCCCGGAATGCTGCCACCCATTCCACGTACAACTTTATCATTTTTCAGGTAGCCGCACTTGGCTGCCAATTTTTCCATTGTTACATTCGGCCGCCTGTTCACACCCCCTGCCGGCCACAGACAAGATTAATCACAGACTCAGAATTGTTTATGCCCCACCAAGTGCGGAGTAGAACCTGGAGTGCGGCATGGAACTGGCAGTGCGGGGTTGAAACAAGAAGCATGGGGTAAAAGCGCGGGATTTCCGTTTAAATTTGGAAAACGCGTTTGTTCACGCCGCGTGTTTCTACTCCTAAGCTCCTAGTTTATGACGAATGTCACCTAATTGTGTGGGTATTATTAAGGTTTTATTTAATTTTTACGATCGTTTTCTTGGACTTAATTCCCTGTACGATCCACAGGTTGGTTCTGAATTTAAAAGATATTTTTTTGTAACGTTGCGAACATTTTCGGATGCATACGGTATTGAAACGTATACGGGCGGTCCCTTTTTTAGTGTTTTTCCAAACATTGTGTTCCACTAAAAGCAGTCAAACTGTGAGTTCTTTCGTTATGAAATTTACACAGCTTTTCTATATTAAATTTCTAGGTTAACGCAGCATTCTTTATATTGAAATTGCATGTACCAACTCAATAAAACAAGGTGCTATGTTGTTTGTTCCGTATTTTTCAATTGTTAATAAGAGAAAGGATTTTGAAAAACTTGATCTTAAACTTGTGTACTATGTAACTACTAAATACCTACATAGTTTTTTTTTAAACACTAGCGCAGTCCCGTGAAATATCACGAGATGATCTGAATTCTTGAAAAATCAGTTCCAATTTTGAAAATGCCAATTAATTTATTTTACGTGATAATCTCTCACAAGACCGCCCAAATGACCGACCTTACAGTGTAAATTCAGAGGAACAATATCGCCACCCGGTTGGGCAGCGTGATGAGGCGGGTCATGAAGATGCCTGGAATGTATGAAGAAGAATAGGTGGTAATAGCTCGTTCCACACACTAGCCGACTTACAACAAAATCAGTCGTAAAAACGATCCGTTTTCATGAATCCAACATCAATTGTGTACGTATATTTCGCTCGTGTCCGTTATTTTGCTTATGTGCACCAATGCGCATGATGACGCTGATAGCTATTTAAAGCAGGTTCCATTAAAATACCTACAGAACAACAACAACTGAAGCAACAGAATTAAAATATCAGCATGCCTGCATTCCGTCTGTGCATTAGATATGGCAATCGGTCTGTTAATAATGGATTGTCGATTAGACGGCCCTCCTTTACACGGAATCAAGTAGGTTAATCAAGTATTTTGGGACTCCAGCCCAGAGGTGGCTTCCAAATTCAATTTTTGGACATACTTGAGATTTGTACTGGGTTAGCAGCTGATCACTATTGAAAAATCTGCTAGCCCTATAAATACAAACCCCCAGATTCTTGGACGCCAGATTTATTCAGGCTTCTATGGAGCCCGATATATTTTTATTTATTTTTACTACTCAGGGCCTCTGTCATCTTTGAAGATGCTATGCGGGGGATATTTTTGAGGAGAGAAAGGAGTGAATGACCCATAGGAAGGAGGGAGGAAACACAGTGGCCAGCAAATCATTCCACAGCCGAGAAGTTGAACTGAAGAACGAGTCGTAGAAGCGACCCGTTCTCATGTGAAAAATGTCAACCGTGTACTGATGTTGGGTGCGCGTTTGCCGTATTTCCCTACTATGCACCGGTGCCGAAGGGATCATGACGCTAGTTCCTCAGAGCGTCTTCCAATGTAATACCGGTAGCACAGAATCAAGGATTTTTTTCAGGAATTTTGGGGCTCCAAACCAAAATGTTCAAAATATTATGTTATGGTACTTTATGGCTTGCCTGAATTCTTCACACAATAACTTTCAATTTTGGAAGTGACCCTTAAAATCAAAGCAAATTTGAATTCTCTGAACCAGAATTAACAGGACATACGGATAACCGAAGTGTGTGTATATTTGACGATGTTACCCATCTTGAGGATTTTTCGTTATTGGTAAAATATTATGTTTTCAAGGTTTCATCTCGTCATTTCCTCAAATTTGGTACCCTTAATGTGAGATAGCCCTAAAATGGTGATAAAATTAGCCAATGTGTTTTGATCGTATTGTTCTAACGAAGTGAAAGGCAAATATTTTCCAAATTACATTTTAACAGTTTAGCCCAAAGTTTAGTTTAACACTAGTTTCACATACATCAGGATTGATAATTTAATATCCCAATGTCTCCCATTATTATTTTATCCCGTAGTGAATATTCACTTGCCTTTACGTCATTACTGCTGCTGTAAAATAAGTAAATTAGCCAGTTTTTCAATTAAAGACCTTTAACATTTGTAAACACCCCTCCCCCTTTCCGCCTTCATTATTACTGATGGGCACTTCTCATAAATTTTTAGGAGACGGCAGTTCGTTATGAGAGCTGAAGACCCTCTCACGTACGAAAACAATTAATTTCGTCGTGCGTTTTCATTAAGTTTGGTGTTTTTAATTACGTGAAATTCCACCCCTAACGCGTGGGGAAAGCGGACTCCACGTAGAACGTATTTTTGCTAATGCCAAGTTTAACCTCTTTCCCGGCTCAAGTATTTGGGTTGGAAGAAAGTTGTTCACTCTCACTTATTACCTGCTAATTTAATAGCTTTCGGAATCTCTGCTTATTAATTAATTCTAAATACCACCCCATCCCTCCCACGGGCAAAGGGCTTCTTTCTATTTCATGGTAAATTGTGTCCGCATTAGACTGAGTTATAAATGTGTGAAGTTTGTTTTTGAGATAACGTTCTTTCCGGATTTTTTTTATTTTTATTAGAATACTAGGTGACCCGACGAACTTCGTACCGCCTCGGAATCAATAACTGTTGTGTTAACGTATTAGCTGAATTAAATTCAGTTTTTTTATTATTATATTAAGATAAAAATTACACAATAAAACAATTATCGATATCAGTATCAGAGATAGCCTTGTGTACGGATTTATATTTTTTTGTGATTTCTTACTTTTCCACTTACTGGAATTGCGTTTCATTTTCTTTATACGTTCGAGGGAGATTTATTATAATTATTATTGTATTTTTCCTTTGGAGGGGTGCAGACATACGTTCACCTTTTGTCTCATTTTCGACTATTGACATTTAGTGTGGAAGAAAGAGGGACAGCATTTTATGTTTAAGAACAAAAGCAAAATAATCAGCGCATTGACATTTGACGTTTTTTAATTTTTGGAATTCACTCACTATTCAATTTTATATTTATCACAATTTGGCTCTTTCAAAATATGAAAATACGTTTCACACAAAATGTATGAGGAAAAGAATTTTCTTCATAATTTTTTGTTCGTCAATTTTTCCGATGTTTAGCTATTCTGCTATTCGGGGCGGAGACAAATCCAACAAATCAAAGATCATAAAAATCTTCCAGCCGTTCTTGAGTTATAAATGGTGTAACTAACCCGACTTTGTTTTATGTATTAAGATAACCTATTTTTTTTTAATTTCACATTAATTAGTGCTTTAGAACCTTTTTTATGTGATTACCGCACGTTTAAGCTTGTCCAAACAATTTAATTTCCATCTCTCCGCTCATAACCTATAATCGCTGCTAAAAATTTGTACTGAATAGCGTTCTAATAATATATGCACTAAAAAATAAGAAAACGGTCAAACCATTTAGGCGTGTGTTGGTTGTTGAGGAAGTCATATATGTTATTAATGTTGTTATGGTGGTAAATAATTTCTACATCTATTATAGATTTGTTTTCCGTGGAATGTAAATAAATATGACCTGGTATAACGATAGAATAAAAATATTAAAGCATATTTTAAATTATGAAAATGAATAAATGTCTATATATGAGGAATGGAGATAGATGGTCGGATATTTTGTTTTATGATTTTGTGGTTCCTTTTTTATATTTGACATGAAAATGGTATTTGACATTCTTAACCTTAACCACTTTTAACTTTGATAGGGTCGGGTATCAATTTAGTGGGCTCATTAACAAAATACAAGTATATCGATACGATAGTTTATTTTACTAGTTACACAGAATGTCAGTTAATGTTTTTTACAGTCTCCCATGACGCTTCCAAAACTGCTATGTCTTAAAAAAAGAAAATCAAACAAAAAAATTCAATTCGAATTTTAGTGAAAAAAAATGGATTCGTGTAACCACCGTACGAAAATACCTAGACTACACTGGGTAGCTCGATTCGAGCCGTGACGGATGCCTTTGGCATTTTTTTTAGTGACAGGGTTTTGGGTCACTCTTAATGCTCGTATCAACATTATTCGTCAATAATTAGATTACTTTTATTATTCGTTATCTTAAATCAATCCTTTTACTATTGGCCACAGCTGTCTTTCACCGGTTCAACAGCTTAAGTGCGAGCATTTTCCACACTTGTACCCACACTCGTCGTCCCACCGCGCCGTGTCAAGTGTATTTTTACCCCATTTTATTTCTCCAACATCAACATCCTTCACGGCTCACAGCTGACAGTGCTACCATCTAGTTTTGCTAAATGAACACTCTGAGCGTTCACACTTACAAGATGTCCGTTCGGTAATTCAATTCGGCCACTTTAAAACCCAAACTCTTTTGTTAAGAATATTTATAGGTCGTGGGATTCAGGCGGCAAAATAGAAACTGACGAATGAACGGGCTGTGTATTATTACGTATTATATTATATAGGTCTGGGGTCGTTTTAATAATAAATGTAGCTTTCCTTTTACGATAAAAAAAGAGTTCTGACGAGTGCGGCTAAGTAGGTTAAATAACAAGTTCGCTCCAATGTCCATTATTTTGTACCTTTCTCTAAAATAGCGAAACCTGTTTTTTTTTAAGTGTATTTTATTAGGCTATAAAATTTTTAACTTCTTTCTAATGTGTATCTATTCTAAAACTACTCTAATAATTGCCTACGTACTAAAATTTGGACTTCACACATTGGGACATATCCCACGAAAAACTGCCAGACTTTTAGCTTCCTTAACATGTATGGTATATATATATATATATATATACATAAGTTTACATATGTATAAGTGTACTATACACTGTATAGATCTGTATTTAAATTCGTCGATCATTTTTGGAAAACAACTATTATTAATGATGACCTACCTACAAGTCCTATTTTAACTTATGAGACTTGCAGCTTGCGGACGATTCTCTGTTATAACACGTTTTCAATCAACTTTTATTATTAGGTTAATATTTTAAAAAGATATTCCAAATGAATATTTTTTCTATCGTCTAAATACTCTAAATAATGAATAATTTCATTTATGCATAGACATGTAAATATATGTCTATGCATTTATGAAATATTTTGCCCACGACCTTTCTATTTTAATTCGTAGTTATTAACCGGAATTTTTATCAGTCTCTCCACGTGTTCTTTTCGTTAGATAGAAAGCACTTATCATATCCCTTTAAATAATACTGGTTTTACAATTCGTTAAGATTCCAGATTTTTTTTTGATTTTAGCAAGAAATCCTCTAAAACTTGTAATAAAAAGTATGTATCCTTGGTTAAATTTTGTTCCCTGTAATATTCTGAAAATTCGCAAAAATGAGAGAAAAATATTTGTTTTTTCGAAGAATATTTATACTTTGGGGAATTATATTATATATTAAATTAAAAAAATATGTACGATGTTTAAATAATACCTAATTTTCAGAATTCGCGAACCATTTAATAGAAACTAATCAATCTTTCGATAAAACCTCTGGAACTAAAATATTTAAAAAAAATGGAATTGGAATTTGGTTAAATAATTTAGAAACCATAATTTATTCGGGATTCCGACCAGTTCTTTATGAGTTCTGTATTTTGCAAGTGTAGATGTTATGAATTGTGCAGAAAGCTTAAAAGTCTAGTATCTTCAGTGTTTTGTCCAAAGGGTGTGTTTGTATTAGGTATTTACGGTTGATGTACATTTTTTGTTCTAGTATTGCAAGCATTTTGTGAGGTGCTAAATGTATTTATATTATTGTGGTACCTTTATGTTTATCACTTGTATATGTTTATAATTAAGTTTTGTGTGGTCAACTCATTTTCTGATTGCAACATTATCTCCGTCGTGAGTTATGGAGCTTTGAATTTGAAAAAAGGCAAACGCCATCAATTTTAATTCAATCCGGATTGTAAAGTTAGTTATTATTTTTAATTGATTGGTTGTTTTCAGGTGGAAAATGTAATAAGCAGTAATTGTTGAATGAAGCACTAGTATATATTAAATTATTTGGCGGGTTTTAGATAAGCCGCTATAGCTCAGTGGTAGAGCTCCTGACCGGCAATCAGAGGGACACGGGTTCGAGTCCCGTTGGCGGCCAGTATCTTTTCTCGGAAGATTTTTTCAATGTAGATGAGTGTTTCTGGCTGATAATTATTGCTTATAATAATTGTAAAGTTAGTATCTAAAATTGTAATTCATGAAAACATCACTTTGTTCTCACCACTTAATAAAAACAAAATAATCAACATATTTCGAAACCAAAGGTTCCTTCGACAGGAAAAAAATTTAAAATTCGTCTTTATTGACGTTTTTAAATACAACGCTTATAATGTGTTGAGAGGAGCAATATGATTACCCCATCAGAAAAAAATATAAAAAGCAGGTCATAAATTGCAAATGGGTCGGTAGAAAGATAAAGTAAAAAAAGTCACTGCTGAAGTTACGTAGAACATTTCCATAACATTTTTTTCTTTGTTCAATGTGTTATATTATGGCGCCTTGTGTGGATCCTTATAAAAAAATCTCATCTAGACTTTCGTGAATGTTGTAATATGAATAAAATGTATAACAGTGTTTAGTTAACCCCTAATATTTTCAGCACGTAGACTCAACTTACGAAACATGAGCACGAAAAGGGTTTTAATGTTAACATGAACCTTCAAGTAATGCGATGTAGCTGACGTAAAATGTCCACCTCTTTTCCCTTTTTGGAATTTATTATTATGAAAATTATAGTAACTGGTATAAGGTGTAGTGCTGATGGTGTCATTTTTATACCTGATATTATCATCTCACCCTATTTCCTTTACCTTTACGTGACGAACCGTCGATCCTCACGTTTCTGTTAGTGACAAAGTATAAGTATACGGTAAGTATAAGTATGGGCTCCACCCCCATACGTGCTGTGAGAATACTGTGCCACTTACAACCCTCTCTTCTTCGATTTTTAATGTATTTAGGACGTGTTGATATATACTTATCAGTTTACCGTGTATCACCTTATTCCATCAATATCTATTGGCAAATTTTATGTTTTTTTTTTCAGAGCTTTTGAACGCAAAATTGCTGATATTTAATGAATACGTGTTACATTTTAACTTTTAACCACTCCAACTCCTAAAATTGTTTACACGACAATATAACAATAGCAGTCAAGTCCAATAAGCTTGTTTTCAAGCTAATGCGTGTTTTCCTACAGAAAACTTCATAACTCCGTTTTTGTTCTAGTTACAACCCTAAAACAAAAAGTTGAATATCTATAATAAAACACGCTACACATCTCTGTTCAACGTTGTCTATAGTTACATGTAAAAAATACGTATTTTGTAGAATCAGTTTCCACCCGCCAAATCAAATAGACAGTGTTCATTTTTTATTAAATATTTTTGTATGAAATGGTAAAAAAGTGAGGTGACAGAATTGTTTATTGTACATTTTCACGATAAAATAAGTGTTTTTTGTTACATAATCCGTGATTTTAGTACCGTTTTCACATAAAAACATCACGTGAGTAATTTTTACAATTTTTTTATGTTTGCATTATAAATTTTAATATTTACAAATGTTATTATTTAACTAACTAACTAACCATTTCCCCGCAGGGGTAGGCAGAGAGGACGGATTGCCAAACAACTCGGTCTTGGCACACATTCCTTGCCTCGTTTACATTCGTACAACGTCTCATTCATGCTCTTCTATTATTCTGACTCTTGACAGGGCCCCACTCAAGTATCTGATTCACTTGGTCGTGCCATGTCTTTCTTGGGCGTCCTCGACTTCTTCTACTATTCACATTTGCGTCATATATTCTCCTTACACTCCTTCCCTCGTTCATTCGCTCTACATGCCCAAACCATCGGATAGTCCCTTTCTTAATCTTACACATCTCGGTTACATCAGCCTTGCATTCTTTGCGGATCTCCAAATGTCCACCTTTGTAATAATAATTTTTTTGTAATAAATAATTTTGTTATTATACAATTTGAAAGCTTATTTCATAACTTTCCAAAAATTGTTTTTAGTATTCGGCTACGTTCAGAAATATTTAATTTATTAAGCTTTAATTGCGAAGTGGAAATGACACAATTTTTTTATAAATCTGACAGTTCGTTTAAGACGTTTAAGACAAAAAAACTTGCACAAAGGCGATATACCGAAGTGGTTAACCTAATTCTTTCTTTGTTAGCACATTTGAAAGGACGTTGACTGTAGAGAAAACTTATCTTTTGCATCTGAATACCGCACAAGAGTCTCAACACTCAACTACTGCTAACCGTCTGGAGCCAGTGCGACTGTGATATCCCCAATTGGGGTATGATGTGAGGCTGAAAGTAGTGGGGAGGAGAAGGTGATGGAGAAGGCGGGGAGTGGGGAAGTATCTGGCTATTCAGATCTGGTCACCAAATACGGCTAACGCCATTGTCATTAAACTTCAAGATTCGTGATTTTTTTTTTCCTCACAAGAGTCTCAGCTGCTCCCGTCTGGAGCCAGTGATACTATGGCCTCCTAACTCTATGTTGTGAGGCTGAAGGTAGTGGGGAGGGGAAGGAGGTGAGGAAGAGGAAGTTGGGGAAGGGCTATTCAGATTTGGTCACCAAACACGGCTAAAGCCATTTAAAACAAAGTTTTAATTTTGATTGGTGGTCTTACACCAGGGCGATACTGAGGGTATCTTCCACTCTGGAACGTACCGCAAATTATCTGTATATTATTTTTAACGAATTAATTGTGAAATAACACAAGTGAATCAAATAAAATTTGTTTGCCCACGCCGGGATTCGATCCCGCGACCACCGGATTGCGAGTCAAGAGCCTTACCTCTTACCACGCCGGAGCCGGCCGGAGTTAATTATAATGTGTACTTTAAACAAGACAACGTTTATAGAGTATTTAAAAACTTACAAGTTCAGTACTTACTTCGGAAATGGTTTTCAAATTTCGTATGATTCTAATCGTTTGAGATAAGAGTTAAGCTATCCCAACGTCCCATTTTTCGTTTAGATTAGATACTAAATTTCAAAGGATTTCTCAACGATATAAGTATAAACTTTTTGCTTGACTTCCTAAGTATATAATTCTCAAGCATTTAAATAGGATCAGAAGTATACCAGCTTTGGGGTACGATCAAAATCCTTGGTTCCTGGAAGGTTATTTAATATCATACAAGAAATTTCATTGTTTTGGGAGAATTTCATTAGCTACCTATTACTTTTCCAAGAATAGAGTATACTAAGGGTCCCCTTTCAATATTTTATTGTTTCACAACACAACCTAATCTTTCGTAACTTATATATTTCATCTTCGTTATCCCCACATCCGAGTTGACGCTTTGCTCATATCTCGGGAATAGGGAAAACTGTGGACTCAGTGCTACTTTTCCCCTCTCCGTTTGTTCTCTTCCATCATAAGATGCGATCCTTTTAGTTGGACAGATATAAAGTTCAAGTTGATTTATAGCTTTAACCTACTGAACAGGCCAACAATGATGATAGGTAATACGTATATTTTATTTTATGAGAATTTAAACAGCTTACTTTTTTCATTAATTTGCATTTCAGACTAGCTTTTGCCTCCCGATTCGTACGCGCGACCCCCCCCCCCCACTCCCCCCCTCCCTCATTCCCAAACACGCGCTGTAAATTTTAACTATCAAAGGGATCTCCAAAGCAACCTAAACAAATAACAAAATGACAGCTCATGTCAAACAATTAATTAGCAACGCTTTGCTTTTCGTCTGGACAATAAGCGTATAATTGTATACAAATTTCATAATGCCAGAGCTCTTAGCTGTAGCCTATAGCCTATTCTGATGTATGAGATATATTACTTTCATTAAAATCCATTCAGTAATAATTGCATGAAAGAGTAACAAACATCCATACATCTATACATCCATACAAACTTTCGCCTGTATAATATTAGTAGGATTTAGCTCAGTTAGTAATATTTACTACTTAACTAAAAGAATAAGTTATTGTATTGTCTATACAGTTAGATATAGTTTCAGAATATCAGAGTATAAGTGGATAACATTTGGTCGTTTTCCGTGCCAGGCGTGCCTAAAAACCTAAGCTTTTCCCCCAGTAGAATATTATTGTGTTTGACTGAATCAGGAGTAACAAATACCTAAGCTTTCCTTCCGTAGCATATTGGTCTCGGTGTTTGACTGACTCAGGAGTTACAAATTCCTAAGCTTTCCTTCCGTAGCATATTGGTCTCGGTGTTTGACTGAATCAGGAGTTACAAATTCCTAAGCTTTCCTTCCGTAGCATATTGATCTCGGTATTTGACTGAATCAGGAGTTACAAATTCCTAAGCTTTCCTTCCGTAGCATATTGGTCTCGGTGTTTGACTGAATCAGGAGTTAAAGATACCTAAGCTTTCCTTCCGTAGCATGTTGGTCTTGGTGTTTGACTGACTCAGGAGTTACAAATTCCTAAGCTTTCCTTCCGTAGCATATTGGTCTCGGTGTTTGACTGAATCAGGAGTTACAAATTCCTAAGCTTTCCTTCCGTAGCATATTGGTCTCGGTGTTTGACTGAATCAGGAGTTACAAATTCCTAAGCTTTCCTTCCGTAGCATATTGATTTCGGTATTTGACTGAATCAGGAGTTACAAATTCGTAAGCTTTCCTTCCGTAGCATATTGGTCTCGGTGTTTGACTGAATCAGGAGTTAAAGATACCTAAGCTTTCCTTCCGTAGCATATTGGTCTTGGTGTTTGACTGACTCAGGAGTTACAAATTCCTAAGCTTTCCTTCCGTAGCATATTGGTCTCGGTGTTTGACTGACTCAGGAGTTACAAATTCCTAAGCTTTCCTTCCGTAGCATATTGGTCTCGGTGTTTGACTGAATCAGGAGTTACAAATTCCTAAGCTTTCCTTCCGTAGCATATTGATTTCGGTATTTGACTGAATCAGGAGTTACAAATTCGTAAGCTTTCCTTCCGTAGCATATTGGTCTCGGTGTTTGACTGAATCAGGAGTTAAAGATACCTAAGCTTTCCTTCCGTAGCATATTGGTCTTGGTGTTTGACTGACTCAGGAGTTACATATTCCTAAGCTTTCCTTCCGTAGCATATTGGTCTCGGTGTTTGACTGACTCAGGAATTACAAATACCTACCTAATCTTTCCTTCCGTAGCATATTGGTCTCGATGTTTGACTGAATCAATGCATGAAGAAATACCTTTCCCTCCGTAGCTCCGTAGCTACGTAGCTCCGAGCTTTGCCTCCGTAGCATATTGGTCTCAGTGTTTGGCTGAATCAGGGGTTACAAATAGCTAAGCTTTCACTCGGTAGCATACTGGTCTCGGTGTTATACTGAATCAGGACGAAAAAATTAATAAGCTTTTCCTCTGTAGAAATTTTTTTTCGGTGTTCATTTTTTGATAAAATTATTAAAAAAATGAGAAAACTGTTTAATAATGCTGTATTCAAATCGTTTATACGGTTTCATCAACCCCAATCGGTATACCTCAAAAGCGACACATAACCAATGGATTCGAAACAGGTTTTAATAATGTTCTGAGGGGGTACTTTTACTACTGAACCTACTCGAACATACTCGAATAATGAACCCACTCGAAAACGTAACGAAGAGTGTTTGTTTAGGATTGTTTGGAATACTTTGTAAACATAATGATATGTAATCCTTTAAAATATGTTCTGTCCCTTGTTTTGTAATCTTTTTCGACTGGCGTTTTAGCTTTATAAAAATTCCGCCTGGTTTACAGCAAGCAAGTCCAGTTTTCGATCGGGAACGTGTTTCTATTGTAAGGATTTTTCATCCCCCATCACCCTCCTTTGCTTCCCTCAAGGCCCGCTCATTAAACACCGTATAATCCCCGTTCCATTAAATTTTGGCGTTTTATTGTTCACATACAATCCTACCATTAATTATCTTATTTTGTCTATTTTTCGACCATTATTTGCCCGATTTTCGTCGTTTAATTTAAGTTGTAATTAAGTTCATATTTTCTCATAAAATTCTCTTGGCATTGTTCGTTCTAAGGGCGGTTTTAAATCAGGTTCCTCGAAACGATAATGGAAGTTATTAATAAATAATAATGATATATTATCAAAATAATTATTTAGTTACCTCAATAATTATTTCTCTTTTAATTATTGAAATATTTCATGCTGTTCAAATTATATTTTCTAAGTCAATGTGTGTACATAAATGCTTTTTTAAACCAAGGGAAAATTAATTGTGTCGTATAGATTGAGAGCAGATACGACTCTTGTGCGGTACAGGTTTTTTGTTTTGTTTTGCGGTTGCCCAGTGGCAGGGCGCGCCCCTACAAATTTTCCTCATGCATCAGTAGTACACAGGTACTAAATATGTTTACCATTTTATATTATGTTTTAATTTTGTCTTGTTTTCAATTTTATGTTATAATATAATATAAGTATACTTTTATATGGCTGACAGAGTATTGCACTCATTTATATTATTATTTTTGAGTACGTTGTGGAATAACGCTAATATTTCAATGAAATAAAATTTACTTGCGCTCGCCGGGATTAAAATACTTGGCTGACCGGCCAACTCGGAATGATACCAACGCAGAACCACCTTAGAAAGGTCATTAAAATGGTAACTAACTAACCATCACGTCGTTTCTCCGCAGGGGTAGGCAGAGAGGACGGACCGCCAAACAACTCGGTCTTGGCACACACTCTTTGCCTCACTCACATTCATACATCGTCTCATACATTCTCTTCTATTATTCTGACTTTTGACATGGCCCGACTCAAGTATCTGATTCACTTGATCGTGCCATGTCTTCCTCCGGCGTCCCCGACTTCTACCATTCACATTTGCGTCGTATATTCTTATCGTCGTCTGTTCAAAAATGGTAAAATAGGTTATGTTAGGGTTACCGGCTATTTTAAAATTATTTTTTCTTAGCTTTTAATGACCTTTCTAAGGTGGTTCTGAGTTGGCATGGAACCCGAAGGCCGTCTAACCAGGATTAATCAGATTTTTAAATTTAAATGTTCGGACTATTTGGGCGGAAATGGTTTAAACATTTTAGACTAGTGTATCGAGTGTATCCTTCCTTTTGAGAGAATCATATTTAGTTATTTATTTAAAGTTTAGATTGCATGGAAGTGAAGATCCGGCTTGAGTGTGGTATTTTGTACATTTGCACTAATAATCAACACTATCTCTGAAAAAGTAAATATTTCATAAAATAACTCATAAAAATTTATGTACATATTTACCTGTTATTCTACTTCATATTCGCACCAGAAGTTAAATAGAATGGGTACCATTCAACCGTTTAGAATTCATTTTACAGCAAACATGTAATCGTCCCCGAGTGAATTCAACGTAATTGACTTTGAACTATTAATTACCAATTCAGTTAGGTAAGCTCTTTGAAACGATAAACTACTCTCCTCATTTTCAATTGGTGAGTTAAATAATTAAAAGAGAAAGGTATAAAATATATCACCCATTTTTTCTACACACCCCTCATCCGTCCCTTCTTCCTATTTATTATTCCTTTAACGGCCATTAACCAGCCAACGGCCGAGCATTCACATTTCGTCGAAAGGTGTTCTTACGATCGTACAAGGCGGTTCAAATGAGAAAGATTAATTATTCTCCGTACCAGCTTTTTAAATAATAATTCAATATCGATTTTATTTCATTCAAAATTTGCTTTAATTTATACCTATGTGCTTTCAAAAATGCTGAAAGGCGTGATGATAAAACTATTAAAATTATGTACTTTTTGGATTTATTTTTTGATTGTAAGTATTTTAAAATTTTCAATAATGTCTAAGCAAAATAAGAATGTAAAAAATCTTAAATATGTTAGTTTGTAGTATTTTCGTCACAAAACACGTGTGCGAATCTTTTTTTAAATGATTTTATTGTGACTAGAATTTAAGTTCTGAAACATAGCTTTCCCGGATAATTTATTTTAGGTACTGCATGATTATATGATTTTAAATGTGTGTTGATTTAACAAATCTGCCAACGACCTGGTGTAAAACCTTATTGTACTAAAAATAAACATATTTTCTCAAAATTTAAAAAAAAACTCTACAAGAACAGTGTTTCGAAACCAATTTATAATTTTGGTGTGGAAAAAAATCATTACGTCTAAAATTTGATTTAAAAATGACATATTTCCGATATTTCTATTTTTGAAACTGTTAATTCGTGGTGGAAGTCCATTATAATAGATTATAATAAAACAAATAAAAAACTTTATTCCACTTAATTTTATTTGACCGTAACCGGTTTCAGCTCGTCAGAGCCATCTTCAGACTGGTACAAATAATTCTTAGCCTACGGTTTATATACATAACATATGGGGGAGGGGGAGAGGGGTAGTCTACAAGGATTTTAATGAATTATTTTTGTTACTGAGTCGTTTTAGACTGTCGAATTTCTAAGTATTTTGGTAATTCCAGTGGGCTAATTACTTTGGGTTTGTAGCTCACTTCAATATCTATTGATTAGGGAAAAACCTTACAAGTAATTTGAATTATTAATGGACTAATTTTATTGTCAAATCGTTATTATACATATCTATGATCAATGGGATTTTTTAATTGCTTTTTGAAGGGATGCATGTTTACATTGGAGTGGGAATGGGCAAACCTAAATACATATTTTAATTTCAAAATTATTATGAAAATTATTCCGGATAAAAACCTGGTGTTTCAGTAAATGATTCTAATAGCTTATTAATTACAAAGTTACTTTTTGAAGGGATGCATGTTTACATTAGATTAGGAATGGTTTAAACTAAATACATATTTTAAATTTCGAAATTATTATGAAAATTACAATGGATACAAAAGCGGAGACTTAGCAAATGATTCTAATTGTTTATTCATTACAAAGTTAGGGTCTATTTTTTTAGTTAAGCGAGTAATTTCTAAATATTCTAGTCTATCTAGTTTATGACCTTTATTGCAAGTATGAAGAACTTTAACATCTCTGTCTTTATCAAACGAGTGTTTATTTTCTAATAAATGTGATGCTACATTCGACAATTCTCCTTTGTCATTCACCCAGTTTTTAAAGTGTTCTTCGGGTTTTGAATGATCTCCCTGTTTGACCAACGCAATACGATGGGCAGTCAGCGCAGTTTACTTGGTAAACGCCTGAGTTTTCAAGTTTTTCTCTCTTATCTTTATTATTGATTAAAATTCTCCCTAGAGAATTCACATTATAAAAAGCTGTTTTGCATTTATCATTATTAGTTAATCTGGATATTTTTGTTGATATTTCGCCAATATAAGGGATTTTAACCCATTGTTTAGTGATATCTTTTTCATTTTTAAGGCCTTGTGAAATAATGGTTAATGTAAGTTTTTTGTCCTTTTTCTTTAATAAGTTATCAATAGTTTCGCTTTTGTATCCATTGTTCTTTGCTATGGTTTTTATTATATTTAATTCATTATTATAATTTATATAATTCAAAGGCACATGTAAAAGTCTGTGAATGAGTGTGAACTAATTACCAAAATACTTAGAAATTCGACAGTCTAAAACGACTCAGTAACAAAAATAATTCATTAAAATCCTTGTAGACTACCTCTCTCCCCCTCCCCCATATGTTATGTATATAAACCGTAGGCTAAGAATTATTTGTACCAGTCTGAAGATGGCTCTGACGAGCTGAAACCGATTACGGTCAAATAAAATTAAGTGGAATAAAGTTTTTTATTTGTTTTATTATAATCTGACATATTTCCGATTTTGTCTTGTTATTCCCTCGTAAATATTATGTACGTGCACATTTTTACATATGTAAGTCATAAGTTGTTTTAAGTGTATTCAATAATATTAATAGCTTGTTGGATACCCATAAGATATTTTCTATATTTCCATTAGAGTAGAACTGTTCATCACATTATTATTTCACTATTGGAACTGGAAAATTTCGTTATTTTACATTCAGGATTTGAATACGCATCTTCTGAGTCGATTAAGGGGAATAATATTCATATAAGAATAATTATGCGTTTAAGCTGTATTTTTATATGAGCAAGGTGGTTAGTTTAAATCACGGACGTACAAAATACATGGACTTGCCCTTACGTGCTAAAAGGCGTATTATTTCCCCCTCCAATTGGAACCATTTTTCGGAACCGGCTGGGCTTGCGAGAGCCCCGCGTTAATCTAAAAAATGTGACGTCAACATTCTTGTCCGGACCAGTGTCGAGCTCTTATCGTACATTTTACGCACGGACGTTGTATGTTTATGGAACACATACTATGACATCGAGATACATGGCGACGCGAAACACAAAGCCGCTGTTTACTGGGGTAAGTTAATCAGGAAACATTTGTAAAAGTGTCTACGGAAACAAAATATTCCACTATGAAAATACTCAGAACCTTACTTTGCGAATTTGGACTTGACACATCTGTTCATAACGTGGCAAGCAATTCGCGCTCGCATATAAAAAGGTCTATTTATTCAAAGGCAGATTTTACTTTCAAGAACTAAATGGTGATATTATAGTGCGAGGTGCCTATATACTGTTAGATTGATTTATTGGCGAATCACAAGTCTCTTTCTTCTCTTCGTCCCACCGTAGTTGGTTTTTACCCCTCATCTGTAAGTTCTCGTCTAGCTATTTGTATGTCTATGGTTTAAATACATTCGCCTGTCAAAGTTTGTGCACATACATAGTTAATGAAAAATCGATGTTAATATAACGATTACTATAAATCGTCGTACTATAATCGTACTATAAATCAAATTTTGTTTATATTAG
Organism: Limnephilus lunatus; assembly: GCA_917563855.2. Lineage (NCBI taxonomy): Eukaryota > Metazoa > Arthropoda > Insecta > Trichoptera > Limnephilidae > Limnephilus > Limnephilus lunatus. The sequence goes on along the minus strand of OU830594.1, from coordinate 30,373,433 downwards.
TCTGTGTTTTACATATTTCACATACTGTTGCGAGAAGGGCCAAATGGTGCGAGGGATCAAATGTTCCCACTCGAAGGATCAAAAGATACGGTGTTGCGTGAACTGTAATTTTGATTGCGATTATGTATTTTTCTTATGCATGGAAATTGACTTACCAATCCGCTCCAAACTATTTCGTACTCTCCATGCACTGAGATCACCGGGAAGGTGTTAGTGGAAAAGAGCAAGAAGGGAATGGTGATATTTGCTACAATGAACAGCGTACGCGGAATGGCAAGCAGGCGAGATTTAACGTATTGAACGGTTAATGCGGTAGCGCAAGAAGCGGCGATATTCACGGTTTTGCGGTTTTATCAGCGAAACGGCGATGCGTTCTTCGCGGCGATACAGTTTCAACTGGCGAATTGACACAGAGAGGTCAAACAATCAGTAGTTTCGAAAATGCAATAATGTACCAATAAACTTGCGTAAACATATACTATAAAATAACAGCGGGAGGCATAACGGTTCGTATGACATTTTGAAATCCTCTACTAGTAACTCCGAAAACATTAACATTTTGTTTAATTCACAACAAGTTTTTCTGCATCATTATTGATTTGACGGTGTTTATGAGTATGAGTATTGTACCAGAGGGCACACTTTTACATATATCTGCATACTGAACTCAAATTTAGATTTTTCGGAGATTAAGCTACTGGACGATCGATGGACCCATTCACACTATGCGGAATCGAACCATATGTAAATATGGTTCGATTTTTTTTTTTAAATTTTATGAGTAAAACCTCAAACTGTAATATTTAATTAAATAAAGACAATATTAGCGAAACTCAATCGAAAATCTGGATCTTGCAATCACACATAAAGATAGCAGCCAATAAAATATGCGTTAAGAAAATGAAGATAATGTGGGTGGTTCTTAGTCGAAGTATGATACAGTTAAAAATGACCAAATCGGATATCGACACCTTGGCCAGTGCATTTGCCCGGATTTGAGAGGTGCAAATATCTTTTTTCTGATTTTTCTGTTTCCAGATTTTCGATTAAGTTTCGCTAATATTTATTATCTTCATTTAATCTAATATGGTTCTTTCATCCTTACTCCTGTTATCGTTCTTTGCAAATACATGACTAAATTCACCACAAAGGAAAAAAATCCTCGCTTAGTTAGACTATTATTCAGTGTAATATTGCACATGGAATTTCACCCCGTTATAATTTATCCTTGTGTGAAGAAGAAACGTACACCGTGTATTCATTATGCAATATGAGAAAAGTCTGAACACGTTTCATCAGAAAATATTAATGATTGTGCTTTGTTTCAATTTAATTGTAGTATGTCGGATTCTGGTAAGTTATAATTTTTATAATCTTTTTGTTCTTTTGTAATTATAATCATTTTATAAAGAGAGAAAAATTGGAGTTAAACACAAGAGTCAGGGTTTCTATAAAAATTAAATCGTTTTTGCTTTAGGTACCTAATTTAAAAAAAGGTCACTTTAAAATGAATGAATGTTAACTGAAATATTGTTATATTAGATACTGGCCGAGCTGTTAAAATCCTTTGCTATGGAGGTGGTGTGTGCAAAACCCGGCGTGCACAAATGTAATTTATTTCGTTTCTATATATTTTTTAACAAGTAATTAAAATAATATACTCCGGCAAGTCGATGAAGTATTATTGATTAATGAGTGTTAATATTTATAAAGTATTAAGGAATCTTGAAATCATGAAGAAAATCGGGTTTTTTGTCTAATCACACTCACTATTATTTAATTAATTTCAATTTATATGTTAGTTTCAATTTGGGAGGCGGGTGTGGGTACCATTTATTGGATAACTGGTACCCATACTCCTGAAACTATTTATTGGATAACAAATACCCTTAAGATAAATATTCTGATCAAATCCTTGTACTATTTTACCGTCCATCATAAAATTTTGCTTTTGTTTTCAAAATGCGCTCATTAAAGATCATAATATATTATTTATTTTATTTATTTATATAATACATGTTACATATATTTGACATTTCCATAGATAGGATTTATTAAATCACTATACTAGGCGAATGCCTGTTTCATGGTGATTAATATTAAGGATAGTAACTTTGAGTGTAGTCTAGTGTAAATACATGGTTAAATTGGTAAAGTTATAATAAAAAATAGAAAAGAGAAAAAGAAGTGCGTAAAACAAACATGTAAATAAAATAAACCTGTAAACATATGGTACTGGTATGTAATGATGTTGAAAATTTATATCTTTATCTGAGTATATGAAACAAGTTGTAAACACTGTCATAGTCACTCATCAGAAGGTCAGTAAGCGCCTTTCTGAAAGTGAGCTATTTGGCTTTAGACTTTATTTCAATTGATAAGTTATTAAAAATTTTAGGTGCAAGAAAGTTTAACTGGGACTATGCCAATGAGGTTTTTGTTGTTGGAATAATATAATTCGATTGGTTTGAATATCTTGTGTTGTATTTTGAATTCATAATATATTTTTTTGTAAATTTGTATTAAAAATAAGAGGTAATATTTTTTACATACAGTTATAGTAACTTTTTCATTTTAGTTCCCAATTATGTCCTCTGCGTACGAAGTGTACCTAAATTTCTCTAAATAAACAATAACAGTGTTAATCTCTAGTGACCTCCCAGGTAAGTATAGTCCTGTATATTTTCTGCCTGTGCAGTACATTTTTTTACGCAGCAACGCGTTCATTGGTCAAAAAATTGTACATATAGTTTCGTATCGGCGATCGATGAACCGGTGGATGCAATTTTTAGCCATAAGTTATTATAGTGGTTTGTCTAGTTTATAGTTAGATGAAAGATCGTAGAAATGTATTATAAGTTTGTACAGTGCCCTTCAGGTGATTTTTCACAAAAACGGCGCTATACAAGTCATCCAAATATTAATTATATTATTTTCGGCTTACACCTGGTCCCCCATTTTACTACTCACCCCTCATACCTTTTTCCTTCCCAGAACTTCCTCTCCTTCTTTTCTCTAAAAATACCCTACACCCAAAATCACCAAGGATGACATAGGCCCCGAGGGAGATTTTTCCTCAGGGCCTCGTGTATGGAGCTAATGAAAAAAAACATTATCATCATATTATTAAGGTAGTATTTGACGGCCGGAGCAGTCAAGCGGTAAGGCTCTTGACTCGCACTCCGAAGATCGTGGGATCGAATCCCAGCGTGACAAATAAATTTTATTTGATTAATTTCTGTTGTTTCAAAATTTATTCATTTAAAATATAAATAGTTTATTTGAGGCACGTTCCAGAGTGGAAGATACTCTCAGTCTTGCCCTGGTGTAAGACCACCATTTAGAATTGAAACTTTGCTTGAAATGGCTTTAGCCGTGTTTGTTGACCAATCTGAATAGCCAGGTACTTCCCCACATTCTTCTTCCCTATTTCCTTCCCCTCCCCACTACCTTCAGCCTTACAAAATTCCCCAATTGGGAATGCCATAGTCCCACTGGCGCCAGATGGGAGCAGTTGGGACTCGTGTGCGGTATTCATGTAAAAAAAAAGTAAGCTTCTCTTTTTTTATTTTTTTTTATTTATTTATTAATTTGAATATAATTACATATAATACAATATAAGATATGGGTAGTCCCACATAGCTGTGACAGATCAGCTTGTCTGCAGGTTCTACCATTTAATATTATCACATAACACAAATTAGCTTAAGTTACAATATTAATACATAATATAAAATTTAGGTTAGATAAATGTGTTGTTCATTTATTAACCAATTTTTTGTCAGTTAAGTGCAGGGTTCTTCATTATTTTTTAAATAAATGTTTTGATTCGATGACGTATTTAATATTATTAATCTAGAACATTATCAACTCATTTCAACTAAGTATATTTTTCTAGATTTAGGAATTTATCTCGAAATAACTGCTGAATTAATATTTTTGTATTTTTCCTCATTAATTTTGTATTAACTCGAAACAGATAATACGAAATTTTACACCTGTAGTTATATTTAATTGCCAACGGTAGTCTACGATTCTTCGCGCCAAATTGTCCGTTCGATTTAAGACTGGCATAAAGTTTATTTTCTCCCTTCGCTAAAGGCAAATGGATGATTTTATAATAGTAGTATAAAACGAACCATTAAAAAATACCTAACTTTATCTATAACAAAGTATGGTGCTCGGGTTTTGTAAACCTCTAAAAGCTCTTGTTCATCTCGCTATGCATACACCGTTAAATTACCTTTCCCCTGTAAACATCTATTTCTAGTAGATAGATTTCCCGCATAAATTTCTTCGTTTTCGGGGTTATTTATCATATTTATATTATAGCTTTAACAGTGTTTGCAAGGGTCGACAGGATGTGTAAGAAATATATGTTTTTTTATTCCCTTTACGCCAAGAGTTTTATTTAGACTATATTATGTAGACCATATTTCTCTGCTTATTCAGTCCTATATTTAAAATCCTTTTGCAGATTTGGTAATTTGAAAATTTTACTACTTATTAGCTAGAGAGAGAGAGAGAGAGAGAGAGAGAGAGAGAGAGAGAGAGAGAGAGAGAGAGAGAGAGAGAGAGAGAGAGAGAGAGAGAGAGAGAGAGAGAGAGAGAGAAAGAGAAAGAGAGAGAAGAAGCACAGCGATTTAACGATTTCTTACAATTATGACAATGACAATATTAGCAATTCCCAAAGTCGATCTCTTTTTTATTACTATTTTTTTATTTGAATACCTTCTAGCGATGGCCACATTCGATGAATCATCGATGATTTACTCGATCTTTTTTACTATCGATTGATAAATCAATTCTTGAACAATCGATTCTTGGAAATCGATTCTCGATGGAATCGATGGAACCGATCAATAGAATCGAGACAATCGCTCTGAAATATCAGAAATCCTTCAAAATTGGAATCGAAAAAATCGTTGTGAAACGTAAAAATTCATCGAAAACGGGAATCGATTCTCAGATCCGAAAGGTTATATTTCGAGATCGTCGATGATACATAGTCTTAAAATAACAGAGATATTATCCTTTTTAAATTGTGAAAAACAATCATATTTTACACACAAACTATGCTGGAAACGTAAGTCGTTACCTAAACCATTTACAATTCACACAACGGGTTGATCATAACATCAACATGCTTTAGTATGTAGCTCACCTTGTAACCTACCTATAAAATATTTCGATTGTCAAACAATCGTATAAAATACATAGTGGTATAAAATTATTAAAAAATTAACGTTTCAAAATATAAATGGATTGGTTTGAAAGAAAAAAAACTTGACAGACACGCAATAATAAGATAACATTAAAAATGCTTGTTGTGTTCTACTTGTTTATTATATAGGTTAAAAAAACAGTAGGACAATTTTTTCATAATGAGTGGTATTGGAAGAATAGAAACACCACTTGTAGATGTAGAGGCGCCAGCATTTGTGTGGGGAACAGGTGGAGACAAACGTGGTCTGTTGTTATCTTGATGTGCTACGTTAAGTACATCTTATCTAAAGGATGTTTTCGCTTCAAATGCTCCCTTTAATTAGTAGTATTTCCAAAATATTTCGTGTCTGTTTTACACAATTTACAGTACCTATACGAATTTATCAGAAGATTTGGTGCAAAATTCCCACACCACGGACCTTTTTTTCAGATCTCGTTATAAATCAGCGTTGTAATAGTGGCTTTATATGAAAAAAAAAACATAAAATAAAGTGATTTTCTAAATATGGACGTAAAACTGGCAAGGGAGTAATTACGGAATAATTTACTAGACAGGTCGGTGCATTTGGAAAATTCCCCTAAACCTAATAATAAATTTGGACTTTTTTGCGGTACGTATCCTTTCTGCCTAAATAACGTAAAATAAAGTTTAAAAAAAAAAATTTCTTTGTGCTTAAAAAACATGTATGCTATTAAGTTTTAATTGTACTTAGGTGGCCGAATCTTATTAATAATTACTTATTATAATATTTAATTGTAACCTGTTGTGAAATGCATACATATTTAAAATTCGTGGAAAATTATATTAATGTTGCTAACTTACCGTAGCTATATAACTCCGAGCGAATAAATCCATGTATCATTAAATTATTTTAATGTTTCAATTAAAATATTTCGTTTATTGAAATATTTCGATCATTCCCTTCACTAGTACCCTACACACAAGAATCACAACTGCTCCCAACCATCTGGAACCAATGAGAATGTGGCAACCCCTATTGAGGTGTGTTGTGAGGCTAAAGGTAGTAGGGAGGGGAAGGAGTTTGGTAAGGCGAAGGTACCTGGCTATCCAGGTCTTGGCCCCAAACACAACTAAAGCTAGTTCTGCTTTGTAATTATTATAAGGCTTGACATCAGTTTCGCCTTCTGAACGCGTTACCAACAGATTACGAAACTTATTTATAAATAAACTGTTTATTATAAATAGATTAATAGGGCTATATATAATAATAGTGCTAATATAGCACAAATAATCTATTTCAAATAGACTATTAATGTACATCAATCTATTATAAATAGATTAATAGGTAGTATAGATAGATTAGTTGTGCTATTTATAAAATAAAAAATTAAAATAAAGTCCTAGAAATAATCTTGATAACTATAATAAAAAAAAACCGACTATGGCTATTTCAAGCAACATTTCTATTCTGAATGGTGGTCTTTCACCAGGGCGATACTAAAAGTATCTACCACCTTGTCTCTTCTTATTTCCATTAATCGAATAATTTGATAATTGTTCTAATAATAATTGGTAACTAGCAGTTAAAACCCCGCTCCGCAGGTTTTTGCTGCTAGACCCTGCGGGCGGATTTTAGTTCGGCTTCGCCAAGTTTGAGTGTAGCTAACCATTTTATAAATCCGATAAGAACTGGTTAAAAAATAGCCAGTTCCTCGGATCCACTGTGACCCAGTGACAGCTAGTCACCGAGTTAAAGTAACCGTGACAGGCAATGACGCGTACGGCGTGGCGTCAACATGCACTCGAAACTGGGTTCTGAAATTCAACCACGCAGACGCGGGGGTATTAATAGGTACATAATTAAGAAATATCAGATTCAAGAAAAGCCCGAATATTCCAGACGGTCTTCAACTATTATATTTCCGTTTATTTAATATTAATTTTATTCTAATAATTACTCAAGACCGTACTAGAATTGTGATACATATAATTACTGAAATTTTCCTTGTAATTAATTTATTTTTTAAGTACAATGTTTTTAGACGAACTCTTTTAACTCTCATAAATATTTATTCCCAAAAAATAATTACTTCGACTCGAACATCAAATGATTATTTTTTTAATCTTAACGAGTAAAACCTCAAATTGTAATATTTAAACATTGAAGACAACATTAAAAATTTTCGTTTAGGAATTGCTAATATTGTCTTCAGTGATTAAATAATTTACTTGCTTATTTGTATTATTTATATAAAAGTAAATTTCTATTAAAAACTGTTTTTTATCTTTTAATTGAGAATTGAATTCCGAGTATCTTTGCGCAAAATAAACTTCGGAAGATTTGCACCAATTTTGGCTTAATTATTTTTCGCGGTTGGGCGCTTTGGTATAGAATAACTCAGATTGCCCTACGGTCGGTGAGAGTACCCTTATATCAATCATAATAAATAGACGTCTATTTCATTGGACATTAAAAGAAAAAAAATCATGGTGAACAGCTGCCCTTTTTGACAAAAGTTGAAAGATAACAGAAAAAGTTTTTTTTCGTAATCTCTGATAATTCTAAGAAATAGTCTATAATTAATATTGGAAAAAATAATAGTCAAGTTACTTTATGTTCCGTCCACAGAGAGCTATATTGTATTAGTTCCACTAGTACAATGCACGTAAAGGATGAAAAGATTACAACGGTGCTAACCGTGGTATACGTCCTAATGAAGGGCATATCTACTGTATTATCAGTTAATGGTGAAGCTTATTATTTCTTCTTCTTCGTCCATTCATCCACTCATCGCTTTCATCTCCGAAGATCGTTCTTCGCGTCTCGACTGCGATGGGGTACCTAATTCAATTGTAACCATTTTCGAAATTTAATCTAATTTGAGGACAACGATAAAATTTAAAGTCATGGTCTCAAATGCCTCGACGTTGATAATTAAAACCCTAATAAAATGATTGCCCTCAATCTAAAATTTTGATTGTGTTACTAATTATTTTTTGGCAGAGTATAGTATATCTATAATATGCACAAAGAATCCATTGTACTGTCTATAGTTAAAATTTTGAATTGGAGAAATAACTTTATTGGATATATTTTTTTAATCGCCTGTATTGTTTTATTTTTAAAACTTTCTCGATTCGACGGTAAAATTTGACTTGTTATTTATTATTTGACTATTTCTACTTGTTTTTGAATTTTTAATTGACATGATTCTGATTTTATATTGGGACACTGCATTAGTTTAGGAAAGAATTTTCCGGATTTAGAATTTATTGCATACGTCAATGAACTGTTTTTTTTCTTAATTTAAAGATGTTAACATCAAGTGTCAACTTTTAGCTGAATTATGCACATGTTGCACGTACAATATAATAATATACAATATTTGGCCGTTACGCAAACAATTCCCTCTTTGCTTATTTTTGTTACGAAAATTTTCATATTTTTATCGACTGGGAAATGAAGAAAGTAATAACCAACAGCTACGACTATATATTACAATATGTTTTTGGTATTTTTATTTCCAGTTCTGATTTATGTATTTTTATGGAAAATCTTACTTGTCATTACGAATAAAACTTAAATTCATAAAATGTTCCCCTTTTCATATCGGATAATGTGTTCTTGAAAAAAATATATATTGTTGTGATTTGTGCTATTTTTTTCTGGACGATTTAATTTTAACCGTTGTTTTTTGCCTTAGCTGGAGAATGACAGTAATTTTCTTTTACCGGGGTAATTTACTTAATGATGCAAGCCATTTCTCCAAAGCCCGAAAGTTATTCCCTTATACTCTTAATTATTTATTAATCTGTTTTAAGTACATATCGACTTGATATGATATGTAAGCGTTTTCCGTTTTGCAAAGTAATAATATCTTAATTTTTTTTATTAATGGTTTGGGAATAAAACCCAAAAGAAAAATAACGTTTGCTCGTCTTTTGCGGAAATAAAACTCAATCTGTTTATTTTCTTAATTTTGTGTACTCTCAATTTGGGAGGTGGGAATGGGTACCGCCACCCCGGGAATTTTTTATTGGATAAATACCACCTCTACCATAGGTCAACCCAAGTGGTTCGCTACGTTTGATGACTTAGCAGGTGTGTTCATGAGGGGTGAGGTTTTTTAAGGTCTCGGATGTGGATGACCTGGGCACGCTGAACCCCAGATTCCTACTCATCCTGATACCCTTTTCCTTCCCTGAATTACTATCCTTCCTTTTCTTAAAAAAACCTCCAGACATCATTCCCAGAGATTACAAACGCCCTGAGGGAAATTATTTTTCTCAAGACCTCTCCTGTGTGGGAGCCAACGTATAAAAAACTTGTTAATTAATTTCCGATTTCTGTTTTTTCTTTCATCATTTCTTAATAAGCGTATTTACAACACAAGTTCACTCAAAAATCTTAAAAAGCTAATGTTTTTTGTTTTTACTTTTGTAAATTCGAGGGCTCTGTTTTTATTCTAAAATTTTGTCAACATATTTTATTTCCCTTTTTGGAAACGGGAAGATATGTGCGTACACTGTACTTATTTGTTCCAATTTTAGGTCAGTAAGTACTGGATATTCTTCAACTTAAAATACTGGAAACTTTTCTCGAATGATGTAAGATGTGTATTATAATATGTGTGTACTATATATTATACTTTTTATCTCATTACCACAGCACTATATCATATCTATGTTTGTACGCATCTCTTAAAAGTCATTACAAGTTTCCAGGAATATTTAACCAAAAAAAGCTACTTATGTAACGTGTATCCCACATCTTTTCGAAATAAAAATATTTTGAGTAGATATTTCCTATTCAAAGAATATTATGAAATTCTTGTTCATTGTTGATTTAAGTTGTACGGTACGCCATGCTGATATTTATTAACATTTAAAGGGCAGAGATAGATCGGTTATCGTGCCATGAACCGAACCCACAGTCTGGATACCGGACTAATCGCCACCGTTCTTCCACATAACACTGAGCTGTCCGTTGAAAATTCAGGCGCAAAAACCGAGTATTTATCATTTTGCATACTCGAAATTTTCACTTGCAAAAGCTTTTGGGGTAAAATTTAACATCGGGCAAAAAGGCTCGCTGTGTTGGAGCTTACCAGACTTACTTAGGTACTAGTTCTCGGTTTGTCAAGTATTAACGACATGAGCTTATGAGTTGACAGTTTAAATCTAAAGTTTAACACGCTTGTTGTGATTTGCAGATTAGAGCCTACGAATTCTGTAGTACGTAGCGACTTTTCGGAAGCGATTTTGACCCTGCCTAATAGTTTCTTAGATGTAATACGTAAGCTGTTCTGGGTGGGTTATATAAATGTCTGTATGTATGTATAAAGTCACATTCAACCGATAAGTAGACTAACTACCTATCTAGATGCTTGATTCTGAGAAATAATATGTATTTTGGGGTGAAGAAAATTTACCCATTAATAACTTAATCGAAAACTTGTTATTTGTATCTAACGTGTATTTCTTAAAAACTGCTGATAGTCATTTCTATTTGTAATTTGAACCAAAACTTGTACCAATATTTCTACACGCCCTCATAATTCTAACCGACCTAAAAAGAGATGTTAATGGCGACTTAAAATGTTGAAAGTCAGGCTTAATTATTAACTAAATTTATGGTTCATATTTAATTCAACCTTGTAGGTACGCTGATCATTTATATCTTGTTTGCGAAATCTCACATTGAAGTAGTTTTTTTATTGTTCACGAGTGTTGGGAGATACATTAGCGCTGTATTCAGGAATCGCTCACCTGATTGCTTTGGTCAAAACAATTGACACGTTTTTTTGTTAAACCTATTTCAATCTCATTTGTTACGGGGATAAACATTGTCGATGCTTTGTAATCGTGAAACTATAGAATAGGTACATGGGGCGAAGCTACCGCCGTATCAGCCGTAGCAATGATACGGGGCCCCCAGGCTACAGGGGCCCCTAACGTGTGTAAGCAAAAATTAGGAAAATGTTATCCACACTGTCACTTAATCTCTTGCTTCCCGGAAAAAAAAACATAAAAAACCGTCATATATGTGCATATAGAGTTTTCACTTCAGAAATGACAAAAGAAAAAAAAACAATCTCTTTTTTTCCCGGGTTAAGCGTTCGCCCAAAAGTTGGCAACATCCTACATCGGCTATTGTGGGATCCCCTTGTTTAAGTCATTCACTTAAACGGGGAAATCCCGCAATAACCGATGTACAATGACAAACCACGGAGAGCAATATTTACGCGTTTTATTTCATTCCGGTTCAAAAGTTATTTATTACATTGTAATACAATACAATCTTGTTCTTCTGATCATTTATTGGTTAATTAGTTTGATTTGTGAAAATAATGAGTGAAAGAAAAAGAGATTATCCCAGTGGAGCTATGAAAAGAAAAAGTAAACAGAAAAGGGAGGAGGTTATAAAATAAATGCCCAAAATTTCTTCATTCTTTCAGTAATCAGCTTCTGTGAGTGATTTAGATTGCAATGGTAAGTACTACCTATTTATCTACCAGTAGCGAAGGGTGAATTTTGTTTTTGAAAAAAACAATGGCAACCTTCAATACAAGAAAATACCTGTTTACGTATTGTACCGAGCAATAATAAGGGCCCCAACATATTTTTGTACAGGGCCCCTCCAAGGCACGCTACGCCACTGATAGGTACTAACCATTCACTTAGTAATAAGTGTCGGGAAATTTTTGTTCTTTATTTCTTCACTAGCTGACCTGGCGAACTTCAATAACTGTTTTTTTATTAAGTTAAAAATTACACAATGAAGCAATTATCGATGCGCAACTGTCCGTGTTTTGTTTGTCGGTATCAGAGATGACGTTATGTACGGATTTATATTTTGGTGATTTTCTTACTTTTTCTCTTACTTACGGGAATTTGGAAGGCGGGCACGGGTACCGCCACCCCAGGAACCATTTATTGGGTAAACAACACCTCTGTCATACGTCCCCCATAGGTCACCCTAAGTGGTTCGCTACGTTTGGTGATTTAGCAGGGGTGCCCGGGTTCATAGGGTGACGTTTGTCCGGGTCCCACCCGCTGCGTGGCGGGCCGGATCGAGAGAGACTGGTTAAGGGAGGTCTTTTGACCTTTCCAGCTGGACTCTCTCGACCCATCGCCTTGCACCGCAGTTGGAGGGATGGATTCATACGTCCGTCACTCCCGTACACACTGACCCCAGATTCCTACCCACCCCTCATACCTTTTTCCTTCCCAGAACTTCCTATTCTTCCCTTCCTTAAAAAAACCCTCCACACAGCATCCTCTAAGATGACATAGGTCCTGAGGAAAGTAATTTTCTTCTTACCTCATGTGTGAGCTTATGTAAAAAAAAATTGTCTTTCATTTTCTTTATAATGTGGGAGGGATTTTTATAATTATTGTATCTTTCCTTTGAATGGGTGGAGACATACGTTCACTGTTTGTCTCATTTTCGACTATTGATATTTAGTGTGTAAGAAAAAGAGGCAGCATTATATGTTTGAAAAAATAAAATAAAAACAATTAGCGCATTGACATTTGATGTTTTGAATTTTTGGAATTCACGCACAGTTTAATATTATAGGTACCTATCACAAAATGCCCGCAGCTCTTTCAAATATGAGAATTCGTACCATACAAAATGTATGGGAATTTTTTTTTCATAATAACTATATATTTCGTAAATTTTTTTGTGATTTTTTAATAGTTATTATCCTATCCGGTGCGGAGACAAATCCAACAAATCAAAGATCATTAAAATCGGTGGGGCCGTTCTCGAGTTATAAATAGTGTAACTAACCCGACTTTGTTTTATATATTTCTTCATTATTAATTAACACACAAATTATTTATTATTAAACACAGATATATGTTATTACTAGTTTATTTTGACGAGACTGGTTAATTAACCGAGTGAAAAGTAAACATGTTGTATAGCTTTGATATAATATTGTGTTACATTATTTAAATGGAATTAGGTACTTATCTACACCTGTCATGGAAATATAATAATTTGTGCCGGATTAAATATAATTTTAAATTAGCTTCTAAGAGCCGAGGGGACTTTTTATTTTTTTGTTGTTGTCTTGTTGTCTTTCTTTCCTTCGAAATTAATGTAATACTAGTTTTTACCACTTTTATTGTTTATAACTGTTTCATGAGCAACGCTCACTTCTTCAGGGTTTACTTAAAACTAATAGATTTCTTTGTTCGAGAACACAGATATATTTTGATTCGAGTGATTCATTTATTATTTTTTTATTATTTCCTATGTTTTTCGATAAAAGGGAGGAACGACAAATTCCATACAGTTGGAATGTCGACACTTTGCTGCTAGGAGTTCTGAGAAGAGGGGACCTCGCATCCATTTTTTATTTTCTTTTATATTAAGAAAGTACCTGACTTACTTTAACCAGTGATTCCTAACATTATTTAGAGTAAAAAATTTAGAAAAATTTAGGTCTCCGGTGACTTTTTCGAGCTATTTTCTTCAAAACCGATAACAAAAACTTTTACATATCACTGCTCACTCAGCCGAATAATCAAACAAACCCTCACTATTTGTACAGCGCCCTTGAAGTGATTTTTCACAAAAACGGCGCTATACAAGTCATCCAAATATTATTATTTAAAAAAAAATATCAAAAATGTCACCGGAGACCAAAATTTCATTTATCTTTTTTACTCCAAATAATGTCAGGAATCAATGGTTAATGTATGTCAGATACGTCTCTTAACACCCTGTATAATTAATATAAATCAACATTTCCTCCGGTATCATAAGAATTGTAAGTGGGTACTTAATAACCTAACCTTCCTAAATATATTTTGATCACAAGTGAGTTAAGTTAGCCTCTTAGAAACTAGGCTTACTATACAGGGCCCGCTGATACTTTAATAGTACACAACTACTAACCCTGTACAAATCGCAAGTGCGCCCCACGGTCAAATTTGGCAACCACCTCAGGTCTGGAGCCCCAACATACCTTTAAAAAAAACCTCGACTCCGCAGAAACGGGCGGTCCCTTTGATAGATTCTTTTAACTTAACAAACGGATTGCAATCTTGCTGTCCTTGTTTTACCGGTATTACAATGGAAGATGCTCCGAGGAAATAGCGTCATTGATCCCCTCGGAACCGGTGCATAGTCATGCACGCCAAACATGCGCCCAACATATGTACACGTTTGACGTTTTATACATGTGAACGAGCCGTTTCTACGACTCGTTCTTGAGTTGAACAGCTCCGCTGTGGAACGATTTGCCGGCCTATGTGTTTCCTCCCTCCTTTTCAAGACCCATGTTCACTACTTTCTCTCCTCAAAAAGCTCCTCTTCTTCATCCCTCCACACAGCATCTTCAAAGATGACATAGGCCCTGGGAGAAATTATTTTATCTCCGTCAGTAAAGCCTACCCTTTCGTACCACAGTATTTAAGTAAGAGTTTTTTTTTTAATTTTATTTCAAACCTTCCAAAGAGTAACATCATATCTTAGGGGGCATACATTATTTACGTGAGCTCAAAAGGAGGTGGAAAGGGGGGGGGGGGGTCCAGCAAAGTCTCAAGTTACTTGAAAAGAATATAAGAAGTGATCCAAATTTATCTCACCAAAGGGGGGGGGGGGGGGAGTTTAGTTTGGAAGAAAAACTTCTCACGTAATTAATGTATGCCCCCTTACTTAATATAAGCGTGTTCAATCGTGGACTTTTTAGTACGTCACGGGATTAGTCAAGATTAGCAACTTTCAGTAAAACTCTGTTTGAAAGTCGATGAAACGTCTTCTTGAAAAGGGTTTGATATTAAATTAGTAAACTAAGTGATAACCGTTTTGACAAAATTACCTATTTACGAAGTTGTTTATGTTGCTTGTCACCGTATCTTTCGTTTGTACTTGTTTGAGAGTTATACATTGTTTTACTGGAAAGCAAACAACGGCCTCTGAGAAATAATTAGTTTTAGCACAAAGTAGCTTTTCTTGCTTCTTCACAAAGTATGCATTTTGAGGACAGTAGTTTTACATTAAGTTGTGGTGGTTTCGCTCCTTCAGCGGCAAAGGGTCGCTTCGCCCCGGGACTTGTGAAACGAGTCGGTGTTGGCAATTTGTTTAGTGCCACCAATATCCTAACTTCAGCCCTGCGAAGAGACGTGACGGTGAAATTCCATTACCTTTTGTCTTTCACGTTATATCGGGAGAAACACATTACTCACACAACGTCTATCGTTCAACTTCTAGCCCTCTGTGCTTTTTCAATAGGGAGCCAAAAATAACCTAAAATTCCAAATAAGGATTTTTGGTGGATGTACCGAATATATTATTTTGAATTCTTTTGTCTATCTTCTTATCAAAAAAACTTGTTTAAAGCAGATTTTCGATCACTGACCCATGTGTGCGATGCTATCTCTGTTAAAAATGGTTTTATTTTATTTTATTTTTGAAGGAAAATTTGTTTACGCACGCGGGGAGTAGGACACCCCAAAGTCATAGGTCACCCCGAGGTCGTAGGTCACCTCAAGGTCGTAGGTCACCCCAAGGTCTAAGGTCACCCCGAGGCCGTAGGTAACTCCAAGGTCGTATGTAACCCCGAGATCGTAGGTCAACCCAAGTTCTTAGGTCACCCCAAGGTCGGAGGTCACCCCAAGGTCATAGGTTACCCCACGGTCGTAGGTCACCCCGGGGTCATAGGTCACCCCAATGTCATATGTTTTTTATAAGTTTTTGAAGTTTTACTTCAGTCGTGTGGTCTAAAGCACACTCGTTTTTTTTACATTAGCTCCACACAGGGGGCCCTGAAGCCCTAGGCCTATGTCATATTTGGGGATGATGTGAGGAGGGTTATTTTTAAGGAAAGAAAGGAGAGTAAGTTCTGGAAGAAAATAGGTAAGAAGGGTGGGTAGGAATTTGGGGGTCAGTGTGTCCAGGTATAAAGGACTTAAACCGCAGTATAAGGCGAAAGGTCTAGAGATTCCGGCTGGAGAGGATAAAAGCTCTCCCTCAACCAGTCTCTCTCGACCCTGCTAACCACATGGCAGGTAGGCAGAAGCATCGGCCGCCAAGACCTATACAAACCTCACCCCATGAAACTGGGCACCTCTGCTAAGTCACCGGATGTAGCAAACCACTTGGGGTGACGAGGTGGCAGGAGGATGGCAGAGGTGTTTGTTATCTAATAAATGGTTCCCGGGGAGGCGGTACCCACACCCGCCTCCCAAATTGAAGAAAAGTTTCCTCCCAAATTGAAGAATAACCTCCCAAATTTCTAAAAAGTTTCAAGATTAATTTTATCTAGTTTTTTTGCACGTGTAAAATGGCGCCATTGACCCGCGTCACCAAACGGGTCAGAGAGTCGGAATTCGCTCTCCTCTCTGCCTTTGAACATCTGTGATTCTGATGCTAGCCCCTCAGACTAATATGTTCGGTTGTCATAAGTCATAACAACTCATATAGGTCTCTTCTTCTCTCCAAACCCCCCTCTCGTGTGGTGGACTTGCACAACAAAAGCTGTTTATAAATAATATAATCACAGACGTTTCGTAACATCTCGACGAACGTCACTTGAGATAACCATGAACTCCACATCGAATTTCGTCGAACTGAACAAACGATCAATGTTGTTACAGAGCAAAAGTATTTGGACAATTAACGGGGGCGACAGAACACTTCAGAACAGAAGCTCGGTCGTTGGTACGTTATATTTAAAACTCATCGGGAATCAATATCATGGGCGATCTCCCAACAGTTTTAAATTTTATATAATTTTAAATTTCATATATTTTTAATGTAAAACGTCTTATTGAAGTGAAAACTTCTTTATCACCGTTGTGATTTGAAACTCGATGAAACGAAAAAGAGTCAATTTTTTATTTTTTTATATGAATACCGCACAAGAGTCCCAACTGCTCCCGTCTGAAGTCAGTGAGCCTATGTTATCCCCAATTGGGGTATGTTGTGAGGCTGAAGGTAGTGGGGAAGGGAAGGAGATAGGGAAGAGGAAGGTGGGGAAGTACCTGGCTATTCAGATTTAGTCACCAAACACCGCTAATGCCATTTCAAGCAACGTTTCAATTCTGAATGGTGGTCTTACACCAGGGCGATACTGAGAATATCTTCCACTCTAGAACGTGCCGCAAATAAAAAAAGACAAACACACATTTTTAGAATTAGCCTGCGAGAGAATGAGAGAGACATAATCGGTCTCCTCTTTGTGAGGTGCTTCGTAGCCTCCTCACTTTTATTTACTTTAGCTTTCTAAAGGTTTCACTTCTACCTTGTGTGAACTGCACACATTTAGACAAGGATGGGAAGGTTACGAAGCACCGCACAAAGCAGAAACCGATAGGCTACAAGCACTGCACAAATAGGATACCGATTATACTATCTCATTCTCTCGCAGACTAAATCCTATATAGTGTTTGTCTCTTTTTAGTGTCGCTATTTTTCGTTTCGTCGAGTTTCAAATCACAGCGCTGATAAAGATGTTTTCATTTTAAATACTCTTGTATACTGATCACAGAAATATGAATCTGTATTTATTGCAGTTGTTTTATTTTTGATAAATACTCGAAAATTCGTCAAATAATCTTGGTTATGCAACGTGGTTTTATCAAAATGTGGAAACTGCAGATACGTTTTTTTCAAAAGTCCAGGCCGTGAAACGGCTTCCGATGTGACATCGCAGTTTCTTTTTATTTCACACAATATCTGCATGTAAGGGAGATAAAAGGGTACTTTTCATCACCTCATCTAGCGATGCCTCACTTACTTATTATGTGACAATCATTACATTTAATAACGCGAGTAATATAAATGTAACTGGCACCACACTTGTACCAAGGTAAGATAAACGTGTTCATTATCCAGGACTATAATGAAGATTCTGGTTTCCCTTCAATAACGAATAAATCTTTCACCTTTTATTAAAGATTTACGTGGAGGGGAGCGCTCAAATGCGTTTATAAACCAAACTTTAGTTCATAATCGTAACCATTAAAACAGTCTCTCTATTTAATACGAACTCTCTTATATAAATATTCAATATTCTGCCGGTGTAAATAAAAAGTAATCATTACATATCTACTTCTACTATCTACTACACTATATAAAGAGGTAATATTTGTTTGTTTGTGTGTTTGTTTGCATCGAATAGGCTCCGAAACTACTGAACCGATTTGAAAAATTCTTTCGCTGTTGGGAAGCTACACTATCTCTGGGTGACATAGGTTATATAATATATTTTTTTTAAATAGGCATCCTTACTAAAACTTCAATAATGTAACCCAGGGTGTAAAAAAAATACCTAAAATATTCTTTAAATCGCGTGCGCTGCGAAAACTATTGATGATATAATAAAATAATGTACTACGACTTTATAGAACACATCATTATTTACAAAAAAGGTCGCGACAGCATATGTCTAACTATTATGGTTATGCCACAATAAGTATTCTTTTATTTAAAAAATTTAATTTAAATGTCGCTGCTTCAAAAGGCTCTTTATTTGTATCTTGGTTTTAATCCTTATCAAAATAAATTACTTCATATTCAAGACTGCTTCAATACCTTTATTTAACTTTTTGAATTATTCAATTCGGACATTTTATTCTAAAGATATCACGAGTTTAGAATTGTTAGTATTAGAAAAAAGTTTCGGCCACGGGCCGGGCGGGAGAGGAGTCAAGAAATGTAGTGCCAGGGGGGTTGGCGGGACGGGGGAGCGGGAGAGCGGTGGTGGGGAAGGTGGAAGTGGAACGCTGGAGGGGAACGCACGGGAAAGGACATGTAAGGAGTAACATTTTATTTATTTGAATATGGCATATATTATAAAAGAAAGTCCAAAAAAACGTGCAGTTCGCAAAAACTCAGAAACGAGTCCCGGTTCGATCAAGGGAGTTATATGGTGTGGTAGATCTCTATGCCCCCTAGGGAATAAGGGTATCCGTTTTTACCTAAAGGGCGTGCTTTTAAAGATATAAGGGCTGAAAGTTTCGCCCTCTTGAAATTTCTAGAACAGTCTTCCGGAAAGTTCTAGAAGGTTCCATAGAGCTGTAGAAAGTTGTGGAAGGAGTGGCGGAGTATGTCGTGGAATGATCAGGAATAGGGAATCGGGAACATAATTTTGCAACATTCTAGAACACTATCTTATTGTCCTGAGCGAAGCCGGGTAACCCAGCTAGTATATTATACATTAGTATAAAAGGAAGTCGCTCAAAATGTATGTGCGCTTAGATCTTTTAAACCACGCAACGGATTTTCATGCGGTTTCCACCAATAGATAGAGTGATTCAAGAGGAAGGTTTATATGTATAAAACGTGCTTATTATACTAGAGAAAAGCCGAGAAATTCAAATATTCAATTCAGGCAGCGGGCAGCTGGCAAGCGGGTGGTGTGGATTTTATAAAGGTTGGGTAATGACGTTGTGTTTCGTTAGCCACAACAACGTGTGGCCCGGTCTGCTAGTACCAAATAAATATTTTAACATAATATAAACTGTATTATTCTGCTAACGTTATAAATGTGTATGTTATCGAGTCAACCATTGATTGAAAACGTTTTGAATAAAATAAATAAAATGTACCGGTAATTTTGTGCTTTTATCAGCTGAGTTTTTTTCACTGGTTCACTAATACCTTTAAGCCTTTGTAATTCTCGTCCAAGTGCCATCATATTATTATCACTCACGCCCCGAATGTAATAATGCCTCAAAATATTAAAATATCCCAAAAGAAGCATATTTTAATCTGTGAAGCCCTTCCCTCATGGTCGCAAATCTTGACAGCAGACCGCTGGCTGAAGCCTGGTATTTTTTGCCCACGACGTAAATTTTTTCAGGGGATGTTTATCTACATCACCTCAATTTGAGTGGCCATTTTACGTCTACGTTCTGTGAGGCTGTCTATAATTAAACCCTCATCGCGTGCTTTGGGCGGATCTCGGTTGATGTAATGTGAACGTTTGTTTTAATTACGCGTGAATTACAACTTTTGCGAACTTTTTCGCCAGTGTTTATTACGATATTAATTATAACATATATTCAGGCAATTTTTTTACGGACTCATTTTTTAAATAAAGTGGCGGGATCATTCTGCGTTTTTTTGTTGACATTATTAATTGTTGCCATTTTGTAAAAAAATATCTGCGGTAACGTATTTTTGTACTATATAATATAAAATAATGTAAAAATTTTGTGTTTTTAAAACCGCAAATTCTAATTGAAGTACTGCATTCTGCATATTTGTATCTAGATTTATAGCATGTTTATTTTTTTCACTAGTAAGTTTTTCACGCATTAATTTGACGTTAGGCTAGCGCTCATTCGCTCTTTCAATAATGCGGACTGATTAATCCACGCTTTTTGTATGCTTTATCCTAAAATCAGAGACAAAGCTGCAAATTGATTAAGGTTATTTTTTATTGAATTTTTACTCATACATTTTTCTGAAGAAAAAATACAATACTATAAATTTACTGGTTTTCCTAAACTCATATTAAGTCCCTAAATTTATCTACTATTTTTTCCTAAATTCTATTTTCTCTAAATTGACTGTTTTTTCTTAAACTCTATTAAACCTCTAAATTTACTGTTTTTTCTTCACCAAAATTAGCTTAGTCGACCTTGCGCTTGAAGAATTAACTGACCTTGTGCTAATATAGAACCTATTTCTTACTTTCTTAACAATATAACTGAAACGTATTATTTATTTGACCTGCCACATTCCACTTTTCAATCTTAGAAAACAAATAAAGTTTTCGTATTGTGCAATTCTCCTCGGTCCGATAATGGATAATACAGATTGCTGTTTCCATTTATATTTCCAATTTGTTTCACATCCCTTTCAGTAAAATATAGCGTAATAAATTGGTCAATCTGGGCGAGATTTTTCTCATTTTTGGAAGGTATTTTTTTCTCAAGGTTGGAACTTTCCACGGATTTCTTTATTCAATTTCCTTATTTAGTATTTTTTATTGTAGTTTTCTTATAATTGTTTTATCCTCACCAGCAATAGGTACTTTATTTAATCTAGGTAGGTACGTATTTTTTAAATATTTTTTTTGATTATTTTTATTACTTGCTAGAGCAATCCCGACGAGTTACAGAACTCATTTTAGGACAGGAGGAAAATTCATGGGTGGGAGGAAATATTTACAGTTTTACTTGGAATTTGGATATTAAAAATATAAGTTTCACATACAACATAGACGAAAAATAAAAGACAGGTTGATTGAGCAAACAACAATAGAAAATAATTAAAGAATATTCACTTCATAATACATTTTACATTTATAAAGGCGACGAATAATAGGAAGAATATTGCATATTAAATTAGGTAGAAAAGAAGATTTTAGTTTTTGCCTATTTTTAAAACAACCCATATGCTAAAAAACATTACTTTTGCCAAGCCGTTACTAATGACAACCACTGAATTGCGCTATTTTTTATTATTTTTTAAAATTTATTTATTTATCTATAATAAAATATATTTTCATTGGTTTTATTTGTATGCCTGTCTCACTAGGGTATACCTGTGTCGAGACAGGAATTTAATTAAGGAATTAAATCAATCAGATCCGTTTAAAGTCCCGTTGAGGACGGGCACTGATTTTATTTTGAAGATTCTAAATGTTCGTAAATTGAAAAAATTGTATTAAAAATACACATATGTTTGAAGAACGAATAAGCACTGGAGCCTTAAAACAGACACGCGTAAAATCTTTTAACATCCCAGTTTATCGAACCTCTCTTGGGAAAATAAGTTTTAAATACAATGCTAATAGGCTATTTAATTCTCTACCTACCAACATTAGAAACTCACAAACCAAAAGTTGCTTTAAAAGTAAAATCATTGATTACCTCCTACAAACATATCCATTAGGAGTATTTCGTTATATATGTACATTTATGCATACTGTGGTTATATATGTATACTATGTAATGCATGTACGAAAATAATAACAAAATAAAAACTGAATTTATCAATCTTATGTCAGAAATGAATTTTAAATTATGTAAAAAAAATTATACTAGAGAAATTACGGGTCAACGTCCTTCATGTATTGATCATATATGGTGCAACACTAAACATACCGACAAATTACTTACGATAATATTAAAAAATAATATTACTGATCATCACACTTGTATCTCTATACAACAACTTAATAATAAACACAAAATTTCAGAAAGTAATGTTTTTACAAAAAAGTCATTAAACCTTAATAAATTAAGTATAAAAATAAGTACGGAAACGTGGCGACCCGTATTAGAATCTACATGTTCTGAAACAAGCGCAAATATTTTTGATAATATTCTCTGCAATTATATTACTGCATCGACTGATATTAAAACTATTCATATTAAAGCAAAATTCAAAAAAATAAAACCATGGATTTCACATGGCTTAGTCGTATCTATTAGAAAAAAAGAAGAGTTATATCACCTGACAAAGAAATTTCCTTTAGATAAAAAAATATTTACATATTACAAAAAATATAGGAACAAATTAACCACTTTAATAAAAACAACTAAAGAAAACTATTACAAAAATGAAATTGACCTGGCTAAACAAAATGTAAAACACATTTGGAAAACGATAAATGAAATAAATAATCGAAAAAACAAAAAAAATCTAATTAAAAAAATTTATATCGGAAAAAACTCTGTTGATGCCATAAGGGAACCGACAAAATGTGCTAATACCTTCAACAAATATTTCGCTAACGTCGGTCAAAATTTAGCTAAACGGATCGATGAAAATTATAAAATAGATGATATCGAGAAGGATTGCCTTAAACAAAATAATCTGTCAGTTTTCCAACCAGTAACAACAAATGACATAAAAAATATAATAAATGAATTAAAAGGTGGATCTGCACCAGGATTTGATGGAGTCACAGTAGAAATATTGAAAAAATACAACAATTTTTTAAGCATTCCAATTACACACATTATAAATATTAGTTTGAATAGTGGAATATTCCCTTCCATTTATAAAAAATCAATCGTAACACCCATTTTTAAATCAGGCAGCCCTGAGGAAATATCAAATTATCGACCTATATCTCTAGTCTCAAACATTGCAAAAATATTTGAAAAGATCGTAAAAAAGCAACTCATGTACTACATTGATAAAAATAAAATACTTAGTCCTAGCCAATTTGGATTTAGAGAGAAACTAGGCACTCATGATGCCATTGCTGAACTAACCTCAACTATATATAATGCATTAGATAAAAAAAACAAATGCCTTGGCATTTTTATTGATTTACGCAAGGCTTTTGATAGTATCTCCCATAGAAAACTAATTAATAAATTAAACGATATCGGTATTATTGGTAAGGTTAGGTATTGGCTACAAAGCTATCTAACTCAAAGAAGTCAAAAAGTGAAATTAAATAACTCACTAAGTATAGATGAAACATTAGAATTTGGGATTCCCCAAGGGACTGTTATTGGACCAATTTTATTTATAATATACGTAAACCAAATGTTTAAATTATCACTAAATGGAAAACTTATATCTTTTGCTGATGACACTGTAATAATTATCGAAAAAAAGACGTGGAATGATATTACCAATGCAGCCAATCAAGACATGCAGGTTATAAAAAAATGGTTCGATAATAATCTATTATCACTCAACATAGAAAAAACATATTATATTCCATTCTCTCTACAAGAAGATGTGCCAAATAATTTAATTAACATAACAATTCATTCTAAAAATTGTGCAAATGACGGTACATGTAATACGGACTGCGCTAAGCTAAATCATAAATCTAGTATAAAATATCTTGGAATCTTAATAGATAAAAATGTTAAATGGAAAGATCATATCAATCTCACTGTGGAAAGAATAAGAAAACTTATCTATGTATTCTATAACATACGTAATATTTTAAACAAGAAAACCATAAAAATTGTATATTTTGCATTAATTCAGTCCTTATTACAGTACGGCATTATTGGGTGGGGAGGGGCCTTTAAAGCTTCCTTACAACCTATAATCATAATTCAAAGAATAATTATAAAAATCATCCTTAGGAAACCATACGACTTCCCTACTCTAGAGATATTTAGAGAATTTAATGTACCATCCATCACAGAATTGTATAAGAGAAACGCCTTATATCAAATTTATAAAGAGTATTTTATTAAAAAAATTCACCCCTCTGATAGCATAAGCAATAGATTTAAAACGAATGGCTTAATAGCCATCCCTATGCTTAGAACTACCACGGCTCAGCACCACTATCTGTATCTAGGTGTAAGATGGTACAATATATTATTATCTAAAAACAAAATTAGTGTAACTGAAACATTGAAATATGAACAATTCAAAAAACAAATTAAGTCACTGAAATTGGATAATGATATATTGTACCCTTAATTTAATTTAATTTAATTTACCCTTACTTTAACTGTAATATTTAATATTTAAAAAAAAAAAAAGTATTGACCTTGTATAACAATTTTTTTCCTAAATTACGAATCTATGTCAATTAATATTTGTATTTATCTCATAAGTTCTTTGAATATTATTTAAACATTTAATTAGAACATTATTATTATTTTATTTTTTGCGTGTGAATAAATACTCCTCCCATAAACACGAGCTCCCAGAGCTCAACTTATGGAGTAGTAGAATAAAAAAAAAATGTTGTTTAACCTTGCAAATGTTATCATTTTTTAATGTAAAAACAAGTCTTTAAATAAATAAATAAAAAAAAAAAAAAAAAAAAAAATATATATACATTTGACTGAGTTTCCCTTGCCTTTTTTCTTACAGTTGTCACTACGCCTTTTTGTCAACTGAAATTTAATTGCCTTAAAATTATTCACGTTTCATATTAATCTTCTAAATTCATATTTTAATTGAATAATTTTAAAAAAATACTGATTTTATTTTTTTCTGTCACTTTCGAAACAAAAACCTAGCTAACAACCACTCTGTAAATTGCCTTCTCAACACAGGCATTTCACACCTAGTGAGATGGACAAAACGTAATTATTGTAATTAAATGTTGTATTAAAATAATGAAATTAAAAAATTAAAACTTTAATTTTTTTACATGTAATGTACCTAAATATTTTATATGCACCTAAATTTATTTATGAATAAAAGAAAAATACATATTTTGTTCCGATCAAAGTAAAAATCGTGGGTCCCTGTTCAGGATCAAAAGCTTTCTCTTTTCTGATAAGGTGATACATGACCAAGAACGCCCACATAAAATTTTACACATTGTTAAATATACGTGTAAAATGTATCTCATAATTAAATTATAATGAACAATGTAATACAATATATGTATTGTGAAATGGCCAGTTATCAACGCAGTAGTAAAAAATAAAACAATGAATACAAATGTGTCAAATAGCCACTTCGTCAGTTAAATGCAGAGTTGTAATTAACACTTTAATATAAAACACGCAACACTCACAAACACACAAGTCATGATATATACCGATTTTCATTTAATTTTTTTTTTTTTTTACCTTTACTTTAATTTTTAATCTTTATTTTTAATTTAAATTTATCTTTATTTTAAGTGTTTTTTCGTCACCAAATTTTTTTTTTCCAAAATGTAGATATTATGTATAAATTCTTAAATTATCAAAAAGGGGCCTCAGCACGGGTAAGTCACCCAGTGAGGCCAACATTACTGGATTGTACTATGAAATGAAAAATATTGTGTCAAAATAAATAAATAAAATTTATTTAACGTAATGTATGAAAAATGATCATTTATAAAAAAAAAATTGCACGCGAGCTGTTTGAAAATCTGAATGTACTGGGACTGAATATATGGATCCCGCGTTCCATCATGCGATGGGAGGGGAACGCGGGTGGGGGATTCGCGGGACGGGGGAGCGGGAGAGGTGAGAGTAAAGGCGGGAAAGGTGGAGTGAGAACGCGTGAGGGAAAGGGGCATGGGAGGGGGAGAGGTGGCGGAAGGGGAACGGGACGACTGGGAAAGGACACGTAAGGAGGAACAATTTCTTTATTAAGTGGCATGCCGGGAACTCGGTAGTTCATTATATATTCCTTGAACGTAAATTCATCGAAGCTTAAATATTAACCGTAACGTTTCGACCACAAATTGGTTTGCGGGAGTTGAAGATTAAGGTAAGAATAAATTCCTTGTAAATTAAATCCATGTCAGTATTAGGAGAATAAAGTAGGCGATATGTTTCGACTCGGCGTAGAATATTTCCTAAACGTGATGGCGGTTTTTATGGACTGGCTAAAACGTGGGAGACGAAAAAGATTATACGCTACACAGGTGATGTATTGGATCCATAAAATGTGAACCTATTTTGCAAGGGGAAGATAAAAATACCTTCACGTTTTCCATTAGCGCTCTTTTATTTTTGGCACATTTTTTGCATTAGTTCTCTTGTTCCTCGTATTTTACTTGAAGTAATTGCATACGAATTACTTTCAAGCATCGCATTTCGGATTTAATAGATCCTAGGTTCGATCCTAGGTTCGTAAGCATAATGAGTAAGATTAAGAAAGGGACCCTCAGATGGTTTGGACATGTAGAGCGAATGAAAGAAGAAAATAATGTGAGAAGAATATATGACGCAAATGTGAATGGAAGAAGAAGTAGGGGACGCCCGAGGAAGACATGGCACGATCAAGTGAATCAGATACTTGAGTCGGGCCATGTCAAAAGTCGGAATAATAGAAGAGTATGTATGAGACGATGTATGAATGTGAGTGAAGCAAAGACTGTGTGCCAAGACCGAGTTGTTTGGCGGTCCGTCCTCTCTGCCTACCCCTGCGGGGAAACGGCGTGATGGTTAGTTAGTTAGTTAGTTAGGTTCGATTTGTTATTGTTATTATTACGATATTGCTTTGGTTGCTGAAAGCGAAGAAGAACTGCAAGAGGCCTTAACAACCATGCAAAGCATTCTTCAAAACAACTACAACATGAAGATAAATAAAGACAAAACAAAGCTGCTGACTGTAGGCCGAACGCAACACCAGATGAGAGTAGAGATGGCAGGAGTTCCAATAAAGAACACCAAGGAGTTTGTCTACCTCGGGAGTAAAATAACATGGGACGGTCGGTCTAAGAGCGAGGTCGACAGCCGTATACACCAGGCAAGGCTTGCATTCAATAAATGGTCGAAAGTAATTGAATCAAATAATATAGACCTAAAACTGCGAATACTCCTCATCAAGACCTATGTTTGGAGTATCTTGATGTACGGCTGCGAAACATGGTGCCTATCCTAAAGAGATAAACGGAGACTAGAGGCTTTTGAGATGTGGTCCTATAGAAGATTATTAGGAATTTCCTGGAGAGACCACATTACAAATGAGGAGGTTCTCCAAAGCATCGAAGGAGGAAGGCACCTGCTCAGGACATTGTCCGAAAGGCGTGCAAGATGGATCGGACATGTTATACGACAAGAAGGCCTCTTGCATACCATAATGGAGGGTATGACCGAGGGGACAAACTCTAGGGGACGCCCACGCCGAGAGTACCCGGACGACCTGCTGGTGGACGTGCGCTGCTCATCATATGCAGAATTCAAAAGAGCCGCACAAGACAGGAAAGAATGGAAGAGAAAAATAGAGGAAATTGCTGCAAACCAATCCCAGGATTGAAACCAGAGAGAGAGAGGTTCGATTCTACACGATGTAGTTCTGACAATTATTATTGTTTCGCCTACTAGTTCAAACATTACGAGTATCTATTATTTGGGAGGCGATATATGGGAGATATTTATTGGACAACCAATAACCCTATCACAGGTCACCCCAAGTGGTTCGCTGTGTTTGGTGACTTAGCAGGGGTGCTCAGGTTCATATGGTGAGGTTTGTCTAAGTCTTGGCGGCGATTGCGTTTGCCCACTACTGCATGGCGGGCCGGATTGGGAGAGACTGATTTAGAGAGACCGAACCTAAACCAGCCGAAGTCTCTCGACCCATTGCCTTGCATCGCAGAGGGAGGGATGAATTCATACGTCCGTTACTCCTGGACACATTTACCCCCAGATTCCTACATACCTTATTCCTTCCCAAAACTTCCTTTCCCTTTAAAAAAACTCCTGAGTGTGCATTTAAAAAATATATATTTGGAGTATAATTCAACTGCTCACGCGAAACCTTATGGTATTGGGAAATGGGACAACGGGAAAGGATATATGGTAGTACACTAGACACTTTTTGTTAGAAACATCTAAAATGTATTTTGCTCTTGAAGCAATTAAATGTATACATGAATAGTATATAAGTACCTACCTCTTCTTCGTAAAATTTATCTCCTGGACTTTTTTTACAAATATTTTCGAATAATATTATTTTTTACCGTCATTTACCGAAAAAAATCGTAGATTTTACTTCACGAGTAAGTACAACTTCACCCCATATTTAAGTTAAACTTTTAAAAAATCAAAATACTGATGGTCTAGTTTTCTAAAAGCTTAAAAAATCGTGGATATAAAAGCCGTCAGTTGGGAATATAGTTGAATAAATAGATTTAGGATGCGATGCATTTTAAAATTACCTTAACTTTTCCTTTTTTTTAGTAACACACTTTTTTACTGAATCCGTCAAAACGTTTCGAAGTGTTAAAGCTACTAAGCAAAATAATCGGCTGCCATTTTAGCACCTGCCGGATCCTACTTCATATCAGCTGTGGTACCTAAATAGGGCAAAGTATTTGCTTTGGTCAATTTCTATACTTTTTTGTTTGTCGTGTGGATATATTTAATAAATTTGGTTGTGAATGTACTGAAAAAAAGTTTAGTTGTAAATTAACGTTGACTTATATACGCTTTTCTGTACAGTCAATAGGTACCTATACCTATACAATTTGGTATTAAACCAGGAATAGCTTACTGCCACACTACGAGTTAGTAGATATTGCGCTTTTATTGAATTCTGGATTTGGCGTTGATACGCGCGTAGGAATTTATGGTGACATTGTTTGTCGGTGATACGATTAACCCTTTGAAAACGAGAATAATAACTTGTAAAAATAATAATAATTCAATAAAATTGTACATAATAATAAAGTATTAGGTAATAATATTGAAAATGCGTGATTATTTTCTATACTTATTTGCTTATTAAGCCTGTAGGTGCGACATGCCAAAAGGGAAAATATTAAATATCATTACATAATTTTCCAGGGATTATTTACCCTTAGAAAATAAAACTATAAAAAAATACACTCGTATCGTCAAATACGTCAGCGAAAAATTTAATTTTTGACGCGCTTAACGTGTTTCGGGGTCTTCATTATAGATAATTATTGTCACTGCAAACCTTGTTTTACGATGATTACTTAATCGCCTGTGAACATGTCTGTCACCGAAATATAAATAATATTCGTGTTTGTTTACTTGTACTATCACATCCGTACAAATTTCCACTAAAAAACGCAAAATTTACATTTGCTAAGATTTACACTAACCCTCATAAAACCTAAAATAAACAGATCTTCCCAAACGGACCCCTTTAAATGACAAAACAGAAAACGGCCACTTACCACAATGCATCAAATACCCAAATGATCCCATCACATTATTTTAAAAAAATCTTTCTTTACAGAATACCTCAATACTTTTCAGAAAGTTTTTTTTGTTTTAAATTTATTTATCTAGGTATATAAGGTATGTTTACATTGGGTTTTTCAATGCCTGTCTCACTAGGATATACCTGTGTCGAGACAGGCGTTAACGATACCAGATGTTCTATCCGGTTCCATGACAACTCAAAATCATGCAATTTCAACACTTCGAAAAGTCATTAAAACTTATGAAAAAAAAGAAAATTAGCCCATAACCTAACCTGCAACCTATTTAACTAAAAAAAAATAAACTTTATGAGTAAAACTTCAAATATGACCGATTCGCATAGTGACGCCTTAGCTTGGTTGGTAGAGTCGTGGCCCGGATAACCGAAAATCCTGGGTTCGAGAGTCAGATTTTTCTGTTTCCATATTTTCGATTGAGTTTCGTCAATTCATTCAATTCATTTAATTTAAAAAAATCATTACTTTTAATTACATTTCAAGGGTGTTGTCCGGTCACCGTTTATACTATGTCGCCTTTCATTTTGGATCATATTACGCTTTTTTATTTATTTTGCCTGTGGCAGGGTCAAGACTAGGAATAAAATCGTAACTTATTGATAGTATATATCTCACTGAACTTTAAAATTTTATTACTCATATTTTTATTTCATTTAAATGCTTTTATTCCATCGTAACTCTATTTGTTCTATTTTTTTCTCATGGTAAAGATGAACTGCCTTTATTATTATTTATATAAAAGCCCTCTGGGCGTAAAATAAAAAATAAAACAAATAAATAAACAACCAAATAAATTAATGTTCTCCAAAATGAGCCTGAAAATTTCACTTGTCATATATTGGGTTTATAAATGTGTAAATACTACTACTCAAGAAATTATAAAATTTGTAGTACTTTATTAAAGCCATAAATACACTGGGAATTTATATCATATATGTAAATCCTAATTATACAATTGTAAATGTTCTCTATAATGACTTGGGAAAAATCTCCTACTTGTGATATCACTAAAGAAACCACTCATCCACTCTGAATGCAAGTATTAATTAATGTTCCTCAAAATGACCTTGAAAAAAAACACATCTTTGCGATTCTTTCAAAGGCATATAGAAACCATCGCTTCGTTCAGAAAACAAAATTTAATGTTCATAGTTATTTCGATTAATATTTGTTAAAAATATTATGAACTAAATATACAATTTGGCTGTCCTAAAACGGGTATCCTTCCCAGTTGGACAGACAAAGTATCACTTTGTAATGTATTTAATATATATGTATATAAATAAATAAATAAATAAAAATAAATAAATAAAAGAAAGGTGAGACGATGTATGAACGGGAACAAAGCAAGGAGTGTGTGCCAAGATCGTTTGGCGGTCTATCATCTCTGCATACCTCTGCGTGGAAACGGTGTGATAGTATTATTTTTTCCCAGATACTCTGGGATGACAGACCATCATTCAGAATCGAAGCTTTGCATTGCTTGAAATGGCTTTAGACATGTTTGGAGACCAAATCAAAAAAGTCAAATGCTTTCCAGCTTTTATCTTCCCCATCCACATTATTTCCACACTCCTTTAAGCTTCACAAAATAACTGACTCCAGACAGGGAGCATTCGTGACCCTATATTAACTTTGTAATCTGAATCTCTCCTGCTGTATTCAAGTAAAATAAGCAATGTAAATAAATAACCCCCAAGTTGAGTTACAATAAACTAGTTTGTTTTAACGAATCTTTTAAAATTCATTAATATTAAACGTTGGTTTATAAAGGCGTTGATTCATCATTAAAATAGTGGTTTAAACAAAGATTTTATTATCCAAATTAATAAATTACTTTGTTTTTACCACTATAATTGATTATAAAAAACCGACATGTTTCGTAAGCCAAACTTACTTCATCAGGGTTTTAATAATACTAATTTTTAAACATAGACATAGAACGTAGTGTCAAAGAAAAAATAACAAACATAGACAAATAATAAACATAGACAATGGTAACAATTGAAAAAATTAAAATGGGTAGGGACAATATGGAACAATTTATAAAGGAAATAAGTTTAATATTGGATCATTTAAAAATAATTTTTGATTATTAATATTATTCAAATTCGCATTCACACTCTTTCTGATCTCTAAAATTTCAAGTTTATCCAAATGAATACCATTGACATTACAATGCATTAATTCTATTCCACTGTTGAAGTTAAAGGTATGACTAGTTTCCAACAAATGGTTTACAAACTCAGAGAAACTGTTATTGTTGAAAGATTTCCAAGATTTTATTATCATTGATTTAATTAAAATGGTGCCATAAAGTTATTTTACAATTATTATTGAAGAACCGCCATCTTGTTCATTTCGTGTATGCATTATTTTTCATATCCTTGCTTTGCTGACTATCTAAAAATCTTTTTTTTTCCAACCTGCTAATAATAATTATAATTACTGTTAAACTAACATATTTTTCTGTTTGTTTCAGGTAAGGATAATAAACCAAATACAATTTATAGCGGCTTCTTAGACACGCCGAAGGTAAGCATATGTATAAATTGATTTTAATGAAAGGATAAACTACTTACTACACGTTGCAGTGTAATATGTATTCTCGATTTCCTCTAACTACACATCGCATTTAAACAGAGGGTTTACGGGTTAAATTTGTTACCACCGTACTTATATAATACCACCTCTGTCGTATTTAATTCAACGTCAAATTAGGGACTTTCGATACGGTGCGCCTTTGAATTTCACGCGCTTAATTGCTACGTTGAAATTTCAACAAATCGCCCGCTGCTCTAAGTATAAAGCGTGCCACCCCTTTGTAATGTACCAGGTTTGCCCTTTGCTTCGTAAAATTACACTATTTGCTCATGGTTCAATAGCTGTCTGAATAATATAAAAACGTTTTCACGCAAGACAACAATGGTCATCACAATGTTTTCCTTGCTACATTTTTCCGCTGTTTTTTTGTTGTTGAAAAAAGTGCAACAAATAATATAGTGTCTCGCTCTTTTGTCGGCCAATGGATTTGTCAAAGCCCATGAAAATGAAATTACCCAGGTGAAAAAACATGCTTTGACCTGTAAATTCCAGATAAAAGTACTATAAATTTCATGGTTCCATGAAAATTCAGAATCGTGCAATTTCAACATCCCTTTGAAAAGTCATTAAAAATTGAAAAATAGGCCTTATCCCAACCTAATGTAACCTATCTAACCAATTTAAAAATCAAATTTCTAAACCATTAATGCATTTAGTAAATTTAAGTTTCCAAAGCGGTGTGTTCCCATCTATTTACAAGCAAACTATCATTACTCCAATATTTAAATCTGGTAATCCAGAAGAAGTAAGCAACTACCGACCAATATCAGTAATCTCAAATATAGCAAAAATTTTTGAAAAGATAGTAAAAAAAAGAATGAACCAGTTTATAAAATGTAATAAAATAATTGATGAAAATCAGTTTGGATTTATGGAAGGTAGAAGCACACAGGATGCAATTGCAAAATTAACTAGCCTTGTTCTCAATTCATTAGATAAATCATTCAAATGTATTGGAATTTTCATAGATCTCAAAAAAGAGTTTGACAGCATATCACATGACAAACTCGTAACTAAATTAAGAAACATTGGATTAAACGGTACAGCTCTAGAATGGATAAAAAGCTACCTTTTCAAACGCCCTCAAGTCGTAAAAATCAACAATGTGCTTAGCCAACAAGATACAAGTAATTTTGGTATACCTCAAGATACAGTCCTGGGGCCGTTACTGTTTATCATCTATGTAAATGATATATTCACACAAAGAATAAACGGAAAAATAATATCTTATGCTGATGACACTATCATAATAATTGAAGGTGCTGATTGGAATACTGTGAACAACCTAGCGAATATTGACATCAATACACTGAAAAACTGGTTCGATAAAAATCTCCTCTCTTTAAATACCGAAAAAACAAACTTTATCCCATTCTCTATCAATAAATTTAAATCTAAACCAGAAATAAAAATTCTAATACATCAGAGTAAATGTAGTGGAACTAATTGTACTCCAGAATGTTCTACACTGAATTTAACTTCCAAAATTAAATATCTTGGTGTATATATAGATCAACATTTTAAATGGAAAACACATATTTGTGAACTTGTCAAAAGAATTAGGAAATGTATATATATATATATTTATAAGACTCAGAAATATTTTTAGACTGGAAAACCTAAAAAGAGTGTACTATGTAATTGTTCAATCTATATTACAATATGGTATTATAGGATGGGGAGGAACATATGATGTTATTTTAAATCCTCTCAAAATAGTTCAAAGATTAATAATTAAGATTATATTAACCATATAAAAACCATCTACATTTTCTTCCGAAAAAATCTTTTCAATATTCAAAGTAACTACAATAGACAATTTATATAAAAAATATTCAATTCTACAAACTTTCAAAGAAATACAGCTAAAAAAATTACATTTCAATATCTCAGCAAGATATCAAAACAATATTAAAATCCCAAAATTTAATACCAAGCACATCCAAAATTCCTATCTGTATCATGGTATAAATTATTTCAACAAACTCCCATTAGAAGTAAAAATTATTGAAAATAAAAGTAAATTCCAAACTAAATTAAAAAATTACCTGAAACAACTGTAAGAGTTACATTACTATTTCACTTCATTTAAATCTGTTAATCGATACATCTCAAGTTTCTCTTACTATATCTAATTAATTAATTTCTCTTACTATATCTTGTTAATAGTTGCAATATTATTATTCACCTACTCAAATGATAACATTGATAACATAATTGAGTATGAATTCACTCACCAAACACAAGAGCCTTGTCTCTTTATGGTGAGGAAAGGCTTTTATTACATTAATATTACAAATCTGTTTAATATGTAAAAAAAAATGTATAATTATTGTAAAAACAAACAAATATTAGATAAAAAAAAAAAAAAAAAATAAAATAAAATAAAATTTTTAATGACTTTTCAAAGGCGGTGTTAAAGTTGCATGATTTTGAGTTGTCCGGTCACAAAATTTCATATGCAACTTTTCCGCCTACCAAGATACTGCAGCTCTACGGAAATTTTCCTGGAGGGACGAGTGCACAATTTCAGAGCACTTCATAATACGGGAATCTGCTTAGTATGGTGATCGAAAAATCCACAAATTATGTACCATCAAGTCAACTTACAAAAAATAAAAATTTGCTTCCCTGTCACACCATTTCCCATGCTTATGGTGTTGACTACGCCAGTCGAAGAATACATTCATCACTGCGGTGACTGCCTTGTTGGAATCCTCCTTGAAGATCCTCTGGAGATGGTCAAATATCCACCATAAACGGCTGCTTGCATTGATTTTTGTATTTTTTTTTTCAGTTTCATTATTCGTATTTTGCATGCAATCTTCGTTTTTATTTATTTATTTTACGTACGTGTCGTTATTAGCTTTTTAATTTTACTTATTATTTGTCTAATTTCTTTTGGTTATTTCTAAATAAATTCTGAAATAAACTATTATTATTAATATTTTCATGATGATAAAGCTTACGGTTAGGGAGGTTTTCCGGCTTTAAACTACCAGTTTTATCTAAACCTATGAAATAGAATTATGGTTGTGGTGACACCTGACTACATTGAATAGAGTTTTTAATCTCTGAAATAGATTATAAATTCAATTTATAATTTGTATTTACCTAGTACGGATGTCAATAATTAAAAAAAAATCTGCAAAATATGGCCCATTTACTAATAATCAAAATTTTGAAAACGCTCTGTTTTATTATTTACTAGCTTTTACCCACGGCTTCGCTCGCATAGTATTAGTGGCAAATTACTGGCATAATTATTGGCATAATTGTTATTATTCTTGCTATTTTGTCTAATAGAAAATAATTATTGTTTAATAGAAAAAATCGATATTTGAGAATGTCATTTCGCAAATAAAAATTCTATTATAGAAAATATTTAAATTATATAAATAGAAATTTATTTTAAGTACCTACTCCCTTTATTAGTATTTTATTTATATTTGAATCCAAAGTAACCTAAAAAAATAAGAAAATGACAGTCCACTTCAAACGCTATGCTTTATAGCAACGTTATGCTTTTTGTTCGGAGAATAAACATTTTCAGAGATATGTAGATATTAACTACGATGCCAAAAAAGTACTCTTTTTAATCACAATAAAGCACTCTTTTTAAGCCTAAAATTTTAAAAAAAAACATTGTTTCCAAGGTAACAATTTGTTTGACGTTTGCAATATCTAGATTTTGTTAGGGACAGAAAACGTACGATACATAATTTCATAACTCCACTGCTCATTCATAACGCCAGAGCTTACCAATATATACAGCCGTTGTTACTCGCAAATAATGTAGCTTTCGATTAGTGAAAGAATTTTAAAATTCCATTCGATATTTATTGCGTGAAAGAGTAAGGACCATCCATACAAACTTTCGCATTTATAATATTAGTAAGTAGTAAGATTAAAATGATGACCAGTTCATCAGGTCGAGTAATTATTTGAGAATATTATTTGATTATTGATTCGGTTCAGAATCTAATTGCACTAATTCGACGGAATCAATCTTTGGTTCATTCAATCATTTTGTTTAGGTCCATTTTCCAATACAGAGTCATTAGCAGCTTCCTGGAAGGAAAATCTCTTCCATTCTACTTCACTTTCACGCACCCTTAATAATCTTACTTACAGGAATTAAATTTACGTGTCTATCTAGCAATTATGCAATTAAATGTTTTACTCAACATAGTTTAATAATTATTCTAGCACAAGTCCCCGACGTTGCCCGAGCTCTAAACAGGGTTTTTCGAAATCAGACTTAGACATTGCCCTTCATCCTGTTTTGAAGGTCAAGTGTGCAAAATTTCATCTATCTCTGAATAAAACTATGTAATAATAATATAAATATTTGGATGATTTGTATAGCGCCGTTTTTGTGAAAAATCACCTCAAAGGTGCTGTACAAACTTATAATACATTTTTAAAATCTTACTTCCAACAACAAACTAGATTAACACTTAAAAACAACTTATTGCTAGAAAATATCCACCGGTTCATCTATCATATTAACAATGATTTGACAATGTAAAAATGTACATATACTGTTTATTCATACTCTGTAAAGACAGAAAATATGTAGATTTGCACACAAATCAAATTCCCGCCAAAAGCCACAGACATTCTTCTTTATTCAAATATATAGAAGATAGACTAGCTGAAGTCCCCGGCGTTCCTCAGGCTTTACGCAAAGCTTTTCGAAATCTGATGTAGACACTGATCTCCTTCTTGGTTCGAAGGTTGAGTGCGCGAAATTTCATCATTCTCAGAATAAAACAGCATTGTATAAAAATCAAATCCACGCTGACCGCCCGCGCCCCACGGGGCACAGTAGATAGTGATCTCCTTCTTGGTTCGAAAGTCAAGTGTTCAAAATTTCATCAAACTCAGAATAAAATTATATTGTAAAAAAATCAAATCCACGCCGTCTGCCCCCACCGGGCACACACTCTCTCCTTTATATAAATAGATAGATAGACGGCCTTCTCGGAATTACTAGATTTGGTACTGTAATAATAATACTATTGCCACTGGAGCGCTTTTTGCAGAATTTCTATTTTGGTGAGTCCTTTATGAATTCCATTTTAGTCTATTAAAAGTGTCGCCATTTCTCGAGTAAATTTGTGTCAAAAGTTTGTTGAAAGGGAACATTAAACAGTTCACAACATATCAAAATTAAGTTTTCTTATATGCATATGTAGATTGTGATTATAAATTAGACCGTTTAAAAGAAACCTTTTAGAAAATATTTCATGTGGACGCAAAATTAGACTTCCTAGGCTAGTTTATAGGGAGAAAATCCTGAGAATAGTTCCGTTTTAAATTTTTTTGATTTTATAATATTTTTGTTAATTAATCCTAGGAATATGTGATAATTAACCAAAGATTGGTGAATTCATTGACTATATAGAACCCATATTAAAATTAGGATTTATGATTTTTTTAAGGTGGGCGGAAAATATTCGAAACGGTCACCAAAATATCACGAGCAATCCGAGGAAAAAAATAAAAATCGCGCTATCGCTCCAGTGGATAAAATAGTTTCTTAAATATATATATATTTTTTTACCTATATTTTACCATTTTTTATATCGCAAGATATTCAAAGCTAAACTATCTAGGTAGGTTTATGAAATCTCAGTCCTTTATGGGATTTTAATAATCCACTCGGAACAGGAGTTTTAACAGCTTCAAACAAATTTCATGATCATATTAAAGTCTTTAATACTTATTTTTTATTAGCATCAGTTATATCGCATAGACCGTATAAAGTCAAAGGAAAATATCTAACGAAAATTGGTGGTAATTAAAGGTCATTGATTCTATGATGTGGCTATAATATTGGTTTATTGAATTTAACGTATTCTCATTGATTTGTTTATTGTTATCAAGTTTAATTTGTAGAACTCCATTTTAATTTTTATTTATTTTATATATTCAATAATTTTATTATTAAATTAATAAAAACAGTTTATTTATAAACAAGTTCTGCTGGTAATTATGTTGGTAGTTATGTAATTACCAGCAGAACTTGTTTATAAATAAACTGTTTTTATTAATTTAATAATAAAATTATCTCATTGATTTGAGTTGAATCTATGTTTTTTCCCTTCAGTTTCTCGTCCAGCGATGAGATTTTTGCAAAATTTTCCCGTGGTCGATTTTTCGGCGTGTTTTTTTTACTGTTTTATATTTTGTTTATACACATCACAACATTAGTTATTTTCCAGCGAGCTACTACGAAAATTACATTTTCATAAACCGAAGTTATCCAGTTTACCCTAAAAAAATTGTAAGCTAAAAAAATCAATGACGTGATTTTACATCGCATTTGCAAAGTAATTATGAGTTATATTTCTTTTGATTTTCGAGAAAATGATGACATATTGAGTATCTCTACATGTAATAAATTAAAGTCCTCAGCCGCGTCTGTCTGTCTGTATGCGATAAACTGAAAAATTAATGAACGGATTTTCATGCGGTTTTCACCAATAGATAGAGTGATTCATGATTCAAGAGGAAGGTTTAGATATATAATATGTCAAGGTCTTATGTAAATTGTTTAAAATATAATATATATAAGAGAATGTCTGCATATGGTGGACCGTGGACGAGCGGGCTGGCAAGCCGGCGGTGTGGATTTAATTTGTATGCTAATCTACAGTTTTTTGCCGAGGTTGATAAAATTTTGCATACGTGACCTTGAAAACAAGAGGAAGGTCACTGTCTACATTTGATTTCGAAAACTCTGTGTAAAGCCCGGGCATCGCCGGGGACTTCAGCTAGCTTAAAAGAAAACAAAACAAAATTGATATAACATTTAAAGGGTTACGAATCAGGCCACCACATGTGGGATTATTTGCAAATAACCTCCCCTATTACCCCACTTCGTTTTCATCCATAGCTTACAGAACAACCTGTATAAACCCGTAAAAATATTACTATTTCGTACTCCGTTTTAAATGGAAAAGTATATTTTAGTTATAACCAAAGATAATATTTTAGATAAATACTTTCTCTCTGACTTTGCACATCCCTGAAACGTTTTATAATAAACGATTTATTAAGTATGTTAGGCACACAATGTGTTGGCACAATTTCCTGGATATCAAATGGCCAAAACTCGTAGGTTACAATAACCACGATAATCCTATTTTATATCTCCATCCAAACATCCTAAAATAATAATTGAAGATTCACTCGTAATTTCGAGAGCTATAGAAACCGTGAATTATTGTGTTTATGGTCTAGACGTGTGGAAAGTTGATTTATTAGGGATAAATCTTTGAATTGTACCAGAAAGGATCTTACAAAAACGTCGAGTTTTTACATTGTGTTGTGCGGGGAGAAGTCTATGAAAATGGTTGCCTTTTTCACGATTGAGGGTAAAAGAAGGAAAAGGTCACAGTAAGGGTTTAATTTATGGATGCTTTGTAAAGATAATATTATTTCGGAAATGTTACTTAACTGCATTGACGCGTATGGTTGGCAGAGATTACATTAAATATGATAGCATTTACCTTTCCTTTTGTAAGTCCTGCTTTTGGTTCATGTGAACATAATACAATAATAACACCAGTTGTATTTTTGCTCCAAACTGGAGGCTCTGAGGAAAATAATTCCCCTCAGGGCATATGTCATCTTAGGAGATGCTGTGTTGAAGGTTTTTTAAGAAAGGAAGTAGAGGAAATTCTGAGAATGAAAAGGGTGCGAGGGGTTGGTAGGAATCTGGAGGTCAGTGTGTCCGGAGTGACGGACATATGAATTCATCCCTCCCACTGCGGTGCAAGGCGATGTTCCGGGAGAGTACGGCTGGAGTAGTCAAAGGGACTCGCCCAACCGCTCTCTCCCTATCTGGTCTGCCTTTGGTGGGCAGACGCATCCGCATAAGACCCGGATAAACCTCATCCCATGAACCCAGGCACATCTGTTAAGTCGCCAAACATAGCGAATAACTTGGGCCAAACTTTGGCAGAGAACATGATACCAAGGATTAGTTCCTGATGATTATTACAAATCAAATAATGAAATAAAAGCACATATTATTTCACTGGTATGTTAATGTGGTGGCTCGATCTGCAATCTAATCTGATAATGATAACAAACATTATTCTACTGACTGATTTACCCAGTTTTTATCTGATTTTTTTAATAAATATTTGCACGATTAAAAAAATATATTTTTTGTAGCTCTTCAATCTATGTCGTTTTCTTTTCTCGAGTGGGATATTTTATCTAAGGGGAGATCTTCTCTATCAAATCTTCGGGTAGGTCATTCACCTCTTTCAAAACGTTGCATCCCCAATTGGGGTAAGTTGTGAGGCCTAAGGTAGTGGGGAGGGGAAGATGAAGATGGGGAAGTACCTGGCATCTCCAATCGGGGTATGTTATGAGCCTGAAGATAGTGGGGAGGGAAAGATGAAGATGGGGAAGTACCTGGCATCCCCAATTGGGGTATGTTATGAGGCTGAAGATAGTGGGGAGGGGAAGATGAAGATGAGGAAGTACCTGGCATCCCCAATTGGGGTATGTTGTGAAGCAGATGTTAGTGGGGAGGGGAAGATAAAGGCGGGGAAGTACCTGGATATTCAGATCTGGGCACCAAACATGGTTAAAGCTATTTTAAGCAAAGTTTCAATTCTGATTGGTGGTCTTACACCAGGGCGATACTGAGAGTATCTTCTACTCTGGAACGTGCCGTAAATATACTGTATATTATTTTTAAATGAATCAATTGTGAAATAACACAAATTTATCAAAAAACATATATTTGCCCACGTCGGGATTTGATCCCGCGACCTTCGGATTGCGAGTCAAGAGCCTTACCATACTAGACCACGCTGGTCGTTTAAAAATAAGAGTCGCACCGTAAACAATCCATTATTATTTTCGTTATTATTTTTAGGGTGTTAACGTTTCGGACAGCGTTACAGATGATGGACCCAGCTGTGCAGATGATGGACACTGTAACACTGTCCGAAACTTTTACTAAATAAGGAGGCAGCGCAACACGGCATAACATCCCAAAAATAAATAACGAAAATTCTTTTGGCCGTGAAAATCTAAAATCATATCAGTCCGCGTCGCTTTAGTTCGTTTTACTCCAACAGACCATTTTTAGCGAAATTGAGTTAAGTATGCAGTAGTTCTCAGAAAGTCTTTATGTTTACAATGCAAGTGAAAAAAAAAATTTAAAAAAATTATGTAAGGGGTTTTCAAAACGCAGTTTGTCTTACATCCTCTAAAATGAAACAACATTTCGAGCGTATTCCTCCAACATCCACACGTTGGCCAAAAAGACCCCCCGTTTTCAAACCGGCCGTTTAATTAAATTTCATACAAATTTCTCCAACATCCAAGCTGTATCTTAGCCTACGTGTGAAATTTGAACTCTCGGTTCCGGGCGTATCTCTCTTACAGACCAAAGAGCCAATAGCGTCGCAGCTGAGAACCACGTGACCGCTCTCATTTCAAATATTTGGTCATTAGCCCCACGGCAGTAAACATCTTTACTTGTGATTTTGCTATTTACAAAGTTATTTTAGTGGTTTTCTGGGAGATTTCTCCACACAAAGTGCCTTATGATGTACACTGTAGAAAAGGATAAAAATTTCCAAGAAAAATATAGCAGGTAATTAATTTTTCATTATTTTCTCAGCAAATTGTTTCAACTGGCCGTTCGTTACAGGGTGGTTATAATAACATTATACAATATATTATATTATTATTATATAATATATTATGTATACACTGTAATGAAATTAGGTTTTTTCAATTTTTCCTGTAATATTTCACTATATGTAATGTATTATGTATACAATTATCTATACATAATATATGTAGGTATACATAATTGTACACATAATATATAATCGAAATACCCAATGTTATTATGTTATTATGTTATTATTACCCAATGGTACATTTAGTGTGTAGTAGCTGTATGTTATTTATCTACCTATCCGTAATTATTAAAATTTTGTGTAAAAATACCTGCGTATGATATTTAAAACAATTAAAAGAATAAGGACGTTGAATGAGCTTTTGTTTTAAGCACAATTAATACCTAGTATTGGTATGTTTAACTACCTATAGGTAATTATTTAAATCTTTGTGTAAAATACCTATTTATGATATTTAAAACAATTATAAGAAAAAAAAAATTGAATGGGCTTTTGTTTTAAGCACATTTAATGCGTAGTATCGGTATTTTTATCTACCTATAGGTCCTATAGTTACGTGATTATTTAAATGTTTGTGCAAAATACCCATTTGTGATAGTTAAAAAACACAATTATTAGAATAATTTATTTACTATAAATTATTCTAATAAGGACTGATGTATTATAGTACCTAATATAATATATGTGACTATCTACCAAATCTTAGTGAAATCATTATTCTACTTTAGATACTTAAAACAAGCCAACAATTAGAAAAAGGTAATGAAGGAGTTCTAATTTTCGGTATATTTAGTTCCTAAAATATCTGTTTGTTTATCAACCTAATTTGTATGAAATTATTCTACTTATGATATTTAGAACAAGCCAATTATTAAAATAAGGAAATCAAATAGTTTTAATTTTCGGTTCATTTAGTTCCTAAAATATGTTTGTATGTTTATCAGCCAAATCTTTATGTAAAAATTCTACTTATGATATTTAAAACAAGGCAATTTTTAGAATAAGTACAATGAAGGAGTTTTTGTTTTGGGCACATTAATAGCTTCTTGTTTATCTACCTGTACCTAATTATTTAGATCTTCGTGTAAGAATGCCTACTTGTAATACAAAACACAATTATTTATTAAAATAAAGGAGTATTAAAATAAAGGTGCATTTAGTACCTAATATTTATGTGTTTATCTAACAAACATTTGTGTCAGAATTCTACCTGAGATATTTAAAACATGTTTA
Organism: Limnephilus lunatus; assembly: GCA_917563855.2. Classification (NCBI taxonomy): domain Eukaryota; kingdom Metazoa; phylum Arthropoda; class Insecta; order Trichoptera; family Limnephilidae; genus Limnephilus; species Limnephilus lunatus. The sequence goes on along the minus strand of OU830594.1, from coordinate 30,330,177 downwards.
TTAGGTATTAGAATAAGGAAATGAAGAAGTTTTTGTTTTTGGTACATTCAGTATCTTATTTTAATCAACCAAATCTTCGTGTAACAATGAAAACATTTTTGGTATATTTAGTGCCTAAGATCAGTTGTATTTGTATACCTATAAATATCTTATTACTGAAATTAGAAATTGAAAGAATTGTACACTGAATGACAATGAAAGCATATCTATTATTTTATACATTGAGTTGCTAATATTTCTTATTTTTTTGTTTATTTCTTACCTATTCGAGTTTTATTTGGTTCAGAGCAATGAATTCAGAATGTCAATAAAAACTTTATTACTATTCGCACATTTTTAATGATTAGGAACCCCTTTCATTTGACTTTTTTACCTAGATCCATTCCCAGTCCCTTTATTCCAGCCGCTTTTGTAACCCTTCTAATAATTTGGCCCAACTAGGTGGTACTTCAAATATCGGAACACATTTGTTATGAAGCTAAATGTGGTTAGTGGTTAGGAATATTTTATGACCTCTTTTTTTACAAGGTCTATATTGTGTAATAGACGTAAATCGCGTCCCATGTGTTCGAACATAGGATCATTTTTAAAAAGAAGTCGTCGTACATTGTTTTAAATATTTCTAAAGAACTTGTATTTATCTATTGTGTTTCAAAATCCTTTGAGTTATCTTTTTATTTTAAAATGTTGGATACTACACTTCTGTTATCACGTCATGACGGCCTCCTGTGGTCGAGGGGTAAGGCTCTCAACTAGCGATCCGGATGTCGTTAGTTTCAAACCCAGCGTGCACAAGTAATTTTTATTTTGGTAGATTTGTATAATTTGGGGGGGGGGGGGCGGGTATGGGTACTACCATCCCGGGAACCATTTATTGGTTAACCAACATCTCTGCCATAGGTCACTACAAGTGGTTCGCTACGTTTGGTGACTTAGCAAGGGTGCCCGAGTTCATGGGATGAAGTTCGTACAGGTCTTGACGTCTGATACGACTGCCCACCTGCTGCGTGGCGAGAGAGAGACTGGTTAAGGGAGGCCTTTTGACCTTTCCAGCCGGAATCTCCCGACTCTCGCCTTGCACCGCGATTGGAGGGATGGATTCGTATATCCGTCACTCCCGGACACACTGACCTCCAGATTCCAGATTCTTATCCACCCCTCATACCCTTTTTCTTCCCAAACGTTCCAGTCCTTACCTTCCTTAAAAAGACCCTCCAAAGAGTAATTATTATCCTCTGGGCCGCCTGTGTGGAGCTAATCTAAAAAAATATATATATTTCACAACTGAATCATTAAAAAAAGTATAATATGTAGGTATATGTGTTTTTTTTCTTTTTGTTTAAATAGTGAAATAACACAAATCAATACAAAAATATATATCATAAATATATATATATATATATATATATATATTTATCTCCTCTCGTAAAACGTTGATCTTGCGCGACGGTACACCAGTTTTAAGTTGATCCGTTCGGACGTGTTGATCCATCCGGATATGCTGATCCATTACACAAGCTGGCATACACATCCTGATCCATGTGGATCAATTTATACCATCAAGATTTCGCTGTAAGCCACGCCCATTGTTCGGTGTCTTATACATTTTACACGTTTTTTTTTGTTGATCCATATAAATGCCAAGTTTTGACCGCCAACAAAGGTGCCCGTCTGTCGTACTTTTTAGCTTCTTTTAGTAGGTACCTGTACGTTCTTATTTCAATTCGTTCTATTTCATTTCTTTTTTAATGTATTTTGGTTTAAGATTTAATTTTTATTTTGATTTTGTTTTTGATTTTGATTTGGATTTCGATTTTGATTTTGGATCGAGATTTTAATTTTGATTTTGGTTTGAGATTTTAATTTTGATTTTGATTTTAATTTTTATTTGCATTCTTATTTTGATTCTTATTTTGATTTTTACTTTCATTTTGATTTTGATATTGCTTTTGGTTTGAGATTTTGATATTGATTTTGGTTTTGATTTGAGATTTTAATTATGATTTTGGTTTTGGTTTGAGATTTTGAATTTGATTTTTGATTTTGTTTTTATTTTGATTTTTGATTTCGATTTCGATTTCGATTTTGATTTCGATTTCGATTTCGATTTCGATTTCGATTTCAATTTCGATTTTGATTTTGATTTTGATTTTGATTTTGTTTTCGTTTCCGCTTCTAAGACCCGCACAAACCTCACCCCATGAACCTGGGCACCCCGGTTAAGTCACCAAACATAGCGAACCACTTAAGGTATACCTTAATTTTGGGAGGCGGGTATGATTACCACCGCCCCGGGAACCATTTTTGGGTAATCAACACCTCTGTCATATGTCACTTTGCAGTGACATTCGTGACTTAGCAGGAGTGCCCGGTTCAAGGAGTGAGATTTGTCTAGGTCCGTGCGGCGAACGCGTTCGCTCACCTACTGCGTGGCAAGCCGGATTGGGAGAGACTGATTTTTTGTGACTTAGCAGGGCTGCTCGGGTTCAAGGGATGAGATTTGTCTAGGTCTTTGCGGTGAACGGGTTTGCCCACCTACTGCATTACGGACCGGATTGGGAGAGACTGGTTGAGGGAGACCTTATTTTTTTTACATTAGCTCCACACAGGAAGCTCTGAAGAAAATAAATCCCGTCAAGGCCTATGTCTTCTTTGGGGATGCAATGCATTATCGGGGAATACGTATGATTCCTCGATAATGCATTGCATTACGATCTCTACGAATTCGGAAGTCGCAAGAACAAATTGCATTACGATCAATACGAATTCGGAAGTCGCAAGAACAAATTGTTGCGTGCGAAAGTAAATATTATTTTGATTTAAATGTATAATTCAACGATATCTAAGAGGCATTGCGACCTTGACTACGAATTCGGGAGTCGCAAGTTCGAATTGTGGCGTGCAGAGGTAATTTTTATTTGATACGTTTGTATAATAGGTACAACAATAATGCAGTGCAGTGCGATCTTGACTACGAATTCGAATGTCGCAAGTTTAAATGGCATGCGCCAGTTAATTTTATTTTGATAAATACATATAATTCCTCGATAATGCACTGCCTCACTATCTTGGCTACGAATTCGGAAGTCGCCAGTTCGAATTGTGGCGTGCGGAGGTAATTTTTATTTGAAACGTTTGTATAATACAACAATAATGCAGTGCAGTGCGATCTTGACTACGAATTCGGATGTCGCAAGTTCGGATATTGATTTTGATTTTGGTTTTGGTTTGAGATTTTAATTTTGATTTGGACTTTGACTTTGATTTTGGTGTTGGTTTGAGATTTTGATTTTGATTTTGAATTTGATTTTGACTTTTGATTTTGTTTTCGTTTCCGCTTCTAAGACCCGCACAAACCTCACCCCATGAACCTGGGCACCCCGGTTAAGTCACCAAACATAGCGAACCACTTAAGGTATACCTTAATTTTGGGAGGCGGGTATGATTACCACCGCCCCGGGAACCATTTTTGGGTAATCAACACCTCTGTCATATGTCACTTTGCAGTGACATTCGTGACTTAGCAGGAGTGCCCGGTTCAAGGAGTGAGATTTGTCTAGGTCCGTGCGGCGAACGCGTTCGCTCACCTACTGCGTGGCAAGCCGGATTGGGAGAGACTGATTTTTTGTGACTTAGCAGGGCTGCTCGGGTTCAAGAGATGAGATTTGTCTAGGTCTTTGCGGTGAACGGGTTTGCCCACCTTCTGCATTACGGACCGGATTGGGAGAGACTGGTTGAGGGAGACCTTATTTTTTTTACATTAGCTCCACACAGGAAGCTCTGAAGAAAATAAATCCCGTCAAGGCCTATGTCTTCTTTGGGGATGCAATGCATTATCGGGGAATACGTATGATTCCTCGATAATGCATTGCATTACGATCTCTACAAATTCGGAAGTCGCAAGAACAAATTGCATTACGATCAATACGAATTCGGAAGTCGCAAGAACAAATTGTTGCGTGCGAAAGTAAATATTATTTTGATTTAAATGTATAATTCAACGATATCTAAGGGGCATTGCGACCTTGACTACGAATTCGGGAGTCGCAAGTTCGAATTGTGGCGTGCAGAGGTAATTTTTATTTGATACGTTTGTATAATAGGTACAACAATAATGCAGTGCAGTGCGATCTTGACTACGAATTCGAATGTCGCAAGTTTAAATGGCATGCGCCAGTTAATTTTATTTTGATAAATACATATAATTCCTCGATAATGCACTGCCTCACTATCTTGGCTACGAATTCGGAAGTCGCCAGTTCGAATTGTGGCGTGCGGAGGTAATTTTTATTTGAAACGTTTGTATAATACAACAATAATGCAGTGCAGTGCGATCTTGACTACGAATTCGGATGTCGCAAGTTCGGATATTGATTTTGATTTTGGTTTTGGTTTGAGATTTTAATTTTGATTTGGTCTTTGACTTTGATTTTGGTGTTGGTTTGAGATTTTGATTTTGATTTTGAATTTGATTTTGACTTTTGATTTCGATTTCGATTTCGATTTAGATTTAGATTTTGACTTTTGATTTTGATTATAAAAGTGCAATATAAAATAACTCAATGTCTATTTTTAAATTATTGTGGCATTGTAAATGAGGTTTTTTTGTAACTCAAATTCTCAATAGAAATCAACACAAACAGGCAATTCCGAAAGCGTTGTTAAAATCAATGAAATAGACGTAAGCTTCTATATTCATTTTAATTTTAAAATACTTACGTAATACAATGTTATTTTAACTAATTAATTATTTTGACAAATGCCTATTTATTTGATTGAAAATTAGTTACTGTTGTTGAATAATAATATTAATTATAAGACATTATAATATCTATGTATTTACAAATGACAGCAATTGGGATCAGTTTTTATTTTTATCGTTTTATTGTTCATTTTTCATATTATAATATCAAAATATATTATAATATGAAAAAAGTTTAACATTTTACTAACATTACTTTGCGAAACTAACATCAAAGATCATTTACTAACTGACCATAAACATATAACAAAAATACAATAAAATAAGGTATAAAGGTTGGTTTTATTTTTTATTTTTTATTGTAACTGCAAAATTTCATCGACGGAGGAATTAATGTTTGGGTTAGTCTCATTTTGAGCCTTTATTGACTGGCCTACAAGGCAGGGGCCGCCTCTGGTTTCCGGCTATTTTAAAATTATGTTTTCATAGCTTTTAAGGCGATCCACTAGTACAGGAAAAAATCGAAATTTGAATTCACGCCCTTTTATGGGAGGAGTTTAAAAATACTTGAGAAAAAGCTTTTGGAAAGGTTGGAAAAGATATTTGAGAATTTTTTTTACATGTTGATTTCGTAAAGGCCTGTAAAAAACATTAATTCCTTTTTTATGCATTGTTTATTGTAATAAAACGGAATTTTTAAATTGATTTCACGAAAACAAGCAGCGCGGACCCTAACACGTTGTTTCTCCGCTATATAAGAAACTGAATTTGCCACATTATGCAATAAAACCATTTCCGAAAAAGTGTTTATAAGTAGGAGAGTTTGCACTAAAAAATGTTTTTTATAGACCTAATACTTTATTTTTTCTAAGCTTATTAAAAGACATTAAAAAAATGACCGATATTTTTAAGGGCCAAGGTATGTTCTACACGAAGTATTTAATTGAAGCATTTATAATACGTCTAAGCGGTCAAATTTTCAAAACAAAAACATACGATTTTGTATGATTTTGCATTATTTAGTATGGCTTCATCTTAATGACCTGAATTATGAGTTGGTTTCTTTCTGAGTTTGCATGGAACCAATCTAACACTATTTAAAGAGGAAAGATTTGATTGTTTGTTTGTTTGCATTGAATAGGCTCCGAAACTACTGAACCGATTTGAAAAATTCTTTCATTGGTAGGAAGCTACACTATTCCCGGTTGACATAGGCTATATGATATTTTCAAAAAAAAATTAGGGATCGTTACTAAAACTCCAATAATGTAGCCCAAGGTGTAAAAAAAATACCTAAAATATTCTTTACATCGCGTGCGCTGCGAAAACTATTAACAATAGAATAAAATAATGTAGTACGACTTTGTAGAAAACATCATTATTTACAAAAAGTTTCGCGACAGCATATGTCTAACTATTATAGTTATGCCACAAAAAGTGTTTATTTATTTTAAAAATTTAATTAAAATGACGCCGCGTCAAATGGCTCTTTATTTGTATCTTGGTTTTAATCCTTATCAAAATAAATTACTTCATATTCAAGACTGCTTCAATACCTTTATTTAGCTTTTTGAATTATTCAATTCGGACATTTTATTCTAAAGTTACCACGAGTTTAAAAATAGCCCCGTTTGGGGAAAGGGTTGAGAAAGTCTGATTGGAGAATTCATAATCCATCCGGTCCGCCACGCAGTTGGTGGGTAAACGCATTCTCCGCCAAGACTTAGACAAATCTCAACTTCTAAACCCAGGCACCCCTGCTAAGTCACCAAACGTTGTGAACCACTTGGAGTAACCTACGGCAAGGATGTTGGTTATCCGATAAATAGTTCCCGGGGCGGAGTTACACATATCCGCCTCCAAATTGATATTCCTTTGTTGGGAGACGGGTCGAGGGACTAATATAGGTATTTTATGAATGTACCGCACAATAGTCCCAGATGCTCTCTTCTATCTGGAGCTAATGAAACTAAAGACGGGTTGTTTCAAAAAATTTTACGGATTCATCAAATATTTGAAATTATTTTTTTACGACCTGTGTAAGTTCTATTCAAATTCTGTATTATTTCAGATTGATAGAGCAACTGGCCTATAATGATATAATGACGGAACTTGAATAGAACGTGAAAATTATCTTAAAATATTTGATTATATTACAAAATTACAATTTGAGGTTTTACTCATAGTTAAAAATAAATATTCCTCCTAGACTTGCAGAAAAGTCAATAGACGTCGCATATTAAATAAAAATTGATAACTTTATCCAAGACACTATCTAGATTATATTTAGTTCTGGTTGAATTTTGCAATCTTTCATACAGATAGCAGCCAATAAAATTTGCGTTACGAAAATGACGATAATGTTGGTAGTTTCTAGTCGAAGTATGAAACGGTTAAAAATGACAGAATCGGATGGGGACTAATTAATTAGCTTAGCGCAATGGTTAGAGCTGCTGCCCGGAAAGCCGAAGGTCCTGGCTTGGAGTCCCTGATGTGACCGTACCTCTTTCTGATTTTTCTGTTTCAGATTTTGGATTGAGTTTCGCTAATATTGTCTTCATTTATTTAAATTTTACAATTTGAAGTTTAACTCATTGTTCGAAATAAAAATAAATATTCATCCTAGACTTGCAGAAAATTTAATGGCCGTCCTTAACCAGTCTCTCGATCTCGATCCGGCCCGCCACGCAGCAGGTGGGCAGAGGCATCCATCGCCAAGGCCTGGACAAATCTTACCCGAGGAATCGGGCACGCCCGCTAAGTCACCGAACAGAGAGAACCACTTGGGGTGACCTATGGCAGAGGTGTTGGTTATCCAATAAATGGTTCTCGGGGCGACGATACACTTATCCACCTCCCATGTTATTCCCAGTTGAGAGGCGAGTTGAGGGAGTTCTAGGTTAGGACTCTTTCAATTAGTCTCTCCCAACCTGGCCCGCCACGCAGTAGGTGGGCAATCGCATTCGTCGCAAAGACCTGGACAAACCTCTCCCCTTAAAACCGGGAATCCCTGTTAAGTCACTAAACGTAGTGAGTTTCTTGCGGTGACCTATGGCGGAGGTGTTGGTTATCCAATAAATGGTTCCCGGGGCGATGGAACAAATCGGACTCTCTCAACCTCCCAAATTGGGTTGAGAGAGTCCAATAGAAGAGTTCTAGGTTAGGTCTCCTTCAATCAGTCTCTCCCGTTCTGGCCTGCCATGAAGTAAGTGGGCAAACACATTCTCCTCAAAGACCTAGACAAACCTCACCCCTTGAACCTGGGCACCCCTGCTAAGTCACTGAAAGTAGTGAACCGCTTGGTATGACCTATGGCAAAGGTTTGGTTAATCAATAAATGGTTCCCGGGGCGGTGGTGTGCGTAATCCTCTTCCCAATATACCTATAATATTAATGATAAGTTTTTAGATTTTCACGGCCAAAAGCATTTTCGTTGTTTGTGTTTTAGGTGTTATGCCGTGTTGCGCTACCTCCTTTTTTATCCGACGTTTTGGACAGCGTTGCAGTGTCCATCATCAGGGCAGATCCGGCAGATTGTCGCAGACATCGTCGGATCTGCTGGATCCGCCCTGACGATGAACACTGCAACGCTGTCCGAAACGTCTGCTAAAGAAGGAGGTAGCCAACACAAAACAAAAAACGAAAATATAATATTAATGTATGTAGGTTTGCTGAATTGCTGCCAAAAATATTTTAAAACATACATCATGTAACATGCATATCTTCAATGGATTACAAATGTCAAATATTTCAAAACGGTTCACAGCAATGTATTTTCTTTACTTTTACGTAAAAATTAAACCAACTCGTTCGGTATCATTTTTTACGGAGTGCCTTGAAAATAGTTTCCATAGTGTGGATTATCATTGTGGGTGGTAGAGCCCGTTCACACTTCTGGTTAGGCATGAGTGCAGGTGTTCAAAACAAACTGGGTGTTTAAAAATGTTTGGAAGAAAATAATTATCGATTTTTTCTTTTTTAATTATTTTATTTATATAGATGTTTTTATTATTTGGAATGGCTAAAAGCTTATCAACTTTGAACTTCAATGAAGAATGCCCGAAGTAAAAACCATTGAAATCCCGCTTTTTTAAATATTTAAAAACATCTAATCGCATATCCCATTACTAAAAATTGCGTTTTAACTGAGAAAAATGAAATTATGTGTGGTATATTTTTGTTTATCAGTTGTTTAAAAAATAAAGCACGTTTTAATAAGTAAGGACATTTTTTTCGAAAAGTAGTTCTTTAGAGTAGGTATTTATTATGTTATTTTTTTGGGCAAAAAATTGTGTTACCTTTACATAGTATAAAATGAAGTCGCTTCCGCTGTCTGTGCGCTTAGATCTTTTAAACTAAGCAACAAATTTTCATGCGGTTTTCACCAATAGATAGAGTGATTCATGAGGAAGGTTTTAGAGTATATAATTTGTCAAGGTTTTGTGTTAATTGGCTGAAATAGGGCTGGCAAGCAGGCAGTGGGCATCGGGCAGTCGGCAGCAAGCGGGCGGTGTCGATTTGATTTAACAGATGGCGTTGGTTATAAAGGTTGGGTAGTGGCGTGGCGTTGTGATGGCGTTATGTTTCGTTAGTCACAGCAACATGTGGCCTGGTCTGCTAGTTTTTAACTAAAAGTATACTATCTCGGGAATGACTAGCTTAATTAAAAAAAAAAAATTATATCATTGTTTTTACCTTACTTAAGAAAATATTTTAGAAATCATAATTAATACTTTCTTACGACGGCGACGGCCAAGGAGCCGCCTTTTTATATTAAAGTGATATTAAAAAGATTTCACAATCTACTCTTTCATAGATGGCGCAAGTTTAATTATTTTAGGGAACACGCTTTTTACAAGTAGTGCCTTATTAAGATGAATGAATTGTTAGCGCCCATTCATGCGTAATATGAATATGAATAAATAGTTTTTTTGGTTTAAATAAATCTTTCAAAAATGGCAAACAAATACCATATTGTATCGGTAATTCAATCCATTATTGTATTTGTACGCCTTTCTTGAAAGATTTATTCAAACCAAAAAAACTATTTATTCATATTCATATTGCAACTGTACGGGCGCAAACAATTAATTCATCTTAATATTTTAAAGCACAACTTAAAAAAAAAAGTTTTACGCTAAAATAATTAAACTCGCGCCATCTACATATAATATAGAGGCGTTCTTTTAAGGTGAAGTTATACGTGAAATCCTATTTAGATTAATCTTTATGACGAATTGGCTTACAGTATCAACATCAAAAAATATGCTACGGATAAATTGAAGCTTTTACTAGGTTTTTTATGTAATGGAATTAGAATAAAATTATTATTTACATAACTAAAACAAAATAAGCGTAAACCACTAAAAAAATGTTTTTTCATGACTTAACTATGAAGTAATACAAGAAACATTTTTATAAAAATACTCTTTTATGGGTAAGACCATTTTTGAGGTTTTCTATGTTCTAACTTTTTTTCATTCTTATAAAATTATGGACAAAATAAATAAAAACCACTTTTTCGCTTACTTGCCGCGCGCAAATAAGACGCTCGATTGCAAATTTTGCAGGCACGAGAATCGAAATACTTCTAGCGTTTATATTCCTCTTAAGTATCACATTTACTTGGAATTCTGAGTTTGTTTGAGTCTCAAAAGTCTAAAAAATCCACTTTCCGTCACATAATCGAGATGAAACTTGGTACACAGTCGATTCTTTCTGTCTCTGAAATTTTATGTTTATGTAATAAATAAAATTTGCCAATGCAGTTCGGCCCTCATTTTCATTAATTAATACTAATGAGGCTACTGTGAAATAAGTTTTAACATAAAACATAATCGTAAAAATTGATTAATTTTTATTGAATTTGTTACCACACTGTAGATTTGCTAAAAATTTAAAATAATATTCAGATATATTTTTAAATAGCGGCAACATGAATATATCAAGTTACCGACATCCGGTCTTTAATACAATGGTTTTTAGAATATTTCAACCACTCGGATACGTAAGCGTGTTAATATATATAACAATAGCCGTAAAATAAGCGCGTTTTTTCGTGTGTTCCCACAGAAGTCGTTATAACTCTGTTATTGTTCTAGTGATAACCCTAAAACAAAAAGTAGAAGATCCATATTGAATGCTTCACATTTCTATTCAAAGTTGTCCATAGAAGTACATAAAAAATACTATTTTTGTAGAAACAGTTTTCACCCCCAAATCACCTACGCGCTGTTAGACATTATTAATTTTTTAAATATTCTTGTATGAAATGGTAAAAGGTAGGTGACAAAATTGTTTATTTATTCAATAGAATAAGTGTTATTTTTACATAATCAGTGATTTTAGTACCGTTTCCACATAAAAACATCGCGTGAGTCATTTTTACAATATTTTTATGTTTGCTTTCTAAATTTTAATATTTATAAATGTTAATATTTTTTTGTAATATAACAATTTGAAACCTTATTTCAAACAAACGTTTCAAGTTTTTAGTTTTTTTCTGTTATTTGTTTATGGGGTGTTATACCGTGTTGCGCTACCTCCTTCTTTGGCCGACGTTTCGGACAGCGTTGCAGTGTCCTTCATCAGGGCAGATCCGGCAGATGTGTGACAGTTTTTAGTATTCGGCTACGTTCAGATATGTTCCATTTATTGACCCTTAATTGTGAAGCGGAAATAACACAAAGTTTTATAAATCTGGCAGTTCGTTTAAGACAAAAAACTTGCATAATCGCAAAATACCTGAGTGGTTAAAATATTGTGATACATATTAATTTTAAAAGTAAACAAACGATTTCCGACCAGAGGTGACCATAATTTCTGTTGAACATTTACAGGAAATACAGTTTTCTACTCCAAAACTTATGGGAAAACTATAATATTAATCAATGTGAATAGTGTTATAATCACCGCCAGACTTGGCAATGTCTGTAATCATGACGTCTGTGTATCGTGTATATTAATTAGTGCATGATGCACATTCGAAATCAAATATGAAGTGTAGGTAATTTTTTTTTCTTCAAACTTCGCAAATAAACTTTGTGGCTTCATTATTGCTTCAATGAGAATAAGTAATTTTGTAAACACCACTATTTTATTAATATTATCGACATGTTTCAAAAACAATGTTATCTTCGTCAGCATAAAAGATTAATAATTTTAACAATTAATCATTATCCGGTTATTATCAATTGAACTACGGTGTCCCCATACAACATATTGCGTGGCTGAAAAACTTTATAAGTAAATGAATAATACTATGAAGTACACTCCCAAACCAGATCGTGTTTTACATTTTTTGTGAAATTCTTTCTAAACTAAATGTAGCTTCGTTCTTTCAAAAAAATTAGAGTCCTTGCGAGAGCCTTGAAGGAGTAACCATCTGTTACTTATACCAGGGCGGGTAAGTGGTGGATAATAACCTCCAATGCTCGTAGCCAGTAGGACTATTGCATCCCTAATTGGGATATGTTGTGAGGCTGAAGGGTGTGAAAGCTCAACTGTTTGACTACCGGTGTGACTCCAAAGTTCATCAAATTATTGTAGATTACCGGTTTCACTTTAAACCAAAGTTCACCGGATAGTAGTTTACCGGTTTGACTTAAACCAAACCAATTTTTTAATGTAGTTCAAGTACCGTACCGATCAAAGTTCATAAGAATTGAGCTGTAGCTCAAATGTGTTGCTGTAGGCAAATCGCCGGTCAGCAGCTCTGACCACTGAGCTATGGCGGCTTATGGCTTTGGCGGGTATTAGATAAGCCGCCATAGCTCAGTGGTCAGAGCTGCTGACCGGCAATCAGATGGTCACGGGTTCAATTCCCGTTGGCGGCCAGTATCTTTTCTCGGAAGATTTTTTCAATGTAGATGAGTGTTTCAGGCTGATAATTATTGATTATAATATTTGGAATCTTATTTTATATAATTACATTTTTACAGTACCCGTATTTGATTGTGTAACATTTAAAAAAAAAAAATATTATACTTTATACTTGATCGACGCTTTTATTGCACATTATTAATTATTTTATTGAGACTAAATTTGGTAAACTTCTTTTCAAGGGATTATTTCATAAAAAAATATTTTGCATTATGATAAACTAATAATTATTATCTACCTTAAAAACAAACTAAAACTACGAAACTAAAAACTACGTATCCGCTGGTTGAATTCCTTTGTACAATTCACTTATCGAATACTCATACCTCTCATACACAATGAGTATTCGATAAGTGAATTGTACAAAGGAATTCAACCAACCTTTGTACAATTCACTTATCGAATACTCATTGTGTATGAGAGGTATGAGTATTCGATAAGTGAATTGTACAAAGGAATTCAACCACCGGATTCGTAGCTTTTAGTTTAGATTTAGTTTGTTTTTAGAGTAGATAATAATTATTAGTTTATCATAATGCAAAATATTTTTTTATGAAATAAACACTTGTGTTGTGCCTACTTATGTCTCTCATGCTCTGTTTATTATTTTATGTATTATGTACTTCTTATTATGCTATATACTTGTTATAATTCTCCTGTACAATTTAATCACATGTAAAATCCATCAAGTCGTAAACAAATAAATAAATAAAATAATATTATTATTTGTAATTAACTGTATTTCATTTACCCCGTCCCATATACATCGATTTAAAATTTCTCCCCATATTTAAAATTATTCCCCGTCCACATCGATTTTAAAAAAATGTCCTCCATATCCCAATTCATTTTGCCTCAGAATTACTAGCCTAAAGGTTGTTTAGTAATGTATTATAAAAAAAATGTAGAGAGGGAGTAAACTGGCATTCTACCAACGGTTTATCCATGGAACATGTTTTTTTATTCAAAAGTTGTGTGTTTTCGTACGCTTGAATACTATTTTATTTAAGTACATTGTCTTTAAATTAAAAAAGATAGGTCTTCATAGATGACGATTTTTATCGGTGCTTTATTAGAAAAACCTTGGTAAAAAAAATTTGGTTTGAAGTATTATTGCATACCTATATCACAAAAAAGCAATAAAAAAGAAAGATTTTATTAAATAATTCAAAAAGTTGTATACAGATATTGAAACAGTCTTGAATATGAAGTAATTTATTTTGATAAGGATTAAAACCAAGATACAAATAAATAGCCTTTTCAAGCGCGACATTTTAATAATTTTTTTAAAATAAAAGAATAATTATTGTGGCATAACCATAATAGTTAGACATATGCTGTCGCGACCTTTTTTGTAAATAATGATGTGTTCTACAAAGTCGTTTTACATTATTTTATTCTATCATTAATAGTTTTCGCAGCGCACGCGATGTTAAGAATATTTTAGGTAATTTTTATACACCTTGGGTTACATTATTGGACTTTTAGTAACGATCCCTAATTTTTTTTGAAAATATCATATAGCCTATGTCAACCGGGGATAGTGTAGCTTCCCAACAGCGAAAGAATTTTTCAAATCGGTTCAGTAGTTTCGGAGCCTATTCAATGCAAACAAACAAACAAACAAACAAACAAATCTTACCTCTTTATAGTGTAGTAGATAGTAGAAGTGTGTTAGATTAGAATGATCGCCTTTCGGAACGGTGAACGGTGGAACAACTCATAATGAAACATACTGAGAAGCACTTCAGAAAACATAGGTTGAATAGGTTAAGTTAGGTTAGGGTTACCGGCTTTTTTAAAATTATATTTTCATAGCATTTAATGACCTTTCTAAGGAGGTTCTGAGTTATAATGAGTTGGTTTATTTCTGAGTTGACATGGAACCTTTCGGAACATCGCCTTGCAACGAAATGGGAGGGATGGATTCACACGTCCGTCACTCCTAGACATACTGACCCCCAGATTCCTACTCACACCTACTACCCCATTCCTTCCCTGAACATCCTCTTTTTCCTTTCCTAAAAATACGCTCCACACTGCATCCCTAAAGATGACATTGGCCTTGAGGGGATTTATTTTCTTCAGGGCTTCCTGTGTGGAGCTAATGTAAGAAAAAAGGTCTCCCTCAACCAGTCTCTCCCGATCCAGTCCGTAACGCAGTAGGTGGGCAAACCCGTTCGCCGCAAAGACCTAGACAAATCTCATCCCTTGAACCCGAGCATATACATATATTATCAAAATAAAATACAATATGAACTTACGACTGTATTGTAATGCGTTACCGAGGAATAAAACAAATTTATTAAATAAAATTTACTGGTGCACGCCAATTTTGAACTTGCGACATCCGAATTCGTAGTCAAAGATCATAATGCAACGCATTATTGAGGAATCATACATAGATATTTATCAAAATAAAATTTACTTGTGCACGCCAATTTTGTACTTGCGACCTCCGAATTCGTAGTCAAGGATCACAATGCAACGCATTATTGAGGAATCATGCATAGATATTTATCAACATAAAATTTACTTACGCACGCCAATTTTGAACTTGCGACTTCCGAATTTGTAGTCAAGATCGTACCGCAACGCATTATCGAGGAATTATATCTAAATATTTACCAACATAAAATTTATTATTTTTGAACTTGTGACTTCCGAAATCATAACCAAGATCGTAATGCAACGCGTTATCGAGGAATTATAAAAATTTAACAAAATAAAATTAACTTGCGCACGCCAATTTTGAACTTGCGACATCCGAATTCATAGTCAAGGATCATAATGCAACGCATTATTGAGGAATAATACATAGATATTTATCAAAATAAAATTTACTTGCGCACGCCAATTTTGAAATTGCGACATCCGAATTCGTAGTCAAGGATCATAATGCAACGCATTATTGAGGAATTATATATAGATATTTATCAAAATAAAATTTACTTGCGCACGCCAATTTTGAACTTGCGACATCCGAATTCGTAGTCAAGGTTCATAATGCAACGCATTATTGAGGAATCATACATAGACTTTTATCAAAATAAAATTTACTTGTGCACGCCAATTTTGTACTTGCGACATCCGAATTCGTAGTCAAGGATCATAATGCAACGCATTATTGAGTAATCATACGTAGATATTTATCAAAATTATATTTACTTGCGCACGCCAATTTTGAACTTGCGACTTCCGAATTCGTAGTCAAGATCGTACTGAATCGCATTATCGAGGAATTATATCTAAATATTTACCAACATAAAGTTTATTATTTTTGAACTTGTGACTTCCGAATTCATAACCAAGATCGTAATGCAACGCGTTATCGAGGAATTATACAAATTTAACAAAATAAAATTTACTTGCGCACGCCAATTTTGAACTTGCGACATCCGAATTCGTAGTCAAGGATCATAATGCAATGCATTATCGAGGAATCATATATATTTATCAAAGTAAAATTTATTGCGCACGCCAAAATTTGAACTTGCGACTTCCGAATTCGTAGCCAAGATCGTAATGCAACGCATTATCACCCCTCGAACCCGGGCACCCTTGCTAAGTCATCAAAAGTATCGAACCACTTGGGATGACGTATGACAGATGTGTTTATCCAATAAATGTTTCCCGGGCGGCGGAGCCTAGCAACAAAAACCCGCGGAAGTATATTATTAGAATTTTATAAAATACAGAAAGATATATTTTTCAAGTCGGTGCCGCGGCCGTTATAATATTACGTTTTGCAACTTCCATATCGGCTCAACCAATGAGAAGTAAAACCAGATATAGGTATATGTTTTTTTATGACCAATCAGAAGGCTTCGTTCATAACGCCATCTTGAACGCCATTCTGATTGGTCATTGTCAGATCAACAATTTTATAGTAAAAGCACATATAGGTACATAAGATATACGATTATGTGGATCAACAACGCATGGCAATTTGGGCGGATCATCAACGCATGGTAAATTGGGCGGATCAACAGTTACGAAGCGTATGATTTCCATACAAACATCGAAAATTTTATGTGTAGTATTTCGTTTACTTTTACTGGGAAACTGGCAACCTTGCTATTTAATGTAACGTTGTTGCAAATTCATACAGAAGTAATCCATTAAATCCAAGTTATTCGGTGTTAAAGGTGGATCAACACTGTCAAATAACTTCTTACTGGATCAGCATATTACGAGAAGAGGTCAATATATATATATATATATATATGGTGTATTTGCGGCACGTTCCAGAGTGGAAGATACTCTCAGTATCACCCTGATGTAAGACCGCCATTTCGAATTGAAGCATTGCTTAGAATGGCTTTAGACGTGGTTGGTGACTAGATTTGAATAGCCAGGTAATTACTAACCTTCATAACTGCTTCCTCTTCCCACTAAATCCAGCCTCACAAAATGGGGTATGCCATAGCCTGCCTGGGTCCAGGCGGTTGGGAGCAGTTGTATTAACATAAAAATAAAATCACGTAAATCAATCCAACCTTTCGGGTCGGATCATACTAAAGCTCGGATTTATACGCCGATATATGATAAAAATTATATGTGGATAATTTGAATAGCATTGTTTTAGTGCAAAAACGCTTTACAATATACATATTTTTTACATTAGCTCCACACAGGAGGCCCTGAGGAAAATAATTTCCCTCAGGGCCTAAGTCATCTTAGGGTATGCTGTGTGGAGGGTATTTTTGAAGAAAGGAAGAATAGGAAGTCCTGGGATGGAAAAAGGAATAAGGGGTGGGTAGGAATCTGGGGGTTTGTGTGTATAGGAGTGACAGGCTTAAGAAACCATCCTTCAAACTGCGGTGCAAGGCAATGGGGTCGTGAGAGTCCGGCTGGAAAGGTTCAAAGGACTCCTTCACGCAGTCTCTCTTGATCCGGCCCGCACGCAGCAGGTGAGCAGACTCATCTGCCGCCAAGACCTGGACAAAGCTCACCCCATGAACCCGGGAACCTCTGCTAAGTCACCAAACGTAGCGAATCACTTAGAGATACCTTTTTTTCTTACCATAGCTCCACACAAGAGGCCCTGAGGAAAATAATTCTCCTCAGGGCCTATGTTATTTTTGGGAAGGAGGTAGAAGAAAGTTGTGGGAAGAAAAATCTGGGGGTCAGTGTGTCAAGGAATGACGGACGTAAGAATCCATCCCTCCCCACTGCGGGTAATGCAATGTTCCGAGAGTCCTGCTGGAGAGGTCTACAGAGCTTCCTCAACCAGTCTTTCCCGATCCGGCCTGCCATGCAGTTAGTGGGCAGACGCATCCACCGCCAAGATCCGGACAAAACTCACTAAGTCACCAAACGTAGCGAACCACTTGGGGTGACCTATGGCAGAGGTGTTGGTTATCCAATAAATGGTTCCCGGTGCGGTGGCACCCATACCCGCCACTCAAATAATAACGATGAATAAACGTAGGACCTTTCTTATAACTAACGGTTGATGACTTGATTCATGAACGATTGCATTTACTGTGCTGCTCGTCAATCAACAATCAAACATGCAATAAATTAATCGATGAGCATATTGCCACCTGAAACATTATTTAATAAGTATGATTGTCTGAAAACATACGTTTTCATTGATGATTTAACGATGTTATTATTTAACAAAAACTTACTCTTGAAATTTGGTTCCCAAACAAATAACATATTAGGTATTTCTAAAAAATTGTCGAATGCTCTAAGAAACTATTTAAAAATCACATCCGAATATTTAGGTCTCACCGCGAAAACATAGGACACATACATCCATAAGTATTAAAGTTCAATTAATTGAAATGCTTTCCGATCTCCCTGTAATACCAAGCACGTTAGATAAAGTAACTTCACGCAAGAGTACGCGCTCTTGTCTAACATCCAGTGTCCTTTGTCCAATATCCAACTTTCGCAAACAAGAATTCGTCACTTTGGCCAACATCCAAATTAAAAACGTGTTTTCTGCGTAATTTTATACATTTAGAACATATTGTACTTAAAAAAAACAATTTGTAATACTTTAACACATTTTAGTAGACTTACAATTTAGCTAATTTAATTTTATATGCCTTTTTCGTAAAAAAAACTTTAAAGCGCTGTTTCTCACGATTTACGTTTTGGTCTGTTGGAGTAATACGAACTAAAGCGACGCGTTGTTAAGATTATATATGTGTTATAAATACGTAAACTACCTAATAACATTCCTCCTAGGTGAAACTTTCACATAACAGATGCTTTATTTAAATGAAACGTAATCTCAACCTTAAACATTCTTGTTAAATAAATTCAAAACTTTTTTTACACAAACATGCCTATTTATGCACGTGTGTAATAACTGCAATTACAACTGAAGTATAAAATTAAAAAGTTTTTGCATATTTTCAATAAATAGTTTTTCCTGTTCACTGCTCGGTCAATCATGTACCCCTAATGTTAAGGGCCTTACTAATAACGCGTTTTAAATTTTACACAATTGATATATGATGACGTATGGAAAATGGTTATTTATCAGTTGTGTAAAATTTAAAACGCGTTTATTGGTAAGTGGGGAAGGGTTTTAAATGCTTTTTATGCAAAGTACGCAACTTGATTCTGTTTGAAACTAAACAGCCGTGTATCAACATTTTGTTTTTCATGACAAAACTGTAAAAATATCAGATTTGTCATAAAATCATTCACAATAAGTTAATAATCTGATTTTCCCTCTAAACTAAAGCAAATCTCATCCTCGGGGTAAGTCTACGGGGCTTGTTTGCAGCAGAGGGTACTTTCGAAATAATCCACTCATGGTTTATGATTCAAATCCCCGCCCCTATCGCGTATGCTCTGATTATTTTCTCGGAAAAATAATAAAATAAATTCCTAGTCTGCTTCCCATCGGGAATATTTTTATTAAAATAATTCCGGCGATATTTAAAATTCTGTGTTGTTTTTTTGACTTCGCAAATGTTTCTTGGTTTATAGGTTGATTGTGATAATATAAACTGAAGTGTTGATGATTACAGGCCAGTTTTGTTTTAAAAAAAAAAGTTAGTTTTTCATGCGCTCAATTTTCAGTAACCGCTGAGTGAATCTCATGCATCCCATCAAAAAACATTTGACAAAATCGTTAACCGGAAATGTCTGTAACTCCGGTTTAATGAACTCTTGATTGTATAACCAGCCAACGGACGAAAATGCACATTTCGTCGAAAGAAAATTACGATCATACAGGGCGGTTCAAATGAGAAAGTTTAATTACTGTCCATACCAGCGTTTTAAAATTATAACTCAATATCGATTTTATTTCATTCCAAATATGCTTTAATTTATACCTACATCCAAAAATGCTGAAAGGCGTGTTGATAAAACTATTAAAATTATGAACTTTTTGTAATTATTTTTTGATCATAAGTATTTATCATTTTTCAATAATGTCCCAGCAAAATAAGAATGTAAAAAGAAAAATTAATATATCAGTCTGTAAGTGCGCAAATAAATACACAAACGGACCGATTTTCGTCAAGAAACACATGTATCTACTTATATATTTTTTTAATGATTTTATTTAAACTAAAATCAAAATTCTGTTACATACGTTTACCAGATAATGTATTGATTTATTTTACTGCATGATTATATGATTTGAAATGGGTGTTGTATAATAAATGTACT
Organism: Limnephilus lunatus; assembly: GCA_917563855.2. NCBI lineage: Eukaryota > Metazoa > Arthropoda > Insecta > Trichoptera > Limnephilidae > Limnephilus > Limnephilus lunatus. The sequence goes on along the minus strand of OU830594.1, from coordinate 30,309,947 downwards.
TTTTTGAAAATTTAACAAATCCGCCAACGACCTATATATGGTATAACGTTATTATACTAAAAATTATCATTTTTTCTGAAAATTTAAAACATACGTTTACTAGATAAAAGAACAATCTTTCGAAACCAATTTATAATTTTTCGTGGAAAAGAGTCAATACGTCTAAACACTGATTTAAAAATTACATTTATGCGCTCTTAAGATCGTTTTCTACGCGATTTCTGTTTGATCAATAGCTGCTTATTGATAATGCACGAGTAATGTGCTTGCATTATGGTGTTTATAAAATTATCTTTTACATTAGGAAGCAATTCAAGTTTGCTGCTTTTGCGTTCGGCTCCTTTTCTTTAAATTCTTATTCCGTGGTATGCACCACAAGCAAGAAATAACAAACTATTTAGGCAGTCCGATTTTCCTGAGAGCCTCGAGGCATAACGGATGGTTTTCATAACTAACGTATAAATTATTTCTAGCGAGGATCTTTCAGTTTTTTTACATTATATTTTACAAATCGAATCAATATATTTGTTAATACAACTATGTGCGTGTAATAACATAATTTAATAATGAATACGATCAATCAATCATCATCAAACATATTTTTTTAAGTAAACATTTGTTTAGCACCGTTGTGATTTGAAACTCGATGAAACGAAAAAAAGTGATACTAAAAAGAGACAAAACCAAAAAACTGTAGATTAAACCTGCAAGAGAATGAGATAGTACAATCGGTCTTCTCTTCTTGCCGTGCTTCGTAGCATATCTCCTCTTTGTGTGGTGCTTCGTAGCCTGCCCACTCTTGTCTACTTTAGTTTTCTAAAGTTTTTTTTTTATGTAACAACCTCACAAGAGTCCGAGCTGCTCCCCTTTGGAGCCAGTGAAACTATGGCATCCCCTATTGGGGAATGTTGTGAGGCTGAAGGTAGTGGGGAGGTGAAGGAGAGGGGGAGGAGGAAGGCGAGGAAGTACCTGGCTATTCAGATCTGTTCACCAAACACGACCAAACCATTTCATACAACGTTTCAATTCTGAATGGTGGTGTTACACCAGAGCGATACTGAGAGTATCTGCCACTCTGGAACGTGCCGCAAATATACTATATATTATTTTAGTAAGTCAGGTACACCTCAAACATCATACATATGTTTTGTAATGTTATATTATCATGAAACTAGCTTATGGGTCCGAGTGGTTAAGTGAAATTAATTGTGCAATAAAACAAATTAATCAAATAAAATTTATTTTCGCACGCCGGGATTCGATCCCGCGATCTTTGGATTGAGAGTCAAGAGTTCAAGAGCTTTACCCCTAGGCCACCAACACTAATTTCTGTTGTGGGCATAGACATATGAATATTGATAGACCAGAACATAAAGGTGAGGGGTAGAAGCCAACTACAGCGGGACGAAGGGCAGGAAGATGGCTTTGGTGATACGTGATTCGCCAAAACTCAATCTGACAGTATATAGGCATCTCGCACTATAAAATCATCATTTAGTTCTTAAAAGTAAACTCTGCTTTTGAATGAATAGACCTTTTTACATGGGAGCGCAAATTGCTCGCCAAGCAATGTACAAATTTGAAGTTCAAATACGTCAAAGTAAGGTCGCCTATAAGGTGAATCCAATATTTTGCTCCTGTAGTTAGTTAATACATTTTTACAAATGTTTCATAATTTACTTACCCCAGTAAACAGTGACGGGCACACGCCATGTATCTCGGAGTAGTGTATGTATGGGTGGTTTGGTTTAATTATGGTGTATGTTCAAAAACGATCATATTATGAGATCTGAATTAGCTTAAAATAGTGTAAAATAATGCTTGCTTATGGAATGTATGTATGGGGTTTATTCTCTTTTTCTCTTCTATGTTGACACGTATTTATAGCACAAGCCACCATTTTTACCGTGTTATTTACGATGAGAGCTCGACACTGGTCCGGACACGAATGATGACGTCACATTTTTTAGATTGACGCGTGGCTCTCGCAAGCCCAGCCGGTTCCGAAAATTGGTTCCAATGGGAGGGGGAAATAATACGCCTTTTATCGCTTAGGGCAAGTCCATGTATTTTGTACGTCCGTGGTTGTGGGTCTGTCTGTCATGCGTGTGACTCTGGCTCAATGGACTCAGATTTGTTTCAATGTGAATTTATTTGGTCGAGAATTCAGACAAGCGCTAAATTACCTACCTTCTAAAATTATATATTGAACAGTAAATTATTTTAATTGTCATTTTCACATTTTTTTACATTAACTCCACACAGGAGGTCCTCAGGCAAATAATTTTCCTCAGGGCCTGTATCATGCTGTGTGGAGGATCTTTTCAGGGAGAGGAAGAAGTGACAAGGGTCTGCAAGAGACCCATGTTGTTGGAGGAAGTAAACACCGAGGCCGGCAAATCATTCCGCAGCTGAGCTGTTGAACTCAAGAACGGGTGGTAGAAGCGACTCGTTCTCGTGTGACAAATGTCAACCGTGCGCATATGTTGGGCTCGCGTTTAGCGTGTTTCCCGTCTATGCACCGGTGACGAACAGGTCAATAACGCTAGTTGCTCGGAGAATCTTCCATTGTAATACCGGTAGAACAAGAACAGCATACTTCCTGACACATGGGCTCTAAATAGTAAAAATCCGCTTGTTAAGATAGGGGAATCTATCAAACGGACCGCCCATTTTTTAAAGATTTTTTTTCAACTATTCTACGATCTTCCGCAGAGTTGCGGCCCGGAAAGACGAAGCTCCTGGGTTCGAATCCCAGATGTGCCCATATCTTTTTTCTGATTTGTTTCTAGATTTTCGACTGAGTTTCGCTAATATTGAACTCATTTAATTAAATATTACAATTTTTTGTATTTCTTGGGCTTTCTATTTAACAATTTCTAGACATTTTATTTTGATTTTTTATTTTTTTATGTACATTTGTTACTTAAAAAATTGTTACTAATTTTTAAAAAACAATTGTACCTGCATAGAAAATAAAACTTTTCAAAACAAAATAAATGTTATAATTTGATGTTTTACTCATAAAACCGCACATTCCGAAACGGTTCTAACTGGCTACAACGTCATTATGACGAAGAAAACGCCAATGTCTGGTAAGACGACTGCCACCAACGTGGCCCGGCGTGACGTCAACGACGCCGAATTCACGAATAAAAACGAACATGTGGTTTTGGCGTCAAAAATGGCACATTTAAAATGATAAAATGCAAATTAATTATCGTATTTTTTTCAAGAAAAAAAAGTGAAAATGTTCTATCAAGGTCGAACCACAAAATTTTGTCCTTTTTGAGAATATTAGGTAAAAACTTAGCTTATTATTTTGTAAACTGATTATTTAACAAAAAAAAAACATTTTATTGTAAGCAACAACACGCTGTGTATTAAAAAACTGTTTTTTTTTTCAGAAATTTCAAAATTTCGAGAAATAAGGTCCAGCTAACGCGATGTCAAGTCTTAATTCCAAATGGAAAAGATGGATTTCTCCGAATGAAGCGATCTCAAATTGATTTTCTTCTCCTTATTATTACTTGGAAATCTCCCCGCTATCATTTTCTAGGATCAGCATAAATACCAAAAATGGCCATTTGAACTAGAAATTTCCTGCAAGAAAGAGCGAGAGGAAATTAATATTTAATCAAACGTGAGTATCATTTAGTCGATGTCGTATTAATGCCATTGTTAAGAGAAGGGTCCCCTTTTCAAGGATCAAACAAAAGAACCGAGTGAGTAAAATTTGATAGATTTTTTTTTAAATTTAGTTTTTACACAAATAAGAAGGTTTCTCAAGTGATGTGCTTCATACCATGTCTTCGTATTGGAATGGTTTTGTTATTTATTGTTTGTATAATTTTTCTGACTCATTTGGGATTGAAATATCTTTCCCTCAACCTCTACACTCTAGACATTAATTTATTTTGTTTTATTCTATGAAAAAGTCAAGCAAAGCGGAAACCAAGAATCTATGAATGAAGAATGGTTTAACTTTTGTTTTTTTTTTTAATGTTTGTTTTCTACTCTTCATTGTTTACTACAGTGACTTGTCTGCTCGCTGAAATCATCTATATATTGGATTGCTGTTTTTTTATGTAAATTCCACACAAGTTCCCAATCTTCTGGAGACAGAGGGACTATGGCATCCCCAATTGGGTTATGTTGTGAAGCTGAAGGTAGTTTGACGACCTCCGTAGTCCAGTGGCTAAGACTCTTGTCTCACAATCCGGAGGTCGCGGGTTCGAACCCGGCGTGCGCAAATAAATTTTATTTGATTAATTTGTGTTATTTCACAATTAATTCATTTAAAATAATATATAGTATATTTGCGGCACGTTCCAGAGTGGAAGATACTATCAGTATCGCCCTGGTGTAAGACCACCATTCAGAATTGAAACGTTGCTTGAAAATGGCTTTAGCCGTGTTTGGTGACCAGATCTGAATAGCCAGGTACTTCCCAACCTTCCTCTACCCCACCTCCTTCCCCTCCCCACTACCTTCAGCCTCACAACATACCCCAATTGGGGATGCCATAGTCTCACTGGCTCCAGACGGGAGCAGTTGAGATTCTTGTGCGGTATTCACTGTAAAAAATAAAAAAAAAAGTGAGGAGGGAAAAGATATGGGGAAGTTCTCAGATCTGGTCACCAAACATTGCTAAAGCCTTTGCAAGCAGAGTGGATGATACTCTCAGTATCGCCCTGGTGTAAGACCACCATTCAGAATTGAAACGTTGCTTGAAATGGCGTTATCCATGTTTGGTGACCAGATCTGAATAACCAGGTACTTCCCCACCTTCCCCTCTTCATCTCCTTTTCCTTCCCCACTACCTTCAGCCCACTACATACCCCAATTGGGGGAGCAGCTAAGACTCTCGTGAAGTATTACTATAAAAAAATTAAAAAGCAACGTTTCAATTCTGAATGGTGACATTACACCCGGGCGATACTTACCAATATAGTGTCTGCCACTCTGGAATGTGCCGCAAATATACTATAAATTTTTCTAAAGGAATTAATTGTGAAACAACACAAATATTTTTTTTTAATTCTTGCGCTCGTCGGGATTTGAACCAACGACCTCCGGATTGCTAATCAAGAATCTCCCCATCGACGATATTTCAAAATTGCCTTTTTTAACATGTCTTTAATTTATAAAAATTGACTGAATTTCTTGAAGATGGAATTTTTTTCGCCTGTCACTGTTCTTAATAGCCATTGATGATTTTGCGATCGTACCCTTGCAACTGTACAGGGCGGTTGCGATGAGAAAGATGAATTATTTTCCATAACAGCATAAATTATTCTCCATTCCAGCATAATAACTCAATATCGATTTTATTTCATTAAAAATTTGGTTTGATAAATACCTACATTCAAAATTATCAACCTCGTGATGATAAAACTATAAAATTATGTACGTTTTGTAATTATTTTTTGATCATAAGTACTTATTTTAATTATGTTTAAGCAAAAAAAGAATGTAATTCTTTTTTTAAACATCAGTTTGTAAGTCCGTAAAAAACAAACAAACTGAAATATTTTTGTTCCAAAACAAGGGCGCAGATCTTTTTTTATGATTTTATTTGAACTAAAATTAAAATTCTGAAAAGTGGCTTTCCCAAAAAATGGATTGATTTATTTTACTGCATGATTATATGATTTGAAATGTACGTTGCATAATACAAAATTTTGTTTGAAAATTTAACAAATCTGTCAATGAGCTACGGTAAAGCCTTATTGTACTAAAAATAATCATATTTTCTAAAAATTTAAAATAAAGCTCTACTAGATAAGAGAACAGTCTTTCGAGATCAATTTCTATTTTTTTGTGTAAAAGAGTCAATACGTCTAAAATTTGATTTTAAAATGACATATTACCGATTTTGTCTGGTTATTCCCTCTTTAGAATTCTATGACTGATAACAGTGATGGCCATGTTTTTTTTTAAACTCTGAGATATAAATCATTTTCGAAAGGGCATCATTTAGCAATTAGCATTAATAATAATAATAATAAAGGTCTTTATTATCCAGGATGTGGGGAGGAGAGTGCAATCCCACACATCCCATACAGATTATAAGTACAGCATATATTGAAAACATAGATATATTTATAAATAAGAGTTAAGATGTAACAGAGCCAAGACTAAAAAAAATAAAAATAGATTTAAAATAAAAATCGAAAGCAAAGAAACATGGGAAAGAAACAAAAATATAGTAAAATAGAATTTAGAAAAAAAAAAAAAAGTAATATCATTAGTTAATAATAAGAATTCAAAGAAATATGATAAAATCTTTTCGTGAGCTCTTATTAGTCTATCGGATCTCAGATTGTGGGAGCCAGTGTCTTTCTCCAGTGTTCTTCGATGCTCGATCCATAGGATCCACAAGGAAGGCATTAAGCAATTATTTGGTATTGAAGGTACACTACCTCCTGCGACCCGCGAACATTATAATCCATCTTATTTTATGTAAACAGTATTGCGGCGCACGTCCAATACGGTCAAATTTTGCTTGTAAGAAATAGTATTTGTATGGTATGGAAATATTGGCCTGACGTTACAGAACTGTCCATTTTTTTATTTATGAATGTACAAATGTGAATGCTGCAGACGCATTTTTATTTCACTTTTATTTTTTTTGTATTACCTTTAAGCATGTTTAACAAATGTCCTGTTTGTGTCTCTAACAAATATCTGGCCTACAAGCAAAGATAAAGAGTTAAAAAAAACATTTATAAACGTTATATGATATTTCGGAGTTTTTAGCATCATCATGTCTGAGCATCTGTTCTGTAGTGCCGTATTCTAAACAAGTCATGACGTAATACACGGCAGCAATAATGTCAATTCTCTACCTCGAGCATTCTATCGTGCACGTAACCCAGCCCCCTTGATCAATTATTTTCGCGAACGGTTCGGCGGAATTTGAAGTTAGAATTGCTTGCAAATACTCCAGAGAGTAATTCAATAATCTGTTCCGAGTTCGGGGTGAACCCATTTGCCATTCCCATTCAAGTGTAGATATCGAGTAATGATGTCTTTTCAAATATCCTACACAACATTCCGGGTGATCCGACGATGTGGAGAGGGGTGGGGGGGGGGGGAGGGGAAAGCTTTATACGGCTGAATAAAATAACTTGATTTCTTCATCCTGGTAAGGAATGTGAAAATAGACTATTTCTGTTGTTAAAGCTGAGAATAGATCGACATGTAAGTGGAATCGCTTTGCGAAACATCAGAATTATTTATTATTGTGATATTTTGTTTCATTTCTCCAGAAATTGGAGTCTTAAACCTATCATTTCTGCACTAAGTCAATGCAGGGATGCCACAAGGATCTGTGCTGTCTCCGACGCTGTTTTTGCTGCACATAAACAATAGAATAAAGAAGAACCCAAGAAATACCATGTGAGCGTTTTTCGTTATACAAATGTTTGACCATTTTGTTCACAAACTCTTCCTAACAACATTTACCATGCAGACAGGGGCGCTCTTATGAAGTGTAATTTATAAAAAAAATGTTGTCAAATTTTACCATTTATTCACAATTATATCTCACAAAATCTTTGATATTGTGGTCGAGAAAAATGAAATTTTAAATCTGTACTTTCTAGATGTAAATTAATATATCGTTAAATATATCGTTAAATAAAAGAAAAAAAAACAGTTTTTTGAGAATAAATGTGAAAAGAAATAATGGGAGTGTAGAAAGTGTACCTATACTTTTTTATGATTATTTAATTTGATTATTCTTTGGTTGGATTGTATTGTTGGTAGAAAGCCGTCACTTTGTGGTTTGACGTATTGAATGAAATAAAACAATTACTTTTTTTACGACCACGATTATTTATTTAATTTTTTTTATTAATACAGACCGGTTTTTTCAATACAAGCATCATCAGGGTATAAAAATTTTAAAATTTGTAATTTGTTTAATTTTATATTATGCTTGTGTTATGCGAAATCGGTCTGAATTAATAATAAAGTTAAAAATATATAAATCGTGGTTATAAACATAGTAATTGTTTTATTTCATTACTTAATTTTAATTCTAATAGTCATTTTTAGTATTTTATCCTCTTCACATTGCAGACAAAAAAACAACTGTATAAGAAGTCTATCGATATATAACGTACGACAAAATATGTAGCATCAGCCTTAGAGACAGCTTTACCACAGATTGAAGCCGTAGAAGATTTTCTTCCTAGACGGAAATCCCATTTACCTTGAGGTTGATCTCTGTCAATCCTCAGTTTGAAACGCTCAACGCAACTTTAGGGTTTCGCTCCACATACAACTAAGTTTTAACCACGACCCGATTTATTCAAGGACGTCTAGCGAAGTGCAATTTTCGCCCTCCTACCTTTGTACTTATTTTGACTACATAACAGAATGCACATAATATGTAGAAATGGCGGTCTACTGATTTTGTCAACGGCATTTAAGATGAAGCCATACTAAATAATTCAAAATCATACAGAATCACGTGTTTTTGTTTTGAAAATTTGATCGCTTAGAAGTATTATTGATGCTCCAATTAAATACTGCGTGTAGAACATCTCTCGGTCCTTAAAAATATCAGTAATTTTTCAAGTCTTCAAGTCAAGTCATAAGGTCTATAAAAAAAACTTTCAAGTCCACACTCTGCTATTTACAAACCCTTTTTCGGATATGGTTTTTTTGTTTAATGTGGCAAATTCAGTGTTTTTATAATAATCGCAATAAATATTAATATTTACGCCCAAGCTTCACCAAATGAAATAAAACATAAATTTTGGCGATTTTTTTACCAGTTCATTAAGAAGCGTTACCCAACTGCGAATATAATCCCTACGCCATCTACAGAAGGGCCAATAGCGCGTAGTATATTCACAGTCAGTTGTTGACTACTGATTATGGTTTTTATTGGTCAACAGCGTCAACGCCCTATAGTCCTTAACTCTCCCCGATTCTGAATGGGTCCAGTCTAGGGGATTGCCTTAAACAAAGCGCATTTTGTTTATTTTGCCACATATGCGCTCTCTAAACCTACAAATAGTCACCTTTACTAGGACACTTAAAATATTTTCAGGGGTGTTTTTTATCAAAAAAATTCTCCCACAGAAGTGTTAACAAACAGGAAACCAACTTAAAGCTAAGTTATCAATATTATTCAAACCTTGCAACATAATATTTTTTGACCGTTTACTATCCAAGTGGTCCAAAGCGTGCGAAGAATACGCACTCAGGTATCACAAGTTCAATCCCCTGTTAGCTATTATAACGGAACGAAATCCACATCCAGAGCTAGGCTCATCAGATGCCGCGAGATGTCGAACCTCGTTTACGTTACCTATATTTGCGACAGTACGCCCATGTTATGGGAAAATGCAACATTAAATACATTATTTTGTAGATAAATGAAACAATGTTACTTTGTTTGAACCTATTGTATATTTGTTTGAAGCTGACCTGTTCGGTTACATTATTTTGTATTTACAGCGCTCGATTAATGTTAATCGTCAAGTTACATCGAATGATTTTACTTTTATTTAAATGAAAACAAATTCGCTGTTATGGCATAACAACGCGGGAGACAAGGTGTGTGAGTGGCGGCGTATCGGCAGCTTTCCGTGCCACGTTGGCGTCGCATGATATCTGTCAATATACTCCACAAAGCTAATTTTGATATGGGTGACTCAAATTTCTTTTTTTCATTTTGTTATTTTCCTTGCAAATTAATAGTGATGATATTTTAAAATTTGTGAAAGGTTTAATTGAGAATTAATTTGATATGTTTAAAAAAAACAATATAATATCACTATTTAAAAATATGTGATGCATTTGTAAATTTTTTATTACAACATTTTAAATGAAGGATCAACCTTTCACCAAATTTGACTTTGTTACTACTCGTTTGCGAGGAAAGTAAAAAAATGTCCAAAACAGTTTTAAGTCATTTCTTTTAAAACTTGATTTTTGGAGGTACAGCATATTGCCGTTACACGGACGGTTAATATCGGTGGTGCTTTGGTTTCGGGTTCCAATAGTTGGTTTTGGGTTCGGGCCCAGCATTTTAGGTATCATTACCTTTAGATTTTTGTTCTCTACGCTTTCATATATTCGCCTCATTTTTGTAATGCTGGTTGTACTTTGCCTCATATTTTAAGAAAATCGGAAAATTTTCAAATTTACACCCTTATTTTATGAGGTATGGGCTTGGAGCCCAGGATGAGTTAATAATAATAATAATTTGACAAATTGAAGAGCGCCGTTTTCGTGAAAAATCACCTCAAGGGCGCTGAACAATTTATGATGAATTCTTAGGCTCTATCTAATTTTATTATTTACAAATAGAATACACTTCTCTTCAAACCACTTGGTTCACTCGGATCAGACAATTAGTCTGATGTATGATCCCGTTTGTGGACACTTGACGAATCCGGAAAGTCGAAAATCTTGGTCTCACTTTGCGCGTGCGTAGTCCGCGACTTGTTTTTGTTTTGCAGCGGTTATTGCACAAACTTATCCTTCATCTTTAAAACAAGACAGTGCTATGTCTATTTGTAGCCGAGGTTTTGATGTTTGAAATTACCTTATGGAAAATATATCTCATTTTGTGCGCGATTGCCTCCCCAATTTTAAAACTGCGATGGTCAATTTTAAAGATGTTTTCACGTCAAAACCAACGTTACGGTAATTTTTTTGTATCATTTTCATCAATACCCCTATCAATAAACTCGAGATGTATACTATGCTGATTGCTGAGTCATGATGGATTCGCAAACCGACTGTGGGTTAACTCAGTGCGTTGAAGTATTAGATTTAACATTCACGTTGCACCGTACTTCATCCGGTGCTCTCGATACTGCTTTGGAATTAGATTTGTTATTCGGAAAGCCGCCACACCGGATCAAACGTATTGCATTGAATTATACCTCTCCCGGTGCGAGTTTGGAGTGATAACGAATCAGGTGGTCAATATTATTTTATGTACTTAGTAGAACTACGGGGTGACTTGTGCTTGGTGTGATATAATCGAGCGAAAATCGAATAACTATTCAACATTACTCCCGAATTCGGCTTGATAACGGAATTAATTAACCATTGTTTTTTTAAATATTGCATTTCATTTGATCCGGTCGGTGGTTCCAACCCAGGCTCTGGCTCACTGATGGCTAAGTTCTCCATCATTGCGCAAGCTACATTTTCTTCTTATAAATTTGGTTGATCACTGACATTAAAGACGAGTGGTGTTCCACGAGGACCACACCTTGGTCCAATTTTATTTATTATATTTTCCTATTTTTCACGTCGTTTATGTTTTGCTGAAGACCTAAAGATGTATAAAATTAAAGTAAATTAAAAAGGTTTCACGACTGCATTTGTCTACAGAATAATCTTGAAAACCTTCACGACTGGCGTTTCATCAATAAATTAATCTCAACTCAATTTTAAAAAGTTTCAAACTATTAGATTTTATAAAACAAAAACCTGATCATGTATAAATACCCACTTAATGGTACTCATCTCGTTTCAGTTAATTTTATTATTTTATTTTTGAATTTTTTGAATTTTTTTATTCTTTCTCTTCTTTTTATTTTCTCAATTTTCCTTCTTTTTTGTACGACCATGTTCCATATGTTCATACTCATCCTAATTTGACTGAACCAATAGAAGCCTTGAAAAGTGAGGTCATAATCAAAGCGGCCAATGAGCACAGACCTAGCGTCATTTCCGTTTCATAGCTCAACCAATAGGAGCCTTGAAAAGTGACATCATAATCAAAACGGCTAATGCGTGCAGTTTGATGCTTCGCAGGATGCGTCATTTCCGTTTCATCCGAATTTCAAATCACAGCGGGGCTAAAGAAGTTTCACTTCAAAAAAAGTTCGAAGCCAAATCGAATAGGCACAAGTTTCTGGTTACCGTATCTATTAAAAAAGACGACATACATTTTAGACTTATAAATTATAAACCTAATATTCCCATTGAAAATATAAACTACAACTGTCCAATGAAAACTTAAAAGCTCACTTACGTCACTTTTTATTTTTAAAATCATTAATTTCTTTGTTGACTGCCCTGCATTACTGAAACTGGTTTAACATGTTCCTAATGGAGTCACGCGAACTAAAAATATCTTTCACTGCAACAATAATGTCAACACAAATTTATTTACAAACTTTCTTATATCACGCTTAAGAGCGCATAACCAGCCAGCGGACGAAAATCCACATTTCGTCGAAAGATGTTCTTACGATCGTACAAGGCGGTTCCAATGAGAAAGATAAGGTATTCTCCGTACCAGCTTTTTAAAATTATAACTCAATATCGATTTTACTTCATTCCAAAGTTGCTTTAATTTATACCTGCATCCAAAAATGCTGAAAGGCGTGACGATAAAACTATTAAAATTATGTACTTTTTGTAATTATTTTTTGATCATAAGTATTTATCATTTTTCAATAATGTCTTAGCAAAATTAGAATGTAAAAAAAATCTGAAATATATTAGTCTGTAAGTGCGCAAATAAATGCACAAACGGACCAATTTTCGTCAAGAAACACATGTACTTATATATTTTTTAATAATTTTATTTAAACTTAAATTAAAATTCTGTTACATACGTTTACCAGATAATATATTGATTTATTTTACTGCATGATTATATGATTTGAAATGGGTGTTGTATAATACATGTACTTTTTTGAAAATTTAACAAATCCGCCAACGACCTATGGTATAACTTTATTATACTAAAAATTATGATTTTTTCTGAAAATTTAAAACATACGTTTACTAGATTAAAGAACAATCTTTTAAAACCAATTTATATTTTTATGTGGAAAAGAGTCAATACGTCTAAACACTGATTTAAAAATGACATATTTCTGGTGTTCTCTGGTAATACACTCTTAAAGAGCTTAGGTAACCATATTCAGAAGTGACCAGTTATTAGTTAATATATATATATATATATATATATTTATCTCCTCTCGTAAAACGTTGATCTTGCGCGACGGTACACCAGTTTTAAGTTGATCCGTTCGGACGTGTTGATCCATCCGGATATGCTGATCCATTACACAAGCTGGCATACACATCCTGATCCATGTGGATCAATTTATACCATCAAGATTTCGCTGTAAGCCACGCCCATTGTTCGGTGTCTTATACATTTTACACGTTTTTTTTTGTTGATCCATATAAATGCCAAGTTTTGACCGCCAACAAAGGTGCCCGTCTGTCGTACTTTTTAGCTTCTTTTAGTAGGTACCTGTACGTTCTTATTTCAATTCGTTCTATTTCATTTCTTTTTTAATGTATTTTGGTTTAAGATTTAATTTTTATTTTGATTTTGTTTTTGATTTTGATTTGGATTTCGATTTTGATTTTGGATCGAGATTTTAATTTTGATTTTGGTTTGAGATTTTAATTTTGATTTTGATTTTAATTTTTATTTGCATTCTTATTTTGATTTTTATTTTGATTTTTACTTTCATTTTGATTTTGATATTGCTTTTGGTTTGAGATTTTGATTTTGATTTTGGTTTTGATTTGAGATTTTAATTATGATTTTGATTTGAGATTTTAATTATGATTTTGACATTGATTTTGATTTTGGTTTTGGTTTGAGATTTTGATTTTGATTTTTGATTTTGTTTTTATTTTGATTTTTGATTTCGATTTCGATTTCGATTTTGATTTCGATTTCGATTTCGATTTCGATTTCAATTTCGATTTTGATTTTGATTTTGATTTTGATTTTGTTTTCGTTTCCGCTTCTAAGACCCGCACAAACCTCACCCCATGAACCTGGGCACCCCGGTTAAGTCACCAAACATAGCGAACCACTGAAGGTATACCTTAATTTTGGGAGGCGGGTATGATTACCACCGCCCCGGGAACCATTTTTGGGTAATCAACACCTCTGTCATATGTCACTTTGCAGTGACATTCGTGACTTAGCAGGAGTGCCCGGTTCAAGGAGTGAGATTTGTCTAGGTCCGTGCGGCGAACGCGTTCGCTCACCTACTGCGTGGCAAGCCGGATTGGGAGAGACTGATTTTTTGTGACTTAGCAGGGCTGCTCGGGTTCAAGGGATGAGATTTGTCTAGGTCTTTGCGGTGAACGGGTTTGCCCACCTACTGCATTACGGACCGGATTGGGAGAGACTGGTTGAGGGAGACCTTATTTTTTTTACATTAGCTCCACACAGGAAGCTCTGAAGAAAATAAATCCCGTCAAGGCCTATGTCTTCTTTGGGGATGCAATGCATTATCGGGGAATACGTATGATTCCTCGATAATGCATTGCATTACGATCTCTACGAATTCGGAAGTCGCAAGAACAAATTGCATTACGATCAATACGAATTCGGAAGTCGCAAGAACAAATTGTTGCGTGCGAAAGTAAATATTATTTTGATTTAAATGTATAATTCAACGATATCTAAGGGGCATTGCGACCTTGACTACGAATTCGGGAGTCGCAAGTTCGAATTGTGGCGTGCAGAGGTAATTTTTATTTGATACGTTTGTATAATACAACAATAATGCAGTGCAGTGCGATCTTGACTACGAATTCGGATGTCGCAAGTTTAAATGGCATGCGCCAGTTAATTTTATTTTGATAAATACATATAATTCCTCGATAATGCACTGCCTCACTATCTTGGCTACGAATTCGGAAGTCGCCAGTTCGAATTGTGGCGTGCGGAGGTAATTTTTATTTGAAACGTTTGTATAATACAACAATAATGCAGTGCAGTGCGATCTTGACTACGAATTCGGATGTCGCAAGTTCGGATATTGATTTTGATTTTGGTTTTGGTTTGAGATTTTAATTTTGATTTGGACTTTGACTTTGACTTTGGTGTTGGTTTGAGATTTTGATTTTGATTTTGAATTTGATTTTGACTTTTGATTTTGTTTTCGTTTCCGCTTCTAAGACCCGCACAAACCTCACCCCATGAACCTGGGCACCCCGGTTAAGTCACCAAACATAGCGAACCACTTAAGGTATACCTTAATTTTGGGAGGCGGGTATGATTACCACCGCCCCGGGAACCATTTTTGGGTAATCAACACCTCTGTCATATGTCACTTTGCAGTGACATTCGTGACTTAGCAGGAGTGCTCGGTTCAAGGAGTGAGATTTGTCTAGGTCCGTGCGGCGAACGCGTTCGCTCACCTACTGCGTGGCAAGCCGGATTGGGAGAGACTGATTTTTTGTGACTTAGCAGGGCTGCTCGGGTTCAAGGGATGAGATTTGTCTAGGTCTTTGCGGTGAACGGGTTTGCCCACCTACTGCATTACGGACCGGATTGGGAGAGACTGGTTGAGGGAGACCTTATTTTTTTTACATTAGCTCCACACAGGAAGCTCTGAAGAAAATAAATCCCGTCAAGGCCTATGTCTTCTTTGGGGATGCAATGCATTATCGGGGAATACGTATGATTCCTCAATAATGCATTGCATTACGATCTCTACGAATTCGGAAGTCGCAAGAACAAATTGCATTACGATCAATACGAATTCGGAAGTCGCAAGAACAAATTGTTGCGTGCGAAAGTAAATATTATTTTGATTTAAATGTATAATTCAACGATATCTAAGGGGCATTGCGACCTTGACTACGAATTCGGGAGTCGCAAGTTCGAATTGTGGCGGGCAGAGGTAATTTTTATTTGATACGTTTGTATAATACAACAATAGTGCAGTGCAGTGCGATCTTGACTACGAATTCGGATGTCGCAAGTTTAAATGGCATGCGCCAGTTAATTTTATTTTGATAAATACATATAATTCCTCGATAATGCACTGCCTCACTATCTTGGCTACGAATTCGGAAGTCGCCAGTTCGAATTGTGGCGTGCGGAGGTAATTTTTATTTGAAACGTTTGTATAATACAACAATAATGCAGTGCAGTGCGATCTTGACTACGAATTCGGATGTCGCAAGTTCGGATATTGATTTTGATTTTGGTTTTGGTTTGAGATTTTAATTTTGATTTGGACTTTGACTTTGATTTTGGTGTTGGTTTGAGATTTTGATTTTGATTTTGAATTTGATTTTGACTTTTGATTTTGTTTTCGTTTCCGCTTCTAAGACCCGCACAAACCTCACCCCATGAACCTGGGCACCCCGGTTAAGTCACCAAACATAGCGAACCACTTAAGGTATACCTTAATTTTGGGAGGCGGGTATGATTACCACCGCCCCGGGAACCATTTTTGGGTAATCAACACCTCTGTCATATGTCACTTTGCAGTGACATTCGTGACTTAGCAGGAGTGCTCGGTTCAAGGAGTGAGATTTTTCTAGGTCCGTGCGGCGAACGCGTTCGCTCACCTACTGCGTGGCAAGCCGGATTGGGAGAGACTGATTTTTTGTGACTTAGCAGGGCTGCTCGGGTTCAAGAGATGAGATTTGTCTAGGTCTTTGCGGTGAACGGGTTTGCCCACCTACTGCATTACGGACCGGATTGGGAGAGACTGGTTGAGGGAGACCTTATTTTTTTTACATTAGCTCCACACAGGAAGCTCTGAAGAAAATAAATCCCGTCAAGGCCTATGTCTTCTTTGGGGATGCAATGCATTATCGGGGAATACGTATGATTCCTCGATAATGCATTGCATTACGATCTCTACGAATTCGGAAGTCGCAAGAACAAATTGCATTACGATCAATACGAATTCGGAAGTCGCAAGAACAAATTGTTGCGTGCGAAAGTAAATATTATTTTGATTTAAATGTATAATTCAACGATATCTAAGGGGCATTGCGACCTTGACTACGAATTCGGGAGTCGCAAGTTCGAATTGTGGCGTGCAGAGGTAATTTTTATTTGATACGTTTGTATAATACAACAATAATGCAGTGCAGTGCGATCTTGACTACGAATTCGGATGTCGCAAGTTTAAATGGCATGCGCCAGTTAATTTTATTTTGATAAATACATATAATTCCTCGATAATGCACTGCCTCACTATCTTGGCTACGAATTCGGAAGTCGCCAGTTCGAATTGTGGCGTGCGGAGGTAATTTTTATTTGAAACGTTTGTATAATACAACAATAATGCAGTGCAGTGCGATCTTGACTACGAATTCGGATGTCGCAAGTTCGGATATTGATTTTGATTTTGGTTTTGGTTTGAGATTTTAATTTTGATTTGGACTTTGACTTTGATTTTGGTGTTGGTTTGAGATTTTGATTTTGATTTTGAATTTGATTTTGACTTTTGATTTTGTTTTCGTTTCCGCTTCTAAGACCCGCACAAACCTCACCCCATGAACCTGGGCACCCCGGTTAAGTCACCAAACATAGCGAACCACTTAAGGTATACCTTAATTTTGGGAGGCGGGTATGATTACCACCGCCCCGGGAACCATTTTTGGGTAATCAACACCTCTGTCATATGTCACTTTGCAGTGACATTCGTGACTTAGCAGGAGTGCCCGGTTCAAGGAGTGAGATTTGTCTAGGTCCGTGCGGCGAACGCGTTCGCTCACCTACTGCGTGGCAAGCCGGATTGGGAGAGACTGATTTTTTGTGACTTAGCAGGGCTGCTCGGTTTCAAGAGATGAGATTTGTCTAGGTCTTTGCGGTGAACGGGTTTGCCCACCTACTGCATTACGGACCGGATTGGGAGAGACTGGTTGAGGGAGACCTTATTTTTTTTACATTAGCTCCACACAGGAAGCTCTGAAGAAAATAAATCCCGTCAAGGCCTATGTCTTCTTTGGGGATGCAATGCATTATCGGGGAATACGTATGATTCCTCGATAATGCATTGCATTACGATCTCTACAAATTCGGAAGTCGCAAGAACAAATTGCATTACGATCAATACGAATTCGGAAGTCGCAAGAACAAATTGTTGCGTGCGAAAGTAAATATTATTTTGATTTAAATGTATAATTCAACGATATCTAAGGGGCATTGCGAACTTGACTACGAATTCGGGAGTTGCAAGTTCGAATTGTGGCGTGCAGAGGTAATTTTTATTTGATACGTTTGTATAATACAACAATAATGCAGTGCAGTGCGATCTTGACTACGAATTCGGATGTCGCAAGTTTAAATGGCATGCGCCAGTTAATTTTATTTTGATAAATACATATAATTCCTCGATAATGCACTGCCTCACTATCTTGGCTACGAATTCGGAAGTCGCCAGTTCGAATTGTGGCGTGCGGAGGTAATTTTTATTTGAAACGTTTGTATAATACAACAATAATGCAGTGCAGTGCGATCTTGACTACGAATTCGGATGTCGCAAGTTCGGATATTGATTTTGATTTTGGTTTTGGTTTGAGATTTTAATTTTGATTTGGTCTTTGACTTTGATTTTGGTGTTGGTTTGAGATTTTGATTTTGATTTTGAATTTGATTTTGACTTTTGATTTCGATTTCGATTTCGATTTAGATTTAGATTTTGACTTTTGATTTTGATTATAAAAGTGCAATATAAAATAACTCAATGTCTATTTTTAAATTATTGTGGCATTGTAAATGAGGTTTTTTCGTAACTCAAATTCTCAATAGAAATCAACACAAACAGGCAATTCCGAAAGCGTTGTTAAAATCAATGAAATAGACGTAAGCTTCTATATTCATTTTAATTTTAAAATACTTTCGTAATACAATGTTATTTTAACTAATTAATTATTTTGACAAATGCCTATTTATTTGACCGAAAATTAGTTACTGTTGTTGAATAATAATATTAATTATAAGACATTATAATATCTATGTATTTACAAATGACAGCAATTGGGATCAGTTTTTATTTTTATCGTTTTATTGTTCATTTTTCATATTATAATATCAAAATATATTATAATATGAAAAAAGTTTAACATTTTACTAACATTACTTTGCGAAACTAACATCAAATATCATTTACTAACTGACCATAAACATATAACAAAAATACAATAAAATAAGGTATAAAGGTTGGTTTTATTTTTTATTTTTTATTGTAACTGCAAAATTTCATCGACGGAGGAATTAATGTTTGGGTTAGTCTCATTTTGAGCCTTTATTGACTGGCCTACAAGGCAGGGGCCGCCTCTGGTTACCGGCTATTTTAAAATTATGTTTTCATAGCTTTTAAGGCGATCCACTAGTACAGGAAAAAATCGAAATTTGAATTCACGCCCTTTTATGGGAGGAGTTTAAAAATACTTGAGAAAAAACTTTTGGAAAGGTTGGAAAAGGCCTGTAAAAAACATTAATTCCTTTTTTATGCATTGTTTATTGTAATAAAACGGAATTTTTAAATTGATTTCACGAAAACAAGCAGCGCGGACCCTAACACGTTGTTTCTCCGCTATATAAGAAACTGAATTTGCCACATTATGCAATAAAACCATATCCGAAAAAGTGTTTATAAGTAAGAGAGTTTGCACTAAAAAATGTTTTTTATAGACCTAATACTTTATTTTTTCTAAGCTTATTAAAAGACATTAAAAAAATGACCGATATTTTTAAGGGCCAAGGTATGTTCTACACGAAGTATTTAATTGAAGCATTTTTAATACTATAATATAATAATTATAATAACAATACGGCTGGCGCTTTTGACTACAGTCAACTAAAGTTCTGCAGCAGTTGGTGCTGCGGCAGCACCGTGTGGAGACCGTCTTAT
This sequence comes from Limnephilus lunatus, assembly GCA_917563855.2. Lineage (NCBI taxonomy): Eukaryota > Metazoa > Arthropoda > Insecta > Trichoptera > Limnephilidae > Limnephilus > Limnephilus lunatus. The sequence goes on along the minus strand of OU830594.1, from coordinate 30,290,313 downwards.
CATTGTGGGTGGCAGAGCCCGTTCACACTTCTGGCTAGGCATGAGTGCAGGTGTTCAAAACAAACTGGGTGTTTAAAAATGTTTGGAAGAAAATAATTATCGATTTTTTCTTTTTTAATTATTTTATTTATATAGATGTTTTTATTATTTGGAATGGCTAAAAGCTTATCAACTTTGAACTTCAATGAAGAATGCCCGAAGGAAAAACCATTGAAATCCCGCTTTTTTATATATTTTAAAACATCTAATCGCATATCCCATTACTAAAAATTGCGTTTTAACTGAGAAAAATGAAATTATGTGTGGTATATTTTTGTTTATCAGTTGTTTAAAAAATAAAGCACGTTTTAATAAGTAAGGACATTTTTTTCGAAAAGTAGTTCTTTAGAGTAGGTATTTATTATGTTATTTTTTTGGGCAAAAAATTGTGTTACCTTTACATAGTATAAAATGAAGTCGCTTCCGCTGTCTGTGCGCTTAGATCTTTTAAACTAAGCAACAAATTTTCATGCGGTTTTCACCAATAGATAGAGTGATTCATGAGGAAGGTTTTAGAGTATATAATTTGTCAAGGTTTTGTGTTAATTGGCTGAAATAGGGCTGGCAAGCAGGCAGTGGGCATCGGGCAGTCGGCAGCAAGCGGGCGGTGTCGATTTGATTTAACAGATGGCGTTGGTTATAAAGGTTGGGTAGTGGCGTGGCGTTGTAATGGCGTTATGTTTCGTTAGTCACAGCAACATGTGGCCTGGTCTGCTAGTTTTTAACTAAAAGTATACTATCTCGGGAATGACTAGCTTAATTAAAAAAAAAAAATAAATTATATCATTGTTTTTACCTTACTTAAGAAAATATTTTAGAAATCATAATTAATACTTTCTTACGACGGCGACGGCCAAGGAGCCGCCTTTTTATATTAAAGTGATATTAAAAAGATTTCACAATCTACTCTTTCATAGATGGCGCAAGTTTAATTATTTTAGGGAACACGCTTTTTACAAGTAGTGCCTTATTAAGATGAATGAATTGTTAGCGCCCATTCATGCGTAATATGAATATGAATAAATAGTTTTTTTGGTTTAAATAAATCTTTCAAAAATGGCAAACAAATACCATATTGTATCGGTAATTCAATCCAATATTGTATTTGTACGCCTTTCTTGAAAGATTTATTCAAACCAAAAAAACTATTTATTCATATTCATATTGCAACTGTACGGGCGCAAACAATTAATTCATCTTAATATTTTAAAGCACAACTTAAAAAAAAAAGTTTAACGCTAAAATAATTAAACTCGTGCCATCTACATATAATATAGAGGCGTTCTTTTAAGGTGAAGTTATACGTGAAATCCTATTTAGATTAATCTTTATGACAAATTGGCTTACAGTATCAACATCAAAAAATATGCTACGGATAAATAGAAGCTTTTACTAGGTTTTTTATGTAATGGAATTAGAATAAAATTATTATTTACATAACAAAAAAAAAATAAGCGTAAACCACTAAAAAAATGTTTTTTCATGTCTTAACTATGAAGTAATACAAGAAACATTTTTATAAAAATACTCTTTCTATGTTCTAACTTTTTTTCACTCTTATAAAATTATGGACAAAATAAATAAAAACCACTTTTTCGCTTACTTGCCGCGCGCAAATAAGACGCTCGATTGCAAATTTTGCAGGCACGAGAATCGAAATACTTCTAGCGTTTATATTCCTCTTAAGTATCACATTTACTTGGAATTCTGAGTTTGTTTGAGTCTCAAAAGTCTAAAAAATCCACTTTCCGTCACATAATCGAGATGAAACTTGGTACACAGTCGATTATTTCTGTCTCTGAAATTTTATGTTTATGTAATAAATAAAATTTGCCAATGCAGTTCGGCCCTCATTTTCATTAATTAATACTAATGAGGCTACTGTGAAATAAGTTTTAACATAAAACATAATCGTAAAAATTGATTAATTTTTATTGAATTTGTTACCACACTGTAGATTTGCTAAAAATTTAAAATAATATTCAGATATATTTTTAAATAGCGGCAACATGAATATATCAAGTTACCGACATCCGGTCTTTAATACAATGGTTTTTAGAATATTTCAACCACTCGGATACGTAAGCGTGTTAATATTATAACAATAGCCGTAAAATAAGCGCGTTTTTTCGTGTGTTCCCACAGAAGTCGTTATAACTCTGTTATTGTTCTAGTGATAACCCTAAAACAAAAAGTAGAAGATCCATATTGAATGCTTCACATTTCTATTCAAAGTTGTCCATAGAAGTACATAAAAAATACTAATTTTGAAGAAACAGTTTTCACCCCCAAATCACCTACGCGCTGTTAGACATTATTAATTTTTTAAATATTCTTGTATGAAATGGTAAAAGGTAGGTGACAAAATTGTTTATTTATTCAATAGAATAAGTGTTATTTTTACATAATCAGTGATTTTAGTACCGTTTCCACATAAAAACATCGCGTGAGTCATTTTTACAATATTTTTATGTTTGCTTTCTAAATTTTAATATTTATAAATGTTAATATTTTTTTTGTAATATAACAATTTGAAACCTTATTTCAAACAAACGTTTCAAGTTTTTAGTTTTTTTCTGTTATTTGTTTATGGGGTGTTATACCGTGTTGCGCTACCTCTTTCTTTGGCCGACGTTTCGGACAGCGTTGCAGTGTCCTTCATCAGGGCAGATCCGGCAGATGTGTGACAGTTTTTAGTATTCGGCTACGTTCAGATATGTTCCATTTATTGACCCTTAATTGTGAAGCGGAAATAACACAAAGTTTTATAAATCTGGCAGTTCGTTTAAGACAAAAAACTTGCATAATCGCAAAATACCTGAGTGGTTAAAATATTGTGATACATATTAATTTTAAAAGTAAACAAACGATTTCCGACCAGAGGTGACCATAATTTCTGTTGAACATTTACAGGAAATACAGTTTTCTACTCCAAAACTTATGGGAAAACTATAATATTAATCAATGTGAATAGTGTTATAATCACCGCCAGACTTGGCAATGTCTGTAATCATGACGTCTGTTTATCGTGTATATTAATTAGTGCATGATGCACATTCGAAATCAAATATGAAGTGTAGGTAATTTTTTTTTCTTCAAACTTCGCAAATAAACTTTGTGGCTTCATTATTGCTTCAATGAGAATAAGTAATTTTGTAAACACCACTATTTTATTAATATTATCGACATGTTTCAAAAACAATGTTATCTTCGTCAGCATAAAAGATTAATAATTTTAACAATTAATCATTATCCGGTTATTATCAATTGAACTACGGTGTCCCCATACAACATATTGCGTGGCTGAAAAACTTTATAAGTAAATGAATAATACTATGAAGTACACTCCCAAACCAGATCGTGTTTTAGATTTTTTGTGAATACTAACTGCTCGTAGCCAGTAGGACTATTGCATCCCTAATTGGGATATGTTGTGAGGCTGAAGGGTGTGAAAGCTCAACTGTTTGACTACCGGTGTGACTCCAAAGTTCATCAAATTATTGTAGATTACCGGTTTCACTTTAAACCAAAGTTCACCGGATAGTAGTTTACCGGTTTGACTTAAACCAAACCAATTTTTTAATGTAGTTCAAGTACCGTACCGATCAAAGTTCATAAGAATTTCGCATTTTATTTATGACTAGCTGATACCCGGCATGCGTTGCAATGCCATTTAAAGAAATAAATTGATTCTCCCTGCATGTCCTTTCCCGTGCGTCCCCGTTCCTTTCCGCCTTCCCCCTCCCTCGTCTCTTCCCTCTCCGCGAACCCCACTTTCCCCCTGCCTTTCCTCCCTGCCGCTAAAATATATGAAATACACATATATTCATTTATACAAATTTCATAATGCCAGAGCTCACCATTATATACAGCCTATGTTACTCGCTGATAATGTAGATTTCTATTGGTGAAAGAATTTTTCAAATCAGTTCAGTAGTTTCGGAGCCTATTCAATGCAAACAAACAAATAATCAAATCTTTCCTCTTTATTATAGTTTTTTTCTAATGCTTTCATTTTTAAACTAATAAAATGTCCGAATTGAATCATTCAAAAAGTTAAATAAAGTTATTGAAGCAGTCTTTAATATGAAGTAATTTATTTTGATAAGGATTAAAACCAAGATACAAATAAAGAGCCGTCATTTTAATTAAATTTTTAAAATAAATAAACACTTTTTGTGGCATAACTATAATAGTTAGACATATGCTGTCACGACATTTTTTGTAAACAATTATGTGTTCTGCAAAGTCGTAGTACATCATTTTATTCTATCATCAATAGTTTTCGCAGCGCACGTGATGTAAAGAATATTTTAGGTAATTTTTTTACACCTTTGGTTACATTATTGGAGTTTTAGTAAGGATCACCAATTTTTTTTGAAAATATAATATAGCCTATGTCACCCGGGGATAGTGTAGAAGTGTAGCTTCTCAACAATGAAAGAATTTTTCAAATCGGTTCATTAGTTTCGGAGCCTATTCAATGCAAACAAACAAACAAACAAACAAATCTTACCTCTTTATAGTGTAGTAGATAGTAGAAGTGTGTTAGATTAGAATGATCGCCTTTCGGAACGGTGAACGGTGGAACAACTCATAATGAAACATACTGAGAAGCACTTCAGAAAACATAGGTTGAATAGGTTAAGTTAGGTTAGGGTTACCGGCTTTTTTAAAATTATATTTTCATAGCATTTAATGACCTTTCTAAGGAGGTTCTGAGTTATTATGAGTTGGTTTATTTCTGAGTTGACATGGAACCTTTCGGAACATCGCCTTGCAACGAAATGGGAGGGATGGATTCACACGTCCGTCACTCCTAGACATACTGACCCCCAGATTCCTACTCACACCTACTACCCCATTCCTTCCCTGAACATCCTCTTCTTCCTTTCCTAAAAATACGCTCCACACTGCATCCCTAAAGATGACATTGGCCTTGAGGGGATTTATTTTCTTCAGGGCTTCCTGTGTGGAGCTAATGTAAGAAAAAAGGTCTCCCTCAACCAGTCTCTCCCGATCCAGTCCGTAACGCAGTAGGTGGGCAAACCCGTTCGCCGCAAAGACCTAGACAAATCTCATCCCTTGAACCCGAGCATATACATATATTATCAAAATAAAATACAATATGAACTTACGACTGTATTGTAATGCGTTACCGAGGAATTAAACAAATTTATTAAATAAAATTTACTGGTGCACGCCAATTTTGAACTTGCGACATCCGAATTCGTAGTCAAAGATCATAATGCAACGCATTATTGAGGAATCATACATAGATATTTATCAAAATAAAATTTACTTGTGCACGCCAATTTTGTACTTGCGACCTCCGAATTCGTAGTCAGGGATCACAATGCAACGCATTATTGAGGAATCATGCATAGATATTTATCAACATAAAATTTACTTACGCACGCCAATTTTGAACTTGCGACTTCCGAATTTGTAGTCAACAAGATCGTACCGCAACGCATTATTGAGGAATTATATCTAAATATTTACCAACATAAAATTTATTATTTTTGAACTTGTGACTTCCGAAATCATAACCAAGATCGTAATGCAACGCGTTATCGAGGAATTATAAAAATTTAACAAAATAAAATTTACTTGCGCACGCCAATTTTGAACTTGCGACATCCGAATTCATAGTCAAGGATCATAATGCAACGCATTATTGAGGAATAATACATAGATATTTATCAAAATAAAATTTACTTGCGCACGCCAATTTTGAAATTGCGACATCCGAATTCGTAGTCAAGGATCATAATGCAACGCATTATTGAGGAATTATATATAGATATTTATCAAAATAAAATTTACTTGCGCACGCCAATTTTGAACTTGCGACATCCGAATTCGTAGTCAAGGTTCATAATGCAACGCATTATTGAGGAATCATACATAGACTTTTATCAAAATAAAATTTACTTGTGCACGCCAATTTTGTACTTGCGACATCCGAATTCGTAGTCAAGGATCGTAATGCAACGCATTATTGAGTAATCATACGTAGATATTTATCAAAATTATATTTACTTGCGCACGCCAATTTTGAACTTGCGACTTCCGAATTCGTAGTCAAGATCGTACTGCATCGCATTATCGAGGAATTATATCTAAATATTTACCAACATAAAGTTTATTATTTTTGAACTTGTGACTTCCGAATTCATAACCAAGATCGTAATGCAACGCGTTATCGAGGAATTATACAAATTTAACAAAATAAAATTTACTTGCGCACGCCAATTTTGAACTTGCGACATCCGAATTCGTAGTCAAGGATCATAATGCAATGCATTATCGAGGAATCATATATATTTATCAAAGTAAAATTTATTGCGCACGCCAAAATTTGAACTTGCGACTTCCGAATTCGTAGCCAAGATCGTAATGCAACGCATTATCACCCCTCGAACCCGGGTACCCTTGCTAAGTCATTGAAAGTATCGAACCACTTGGGATGACGTATGACAGATGTGTTTATCCAATAAATGTTTCCCGGGCGGCGGAGCCTAGCAACAAAAACCCGCGGAAGTATATTATTAGAATTTTATAAAATACAGAAAGATATATTTTTCAAGTCGGTGCCGCGGCCGTTATAATATTACGTTTTGCAACTTCCATATCGGCTCAACCAATGAGCAGTAAAACCAGATATAGGTATATGTTTTTTTATGACCAATCAGAAGGCTTCGTTCATAACGCCATCTTGAACGCCATTCTGATTGGTCATTGTCAGATCAACAATTTTATAGTAAAAGCACATATAGGTACATAAGATATACGATTATGTGGATCAACAACGCATGGCAATTTGGGCGGATCATCAACGCATGGTAAATTGGGCGGATCAACAGTTACGAAGCGTATGATTTCCATACAAATATCGAAAATTTTATGTGTAGTATTTCGTTTACTTTTACTGGGAAACTGGCAACCTTGCTATTTAATGTAACGTTGTTGCAAATTCATACAGAAGTAATCCATTAAAGCCAAGTTATTCGGTGTTAAAGGTGGATCAACACTGTCAAATAACTTCTTACTGGATCAGCATATTACGAGAAGAGGTCAATATATATATATATATATATATATATATATATATATATATATATATATATATATACATACACAATTTTATTGTCTCTTTATTTGATTTAAATAATATTAGTAAGTTTTCACTGTGTAATTGTTTTGAACGTAATCTTTTTTCTTTTTTATTTACAAAACTGATTTATCCTGTGTACTTAAGGATACTTGTACCATAAATGTATAATTAGGTCGGTGGCTGGGTGGGCATCGCGTGTTTGATTCCTCGGCCGGCTTAGTTCTCCATCACGACACAAGCAACATTTTCCTTTCATTTTGTTGGGTTATTCGTAACGCGGGAATGTTTGTCTTTCTTTAAAAAAAATACAGATTACCTATGCAATTCACACGCGATGGAAGTGAAACTAGAAAATTGCTTTCTTTTCTTTTGTCTGTTTATTTTTATCAAAGTGGTTTGAAGATTGGATGTTGATTTTACAAAAATAAAAATGTTTATATTTTTCGGATTTCGTAGGATTCGAACCTCCGTTCGCTGTATGTCTCTGGCCCCTGAGATTGGTCACTTGCCGCTGCGCTATCGGAGGCTCGCACGGAGTCGTGAATTTACCGCATTATATTAGAACCGAGGACCCGTCAAATAATAAATGTTAGTGACGATTTTCCGTTTCATCCGAATTTCAAATCACAATGGAGCTAAAGAAGTTTCACTTTAAAAAAAAATGTCGCATCAGCTAACACTCAACCTACACGAATACAATCGACTGACCACATTCAGTATACGTACAAACAAATATGGTCCTATCGCTGATAGACACATTAGCACCCCCGCCACAAGGACACTTCGTAGCGCGCCACTTATGGCCGCCGCGCAGAAAAGTAAAAACCGAAAGTAAGATAACGGTTTACGGCGCAGTTCTTTGTAAGACTATTCTGCGCGGCGCGCGCGGCGGCCTGAAGTGGCGCGCTCCAAAGTGTCCGTGTGGGGGGTGCTATTGTAACTTTTTTTTTCCATTACATGCGCCATTTATGAGAAAGAGGTAGACTTTAAAACAGAACTGTGTCGAGTGGTACGCTTTTTGTAGTATAAGTTAATTTATTACACAACGAAAAAGAACCGGTCATCTCAAAACACCGCTTGCCGCAAATTGCAACGAAACTGTCAAAGTACTCACTTCTGCGGTAAACGCGAAACTTAAATGGAATTATTCCTACTCTCATCTTTGTCGTTTATACTTTATCCAGTTTTATATATATTATTATTCTAGCCATGGCGATGTAAAATATTTAAAACTTAAAATAATAGTCATTTTATGGTACCGTGCCTCGAAGAAAAGTTTATGCCTACGCAAAGAAATAGAAATAATGAATCTCGGTCTCTTGCCCTGAAGCGTTTCTAACTTTTAAAGATTGTTTCATCAGATTTGTTTGAAGGTATATGACTGGGCGCGATTTCGCATTAATCGCTTGAAACTTTTTTAAAATTCGGAAGAACTTTATTATTGTTTCGCTGAGGGCCTTTGTGTCAGAATCATAAAATACTAAAAAATATTAATTCTTTTGAGAATATTTAGAGGGAGATTTTCCTCGGCACGCTATTTTCGGGGTACCTACGAGTATTTTAAGATTATGAGAATAATTCGGCTCATGTCTGTCTGGTCGTGACTAATTTCTAACTTTTTGATTTAAACAAAAATAAATGTTTGGTGTATTTTAATTTATTTGTAGTGATTAAAATGCTATTAGCTTTGTAAAGAAGCATAGCTTTCCTTTCTGTCTTGTTGTGATTATAACATCGAAGCTTTTTAAAATGTTACCTTGTTTAAACTTTAATTCCGTCAATTCTGTCGTGAAATTCACGTGTGCAGCTGTGTAGTGCAATTTGTCGAAATTACATCATTTAAAAAAAAAATAAGACTTCCTCACAAGAGTCCCAGCTGCTTCCGTCTGGAGCCAGTAAGGCTATGACATTCCCGATCGGGTATTTTGTGAGGCTGAAGGTAGTGGGGAGGGGAAGGAGATGGGGAAGAGGCAGGTAGGGGAGTACCTCTGGTCATTAAACACGGCTAAAGCCATTTCAAGTAACCCTTCAATTCTGAATGGCAATACTGAGAGTATCTTTAACTCTGGAACGTGCCGAAAATATACTAAATATTATTTTTTAAATGAATTATTTGTAAAATAACACAAATGAATCCAAAAAAAAGTCCTACGATTCGATCCCCCATTGACCTTCGGATTGCGAGTCAAGAGTCTTATCCCTCGACCACGCCGACCATCGTCATACTCCCTTAAGAATTGTTTTCTGATTTCAGATTTTTTTTCAGTGGAAGGCACCTTATGGCCCCGGAGGAAGACCATCATGAAAATGCTACTTGAAATACCACTATCTATATTATCTGGTATTTTAGGTACTTCCAAACATTCAGATTCCACTTCCCCTTTAAGACTTTCTCCAGTCTTTTGTCTTTTGAACTTCTTCAGCAATCTTTAAGTCACCCGAAAATCTTCCCCTTCGTCCAGTTTTAGTAAAGTGTTTAATTAATTCTACGTTAGTTAATAACTCTGATACTGCCCATCAGTAATATATAATTTATCTATACCTCTCACTCACCTTTCTTCCATGCCCCTCCAATTTTCTATTTTCCCAACAGCTGCCCACGCCTTAGATGTCCCGGACTATGGTCAGATTGGTTAGCTTGTCTGGGTTATATTTCCAGAGGAAGTCATCCATTACCTAACCACAGCGCCCCCCCCCCCCTCCCCTCCCCATCGACGACAACCCAAAACCTCCCTTGAACTGCTGTCGACTGCTGACAGCGATATAGATGCAACAAGCAGTATTTATTTACTCAGTTAATTGTTTTGTGAAAATAACAGTTAATTTTTGGTTTTGTATCTTTCAATCCAGCAATGTTTTCATCGAGTATTGTGACCATTTAGATACTAATTTTTCATATTTTCTGTGATAAATTTCTCTGCTGACTCGTTTTACAATAAGGGTAAGCGGTCTTTTCCCTACTCAACTTCTGATGAATTATGTCTCTAATTTAATATTTAATTTTTGAAAGGTTTTTCTAATAGGGTCAACGTTTTCACTGTAAAGTTTTAGCTTGATGTGTCATTAACATTTATTAAATTACGGCCTGTTAACTGTTGACACTTGACACTGGTTGACGTGTTTATAATAGGAAAATATCACACCTAGGGCAGAAATTGGCGTATGCTTTATTCAAATCAAAGATAAAATCATGAATCCGATATAAGTCATGTAATATGTACAAATACATCGAGTTCCCATTCAGGTGTCATGGGTTTGATTCTTTTACTTGCCGAGTCCTCCATCATTGCAAAGTCGCGGGTTTAAATCCCGGCAAATTTTATTTTACTCATTTGTATTATTTCACAATTTGTTCATATAAAATTATAAATAGCATATTAGCGGCACATTCCAGAATGTAATATACTCTCAGTATCGCCGTGGCGTAAGACCACTAATTATAATTTACGTTGCTTGAAATGACAAAAGCCTGTTTGGTGACCAGATCTGATTGGCCATTCCATCAATAGGTACTTCCTCGCATTCCCTTCCCTCATCTCCTCCCCCTTCCCACTACCTCTAGCCTCGTAAAATACCCCAATTGGGGATGCTATAGTCTCACTGGCTCGAGGCGGTTGATAGCTGTTGGGACATTTGTGCCGTATTCCCATGAAAAAGAATATGTATCACAAAAATTCAAAGCAATTAATTACATGTATATTTTTAAGATAGACTGATTAAAAAAATAACTGCCAAACTAATTTGGGGGACCTTAAAAAAAAAAATCGTATGTCACTTTCCCGAGCTTTTTTCCAGAGTTTTTGAGGTGAAACTTCTTTAGCACCGTTGTTATTTGAAACACGATGAAACGGAAATGATACTAAAAAGAGACAAACACATACATCTATAGCATTTAGCCTGCGAGATAGACGATGATAATAGAATAAATGAGATAGAATGAAACCTTACCGCATTGGCCACTTTTCAAGGCTCCTATTGGTTGAGATTTTGTTTATCATTATCTGTGCCACACACCTGTGCAAAACAACACTGTTATTGTCAATTTAATTCTCTTGGCATTGCTTTGTATATACTGTGTATTCTTTGTTTCACATTGTTTGATCAATATTTTGCAAGGACTCATTATGAACAGTGCACTTGAAGTGAAATAACACAAAACCGCGCTATATAAATGTTAATTTATTATTATTATTAGTATTTGTGCGATGCTTCGTAGGCTTCCCACTCTTGTCTACTTTAGTTTTATGAAGGTTTCACTTCTACCGCGTGTGAATTGCACACTCTGATTTTTTTTTCATCCTCATTTTTATTTTTTTATTTTCAGTACTACGCCGTTCGATCCCTTGTTGTTTGTTGGCTAATCTAATCTAATTTGTGTCGATGGTTAGTCGAAACAACAGCTGACGTTCTGTCAGCATGATAATATATCTGGTAGTATGATTTAACAAGCTCCAATTTATTCTGGGATAATTACGTACAAACATAAACCATGAAAGGTTTATTGAGTTTCACTAGTTTTAAGTTAAATAGGTATCGGTTTATTCGTATTTATGAACGGTCTAGTAATTTTACCTAATTTAATTCAAATAAACCTTTTCCCTGGCGACCCAACGAATTAGAAATAATTAACAAGTAATTTCTTATCACGAATTAATTCATACCTACTCAGGATTAGGGACATTTTTGGTCAAATGTCGAATTTATTATTTGTAGGTACCTATATACGAACTCTGTCCGTAAAATAAGGTCTCCAAGGTGGTCTCCATGGAACGATTTTATGCGCAATCCTGCAACACTGGTCTGTAGCCTGGTAAAAATTTTGCAAGCAAACATAAAAAAAGTTTTAAAAATGGCTCACATTACGGTTTTTCTAACTAAAATTACTGATAACGAAAAAAAGAACACACACATATTTTATTAGGCAAATGAAATAAACGTTAATCACGTTTTTTATCGTTTCAAAAAAAAATAATTAATAAAAAAAATCGAAATTTTTTATACATTTTCTTAAATTTCTATCGGAATATTTCGTTTCATAGAGGTTACCATTTAAATTTTTCTCTGATTAAATTGTAAATTTGAATATGAGGGGTGGAGTTTTCTATTTCTAACACCGTTCTTACATATTTCTTACCATGACAGTAAGGGAGATTGATTTTTCTGTTTCCAGATTTTGATTGAGTTTCGCTTATATTGTCTTCATTTAATTAAATATTATAATAGGTATAATAAAAAGTAAAATAAGTTTGTAATAAGTATTATAACAAGTATAATAATAAGTATAAAAGTATAATAAGTAAAAGAATTCATCATTATAATAAAAATATTTTTGACGTTTACTGAATTTTCCCAAAAAACTATTCCGTTTTTAAGCAACAAATAAATTTTCGGCTCTTTCCATACAAAAGTAACAATTAAAAATCAATATCTGTACATTTTCGATTTTCTACGTTTCATGGAAAATGCCTAAGACTCCATTCACATTCAAACGCCTGTCAAAACTAAACTGAAAAACATTCCGGATTAAAATTTTGGCGGGACGCTAATTGGTAATGCAAAATAAAATTATTATTGACCCCATGGAGAGTTTTCTTTTTATTTAACGATAATATAAAGTAAAGCAAAAATACAAAGTGAAGTAGTTTGTTCTCAGTCCTCCTCACTAGGTTCCTGTTCCAAAGCGGACTTTAGGTGGTTGTATGGGCGTTGATCATGATTTCCTCATCTTCTAATTTGTTGGTTTCCACAAAATAAAAAATAAATTAGTAAAAAGTATTTATGTTTGTCGTCTGTAGGTTGCGTTGGGGTTACTTCATAATTTAAATGATTTCCTCATCTTCATGTTGAGTTGTAAACATAATGTAGATATTCATTTATTGAACACCCACAGGGCTTTTACGAACCTGATACTCTTACATGTTGATAATTTACAGCCATTATCAGAAATACGTATCTAATATCTTGTTATGTTGCTAGCATGTTTCAAAAGAAAACGCGATGAATCCACCTGTGAACTTTTCTACTTGTCGAAGTAGAGAGCCAAATTCTGTATAAAAACAGAATATGTCCACAGTTGCATTCAAAACGCTCTCTTTCTGGAAAGTAGGAGAGCATAGAATTCTTCTCAGGATACGCGGGCACTGTGACATTTCCATCCTTACTTACCATTAGGGAATTTGATTTATACTATAAATAACAACCAGAGTATTTTGTGATTTGAATCAACATTCACTGTATTAACAAATAAATCGTACAACATGGGAAATTGCAGACTTATTACAAGGTAAACAAAACAATACTATGGCTCACCCCCTTTTTGCGACCTTGACCTTGTTAAGCTATCTAAACTGCCTAAGAGTATGCGTAGCATGCATACAACATGTGGCGGAGCTTGGCGTCCCGTCCAGCATCCAAGAGGCTGCCTGTGATGCGATCCGTCCGATGACGTGATGCCAAACCCCCCTGGGAGCATCCGGAAGGCGAGAGATGCGCTGGTGAACGGCCTAAGTTTGGCCAGCAGTACGAGGCCCGTCCTACAGGGCCATCATACCCAAATGTATGGTTTTATTCAGGATCCGGTGACAACCAGAGTGCGGTACGGTCCCACCCTCGCGGTGTGTTGAAATATTACGTTCCGTGTGTGTTGAACGGTTCCACCGGGTGTGAAAGGTTCGCCCAAGAGAACAGCGGATGTTTCGGCTTAAACCGCGGAAATCGAATAAATTATCGCCCGATGAGCCAGATTATCTGTGTTCAATACTTTTGTCACACGCGTTGCCGTTTGGCCATACACCCGAAACTTGGTTTTTCGGAAAGAACAATTTGAACATTTTTCGAATCCCGTAAATTACAATGTTAGCTCGATTCCCTCTGCATTACGAAGAGTTACTCCGCGTACGGTATTATTTACACCATTAATAAATTTAAGAATTGACTGTCCCCGCAAAACGGCGTCTGCCCGCTCCGTTTCACGTCGAGAGTGAGTTCCACAGAAAAAAACCCTCCCGCTTAGTGCTGTCAACCTGCCCTTGGATCCGCAATAAAACCATAAATAACTCCCGTAAAAGTACTTCACTACCAATGCAATAAATTAAATTCGTTAATAATGTTATGACGCTTCCACATCATAACAATCTACCTGTATAAATATGTGCCTACATATACAAGGTGTCCAAAAAGGGTATAGGGTATTTGATGGTTGAATAAAATAAAAAAAATATTAATAATCAAATAGGTTTTTTTATGTTTTATTTACAGACACTGAACGGGAAACTATTTTGAAAAAATAATGGTGTCTAGATAACGACCCTCACGCTGCTGGCACTCCTCTATCTAACCTTGAGCGAAGATTAGTAAAAACGTGCAAATTATTTTGAAAAAATAATCGTGTGAATGCTCGCCCGTGTCGGTCTCCGTGGAAATACGGACCGATGATGTCTTTGGCACACATTGCAGCCCAGACTGACCTTTGGGCTTTGGAGTGGTCGCTGATGTTTCTGTTTTGGACTCTCCTCAGCCCATTAGTGACAATTCTGCTTATTAACGTAGCCGTTTAAATGAAAATTGGCTTCGTCGCTAAACAGAATGTTTTCAAAGTTAGGGAACCTCTCTATCATTTCATTGGCAAATCATAGTCGATTAGCGTAATCACTGTCTTTCAGTTCTTGAACCACCTGGATTTTATAAGCTTTAAGATGTAAGTCCTTTAAAATTAACTGCAAAGATGATTTTTTGATATTGAGTGCTTGACTTTATTTGCGAATGGATAACGATGGATTTTGGCCGACCTTAGCCCTTACTTCGTCCATCGTTTTTTTACCCGTGTTTTGAATTCACACAGTTGATCCGGTATTTTTGAACATCCGAATCCATTTTCTAATGCTATCGTCACCCAGTGCATTTGCATGATAAAAACGCTCAGCGCTGACTACAGAATCAACGTTTCGCTAATAGGCTCGCACGCAAAAAGCACCGTGCGTCCCCGGGTACTACCTCATTGCTACTTAATCTCCATGATGTAGTGATCGACGCTGTCCATATCCCGCATCCCCACACCACTCCTTTATGATGTCACAAATAAAACAAAACCCCTCTACCGTTCTTGGACACCCATAATATACATCAGTACAATAATCACTTTTTCAATCATTTTCAAACATAATACAGACACATATCAGTTTTATTGACAACTAATTTTGTTCTTCGATCTTATTGAACTCTCTTCGTAATTCTAAATACATTAAACTTTAAATAGTTTATTAGTTTGTTTATATTTTTACATCTTATTTGGTTTGACAATATATTATTAGCAGGGCTGGGCAGTATTTGAATTACTTGTAATTGAAATACGTATTTGAAATACAAATACGTATTTTGTATTTGTATTTCAATTACTTCCTAAAAATGTATTTTGTAATTGGTATTTCAATTACCCGATGCTGATGTATTTTGTAATTTGTATTTCAAATACTTTTTAAAATTATGGCTTCAAAATACATTTTCAAATACATTTAGCGATCTTAGTAATGATAATGAAAAAAAACTGACATAGATAATACATAGACTAAAAACGTTAGAATCCAGCGCAATATATGTTAATATTTCGAGTAAGTTGGCAACACTATTTGTATCGCATTAAGTTATTAGTATCTGACCGAAACAGGACTTTCTACCGAAACCGAATCATCGGTGTCTGTCTCAGTTTTGGCCGAAAACGATTCTTTTTTAGCTATTGTATACTGAAATTTGGCTTACTTTTACACTTATACAGACAATTAACACGTGCTAAATGAAATAAAAAAAAAAAAAAAAACAATTATTGAATTACAAGTAAAAAATTATTATTTATTTTTTTGATATTACTGCTATAAAACAAACAAAAATTAACAAAATATGTTTACTACTTCTTGGAACAAAAATTTGACAATAATCAACACTCACATTATAAAGGAAGAACCTCATTAATTGAGTATTTTAATTGCGTTTACAATCACAATATTCTTAATGAACATGTTAAATGAAATAAAGAAAACAAAAATTGAGGTATGTGAAAAAATAATTATTTATTATATTAGTTCCACACAGGAGGCCCTGAGAAAAATTGTTTCCCTCGGGGCCTATGTCATCTTAGGGGATGCTGTGTGTGGGGTTTTTTTAAGGAAAGGAAGCAGAGGCAGTTCTGGGAATGAAATAGGTATGAAGGGTGGGTTGGAATCGGAGGATCAGTGTATAGGCATAACGGACGTATGTATCTATCCCTCCAACCGTGGTGCAAGGCGATAGGTCGAGAGATTCCGGCTGGAGAGGATAAAATACCTCCCTCAACCAGTCTCTCTCGATCCTGCACACACCTGGACCCAAGACCTGGGCAAACTTCACCCCATGAACCCGGGCATCCCTGCAAAGACACCAAACGTAGCGAACCACTTAAGGTGATCTATGGAAAAAGTGTTGATTATGCAATAAATGGTTCCTGGGACGGCGGTACCCTTAGCCGCCTCCCAAATTGGGCGGGGGGTATTATTACCGGTACATTACTGCTATAAAACAAATTAAAAAATTAAAAATTAACAAACATGTTAACTACTTATTGGAACAAAAATTTGACGAACGAGCCACGAACTCACCCGAAGTCAGGTGAAAGACGCGCGATAATTCACGAACGCAGAGTTTCGGTGCGGCCGAAGGTTCGGCAGATTTTCTGCCGAAACCGAAACTGATGCCGAAACTAGATTTTTTTGCCGAAACTTGCCGATACTATATATTATACTTGTCATTGCTTTGTATTATACATTATGTGTGTCGTTGCTCATCCAGAATATATATATAATGTGAGATATCGCGCTTATTTCTTGTTATGAGTTGCCCATAAATCATACGAACGGACTATACAAGCGGCAGGCAGCTGTGTGTCACGTGCTCAGTACATGTACATTCTCGTATGATTATTGCTGTCCCTCTCAGGCTGGCAGAAGACATTACCATATATGGCCACACGGCGCGAAATCCAGCCAATGGCAGAAGACATTACCTTATAGGGCACGCGTTCGAGTCTTCCGTCTCGCTCATCACGGGCAGAGAGTTCCAGCCACCGATCGCCAAAGCAACAGACATATTTCAGACAACGGCGCGAGCGGTCGTACGCACTACTACGTACTGTCGGGCAGTATGCCACCCTTCGACGCGGCTAATTAAGTCTTCACCTACGAACCAAGTATGGCGCTATCACCACAGCCGCCTGTATAATCCTACTGCCGCCTACCATGGCAGCCCAGACGCGCACGGCTTTTAATCCGCCTACATTGCCGATAGCCGCTTAATTCACCGTTATCACCCACCGGTTCGGTAAGCTGACCGAATCCGCCCACCATGACGCCGAGAAGCCGCCCACGCACCCCGAGCCGCCCCGTTCCTGCACACGATCTATGAGCTTTGCTCTAGATCTCTCCACTTCGTAGGAAGCTGCCTGCATCCGTCCGACGCCACGTGAGATTCTAACCCTCTTATAGTATTTCCGAGCCTAAATTCAGTAGTATTTCTAGTGCCTCTCTCTCTCTTATGCTAGGCCTTAAACAGCTTACCTGGTTGCCTGTACTGTTCACCCTTGCATTATTGAATACATTTGAATTGTGCCCAAACCTTGTTTCATTGGAGTCAACCATCGACAGCCTCGGAGGAGCCCTACGACCCTGAGCTGAGCCTTCCAAGCCGAGGCATATTGCCCCCGGGGGGCCTGCTTAACACTTGTTCCCCCCCCGGGAGGGACATATTTCTGGAGACCAGAAGTATAACACTGGACCCTACGTGGCTTCAGTATCACCCTGGCCCCAGGAAGTATGACACTGGCGCGCCAACTGGGCCGAAGTCTTGTCGATTGTTGTCTCCCTAGAAACATAATTATGTAATCTTAGCTATAAATATTTTATATTTGTGCTCCCATCAACAACGGTAGCTCTGTGTGAATTATTCCAAACGTCGCGAGTCCGTCGGCTAGTGCTATTCGAGTGTTAGGTATTTTAAACATCGCTTACTACAGTAGCATTCTCACGCTATTACGTTTCTATCGCGGCAGTCAGAGTTGTTCGTCATTCGCGCGGAATTTTTTTTTGATTGAGTAATGAATCTCGTTATTTTAAAATCTCCACCTGCGGGCTGTGTAAGTTGTATTATTTCTTCCTTGAAGAGCAGTGGTTGTTTCCAATAAAGGTAGTAACTACTGTCGGATTGTGCTCGTCCACATCCGTTTCCCTGTAATAGGAGGATATAATTACGACTGCCAGCAACTGCTCTCGTCTTCTATAATCGTCCGAAATTTTTTTTGCTTTGTTCATTATAATAACGCATAATCATGGAGGCCACCATACCAATAATGGATAGAATATTAAATTTCGAGAAAGCAAACGCGTCGGTAATAAGAAAAATGTTGATAAATAGAGGCGTAGTTCCCAAAAGGGCTTTTTTAACTTTACGGAAACAATGTGTTGAGTTTAACGAATCCCGGAAGTTGAATTATAAAATAAACGTTAAACGAAAAGTTCAATAAATAATGAGTACAAGTTATAAAGTTAGTTTTCGTTTCTCTCAATAGGTAGTTTTAAAACGCAAAATGGAAAACGACGTTACATAATGTTATAAAAGAGAAATTTTAAAGCAACAAAGTATTAATTTTCAAAACAGAATAAGTTAATATGGAAAGATTCCCTTGTAATATTAGTTAAAGCCACAATTGTTATTTTTCTTCATAGAAGTTTTGATTTATTGTTGATGCATCATAATAAATTAGAATTGTAATTTTGATTGTTGATTGTCTAGGGCAGAGTAATTAACTGCGTATTGGATTAATGAACAGTTCAGGACAAATGTAGATTAATAACATAAATTTTAGAAGAAAAAAGGAATAAACAAATACAGGCAAAAGTTTTTTTTAAGAAACAAAAGTTAGGTACAGATCGGTTAAAAATAGTAAAGTTCTTAGAAGTTTAATGTTGTTTCGTTTGAAAATCATGAGTGTCATGAACCCACGGTTAGAGATCGTACATCATTGAATTAATATTCCATATTTCACAAATTAGAAAACACAATGTTGTTAAAGTAATAAACGTTCGGGAAAGGAAACAAACTTGTATATAAAAATGTATATAAACAAGGCAACGTGTATATCAATGTATATAATTGGCTAAGTGTTTTTTTTGTTAGTTTAAGTTCTTGGAATCTATCTGAATTGCTTTCGTACTAAGTGGTAGGAAATTAAATAAATTAGTGAAAAACAGTAGAACATCATTTAAAGAATAAATTCCAAACTACAAGGTATATGTTACTAGATACTTGTTGATTTTTCGAAGGATTATCTAAGGAAGGTTTAATAATAAAATTTTGTATATGCTATAGGTATTTACCATAGAGACAGTATTGGAACAAGCATTGTTTTTTAATCGGGACTATCCCACTCTAAATAGTAGTATGCGGAAAATAAAATAAACTATCGTTGGGAAAGACACTTCAAAAGAAACAAGTGAATAGCATCATATGTTCAAATTATCGTTTTAAATAAAAAATAACAAAGAATTTTTAAAGTGAAATCCTTGTCAAATTTAACAGAATAAACTCTCGAATAAAGAACATTTAAATGTTTAGCTTCAATTAAGTTTTTTTTCATAAGAATGTAGGAATGATTTCGGCAACAAATTTACATGAATAAATAACAGTATAATGGAATTCAGGATAGAAAAGATAAAATAAGTTTTTTTTTGGAAACATCTGTGGAAAATTATTAAAACATAGAATTAAAAAGTAAACCACTACAGTTAAATCGAGATTGTCATTTAGTAACAAAATAAATAGTGAATAGAATCCAATTATTAATGTCTTACTTGTATTAAAGAAAAGGGTTATAAAATTATAAGAAATTGTCTTCTTCATTTTTTCTCGTATTCATAAATATGTCAACGTGATCGTTGTAAGGAAATTATATCATATTAGATATTGAGTAATAGACTCAAGAAATGTACTACGGATACATAGGTACCCGCGTATACAATTCTGGTTTCAAACCGTTATAGGAATGCCTTCCTCAGAATTAGGGCATAGTGGGATTGTTAAGATGTGAAATCTTGAACAAAAAAAAAAAAGAAATTTGTGATATAGGAAAGAATTGGAAATAGAGAATTAACCCCTCAAGTAAGCTTTAGGTAATTGTAAATTCGTATAGTTTTGACATAGCTATTTTAGAAAAATGTCATGGCGCCCTTATAAAGTTAAATACAATGGAATTTTTTTTTAAAACATAATGATAGTAAAGTGAACAAAAGAAAAAAAAGTTATGAACAGGAAAGTTGAGATTAAACTGAGACTTATAGTGAAAAGTTATTAGTAAAAAAAAAAAGTTATCATCGGATAATATTGTTAAATTAAGAAGTAAATAAATAATAGACATGGAATTTTTTTTTAAAAAAGGAATTTTCAAATAATCAGTCAACAAGTAAAAGTTTTAAATTTTTAAAGTTGTAGTAAGAAGCAACGTCGTTAGCAATTCAGTTATGATTCATTTTTTTTTTATGTATATAAAATTGTTAGCTTATAACATGTAATGTTAAAGGTAAACACACGAATTGAATACTTAGGTATTTGAGCGACTTAGTCAGTGTGTATTACGCATCGTATAGCGGTGTTATTAAATCTGTGTTGTTAAAATTTGGAAACGATTCCTGTTAAATATAGAGTAACCTTTTAAAGAAAGATTTTATAGAAATCGTAGTAACATAAATTTTAAAATAATTAATGAAGTTCTGTTTTTTTGGATATTGTGTTATTTTTATGTGTTTATTTTGCCAAAGCACAGGCATTTGAGAAGGATACTGTATTTTTCTCATTTGTGTTGGTGAACTAAGGCAAGGTTACGGTTCTCTGAACGTAACGGTGTGGCCACACGGAGATAGACGTTTGCAAACGTATCTCTTGAAAACACGAGAGGATTATAGTATAGCCTGATAATTATACGACGCTATAGGAGAGATCCTTATAATATGCCAAACGCTATAGGAGGTATCCTTATAATATGACCGACGCTATAGGAGGCGTATCCTGAGAATTACACGGAGAGGAAAACAGAAAAACAGAACAGAGTATGGAAATTAGTCCATCAGTAGGAAAAGAAATTGGTTACGAATTATAATAACATTGTAAATTTAAACACGAGGTGCATGTATTGTATTGTCCTCTACATAAGGGTTTAAAATGCGAATATGTATCATTTTCATTTGATTACATGACTTAGTCAGCATTATTGTCCATCATTGGATGACCTTAATAAAAAATTGTAAATTTATTCACGAGGTACATGTATTGCATTGTCTTTTATATATAACCCAAGGACGTCATGAACCCTTGTTCGAGGTTATAACGCATATAACTTAACCTTTGTTATTAGAGAAGTATACAATTCCTTTCTTAATGGATCGTCATCACAAGTGTTGACAATCCGGGACGCCGGTATGTCTGCACGTGAAGACTTGTTGTCATTATTTTTATTATAAAAAAAGAGGTAACTCACCTTACACTAGTGAAATTACTGATGCGATATTTAGTTCATTTATTGTAATGACTATTATTGGTAGTAATAATTTATTACTTTTCCATCCTAGTGCGTAGCCACTTAGGTTGTTTTTTTTTAAAAAAAAAATTTTTTTTTTAAATTTATATATGAATATGGTTACATAAGTATATAAATTCGTCTAAGAAACACGACACGTTACACTGATTGAGGGCGTAGTTCAAGGAACCCTAAATTAGGCTAGGTTTTTCATTAGAAAAAACTGCGTTAGGTATTCAGTATCCTGCCCGGGACCGAAGTAGAGACCTAATTTCTATTTTCGTGGAACAATTTGCATTCTAAAAAGTACTTAATTTTAGATGCAATGAAAGAATATGCAAGCATATTCTTTTCTTTTCGTTGGCAAGAGACGGCATAAGAAAATTCTTGTACAAGTGGTAGGTATAAAGGCGCCTAGCTCTCATCATACTGGGGTAGGTCATTGGGTAGTAAGAAACTTAGGAACCTTATGGTTGTAAATAACCTTGTGTATATATTAATATAAGGTCATGTATAAATGAAAATATCATTTCAATTAAAATTTTTTTTATTTTTTGTCCTTTTTTTTTTTTTCGGGTTTTTCAATCTCTTTCATTGTCGAATTATTCTCACATGTAGGTTAAATCGTTATAGTATTGGACATCTCACACGTTGCGATATAGGAGAAATTGGGGCGGTAAAACGTTCACAATCGGGTAGTTACCCACTCCTTAACGGGGTATGTCTCAATTCTAGCGTATGTTGGAGTGAATTCACGATGAAAAGGCAATGAAATAATTATATTACCACATTTTTGTTATCAGAATAGGCCCAATAGACAACACTATTCGGTTCACATAGGTTGTGGTGGTATCGAATTTTAACCTTCTTCCGCGATCATATAACAACGGTTACTCGTTGTGTGGTATTATAGAGCTGTTACAAGTCCGATAGGATGGAACTTGGGTATCGACCTAACGTGTCATTCGGCTGTTAGCTATAATCCAAGCGTGATAGGATGGCTAAACTCCTTAGAATTAGAGCGGAAGGATTGTTGGAAACGCGAATTTCCGAACAATTAAAGTATATATGATTCCGGTGTTAGGAAGAAATTCGTTACTCAATTAAAATTTTTTTTTTTTTTTTCCTCTTCTAATAACATTGTCGGTAGTATTAAATTTTCGTATTTTTTGGTAAAAATACGTGGCGTTGTTGTTATTTATTTTAATTTTTTTTTTCCTTCTTCTCTCCTTACGTAGTCAAACCCTGAGAGTTTAAGTTGAGTTGAAACAAACTCGAATTGAAAGTTATTTAACAAAATTGTACTCACACACATAGAGTTTTTGGTGGGTAAACAAATGTATATTCAAGTGTTTTAATTATGATAAATGTAATTAATTAAATTACTATATAAATATTTTGTAAACACGTAATTGATTACTTCGGTATCAATATGGTAAGCCAGCGTGTAAAGTTCTTGCCATATCAGGACGCAATTGTACGGTGTTTTGTAACTTGCTATATCACTGTATTCAAATAAGGAGTAGTACTTCTCGTAGTAAGAAGATTTAAGAGTATGCACCCAGTTGAGTAAATTAGCTCGGTAATGTCATAAAGTTATGTCATTCGGGTCGTATTGTTCTTATTAGAGAATAATGTAATTGCACTTATGGTCATTACGGTTCGTCTGGTTATTTTGGTGGGAACACCTAGAGGGTGTCCTATGTGGTTTCGTCGAACGCAAGTTCACCGTGAGGATTCCAAGGGATCTATCCGGTTGTCTATGTCGTTGCGGCAAGGGTATATTTCTAGTATACCAAGTACAGCGCTGTACGGGTCACCGAGGGTGAGTCGAGAAAACATGAGAGGATTCATATTATGCCTGAAAATTAATATTCATGATAGGGTTTGTAGCATTACCTTACAATTATATGCGAACATGAGAGGATGGTCGTTTATGCCTGATAATTAAATGCAAACCAGACAAACCATGACAAGCTGAGAGTGCGGGAAACTAACATTTGGGTTGGAATTGAATTGTGAAAATAGCATAGTATATAAAAACAAAGTTGTATAATTTTAAGAATTCTATTGTAAGACGCGAATATGAGTGATTTCGATCATTTCATGACATTGGTCAGCGTACAATATTCCATAACAGGAATAAAGTGTATAAAAACAAAGTTGTATAATTTTAAGAATTCTATTGTAAGACGCGAATATGAGTTGGTTTCGATCATTTCATGACATTGGTCAGCGTACAATATTCCATAACAGGAATAGGGTTGGAAATTTTTCGTCTAATTTTAAGATTTTTACATGGTAGTAATCCTTCTCGGAAGGGTCATGTTTTCCTTATTTCTTCATGCACCTTCGTTAGCGTGTCTTGTATCGCACTAGGTACGTCACATTTTTTTAATTTCTTGAGAGAGTTGGCAACCTTTGTTCAGTTATTGCTAGTTTTTTTTAGCTTGGCTCACAGGTAGTTAAAATTTTGTTGGCTCTTAGGTAGGGAGTGTTTAAATCCTGGTGAAGAGGTAGCTCTGTACCTCACATTGTGGCAACCATCGCATCACATGCTGTATGGAAGGTCGTGGTTCCCTGCATCAGCCTCGCTGCCTTTTCCCTTCATTTTTCAGGGGAAGGACAAAAATTTGACGAACGAGCCACGAACTCACCCGAAGTCAGGTGAAAGACGCGCGATAATTCACGAACGCAGAGTTTCGGTGCGGCCGAAGGTTCGGCAGATTTTCTGCCGAAACCGAAACTGATGCCGAAACTAGATTTTTTTGCCGAAACTTGCCGATACTATATATTATACTTGTCATTGCTTTGTATTATACATTATGTGTGTCGTTGCTCATCCAGAATATATATATAATGTGAGATATCGCGCTTATTTCTTGTTATGAGTTGCCCATAAATCATACGAACGGACTATACAAGCGGCAGGCAGCTGTGTGTCACGTGCTCAGTACATGTACATTCTCGTATGATTATTGCTGTCCCTCTCAGGCTGGCAGAAGACATTACCATATATGGCCACACGGCGCGAAATCCAGCCAATGGCAGAAGACATTACCTTATAGGGCACGCGTTCGAGTCTTCCGTCTCGCTCATCACGGGCAGAGAGTTCCAGCCACCGATCGCCAAAGCAACAGACATATTTCAGACAACGGCGCGAGCGGTCGTACGCACTACTACGTACTGTCGGGCAGTATGCCACCCTTCGACGCGGCTAATTAAGTCTTCACCTACGAACCAAGTATGGCGCTATCACCACAGCCGCCTGTATAATCCTACTGCCGCCTACCATGGCAGCCCAGACGCGCACGGCTTTTAATCCGCCTACATTGCCGATAGCCGCTTAATTCACCGTTATCACCCACCGGTTCGGTAAGCTGACCGAATCCGCCCACCATGACGCCGAGAAGCCGCCCACGCACCCCGAGCCGCCCCGTTCCTGCACACGATCTATGAGCTTTGCTCTAGATCTCTCCACTTCGTAGGAAGCTGCCTGCATCCGTCCGACGCCACGTGAGATTCTAACCCTCTTATAGTATTTCCGAGCCTAAATTCAGTAGTATTTCTAGTGCCTCTCTCTCTCTTATGCTAGGCCTTAAACAGCTTACCTGGTTGCCTGTACTGTTCACCCTTGCATTATTGAATACATTTGAATTGTGCCCAAACCTTGTTTCATTGGAGTCAACCATCGACAGCCTCGGAGGAGCCCTACGACCCTGAGCTGAGCCTTCCAAGCCGAGGCATATTGCCCCCGGGGGGCCTGCTTAACACTTGTTCCCCCCCCGGGAGGGACATATTTCTGGAGACCAGAAGTATAACACTGGACCCTACGTGGCTTCAGTATCACCCTGGCCCCAGGAAGTATGACATTCTCGCTAGCGCCAGTCGTATCTGTTGCTATATCTTGAATTTCCCGCCTTCCTTTTGTAGCTCCCTTCAGTTGTATAATTGTCACCTTGCAGTTGGCGTCCTGAGACGCGATTTCCTTCAATTTTGGCGTCTATTTCACCTACGCCGGTCGTGAAATTTTGTTTCGTAATTATTTTAACGAAAACGAATCTGTTGCTACCCGCAAATTGTCGTAATTTTGTGCAAATCTAGTGCTGAGTGATTGTGCGATTATTTATAAAGTTATTTGCGCATATTTGCGTCTTACTGCTACGCAGAATAAACTGCGCCGCTTTCCTTCGCGTACCCAAACATTTTTGTGCACGGGTCAAAATGCCCTTAGACAAGGAGCATGTAGAAGAAGAGGATGTAACCTCTAAACGACGTGATCGAAGAAGGCCACGCCGTTCAATGTCAACCAGTTCTTCGAGTTCGCAATCTAGCGGTTCGGCATCGAAGAGTAGTAGGCGTCGCAAGCGTACGATAAGACGAAAGCGGAATGACAGACATCTGCTTAAAAGATTAGCATATCAGGTCAAGACCCTGCAGGATCTTGTCATGGATAGGTCAACGCAGGAAATCACTGTCAGCACGCCAAATATAGCGGCATCTTCGCATGCATCTGGGAGCGTTTGCTCGTTGTCGCCTGAAAGGCAGTATCAGATGCCGGGTCCCTCTACTGTTCTGAAGGAGTCTGCAGCGCCAAAACCTTCTACAACACATCTGGGTTTGGTGGAGAATCTCCAACGCTTCAACTCGAGCGACTGGGCCAATGTCCGCTACGCATCTGCTTTAAAGGAATATTTAGCTGATCCAGGCTTCAAGGAGCTGGAAGTAAACTGTGAGGTGCTGGCATTTGACACCGCCTCTCCGATATTTCCTGCCATGGAAAAGATGCTGGCTGCGGTAACGCATGCCTCATTGAAGCAGAGACAGTGCCTTCAACAGGCTCTCCAGAAACTTATCAAATGGGGAAGTAGTTCAGAAGGTTCTCTGTCAAGTGAAGCTTTAGAGGAACAACTGAACATCCTGTTAGGAGAGGACTCCGAGTATATAAAATGCTCCGACGATATACTGCAGATAACGTGCGGAAAGCGAGCTGAAGTAATTCAGCACAGAAGGGATAAGATTTTGGGCAGCTGTAAGACGGGAGTGGAACGGAAGCTATTCAGCAGAATTCCTCCTTCTTCCACTCATCTTTTTGGGGAAGAAGCAATGTCCGCTCAGTTGCAGAAACTAGGTGGTGTAACAAAGTGCTTTAATCCAGTGCGCCTACCTCAGGGTAGCCACTCGGCGCACAACCGCCCTTCAACATCTAAGGAGGTTGTTGCCTTTCCCCCCAAGCAGACATCAAAGGAAAATATGGCATTTCCCTCGTTTCCCCGGCGGGCAGACCACGGGCGAGACCCCCACTATTCCTCTGGTACGAGGCGTAAGGGGAGGGAACAGAAGCGTGGCGCGAGGGGGCAGACCTCTCGTGGCCGCTTCAACAAGTGACAATCAACCATTTCGGGCGGGTCAACTACAGGATTATTGGAGAGAATGGCGGGCCCTAGATGCCCCAGAGACCATCTTACGTATGATAAGAGGATACCGCATACCATTCATCCGAAAGCCCTTGTTGATAAGTCCAAGCCATGCTTCCGCAAGGAGGTTCAAGACGAAAGTAACCCCGGAAATGACCCTCGTAATAAAAAAGATGATGAGAGATGGTACACTGGAAAGAGCTGGCGACAATGCCTCCTTCCTATCAACACTTTTTCTTGTTCAAAAGAGCGACGGCTCAAAACGGCCAATCCTCAATTTAAAAGCTCTCAATTTAGATGTAGCTTGGAAAAAGTTTTCTCTGATATCTCACCACAAAGTCCCACACTTTCTTCAAGCCAACGATTGGATGACAAAAATAGACCTTTCGCAGGCCTACTTCCACATACCGGTCGCAAAAGCTCACCGTTGCTTTCTGAGATTGTATTACGGAGGTCTTCACTTACAGATGACATGCCTGCCTCAAGGCTTGAGCAGTGCACCACAGGCCTTTGCAGCTATCACAAATTGGATTGCAGAAATCCTGCGGAGACGGGGTATCAGGGTCATTGTGTACCTAGACGACTTTCTCCTGGCTCATCAGACCAGAGAGGTCCTCCTCAGTCAAACACGGGAAGCCCTTCATTTGTTGGAGCGGTTAGGTTGGTCACTGAATCTCCAGAAGTGTATCAGTCAGCCAGCACAATCAGTGGAATACCTGGGAGTTGTGTGGGACCCTCATCTAAATCAGAAGTATTTGACCAAATTCAGACGCCAAGGTCTTTGGAATTCACTTCGGGGCTTCGTGACAAGACGAAGATGGACTCTAAAAGAAGCTCAGAGTATTCTCGGGAAGTTGAATTTTGCTACCTTTGTGGTCCCCAGAGGTCGACTCCATACTCGGCTGATGCAATTACAGTTGCAGTTAATGCTGAAGCTGACCCCTCAGCAGAAGTCCCCGATAAAGAAGGAGGTCTTGTCGGAAATGAAATGGTGGATGACCAACTTAGATCATGTTTCAACTCTTCATGTTCCCAGCCCAACACACTTTCTGACTACGGATGCGGCGGATCACGGCTGGGGAGCCCTGATCGACGATGTACCTCTGTCGGGTTGTTGGACAGACAGTCAGAGGGGGGGACATTGCAACATAAAGGAGATGACGGCAATCTTAAATGCCTTAACATCTGTGACTCAGAATTTGAGAAGTTCTTCGTTACTCATTCAATCAGACAACAGGACAGTCGTAGCCTACTTGAGGAACGAGGGAGGCACCAAGTCGATGGGTCTCCTTTATCTGACATTTCAGATTCTTGATCTTTTGGACAAGCGCAGAATCGCTTTACAAGTCCAATACTTGCCAGGACGCTACAATGGCCTCGCGGATCATCTATCCCGAGGGATGACATTACCAGAATGGCACCTTCTTCCCCCAGCGGTAAGAGCTGTTTTTCACAAGTGGGGCAATCCAGTAGTGGACCTATTCGCTTCTTCGAGGGCTCACGTCGTGGATCAGTATGTCTCGATAGATTCCCACGACAAGAGAGCGATGTTTCACAACGCGTTCAGCAGGAGTTGGCATTTCCCCTTGGCATGGATCTTTCCTCCCCCTTGTTTAATGCCACGAGTGCTTGCACACCTGAACAAGTCATCAGGGGTGTACCTGGTCGTAGCCCCAAATTGGCCAAAAGTGTTTTGGTTACCAGACCTAAAGAGAAGAGCCCTAGACCGACCTCACATAATACCCATGTTGGTCGACAACTTGATAGACTTATCGACAGGACTTCATCCTCAACAGGTCCAGAAGCTCCAGCTACAGGTGTGGAAGATTGGGGGTGGAGTGAAGCATTGAACGATTGGTCACAGCAAGAGAAAGCTCTGTTGAATGCGGGTTGGCGCAAATCTACGCTTTCAACTTATCACATGGCATGGAAGAGCTGGAAGGAATGGTGCTCCATTAATAATACGCATCCTAATAACCCTTCGGGATCTCAGCTGGCACGGTTTTTGGCATACTTAAGGGTGAAGAAAGGCTTGGCTCCCAGTACTATAGCACTTCACAAGTCTGCAGTGTCGGTTTTGTGTGACCCCAACGGCGATTTGAGGATAAGTAATCATCCCTTGGTCAAGCGAGTGATGAGAGGTATAGGAAATTCTGCAAATAAGAAGCCTAGAGCATTTACTTGGGATCCAGGATACTTGGTATCTTGGCTTTGTAAAAATCCTCCAAAGGACCTGACTCTTTTCGAAGCATCTCGTAGATGTTCTGTGATTTTACTTCTGGCATCAGGAAGACGAGTACATGATCTGACTTTACTACATACATCTCCTGATAATCTTGGGGACAATGATGATCACATTATATTATGGCCAATTTTTGGTTCTAAAACAGACACCTCTACACATAGACAGTCCGGTTGGAAACTTTGCAAAGCAGAGGATTGTAATATAGATCCTATATTTTGGTTGAGAAAGCTTATGTCTTTGGGTGAGAACAGGAGACACGAAGCTGGTGTTGAATGTCTGTTTATTTCCACATTGGGGCCTGCCAGGCCAGCCTCGAGAACTGTTATTGGTGGATGGATTAAAACAATTTTGAAGGACGCTGGGATTGATGCCTCCCCTGGGAGTTTGAGATCAGCAGTAGCCTCAAGGAGTTGGCTGGAAGAGTATCCTATAGACACCATTTTGGAAAGAGGAAACTGGCGTTCAGAAAACACTTTCAAGAAATATTATAGAAAGCAGATCAGAGGTCTCAATGTTGAGGTGCTGAATCCACCCATTCACTCTCAGTCTTTGACCAAGTTATTTCAAGCAATACAGTAATAGTCACAATTTTGGCTTTAGAATTGTCACCAAGCGATAACAAACACTTCTCACATTATATATATATTCTGGATGAGCAACGACACACATAATGTTGGAGTTTTACCTACCATTAAAACTCTTATTATGTTGTCTTGCTCATCCAGAATATATATTCAAGCTCTGCTTGGTGAGTCCAAATTGAAGGAAATCGCGTCTCAGGACGCCAACTGCAAGGTGACAATTATACAACTGAAGGGAGCTACAAAAGGAAGGCGGGAAATTCAAGATATAGCAACAGATACGACTGGCGCTAGCGAGAAATAAGCGCGATATCTCACATTATATATATATTCTGGATGAGCAAG
This sequence comes from Limnephilus lunatus, assembly GCA_917563855.2. Taxonomy (NCBI): domain Eukaryota; kingdom Metazoa; phylum Arthropoda; class Insecta; order Trichoptera; family Limnephilidae; genus Limnephilus; species Limnephilus lunatus. Next base: position 30,259,979 of record OU830594.1, on the reverse strand, counting down.
ACAACATAATAAGAGTTTTAATGGTAGGTAAAACTCCAACATTTTTGTGTCATAGTATTAGATCAAGCACTATGGGAATAATTTGCTGAATACTAAATTATTTTTAAGTAGTTTACAGTAGAGCGCATTTGAAGTGAAATAACACAAAACTGCGGTATACAAATATCATGTTATTATAATAATAGATAATTATTATTATCTATCTCCTGTACCACAAAACTTTACAAGCGGAGATGAGATATGTCTTCTGAGCAATACAATTTTTGCACATCTCTGTTTCACTCTGCTCAGCTTTGCTTTTATGGAAACGCACCCGTAAGTGCACTTACGACAATTTATTGCAACAAAAGGTTCTAACTAACTAACTAACTAACCATCACGCCGTTTCCCCGCAGGGGTAGGCAGAGAGGACGGACCGCCAAACAACTCGGTCTTGGCACACACTCTTTGCCTCACTCACATCCATACATCGTCTCATACATTCTCTTCTATTATTCTGACTTTTGACATGGCCCGACTCAAGTATCTGATTCACTTGATCGTGCCATGTCTTCCTCGGACGTCCCCGACTTCTTCTACCATTCACATTTGCGTCGTATATTCTTCTTACACTACTTTCTTCGTTCATTCGCTCTACATGCCCAAACCATCTGAGGGTACCTTTCTTAATCTTACTCATTATGCTTACATCAGCCTTACATTCTTTGCGGATATCCACATTTCTCACACGATCATACCAAATGTATTTTGTATTTTGTATTTTGTATTTGAAATAAAAAATGGTTAAAATACTGTATTTTGTATTTTGTATTTCAAATACACGACTTCAAAGTATTTTGTATTTCGTATTTTAAATACATGAGAAAAAGTATTTTGTAATTTGTATTTCAATTACAGCAAAGCATGTATTTTGCCCAGCCCTGATTATTAGGTACAATTAGATAACCTGAAAATATATATATATATATATATTATAATATACCTACTCCAATTTCCGTGGTAGCTCATCCACTCCTTGCGGTCCTGCGTTGCATGGAGAGCTGCGCACCGCATGCCAGTGTTACTTGGTCACTCCAGCGCATTAGTGACCTTCCTCTTCTTCTTGTGCCTTCCACTTTGCCAGTGATACTAAGTTTCTCCAAGTTGGAGTCCGCAGTTGGCGAGCAACGTGTTCAAAGTATTTAATGGACACATTTGTGTGTCTGGCTGTCCATGGAATTCTGGGCATTTTTCTTTAGCATTTTGAGGGCATCTATCCGCTTTTTTTCGCTAACCGTAGTGTCCGTGTTTCCACAGCGTACAGACATATATGTGACTCATCTTATGGTCATTGTTATGTCTCTGTCACTTTATATGAAGCCTCTACACTAAACATAAAGTCTTGCTTGTGTCGTGACTGAGACGAGATAATAAACTCACGACGCCCGAATCTAATCGAAAATATTATGTTTTCTTCAAACTTTGCAAAATAACTTTGTGGCATTATTGATTATTTAATTAATAACAAATCACTTTGTTTAAACCACTTTTTTAATTAACAATATGTATATATTAACATATCATGAAGAAGATAACATTGTTATTGAAACATGTCGATATTGTTAATTAAAAAAGTGGTGTTTAAACAAAGTGATTTGTTAGGTATTAATTAAATAGAAAATATTATGTGTATACATCATCCACTTTATACATCTCATCCCATACATCAATGATGTTGAAACTTCTGATAGTGTGAAATGAATAATGCAGCGAAAAAACAATAATTTTTTAAATATGCCTTTTTTTTGCCAGTATCATTGAATAATTGTCATTTTTTGTTAACGTTTGTTACCAGAATTCAAGTACCAATATATACCTAATTAAGTCACTGTCACTGATATGCATATTGCAGTCACAATTTAAATCATATTATAACTCGCAGCTAAAATTAAATTGGCCGTTTCACTTTTCGATATGGTTCGTTGAAATGTTCATCAGTTTAATTATGCAATATGATATGACCTGTTTGGGATTCAATTATTCATTTTGGTTCAAGTGTGGTATCCATGTAACTAGATCATGTAGAAGGGCTTTGTCAAATGTACCACTAAATCCTGTAATGTTCTGAATTTATTGGAGCTTGATTGGTAGCTACTTCAATTACAGCGCTCTCACTGTTGAGTGGACAACCTATTTGCATCAAGTGAATTCCTACGGATTGTTGTGGGCTTGCATCGGATTCAAGATGCTCCCGCTAGGTATAGATCGGACGAATGGTGATGCGGACAGCACTCACACAGATGAACCGCTTAAACAAAACATGTTTTAACCCCTTTGGCCTCGGGCCTATTTTGTCTGACGGTCAAAATATTTCCGCTTTGCATTGAAATCCAAATAAATGAATATTTCTGAACTCATCCGAAAAAAACTAAAAACTATTGTTGAAAAATGTTACAAAATACACTTTCTAATTTATAATTCGAACAAACATTTAATTTTTTAAATATAAATTTTTTGAATGTACATTAAAAAAGTTATAAAAATGGCTAACCTTGCGTTTTTTCTAACTACTGATAACAAAAAAAAACGCACAGGTATTTTATTAGGCAAATATGTACTATAAAATTTATTTAAATGAAAAGTCAAATAACTTTGTTTACATCACTTTTATTTATATACAATCAACATGTTTCATGAACGATGTTCACATCATCAGGATCAAATGTATACTAAACTTAAAAATTAAATATAGATCACATATGGGAGGAAAGGGTAGAAGGAAGAGGAAGGGGAAGGTGTAAGAGTGGGGGAAGTTTATTAAAATTAAGGATTTCAAAGTCATTAGCAAGGAAAGACCGGTTAAGTGGGAAAAGGTTCAAAAGAGGGTTTATAAAAATTTGCTGCTTATTAATTATGTCTGCTTTATTATTTACATTTTTTTTAATTTCTAAAATCTATAAATTATTTATCTGTGATGCCTTAAAGCCCTTCTTATTTTTATTGTATCACCTTGCATATGTAATCATTTGTAACATAAAAACAAAATTCTTGAAATAAAAAAATATATTAGGTATACACAAGTACGAATCTTTAGCGTTTTTTTGCTAAGCCGACTGCACGTATATGTTTTCTCGTATTTTGTGATTGCCGTGCTATTTCGGAGAATCGAAATTATTAGTAAAAATATTTTTACAGCGGATTTTCACTCCAGATGCCTTTATATATAACTAGGTATATCGACTTTGGTTGTACGGCCTTATATCCTCTTTGCATACTAACTTGAAGAAAACATCTTCTAAACTTTCGGCCGGACCAATTGTCGCCGGACCAATTATCGGCCGGACGAACTTTCGGCCGGACGAACTGTCGGCCGGACCAACTGTCGCCGGACCAACTGTCATGGAACCCCATTCCCCACGCCGAAACGGCAACAAAATAAAACGGTACAAAATTCCCTCGATAGAAAAGAATCGCAAAGTGTTCTCCGAAAATTATAATAACGCATTTTTTTCACTTATTTGGGTAGTTTTATCTATGAAAAAATTCACAGTGTTTCATTTAATGCTATTTTAGACATTCCCCATGAGATCTTTGCCCTATTTTAAAGGAGTCGTATTTTATTAAACATTTTCACAATTCTAGACCAGAAGTCCGAATTTTGACGGTCGATAAAAAAACAGTTCGTATTTTAACTACACATTTTTTTATAATTTATTTATTTATATTTTAAGAATTCACAAAAAAATATATACATACATATATATTTCACGTAGTTACACGTTGTTGAAGTAGAGGGGAGATAAAATGCATTCTCATCTTGTCACGATTTCCACCCTTCTGGTCATCTTAAATATAAAAAAAGTTAGATTCTTTATCAATACAAATGTCGTTACGGTAGGAACCAAGAAATTAAAAAAAAAAAATCTTGATTCTGGTGTTAGATTCCACGACACTTAAATGGCTGTATCTTTTAAAATGATTCTAATTTCGAAAAATCGTTTTAGGGAGATATTCTTGAATATCTAAAATATCGAAATTAAAAAAAAAATCTTTGCTAGAATACCTCCTTAAATATTGTCGCTTTAAAATTAGCGCGCTCCCTCTAACATTCGTATTTACATATCTCTTCTTCTTCTTTTTAGGGAGTACTACCGGACCTTTGAATAAGAAAGCATCAAAAATGTCACATTAGACCAAAATTTCTTGTACTACCGGAAAAGTAAAAAGTTACTCCAAAAATGTCATAACGCGCGTTGGTAGTCAAGAGATCAATAATGATGCAATGACATCTATAATAAATTGCTCTTTATCTTCTAAGGCCGGGAATATATTTTCGATTCTCGTGTCCGATTTTTCGTAGTCTCAATCATTTCCGATCTCTCTAGCAAAACCTACAATCACCACAAAATGTAATCTAAGGCCCAATTTATTTAATTACAGACCTCCCCTTTATTTACGTATTGTTTCCTTCAACCTTGCCTTACATAAGCATTGATTCTTATTTATTGTTTCGCACAAGATATAACCGGTATAATCGGTAATATTTTGAGGAACGCTAAAGATAAGAACTATAAATTGACTCTTCTCGATTTATATCGGGAAAAGAACAAGGAATTTCATAATTTATTTCTTAGTAGCGCCTGAACATCGGTAGACAATCCCGTCTGCTTCTCGGTAGATACTGTTTATAAAATTACCCTCGTTTTTTTTTTCTTTGGACGTACCTTTTACATTATTTCACTTCGTTTTAAACCAGTATTGGCATCTCTGTAAGATAAAAACGAATTCAATGGAACAGGAACCAGATTTAGATTAAAATGGTATTAACAGTTTGATTTCAGAACAGAGCGGATGTTCTCCTTGAAGTATTTATTATTTTTAATATATGTTTTATGTCCGAGTTTGCTGGTGGCAGGATTAATACGAAGAAATTATTAAAATCATCTTGTTTAGTGATGAACAATTTGAATAACCATGATAAATAATGTATGTTTATGTTTCTGCCTTTATTTTGTTCACAAAACCGTCTGTAACTATTTCCCCTTTTTGTGAAATAATTAGGCAAATTAGGCAACGGCTTGAAATTTACTAATGAATATTCATGACTGGACCATTCCTCTCGCTGACTTTTGTAGTGGGTACCTACTCCATTTTGTTTTTTCGAATGTAAATCATAAAACAAATTTTGGAACTATAGGAAAATTTTTGGTTTTGTGTTTTAAATAGGAATATTGTGGTGGACGTAAAGGAGGCCAATGATTGCTTTAAAACTATTCATAGAAATCAAATCAATTTTTACAATGATTTTTCGCCAAGCAAGATAGCTATGTTTTTAAAAATGTTAGTTTTTCAACGCTGTTAACCTCTTCGTTGCTCTTTTCTTTGTGCGTTTACATTAGTGGAACGTTTTGAAATCAACTGTTTAGATCTTGATACATTTATGTTAGACATTACCATGTATTGTTTCAATTTTCTCGTTGTAATTTTTTGACAGAAAAACATAATAGGAATGTACTAAACTCCTTTTTTGGCTAAACCCCTTTAAAGGCTGAAAAAAAATTCTTCATAATGTTACACCTCATACAATTAATGTGAAGCTTTGACCCACTAATTGAAGGCTTTATCAAAGAGAAAAAAATAACCCTGTAGAAATACCTTTATCGCTGGATAAATAATAATCAACCGCAATGTGTACCGCAATTTTCACAGATTTTCATTGTTTACCTTCATTTCACTTACCGGCGGTATCTCGGATATTTTGATTTTATTTATTTTTTCACTCGTAGCGAACACTTTGTGGGTATACAATACAATAGTAATAATAATTGAGTAATCTGAAAGAATGTTGCCTGTTGTATGCTGATGATGCGGTGCTGATTTCTAACACTATGGAAGATCTACAGTCTCTCGTATCTAGGATGAACGAAGTATGTATGAAGAATGAGTTAATGATGAATGTAAGCAAGTCTAAAGTCATGGTGTTTGAAAGAGAGAGTACGAAAACAGTATGCAATATTGTTGTGAATGATGAATACTTGGAGCAGGTGGATGAGTTTGTGTATCTGGGTAGTATGTTTACGAGAGATGGGAAGGCTGATAGGGATATTGAAAGAAGGGTGAATGCTGGTAACTCCATTAATGGAGGACTGAATGCCGTTGGCGCTAATAAAAAAAACTGTCAAAAGAAGCGAAACTAGCAGTCCACAATGGAGTCCTGGTACCTACCCTGATGTATGGCAGTGAGGCATGGAACTGGCAGAGGAAGGATGAAAGTAAACTGAATGCTATTGAAATGAGATCCCTGAGGCGTATGTGTGGTAAAACAATGTATGATCGTGTGAGAAATGTGGATATCCGCAAAGTATGTAAGGCTGATGTATGCATAATGAATAAGATTAAGAAAGGGACCCTCAGATGGTTTGGGCATGTAGAGCGAATGAACGAAGAAAGCAGTGTAAGAAGAATATAGGACGCAAATGTGAATGGTAGAAGAAGTCGTGGACGTCCGAGGAAGACATGGCACGATCAAGTGAATCAGATACTTAAGTCGGGCCATGTCAAAAGTCAGAATAATATAAGAGAATGTATGAGACGATGTATGAATGTGAGTGAGGCAAAGAGTGTGTGCCAAGACCGAGTTGTTTGGCGGTCCGTCCTCTCTGCCTACCCCTGCGGGGAAACGGCGTGATGGTTAGTTAGTTAGTTTAGTAATAATAAAAAAAACTTTATATCTTTAACCAACCGACTGAACCTTCTGCAGTGGTGTATAAAACATATTAAATAAATTAAAGAATTACAGAGTATTTAAAGATAAATTTATTTACTATGTTTTATACACCCCTGGTGAAGTTTATGATTTTATCACTGAAGCTTGATTTTAATTTGTTTTTAATTTTTACTCTTTTTTTTTCTTTTTGATCGATGATATTATACATAATTTATAATAATATTCTCATATCAATTGTAGCCTCAGAGTGATTGAGTTGTGTTGATTTTTTGTAATCTCTTATCTCTAAGCTCTTTATTCAGTATAATATAATTTAATTATCTAATGACCGTGAAGTAAAGTATTTGCTTCTATCGATCGTGTTATGTGTTCTCTGCATCTTATTTTATTCACTTTTGTGTCCTATTCCTCTTAATTTTTTAATTTTTTTTTATACCTGCTGCACGAAAGGCCACGATCAACTGTCCGGAGCCAGAACCGGACCGTGGCATCCCCACTCGGGGTAGGTATGTTGTGGGACTGAAAAAGTAATTTCAAGCAACACTTCGTTTGTAAATGGTGGTCTTTCACCACGGCAATACTGAGAGTTTCTACCAATTATTTCTCCGTACATCTGACATTCATATTAACAGAACATTCAATAATGTGACAACTTTTTTCAATTCTATTGAGTTCTCTGAAAGTTCTACCGTAATCATTTTGTAATTATGTTAAGCATCGGAGTTCATCTGTTAGTTTTAATTCCATTTCTTTACCGAGTATTCCGAAGGCTAATTTCTAATGAATTATTAATTATAAAAAATCAAGTAGGTAAGCCTCTTCCACCGGAAGCTCCCCAGAGGCCGCCCTTTCCGCATCCGACCCTCATTAGCTTCCCTACAGCCTCGTTCACTTCCACATTAGAAAAAGTTCTGCTAAATTGTACCCAAAATATTAAATTATAAAAATCATTAGTCACAGATATTTTCAATGATCATAACTGAAGATTCATCAAAATGCAATAGAACAGTGACATTAGACTACACGGCAAAATTAGGTTTGGGATAAGGTTTGGTTAGTTTAAATTAGGTTAGGTTATATTTGATGTTTGTACCTTTTCTTCACTTCTTCAGTTTTCTGTTTTGTCTTGAAACCGTTTGGTCTTAGATACGACTAGAGAAAACCAGAAATATGTCATTTTTAAATCAGATTTTAGGCGTGTTGACTCTTTTCCACAAAAAATTATAAATTAATTTCGAAAGATTGTCCTTTTATCTAGTAAACGCATGTTTTAAATTTTGAGAAAAAATATGTATTTTTAGTATAATAAGGTTATACCATAGGTCGTTGGCAGATTTGTTAAATTTTCAAAAAGGATTTTTTATTGTACAACACCCATTTTAAATCTTATAATCATTCAGTAAAATAAATCAATAATTATCTGGTAAACGCATGTTTCAGAATTTTAATTTTTGTTTAAATACAACTATTAAAAAATATATACGTACTTATGTTTCTTAACGAAAATTGGTCCGTTTGTGTATTTATTTGCGCTCTTACAAACTTATATATTTCAGATTTTTTACATACTTATTTTGCTTAGACATTATTGAAAAATCATAAATACTTATGATCAAAAAGTACATAATTTTAATAGTTTTTTCAACACGCCTTTCAGCATTTTTGGATGTAGGTATAAATTAAAGCAAATTTGGAATGAAATAAAGTCGATACTGAATTGTAATTTTGAAAAGCTGGTACGGAGAATAATTAATCTTTCTCATTGGAACCACCCTGTACGATCGTATGAACATCTTTCGATGAAATGCGGATTTTCGGCCGCTGGCTTGTTAAACGCCCTTAACAAATCTGATTAAAATAACGTGTCATTGGCATTGAAATATACACATAGATGAGAAATTTAGCGAATAAATTGGTTCAACGGAATCGTAGGTTAGTACCTCCATTTCTCTATTAGTATTAGTAGTTCTACAACCGTCGACCCTGGCTGGCGTGTGACGTATCAAAGTAGGATGGAAAAGGATGAAACCATGGGCTTGAGTAAAGGGAAAGAACGGTCTGACAGCTGAACCTTTACACGCGGTGGCTTCAGTTAGAATTCACTTTCCCGAAGGCCTGTTCGTGCATGATTTGAACACGAATCTCGGAGAATTATGTACGGGATAGCTCCTCTATAGTATACATTTTTTAATTTTTATTTTTTTATTTTAGCGACTATATAAAATAATTGTTACATACAAGATATAATGGTGAAATTAAATATAAAATATTGTATTTCTTAGTCCTCCTCACTAGGGGGTCCTGTGCCGAGTCGGACCAAAGTTATTTAAATATGGTTTATTTGTCTTCTATGTCGTTTTTAGTGTCATCATTAGGGTTTTTTCGTTGACCTCTTTTAGCCATATTTTTATTCTTGATTTGTATTCATTAGGATTTTTTATAAGTTTTATGTCTTGGGGAAGGATGATATGGAGTTTTGTTGCAAAGTATGTATGGTTTCTTTGTCCGAAAATGGTTTTATAACTTGGATTATTTTTTTATATCTTTTTTATTCGATCTAGTGTTATGCATACATGAGGATTCATTATTTTTGAAAAGCTTCAATACTGTATTTTTGGCATATATTTGATGTACATTTGGTACGTCTAAGCTATTGAAAATTTCAATTGAAGGCGTTCTAATTGGTACTTTCAATATGGTCTTTATGATTCCTTTTTGAATCGTATTCAGGTTATGGAGGTACGTATGTGTAGCAGATCCCCGTCCTAAGATTCCATATTCTATTCGAGAATGACATAACATCAATATATCTATATATCTATGGTTATTGGCAACAAGCTCTAAATTTTGATCTGTCTTGCCTAAAAAATGAGTTACCGCAACACGGTTTAATATTTCAAAAATAAATCACTATAATAATTTTGGCCGTGAAAATATCAAATCATATCCAACCCTTGAATTTATTTTATTTGTTATTTGAGATTCTTCGGGTTGCATTGCGTGGCTTCACCTGCCTCGGGAAGGATAAAACATAAATTAATGTCGGTACCATATTTAATGATAATAAAATTTAACAGATATCGGTTTATAATATAATCGTACTTACAAAGTTGAATAATAGTCTAAGATTCGAACTAGAAACGACCTTCACCCGTCTGTTTAATTGATGAAAAGTATTTAATATATTAGAAAATATATCTCAAGCGGGTTATCTAAAAAATTCCTGGCAAAACTATGATTAATTTAAAAAATATAAATTAATAGAGAGCGCTTATGCTATTTATTCGTGCAACAGAGAGAAGGATAGCGGTACTGAGCATTATTTTGGAGTAGTTAATTAAAGTGTTTTCTGATGTATCGCTATCCTTCTCTGTTGCACGAATAAATAGCATACGCACTCTCTTTCAATTTAATTTTTAAAATTAATCATAGTCTTGCCAGGAATTTTTTAGACAACCCACTCGAGATATATTTTCTAATATATTAAATTTGATATAAAATACTTTTCATCCATTAAACAGGTGGGTGAAGGTCGTTTCTAGTGCTGATCCTCTACTATAAGCGTTTCCACACACTTTTGGTGTTTCTTTTATGTAAACCCGATATGAATATTTCTGTTTTACGGATGTTTCCACCAAAACAGATAAAACCTTCCCTTTGTGAAAAAATATATGGATTTATCCCATTTTTTTATATTTATTTCTTTATTGCGACCACACACCTCACCTGTGCTAACATTTTTATTTGGCCGAAGGGTAAAAATGCAAAATACTTTTTTTTTATTCGTTAAACGCAACGTCTTTTCATTTTTCTTGTTCATTAATGGCGTCTTAAAAATCTCTTGCTATTATTTTCTGTCAATCAGAATCCTTTAGGAATAGCCTCGCTTCGTTTACTAATTAAACTACCTCAGGGGCCGTTCAATCGATCTTCAAGCCTATCAAAATATATGTCCGAAGGCCTAACCGATATTTCGATTACAGCACAAATAGATGGTGCTGACTATCAATTTTTAACTGTGTTGGGGAATGTATTGATCAAAACGAAATTAATTTTGAATGCACAATATCGCGTAGCGCTAGTAGTAGTGGGTATTTGCTATTTAAGCGATTCAGAATATTGTTACTGAAAATCCATCATTGGTTCGCTGTCGCACTTAGAATGCACTTTGGTTTAAATTCCACCGATTCAGTTTACTGGAGATTATTGGAATACCGGAAGCTGCGCAACTATGATAAGCGACGATTCCAAAGAATTCCTCATGGTAGAGATATTCGCCCAAACTAATGCCTACGTGATAGGTTTATTTTTGATCCCTATTATGCCCAAGCATGAATGGCCGATTCTCTATTTTTGCAGCGTACGAATTAATTTTTGGATTTTCCACTCTTCTCAACTTATTCATACATTTCTGCAGTGGAAAATACATCCTATTCAGTGAAATAATGCAAAAGTAATCCATTAATCTACACACTACACATTTTAAATAACCCCTAAACTTTAGGTTTTGTAAATAAATTAATTTTCCAACATTTGCTTTGTTAATGAGCTTAAAATTTTGTGTGCTTTACCTACTAATAGTATATTTACAATTTTGTTTAACTAGCTTGTTTTTTTGTTTGTTTCAGGTAAGGATAATAAACCAGATAAACTTTATGTTAGCATCTCAGACATCTCATCTAAAAGGTAAGCTGTACTCTAACTCGAAAGGAATGGGATACTTAGTTTATGAATCTATTTATTTTGTGACTGATAACTTTTGTAACTCCTCGTTGTTTAGGTTGTTATGTAATACGCTTACATTTTCGTAAGAAGTACGCAATATATTTTTTCGACTACAGAAATAAAATAATATATTGCTCACAGTGCTCCCTGCTCATAGTGCTCACTACTCACATGTGATTACTGCTCACATGTGCTCACTGCTCACTTGTGCTCACTCCTTTCATGTGCTCACTGCTCACATGTGCTCACTGCTCACATGTGCTCACTCCTTTCATGTGCTCACTGCTCACATGTGCTCACTGCTCACATGTGCTCACTGCTCACATGTGCTCACTCCTTTCATGTGCTCACTGCTCACATGTGCTCACTGCTCACATGCGCTTTTAAAAAAGCGATACGATAAAATGTCTAACTTTATTATGTGAGTATCTACTCGGTACCTACATCAATACAGTGTATCTGGAAACTCCTAGTATAATCTGAAAACTGATAAGTCAACATCATATTTGGATTCGAATTTGCTTTTTTTGGACTGAGCTTTCGTTTTCGAGTAAATCGAGTCCGAAATTGGAATTTGTTATATCATATATTTTTTTAAATTCATCGATATTAATAATAAAATATTTATATAGCGCAGTTTAGTGTTATTTCACTTCAAGTGCGCTTAACTGTATAGTGTTCCTTACGAGTCCTTACAAAATATTGATAAAATAATATGATGTAAAGAATATGCAGTATATACAAAGCAATACCAAGAGAACAAAATTAACAATTACAGTGCTGTTTTGGCACAGGACAATAGATAATGATAAAAAAATAATAGAAAAGCAGGCATTTTATGTTTAAAAATATGAAACATTTTAAGTGCACATTAAACATAAAATTACAATAAGGAGGAAACTGAAACCAAACTATTACCGGAAATTTGAGAAACCTGGTTTATTAGACTATATTGAAAAGGAGTTAAGATTCATGAAATGTATTTTTTTTAATAAGTTTCTTTTTAAAGCCCGTTAAAATTCAGTCTAGTTCTGGATGTTGGCGAGAGCTGAGGGAAGTTTATTCCAAATGAGCGGGTCAGTTTCACGAAAATATCGATCATAGTAAACGGCTCGATTTGACCAACAAAGCTCGATTATAAGTTTGGTAACAGATGTTATCTAGATAGATTTGCTGAACTGAAGTGTTGTCGGACACACAGTTACGATATACATACATAGGCTGGCGCCATTCCTTGCAATGTTTAAAGGTCATTAAGCTAGTTGGTTATATCAGCTGTTAAATATGTCCACCCGGACCTTTAGTTTAGGCCCAAAATTTTCGCATTGAAATTATTATTTTTTTGGTTCTCTATTTGATGTAAATTCACCGGTTTCCCGCTACGAGTTTCTGGACAAGTGTTGGTATATGTTTTTATGTCTTCACATATTTTTATTTCATCAATTTATGATATTACACCGAAATATTTTTTAAATCATTTTTATGGAAGCTTTTACCTTTCTGTTGTATTTTATTTATATATTTCGAAATATCTGTATCCCTGCTCGACGTATTGAGTTACAATCTGGTAACTGGAAGAGCTATTGGAAATCCACTTTGTAATACGAAGGGCGTTGTTTTGGCGGTGCAAAGTGCTTTTGATTTATCAATTCCCTTCATTTCTCGCTCGCTTACTCGTTGCCCTACTCCTAGTACCCACCCCCGCATGTTACTTACTTCCTATTCGGAATCTACCACAGTCGAAAGCAAATAATTCAAGCGACTTTATACCCATGTTTCAAAATATAGACACTGCTAGAAGCTGTTCAAACTTGTTCACTTTCGGGGTATTTCAAATTTGAACCATCGCATCGGTGGGTTTTTCAAAGTTTGCGGGTGGTTTTCTGAAAATCGTCGCTACATTATAAAAGGTGTAAAAATTCGCAGATTTAAAATTACTTCGTCATTTAGACATTAATAACTGTTGCGCATTCATTACCATAATTGTGATACCCACATAATTCGATTGTCCAGTTGACTAGTCACACATTTCCAAATACTATGTTTTGAGGTATCTAATGAAGAAAGCAACATTCGAATGCTCACCATAAATTAAATATTATACGCCTGTCTCGACACAGGTATACTCTAGTGAGACAGGCATACAAATAAAACCAATGTAAATATATTTTGTTATAGATAAATAAATAAACAAAATAAAAAAAAATTATTTACTCGTGTCTGTGTGTTTTACGAGTAGGTACATCTTACTAATATTATAAATGCGAAAGTTTGTATGGATGGTTGGTTGGATGGTCCTTACTCTTTCACGCAATAAATATCGAATGGAATATATAAATTCTTTCACTAATCGAAAGCTACTTTATTTGCGAGTAACAGGGTCTATATATATTGGTAAGCTCTGGCGTTATGAATAAGCTGTGGCGTTATGAAATTATCTATTATACGTTTATTGGCAAAGCGTGTTACCAAGTAAATGTTTGACGTGGGCTGTCAATATTATTTCTTTGGTAGCGAAAATTCAAATATTTGTATTCTAATATGAATATTTAGTGTAGGTAGATACAAATATAAAATAGGTACTCATCTACATTTTGACCTAAGCCAAAAGCTATACTCATATTATGAATGCGAAACGGAGCGTATTTGATTGTTGATTGATTTAGGGAGGGGGAGTGGTAGTGCGGGAGAGGGGGGGGGAGTGAAGGGGGGAGTGGGGGGGGGAGTGGGGGGGGGGGATAAATATGTGAGCGAAGCCGGGGGTAAAAGCTAGTATTAAATATGCTGTAAAATAACACCGGCAACGGTCCAGTACATCAGTATGACATTTTTCCTACCAATAATCCAGAAAAAATTTTTTTTGTTTATTTCCCTAAAATATTTTGTGCAAATTTTGCATAAAATTAAATAATATAATTACATTACTGGATAAATCTGATGTTTTACATAGAAATGGGACAGGTCTACGCCAACAATCTTGAAGCCCTTGAAATAAAGAAGTCATTAAAAATAAATAAAACCAATTTACTTAATAAACAATCAGATTTGTCTAACAGCCCCATCTTTAAAATAGTCCATTACCCTTTCCATTACCCATTTTCACCCCTCCCTCTTAGGCACCTCCCCCCGCGCCCCCACCAAAGTTGATGTTCTCTCTCCCTCTTCTAATTTTCTTTTAAATATCATGTTTATCTGTATTATGTTCAATATATTTGTATTCTTCACGCGTGATGAAGGTTTAGGTCGAAACAAAACTGGTTGAATAAAGGAATAATTAAGTGGAATTTAAACAAAGTTATATTATTGTATTTATTATAACATATTTACATTTTTAATGAAAAGTGTAATTATTTTATTAAATTTTGTATAGTTTTACAAACGCTGGAATGTGTTTATTTATTTACCGATCTTGAGTTTGATTATATCGTTATTTGCTATATAGTTTTTTTTTGCCATATATTTGACCAGTCAGTGGCTGAGTGGGCATCGTGTTTGGGTCTCACCCGGCCGTCGTGTGTTCGATCCTCGGCTGGCTAAGTCCTCCATCACGACACAAGCAACATTTTCTGCTTACTATGGTGGTAATTGGAGATTTTCAAATATTGTTGGGTTATTTATTTGATGAACGTCCTGAGATATTTAAATTTTTCTTGGGAATCTATTTAATTTAGTATTTCTCTTCGTTTGATGCATCATTTTCCGATATCTCGACCGAAAAGCGGCGAGAGTCTGGTATGAGAACCAAGAAAACTATCAGTCAAAGCCTTTATTCATTCCTGTTCTACTTCTTGAATAAAAGCATCCGTCTTGAATGTAGATATTGAAACGAAGAATAGATGTTAACGAACTAAGAATGTAATGAATGCTCGTTAGTAAACATAGAAATGCTTTTGGCCTAATCCTACCTTTACTAGAACTAAGATAACACCCATCACTGCGAAGAAAATCGTTACTTACATTACAATTTCAAAACAACCCGAAAATTTATAATAGGTACAAATTATTTTACTTTTATTGTATTTAGATGGATGGCACTTATGTTTTTATTGTTTGCATTTACGGTTGAAGGTTATTTAAGTGATTTATTGATGTTGAAAAAATGTAATAATAACTTGTGGCAGCCATACAAGGGTAATTATGGATGAACTCGAATGTGTGGGTTTGAGTTTTGTTCACCCCCGTGTTTTATGTGTAAAAGCGCGACTCCAGCGACCTCCGCCATGAACATGAACGTTTCCTATAAACATTTTTTGTTTTCCGTCTCCTCCGTTTGATGAAACATGGTTGAAAGATTGGGTTCGTCCCTCACGCGATCACACACAATTTGGCTAGTGGTCTGTGGTAAGGACGAGTCCACGCGCTGAAAACTTGACGTTTGTTAAAATCCGTTCTAATGAAGAAGAGATGTTACACCATGGAGAAAACACAGATATTTTAATAGATATTTATTTATCAGGAAAGATTTCCGACTAATGTCGATTATTGCACGACCTAAAGTTACTATTTTAGAATTTCGAGTGCATAAATAATTTCGTAGACGTCAAACGTCGAGTTCTGATACATTATGAGATATTCTTACGGTTTTAGCGATAAGATTGTCAAGCACAAGGTCAACAAGCCAAGGAGAACAAGCAGATTTCAAGTTAGACCGTACTCCCTATCTCGAATTTTTATTAGGTATTTATTTATCAGGAATTAAGAATAGAATACCGATTTGAATTGGTCAATTTCTTCCGTGTCTCCGAAACCGATTTAGGAGAACTGGGTTTCAGTACCTATAGGTATTACATGTGCATGAAAAAATTCACCAGAAATTCGAATTACAATTAGATTAATATTTATGGCTGATAGCATTCGTACATAACCTAAACGTACCATTTAAGAATTTAAAATCAAAAAGTTATACCATAAATTACTACATCGGTTTACTACATATAAATTATAACATTAATTAATAGACTTTATTTGCAAGTGAGTTTGCGAAAGAAATAATCATCCATTACGACAGTATTTAATAAATACTATTTATTTACAATTTAAAGTTATAATTATTAGGCTCGTGCAGTTGACATAACCCCAAAAACTCATTCGATTTATTCCCCGTTAACAATGAACTAACCCCCCCCCCCCCCCCCCCCCCCCCCCCCCCCCCCCCGCCTGCCTTCCAGCTTCACTCTAGATGGGAAGGTTTTCCATCGGCAATGGAAAGCTTGAACACCGCAATTTCGAACAAAAATTGTTCAAAGTCACGTAAGTTTATAGTGATGTTCAAGCGAACATCCGTGTTCATGGTTTCGGTCAGATTTCTGTTGGAGGAGACCCGTCTTAAGACAAAAGCGTGACGTAATGTTAAGAAAAAGATGTATTTATTAATCGGAAAGTTCAAAGTTTTGTAGTGACGTATTGACACATGGCGGTTATACTCTTCCAGTAATAATAATTCTCCGAGCATACAATCTCTCATAAAGCATCAAATATTATTAAAAATAAATTATTAGCCAGCCAAAATTATGAAAATTCTCCATTTGCATGATGCGTCACGAAAAATCGGGCAAAACAAGTTATTTTAATATGGAAAATGACAGGCGCAACAGTCAGCTATCAAATTCGGATACGTGTCACATGTGTGTTTCGATACTAACTCGTTCTGAAACGTAAAATAGACGTCAGTTACTGTGCTTTAATATTTGCATATTTGTAACTCATGTACCTTCCATGTGCGTAAACGAGCGAGTAGAACGAGTCGATACATCTGGTCGTGATAGAAACGAAATGGGCTTTTTCACGCTTTTTGCAAGCTGCGATTTACGCCTATCGTCAAAAAATTCCGTTACGAAAGTAATTTTCATCATAGTTATAGTATAACTATGATCAAAATTAATTATAATCGTAATTTTGACCATAGTTATATTATATCAGAGCTATTAAAAGTAATATCGATTCCATTATTCTGCAGAATGATCTTGATTCTCTTGTCAATTGGTCGGAATTAAATTCCTTACCTTCCAGCATCCAGAAATGCAGTGTCTTTACATTTACAAGATACAAAGATACATTTCTATTCCCATACCACATAATAAAAATATATTAACGCAAAAATGAGATTCGCGACCTTGGCGTGATTTTCGAAGCAAATCTCTCTTTCAAATCCCACGTATCTGATATTGTCTCCCGCGCCGACAAAATGCTTCGATTTGTTCTTCATAATGCGAGATCATTTACTAATGGAATTGCAATACGGAGAACATATAAAGCACTTGTCCGCAGCATCCTGGAATTTAGCTCTATTATTTGGGCCCCTTCTGAACAAAACCATATCCTAGAAATAGAAAAAGTGCAAAAAAGGATTATGCGTTACCTGTATATGAGGTAATATACATACTTCCTATTCCTGTATCCATCATTGTTCTTAACAGGAATGCTCGATTTTAATACCCTAGAAGCCCGCCGAAAAATATTTTTAGCGATTTTTTTTTAAAGTTAATCTCCGGTACCATACTAAATCCACCAATATTTAAAGAGATCAACTTACTTGTCCCTAACGCGTATATTCGTGGGAGATCCCACGCACTTTTTTATGTATTAAAAGAAAATAACTTAGTTTACATCACTTTATTTTTTGTACACTATCAACATGTTTCGTGAACCATGTTCACTTCTTCAGGAATAAAAGTATACTAAAGTTAAAAAAAAATTATAGATTACATATGGAGAGAAGGAATTGAAGGAGGGGGAAGGGTTGACAATGGTGAGAGTTTCGAAGAATTGGGGATTACCATGCTATTAGAAGTAAAAGGCCGGTTAAGTGGGAAGATATTTAAAACAGGGTTAACAAAAAATTTTTGCTTATTAATTATGTCAGCTTTGGAATTAACATTTTTTCTTATTTCTAAAATTTCTAAATTATTGATTTGCGATGTTTTATATCCTGTATGTAATATTTGAAGACCTGAATTTATGTCAAAGCTATGATCATATTTTAATAAATGGTCTGCGAACTCAGAATCGCTATTGCCATTTAGTGCACTGAGGTGCTCTTTAACCCTAACCTCAAAGTTTCTATAAGTTCTACCTATATAAAACGAACTACAATCATTACAATTGAGTTTGTAAACCCCCTGATTTTTTTGTTTTAATTTCGCTATCTTTATTGTTGAGTATATATTTCTTCAATTTGTTATTTGTGTAAAACGCTGGTTGAATAGTACCGGGAATATTTTTACTAATAATTTTTGACGTATCGTTGTCGACAAATAAAATTCTACGCCAATGTTTATTGTTATCTTTAGAAATAGGGTAAATATTTAATTTGAAAAATTTCTGTTTAATTTTTGTATTTAGTATTTCATCTATCAAATTAGTAGAATAGCCATTATTAATTGCTATTTGTTTTATGAGATTTAATTCAAAATTATAGTTAAAAGCTGACAAAGGCATCGTAATTAATCTATTAATCATAGAGTGGAAAGCCGTTGGTTTTTGAGAAAAGGGATGAATTGAAGAATTATGTATAACAATATCAGTATACGTATCTTTACGGAAAATATTGAACTCTATTTTAGTACCTGTTAATGTTAAATTTAAATCTAAGAAATTTAAACTACCTTATCTTTACCAATTTCCAGCGTGAATTTAAAGATAAGATATAAATTAAAGATAAGATATATTTAAAGAGTTGCATTGAGCATCGACATCTTCAATGTCACCTCCAGAGAATTCAGTAACTGTCTCTTGACATACGTCATAACATAGTTAAACTGCTCCCATGCGCTTTTTGTTTTATATTTTGTAATCTTCTCCATAATTTTTTTGGAGAACCTGAATAAAATAAATAAATAAATTTCGTTTACTTGGAAACACATGATTGCTCGCAATTGCTTGAGTTATAGATGACGATTATTACAAATTGTCATTAATTCGGAGGGCAAGGCTGAGTGGCAGTCGTTTCGGTTGCTTCAGGTAAAGTTTCTCAAGAAATTTATTATAAGGGAAAAAACATGATGTCACAATGTTAATCGGATATTTCTTGGATTTGTACATACTAGATAATAGACGTGTCCGGGAGTGTGGTTGTATGAAAGTGCCAGAATATTTCAGGGTTTTCTCCAGTACACGACAATTATCAGGAAGTTTCCCGGAATTTTTACGGTCTCGTTCACGGAATTCACCTTTTAAGAGACGAAGTTTACAGCAATAATCCCGAGATGGTCGTATTTCGAATCCATTTATTTTCCGTGGGTCATAGAAAACACGCCACCGATTCTCAAAATCTAACTCGATTTTACCATAAAATGAATCAACATCTGGATTAACTCGTGAGGGCATTTTAATAAAATTAAGCATAATTTTCTTTTGCCATGGTTACTAACAACGTGACTTGAAAAAATATGCAACAGGCGTTAAAATTTTTTTAATGTAGTTCATAAAGTCAAACTTGGTTTTGCAATATGAGATTATTTTCAATGCAGAGAAGACACCCAAGAACGTCTGGATTTGAATCTTGAATCGAAGCAAAAAATAATTTTAAAATTTCAGGGTATAGGGAATAAAACCACCGGGCTAGTAAAAGTAAGGTAGGATTTTTGTAGTGAACTCTTGAAACAAGAAAGATATGCCACTCTGATTAGCATGAAAATTGATTATTCCTCCTTCCCTTTTCACACTCTCAAAATACATTTGCGCAACTCCCCGGATTTAACCCTTTGTTTAGGAAGAACTTTGGATTAAATGCTTTTGGGTTGTCCTACTCTAATTTTAGATTTTTAGAAAATTACACAGCTATACACCACTTCACTTTAGACTCTTAAACACCTAATTTACTCATTTCAAAAATTCTTGCTTTTCTATTCGATACTTCAAGGGTAAAATTTTCATTACTAGTATTTTCTAGACCTTTTATTACATTCATTCTGTGATAGCTGTTTCGCACGGCGAAGAGTGGTCGTTTATCTTGAGTCTTTGAAGATTGTCGCTAAAACTTTGAACTGTACGAAGGTGAAGCATTCTTGTTGTTGAGACAAAAGTCATGAACGTGGGCTAACTTTAATGACTAGTGTGATATTATGCTGCAGGGTTGCAGGGGTCGGCAAACTTTCAAGTGAGAAGAGCCAATTTGTCAAAGAAACAGGATGACAAATATATCAGAGATCCATATTATAACGGGGCTGAAAGGGGGGGGGGGGGGAATTTTAATGGTACTGCGGTAAATGTGGTGGAATGATAATTACGATTTTCAACAATAATTTAATCTTGTCGACTCTTACGCAGAATCAGCGTTAAGTTTAAACCTTAAACCAGCCCTGTGTTCCGAAAATTCCAAAACCATTATCATACTTCACAGAAGACTCGTCCAATAAATAAAGGGTTCCATGAGCTGAGTTGGTAACACTGATGCTGATCGAGTCAAAGTTCGGTCGGTGGCTGTTTGAGTAGAGGTGACATTTTCCTATTGATGTCTGAAGAGCCGCAGACGCCCATGAAAAGAGCCGCATGCGGCTCGCGACCCGCAAATTCCGACCTCTAGGCTAGGACATGGTATGATATCATCCTTTGTGAGGAATAGTTTAAATATTTTCTGGGCAATAAATGTTGTTAATTCTAAACCTGTAAACGATCCATTTGTTTAACGTAATATTCAGTCAATATATTAGAATCTAACACCCATTTGAACATTATTGCCGAAATAACGCGGCACCATTCATAAATATACTAAAATACAATCATAGCTCAGGCGAGGATTAAAACCATGTAATGGATAAATCTTCCATTGGACGCGAAACCCTTGTCATGGATTTAATTTATCGGAAATATTTTGAGGTCCTCCGAAACTAAATCCTAAAATCGTTACAGTGCTAAAACGGCAAGCTTTAAAGCTGCCTACAAAAAGCTGATCTAAATTCGTTAAATATTTGATAAAAATGTACTTGTTATATAAGTGTTCTTGGTATAGTATAGTTACGCCTATGCTACGTTACGCATAGTTACGCCTGCTGCGAGGTATGTCTAGGTTTTTTTTTATTTTTGTCCTATAAATTTGTAATAAAAAATATTTTTAACGTAAGTTTTTACACTTGAGTTTTCTAAGGGGGGACCCTTGATTTTTTATTATTTTTTTTCTGAAGATCGATGGGAAATAATATAACAAATAAACATGGTCAATAAGAGTAATTGTAAGTCTCTGTAGTGCGTTATTATTGTGTAAACTAAATTAATTTTTAATTTATTTTACTAAACTTTCGAAGGCGCAAAAATTAAAGTAGATATGTATTCATATTTGATTGTTTAACCTAGTTTTTATTTTATTTTTTGAAGCTATGGCCTACCTCTAAAAACGCAAAAAAAACCTAACCTAAAATATACCTCTAAACATTCAAATATTGAATAGAATTCAGAACCAAATCTACACTTTGACATAAAACCCTTCATAATATCTTGTAATTGTTACACATAATTAATGCCAAAGAAATACAAAAAAAGTTTTCTAACCAAACCAGTTAAAAAATGGATGTTATGCTTTTCATGTTTGAGTCAGGATATACCTATGTATTTATTTTTGTTAGAATAAAGAGCAATCATCTATAAAACCAACTTTTACCTTATTTTTTTCTAACCAAAACTCAACGCTTCCCAATATCTGCGCGCGCGACAGTTGTACACAATGGAACTGTCAAAACATTTGAATTTGCATTTAACTTAGTGCTGTTTATTGTATCATTTTATACATTAAATCTCCTACCATGTTTTTTGTGGAATAACATACCATTAATTGATATTTTAGTGCGTTATATAAAAAAACTTTCATAATTGGATCTGTTTTGAACGTGAATTGCAACATTGGATTCTATGCAGACTTCATCAAAAGTCGGCAAAGGCTTTTAATTATTCTGTGATTCTTTGCTCACATATAAAAATGTCCACTTGTAGAATCGTGTACGAACACTAGCAAAATAATATGGCGGGTAATCACGAGCGGCGCGTGTGCTACGTGCATGAAACTCGAGTCGCTTATTTATCTTATTATTGTGTATTTATTATATGTTATCCTGTATCCTGACAACAAATGGCTTTACGGAGGACATCTTGGTTATTATTTCCACGTGATCGGTCTCCATGCATTATAGATTACTTCTTTAAATGTAATCAAATCAAACATTAAATATTTTTTATCATTTCAAGCTACGCCACAATCTTAAAAATCTTAAGAAAATTGTAGTGTTCAAATAAGCATTCGTTTCATGAAAAAATAATTAATATTTACGTTCCCAAAATAGAGACCATCTTCATGATTCAAATTTAAGTCTTTGACAGCAACAAACCTGAAAAATTAAGTAACTTTTATAAAATCGTTTCATATCTTCCTAGAAATACTTTAAACATCTGAAATTGTAACCTAAATGTTCGCTAAATGAAGTTTTGTGGCTGGGAAAGGTTCTCGCATGGACATTAGGGTCATATCCACTTCCCCACCGGAGACACCTCCCGTGCTTCATTTGTTTCCTTGGAAATATTTTCAAACACTTTTTTTAAGCGTACCTCATGTGTTTTTTTACAAATGCATGTGAAGCATTTGAGTGTCTGAGATTAACAGCTAATCTCACTACACACTACCCTTGGTTTGTCCGTAACAGCATTATCAATACAGGTACGAAAATCGCCTAAAAACGCATACCCTCGAATTAGCCTAATCTTCTATCCCAGACTTTCTATGCACACTAATCCGAGCATATCATGACCCGGGCGTTCAAATCCCGACGACAATCCCCCCCATCCACTCCCAGTCTCTATAATATTCCCACCTTGATATGTGGGCTCAAACCAAAATGTGTAACCAAAAATACAAACATTTATTTTTCTTTATTCATAAAATAACTTTTGTAAACAGTTTTTACAGGTTTTTTCGGCTACCACACTAGGAACAATATTACTAAGTATTACAATTCATTTTATAAAAAAAAACTCTAAAAAGTATAGTTAACGAACCGTTGCTATGGGTAGCCCACACATGGGGTAGAAAAAAAACACATCCCACAGGTACCATCTACCATACAAACCTCAGTTCGCGAGATGTAGAGATTAGGTTCTCTCCGGCTGCGTATACATTTGCGAAGCGAGACGCTAGCTAAAACGTGCAGAAAGCGTCCGCAAACTTCATAGGCTGGGAATGACACCAGTCAAAATACATACCGCGGGACCCATATGCTTGGGGCGTTTTAAGTATTAGTGCTTACCTTGTTCCGTTGACGAAATATTTTTGAATAAAAATCTCTTGCCAAATGCATGTAAACATCATTTGTAGTTTGAAGCTAATTTCCAAGGTAATTTAATTCAAAGGAAGCCAATTTAATTAAGGTGGAGAACTTGGAATACCTAATCTACACCGAGAAAACTCCTGTAGATTTGCAATTTACAGGTACCTCATACGGCAGTCTTGTTTTTTCTTCTTTTTTTCCCTTTCATGCCTTTTTTTTGCTACTCATTTTTACCTCCTGCTTATTTCGCTTGTGTTATCTCTTGAACATCGGTAGTAGTAGATGTTTTCAGCTTCACGGAATGTAGTTACAAGAAGGATATGATAGCATAAATGTACTAATGGGGTAAATTATTCTACTATGTATTTCACTGGTAGGTTCTATTTATACACCACTATTCAAAATAATCGACTTGATTCAAAACCAATCATCCACATCTATCCTGTCGATTATTTAAGTGGTATAAACGAAGTGATTTATTTTCATTATAAATATGACACCACAGAGTGTATTTGCAATTACTGAAGAAAATAAAATTAATAATTCGTTTTGCAACCACTTTATTGAGCACATACTTTTTTTTAGGTAAACATTCGGTTTCGGTTGCACCTGAACCTTCATCGGGTATAGTAAAAACATTGCTTTATGCGAAAGTATAATATTATATAATAAAATACATATTCTTCTTCTTCTTTATGTGCCTTATCAGGTCCCCCCGACGTTGGCGATCACTCTTGAAAAGGTCTCTCTGTCTTGCGCTGCCCGGAATAGCTCCTCCACACTTCTAATGCCGGTCCACTCTCGTATGTTTCGCAGCCAAGACATTTGTCTCCTACCAGGCCCTCGGCGACCCTCTATCTTGCCTTTCAATATTAAATGGAGCAAGTGATACTTCTCCCCTCGAAGTATATGACCCAGATATGAAATTTTCTTGATTTTAATTAATGTAAGCAGTTCCCTATCTGCTCTAGCCCGCCTGAGAATTTCTATGTTGGTGATCATGTCGGTCCATGGGACCTTGAGCATTCTCCGGTGAAGCCACATTTCGAAAGCCTCTAACCTGTTCATGGTATTTATTTTCAAGGTCCATGTTTCACAACCATACAGCAAGACCGACCACACATAACATTTTAGCATTCTCTGCCTTAATTTTAAGCTTATATTGTCATTGCAGAAGAGGGATTTCATTTTTATGAATGCAGTTCTTGCTGCTTCAATTCTGCACCTAATCTCTATATCTGGGTCAAGATTCTCCGTGAGGATACTGCCGAGGTATCTAAATCTCTCCACCTTTTCGACATTACAACCATTTAACTGAATCATTGATCCAGAGTGATCTAGTCGTCCAAAAGTCATCCATTTAGTTTTATTGACGTTGATTGTTAGGCCCAGTTGCTCACCAGCATTATTAACAAGATCTAATAGGTCTTGGAGGTCACTGATACTGTCAGCTAGTAATACAGTATCATCTGCATATCTTATGTTATTAATGACAACTCCGTTGATCTTGAGACCCTTCTGGGTATTACTTAGGGCTCTTTTGAAGACATAGTTGGAATAAAGATTAAATAATAGTGGCGACAGGATACATCCTTGTCGTACTCCACGCTGAATGGCGATTGCATTAGATCTCTCATTCCCATGTCTTATTTCTGCTGTTTGGAACCAATACAGGTTTTTAATGAAATTCTGGTCTTTGGTGTCAACGTTACAATCCGCAAGCATTTTCATTAGGTCAGCATGTTTTACCCTGTCAAATGCCTTTTCGTAGTCAATAAAACAGGCAAAGACTTCCTTTCTTTGGTCACGACACTTTTGCAATAGTACGTCGACAGAAAATAATGCTTCACGCGTACCGAACGCATTTCTGAAGCCAAACTGAGTGTCATCTAAGTCCTGCTCGCACTTATCGCGTATCCTGGCATGTATTATTTTAAGGAATAATTTAAGGACATGACTCATCAAGCTTATTAATCGATAGTCACTGCACTTCTTAGGGTATTGTTTTTTAGGTAATGTCACGAAGGTGGATTTTAGCCAATCTTGGGGTATATTCCCTGTGTCATATATAGAGTTAAATAACCTCAACAGGTAGTCAACATTTTCATTATCAAAGAGCTTCAACACCTCAACTGGAATATCGTCTGGTCCGCACGCTTTTCTATGTTCTGAAGTCTTTATCGCATGAAGAATTTCTGATTTTAAAATCGATGGTCCATGCAATTGATCGTTAGGAATATTAATGTCAGGTCTAATATCTTTGAATGTATCATGAATATACTTTTCCCATGTTTGTAAAATATCTTTTTCATCCAATATCAATTTATTGGAATCGTCAACTAAACATGATGGAGTAATTCTTCTAGAAGTGCCTGTAATTTCCTTCAATTTTTTGTGAAGTTTAAATGCATTGTGACTACGACTGTACGACTCTAGTTCTTCACACTGTGACTTCATCCATTCTTCTTTGGCTTTTTTAATTTCACATCTAATCGTTCTTTGTAAGTTTTTATATTGTGTCTCATTATGTTTATGTTTACGTCTCTCATCCATTAAGTTCAAAATGTGGTCAGTCATCCAATTCTTTTTTCTAATTTGCTTATCAGCTTTCAAATTTGTATCACAGGTTTCACATATAACTGACTTCAGGTTATCCCACTGTGTCTGTATTTCTATTGATGGATCATGAGGGAGTAGTCTAATATTATCGTTCAAAGTCTGAGATACCTTATTTCTGACCACTTCTTCTTGGAGTTTCGAGATATCCATTTTAATTTTGTTTTTGGGCTTTTTTATTTGTTTTAAGCATAAAACAATATCGGCAGTTAACAAAACATGGTCAGAACCAATGTCCGCACCAGGGTACGTGGTGACTCTCTTTACAGAGTTCCTGAATCTATGGTCTACTAACACATAGTCAATTTGGTTCCTGACAATATCATAGATTGTTCCATCCTGAGGTGATCTCCATGTATAAAGCCTTCTTTTCGGGAGTTTAAACCAAGTATTTAATACAACCATATTTTTATCCTGGCAGAATTCATATAGTCTATCACCTCTTTGATTGCTTATGCCTAAGCCATATTCACCAACTATATGAGAGCGGCGACCTTCACCAATTTTGGCATTTAAGTCTCCAATGACAAAATTGACTTCTCCTCCTTTCAAACTTTGCAATGTACTGGCTAGTGAGTCATAAAAAGATTCCACATCACCATCATATCTCACTTCCGCTGTTGGTGCATACACTTGAATAATATTAATGTTGATGGGTTGACAGTGTAATTGTAATAATATTATTCTGTCCGAGATGGGTACAAAATTCTTAACAAATTTTACATACTTCTCCATGACAAATATAGCAACTCCGTTTCGACGATTTTTGTCCTGCGGGTCACTTCCTGAGTAGTATAGATTTCCCTTCTCATGTTGGTGTATACCGCTGCCAGTCCATCTCAGTTCACTAATTCCAAGAATATCCACTTTTAATCTTTCCATTTCCTGTATCGTATTATCCAATTTACCGCTGTATAAACTTCTAACATTCCATGTTCCTAATCTTATATTTGAATTCACTATTTTGAGCCGGGAGATTCTTCGCACCCCTGGCCCATTTAAGGGCCGCCCGGGACTCGGGGCCATTGGTTGGTTTCTCTCCATAGTGATTTGCTGGGAAAATATACTGGAGTGGTTTCCCGTTGCCTTCTCCAGGGATTTTTCTGTAGGGGTTACCTTCCCTTAGCTGAGCTGATCCGGTTTTATGGCGCCGGAAACTCGCCATTCGCCCTCTCCTTATCTGCTACGACCACGATGTTAGGGTCGGTGGTCATATTGCCCGGGACTCGCGGGATCATAATGACCACTCTAGGACGCTAAGGAGTAGGACTTACTGGAAATGTTGCTGATGTTATTGCAAGATGGCGTATCACGGTATTTTATAGGCCCACATCCCCCAGCAGGAAAATGTTCCACCGTGGCCTTTCCAGTCATTGAGCCCCAAATACATATAACCCTTGTGAACTACTACGATAAATATGTTCAGTGCTCTTATCAGAAGCCATGTTTATTACAAAGCCTTATTTTATTTTTCATTTCAAGGCCACCAAAATGTTCAATTTTAATTACTCATACTTTTCCAACACTCTGTTACTTCAGGTGTAATTTATACGTTTTTTTACTAACAGTGGGTTTAATTAGTTTAAGTTTAGTAATAATTGGATTCTTATTCTTAAGTAGGTTCCTTATTGCTGAGACTCGTAAGCCTTAAGGTACTGACACACGTGCTCATAAATGAACATGCCCTTCAACTGTTCACATTTGCTCATATATGGCATGCTTGTATTACCACTCGGACCCACAAGCTTGTTTACACGACAATGTAACCTTACTATACGTACGTATGACGTTTGAAGTGAGTTTTTTTTTTTTTTTTGTTTTTTTTAATTTATTTAATATAGATATATAAGTGTACAAAGGTGTTACATAAATTACATATCGGTACAGAAATTATTTAAAATTGCAATCTCATCAAAGAAGAAGCTAGTTCTTGTGCTTGATGAGCGAGTTACACTAATTATAACAGAAATAGAATAACATTATGCAAAAGGTAAGTATATAATACGAACAATTGAGACTTCTGGATCATCAATATGTGTAGGTGTACATACATAGGATAGTTATTAAGCTTTTTTAATCTTGGAGTAAGTAATTATTTGTTAGTACCTAGAGGTGTGAAAGGAAGATGTAAAAAAATCATTTACGC
The DNA here is from genome assembly GCA_917563855.2 of Limnephilus lunatus. Classification (NCBI taxonomy): domain Eukaryota; kingdom Metazoa; phylum Arthropoda; class Insecta; order Trichoptera; family Limnephilidae; genus Limnephilus; species Limnephilus lunatus. Next base: position 30,231,538 of record OU830594.1, on the reverse strand, counting down.
AAGCTTCCGCAAAAATTTGGTGAGCTACTCTCTAAAATTAAGTATTTAATGAATTGATACTAGCATGCTCAAGCAAACCTGTTCAGACATGCTTAGATCACACACCCTTCCATCCGCGAATCCAGTAGCTTGCTCAATCCTAGCAATGTCGCTGACACACTTGCCACTAAGTAGCAATTGGTCAATAGTAGCATGCTTTCGTTCTAGTAATAAGCATGTCTGTCCATAGCATTACTCCAATTTCCGTGGTTGACAAGGCTTTTCCACTCCTCGTAGTTATGCGCTGCGTGGAGAGTCCACCACCAATGATACATGGTTATATAACGCTTTAGTGACCTTCGCCGCGAAAAAATTTTGCAGTGACCATGAGTTTCTACTAGTTGGAGTTCTCAGTTGGGCAAGAAACGTAAATGCTAATAACTAATGCATACCTAATAAATACTCACTCCTCTGCACGTAATGTTCATAACCCAGGAAACAAATATAATTTTTTCAATATTTAACTCGAGTCCTCTGTAATAAGTTTGAACTCGACCAGCCGTGAGCCGACCATGAGTATATTATTATGTATTTGTTTTTTCGACAAGTGAATTTATATTAACTGTTAGTTCCTTCCTAGTAATCGACGTTATAATCCGTTATTATAAATTGTCATAACTATACGAAAATGGAACTATTTGCCGTAAATAAACTATTACATAAATAATAAAACTGTGTTTAATTTAACCGGTGGGCACTCATTTTCCTCGTCTACAGAAATTTTGTGCAAATGACCACGAATTCCTCTATAAAATAAATCTTTAAATTTGATTAACACTGGTTAGTAAATGTTTCGAATAAGTATTACGCACCCACCCCTGCTTCCGTAAATTTATTTATATTGCTTTATTGTGCGGTAAGCACCCATTAATCTTCTACCGTAATGTTCCTAATATTAAACAGAGTATATTGAAATAACCCTAATGTCGTTAATAAAACTCCTAATCTATCTTGCTTCACCAATGTTAAACGGTTGATCAAAAACCAACGTTAGGTATTTTCGCGCTTCATTTTCATAATTACATTTTTCAAGCTGTTTTATATCGCCGTAGATGTCAAATTCACAAAAAAAATCCGGCTTCCCCCTTTTCTGTGAATATCGCTCGAGTCCCAACTTCCTACCCACCCCTCATACATATTTCCTTCCCAGAAATTCCTCTTTTCTGTTTACTTTAAAAGATCCTCCACACAGCAGCGGTTCTAAAGATGATGTAGTGTAGAGCTCCTGTGTGGAGCTGATGGTAAAAAAAACAGATCTGATCACCAAAAACGACTATAGGGTTTTCTAGAAGCGCTTCGATTCTGATTATGTCTGAGAGTATCTTCAACTCTGGAATAAAGTCCCGCCCTACGTATTAACCAACGATAATTTAATACGAGTACTTTGGATTCATAACAAAATCAATAATTTCATTTAGGGATTATATTTTGGGGAAACAATGGTTTAAATACAATGATTTCAAACGCAGAAAAAAAAAAGAAAAAAGCTTGATTAAATGGAGTTTCTCTTTTGTTCATTTTCAGGTGTTCTGAAAAGACTAAAACCGAATTAAAGTCATTCTTAATAAAACATAATCTGCCAATAAGGAGTACGTTATTTCCTCTCAGGAAATGGAAAAGGAATTACCAAGATAAAGTGAGTTAGTCCCCAAAAGCTTATTCTCAGCTTTCGAATTTTGGTTTATCATTATAATATTTGATATCTCTTATAAATTTGATACTTCGTTTCTCTATATCTACGCTATTTTATTTTATATATATTTATATTTAATCATTTTTTTTAATACCTCTGACCTATGTAATCAACATTTTAATATGAGTGAACCTATCAAAAAAGTTAAAAAAAAATAATGAACATTATCGTTTATATTTATTTTATATTTGCCTTTTTTCATCGCATTTCCTGGAATTCAAAATATATTACTGCTGAGGGTTTAATCATTCCTCACCCTTTCAGTTTCAGGGTCACGTATAATGAAAAATAAACCATATTTATGTGGCGTTACTCTACTTGATTATGAAAAGTTTTATAAATTTTTAGATCAGATTTATCAAATAAATTTCAAAATAAGGAAAATTACAATGGCGTTGAAATCGTGTTTATCTAAAGTCGTACAGATTTTATTTGCTGTTTATTTTTTTATGAATCTTTAAAGTTTCAGCAAAATTGTAATTTCAAAATATTTTCCCAGCATCAGATTTCGACGTGGATTTGAATAAAGATGAACTATAAATTTTTATACTGTTTCAAAAACTTCATATTAATTTAGTGTGAAAATGTACTGTAAGCTCTGTAATTGTTTTCTTACATAATAATAATAAATTATTTTTCATATTGTTGTAAACATTCTTAATAAAACCTTTGTTCGTTATTTCAAACTGATTTATTTGGAAATCAAAGTTGAATTTGAAACAGAAAGGGCTCTTATATTCTTGCGTGCCTCATTTTCGTAAAAAAATGGACAATCAAAATAAAGTAAATTAACTTTGGTACAAAACTACAACTTTTTTAACCTGTTGGTGTTGACATTTCGCATAGCGCTCTGTTTAAAACACTCAGTTTCTCATATTTAAATTATTTGAGCTTTCAAAAGCTTCCACAACGTAAACAAAAGCAGTTAGGAATCAAAATCCATTGAAAAAATTAAATTCTTCGGCACGTAATACGAATAAATCGCCGAGAGCTTTTAATGCTTTTTCGATAAATCGTACACTGTTGCTTCATTTTTACTTTTGCTGAAAATCAATTGCTTGAAAAATCAATATATTTTCAGCAGAAAGCTCTCGAAAATAAGAAAACTAGGAAAATCTTAGAAAGGAAGACGGTTGTAAGTAACAGAGTAGTTTTTCCAGCAGCGGGACATACTGACAGGCAATGGTAAATGACCAATTAAGAAAACGATGGAGGATTTGAATAGACTGCTTCGTTTTATCAAAACAAATATTGCATTTCAAATTTAAATGTCTTTGCTGTTAAATCATACTTGTGTTACACGTGGCAGCTGTTTTTATTACGCATGTAAACCAAGGCTCTCATTCAGTGATTGTTGCTAATCGCATTATTTGAACTTTTCGAATATTGCGCTAGGAAATAATAATTAAAAAAAAGTAATTTGCCTAGTAATAAAATTACAACTTGCAATTACAACTTGCAATGGAAATTTAAAAAAATATATACTTAGATAAATTCATCGTTTTTTTTTTAATTAATGGAATTTAGACTTCAAGCTTGCAAAAATAAATGACAAGAGTTGCGTAACTTAAGTAGTACGTACGTTCTAATGGTTGCTGATGGACTGTGTGCCAGTACCCGGGACAGATTTGTATGGAATTCCATCCTCTGTGCGTAGCTATACCCGCTTAGAAATGGTGTGATGGTTAGTTAGGAAAAACTTGGAGTTTTTTGTACCTCTCAAAATTAGACCATATTTTTGAAGTGAAACTTCTTTAGCACCGTTGTAATTTGAAACTCGATGAAACGGAAGCCAGCGACACTAAAATTTATTATTTCACGGGTGCTCGGTTCTAATATAATACGATAAATCCACGGTTCCACGCGAGCCTCCAATAGTGTAGCGGTATAAAGCGCCAGGCGAACTTCGGCACCAAGATATCCAGCGAACGAAGGGTTTAAATCCTACGAAATTCCAAAAGAAAAAAAATATTTATTTAAATGAAAACAATATTAGCGAAACTCAATCGAAAATCTGGAAATAGAAAAATCAGAAAAAGATATTGGCACCTCTGGGACTCGAACCCAGGACCTTCAGCTTTCTGGGCCGCGACTCTACCAACTGGGCTAAGGTTTCCCTATCCGGTTCGTCCTTTTTAACTTATCTTCATTATATGGTCTTCATTTAATAATACACTTTGAGCGTCATTACCGATTTAATGAAAACAAATATTAAATCCTGACGAAGAAAACATATTTTTCGAAACATGTTGATAATATTATTCATTAAATAGTTTACAAAGTTATTTGTTTTCATTAAATAAATATTTATATTTTTATAAAATCAATATAAAATCTTCAAAGCACTCCAAAATAAACCCAATAAACTAGAAAAGAAAGCGACATCTAGCGACTCCGAAGAAGAAAACACAAATACCAAATGTACCTGTAGGAAAAGGTAAAAGGTAAAAAAACTATCTCTGTATCTGGAATTCGACGGCAAAAAGACGGAAAAAATCATCCTTCACATTGATAAAACAAACGTCGTAGCCTCCTCACTCTTGTCTATTTACCGCGCGTGAATTGCACCAAAACCTTCTTTTTGATTGCACACTGTGATTTGTTTTTAATCTGTAGTATATTGAATCATGTTCAGCTTCACAACAGATATCAGAAAATACAACTAAAACTTTTTACGTTGTTCTTTTTTCGTTTTAATTTCAGTTTTCGTTAAAAAAGCAAGAACAAGATTGCAATTTCCCCTCTCAATACCTATGCATCTCAATGGGTTAGCTTCCCGGCTGTTGAACGGTTCCCGCAATTCGCGGAATCTGCGGTTAACTGAAGACTTCCGACTAATTGATCATCTTAACAAAGGACGGGCGGGGAACCAGGCGGGTGGCGGTGTCTGCTGCGGCAGATGATTCAGCACCGTGAGCCGCGGTACCATTGTATATAATATCCCGCCTCTGAAACACCGATAGCGAGCGCCGCGTTACAGCGGTACAGGGCTTTCTGCGACTATCTACCGAGATGTGTGTGTAGGCAGTAGCCTATAATAATAAAATATTACCATTTGTTATTTCGGCTACTGGCATTATACCTAGCTCTATCATTCAAAATTTAGGCGTATTAGATTTGTCAAAAAATTTGTACATAAAAATGCAAAAGTCGGTCATTTTAAATACATGTAGGATTACGAAAGATTTTTTAAATATTTATATTGAGGGATCAGTAGGATTTATCGGACCAGTTAGGATTTCATCAGAGCCGAACCCTCTGATATGAAAATATCTGGAGTCGGTGAAATATTTTCCCATTATGTTTCTGGTGGATTGACGTATTGTTCTTGTATTGTTTTATTCTTATATAGTGCACTTACATTGCGTTAATTTACTAGATATTCATTTGTGGAAAAGTGTGTGGAAGGGTTTAGTCTTTCATTTGGGAAAGATTCAACCCGGACATAAAATCTGGAGCACCGTAAAAAATAATTGGACAATTTGTAGAGCGCCGTTTTTGTGAAAAATCACCTCAAGGGCGCTTTACAATTCATTATGAATTCCTAGGTTCTATTTAATTTTATTATTTACAGATAGATACAAAAACATACTTACCTGCAGGTCACTTCCGAAAAACACACTTTATTAGAAAGTTTATGCTTGGGAAAGATACGACTTTGCATGTGGAGGGCATTATATTTAAAGCACTGGACATTGCATGACTATGTGATGCAGCATCCAACGCAGATTTCCTACTGCCCGAAGACAATGCGACTATTTATTTATTAATTAATTTATTTTATTTTAGAGAAATCAACAGTTTATAATTTGATTAATTTATAAATGTATAATTTATCTAACTGAGAAACCAATTACAGATTTCCTCGTCATACGATTATATTGTGTATGTAAAAATTAATAATTAACTCAAACTGAAATCTTACAACTAAAAGATATTAGGTACCTACATTATTTTAAAAGGGTGTAGATACCTAGTACATAATATATGTCATTACATAATATATCACTACATTTATGCAATTTTGTACTCATTTAATACATTTTCAATACACTTTTGATAGAATTTCTATATTTACTTTCGTCACAATTGAAGATATCTACTGTTAGGGTGCCTCGATGTCGGCTTCTAAACCAACACCAGGGCCCAAAACACGTCCCTGGCTAGCTCTCAGCGGGACTATGGTACTCTCTATTCAGGGGGGTGGGCAGCTCAAGGCTAGGGAACTTCTCTCCATCCTCCGGTGACCCACGGGATCCTCACTGGTCAACAATCCTCCCGCCGTAGCAGAATAATAACAATGTTAAATCATTTAGACATGTATTGTAAACTCAAACACATACATAGGTTTCTACAGTTAAATTCAATTACAAGAAAAGCAAATTACACAAACCTAGCTAAAGTGTTTAACTCTCTCTGACTCTCTCTCAAAACGAAACTCTCCGAGTCGTGATTTCCGCGGGGGCCCTACATTTCACTGAATTACGGACAACATTTAAGGAGGAAATCAAGATACAGCTTACATGTAGGTTGGCAGGAACCTCGTCTCATGTGGCAGCTTCATCAGGCACTTTCGTAGTCTAAATAGACCGAACTATAGTGGCAAAAGACTGATTCTACTCAAAAGTATTTCAATAATACATCGTGGCCCCATTGGAATGCCGAGTGGCAGGGCACGGGGGAGAGGCAAGGAGAACCAGGATACGGGGCGGGGAGAGGCGGCGGCCGTGTGGACTTGTGCTGCGTTCTGTGCTCTCGTATTTACTCGCTTCAGGGGCGTATCGTAACACTTCCCCCCGCGCTTGGAAAAAAAGCGACGTGGCAATGGAGCTGTAGGAAAAAAAAAATCCTCTTAAACTTTCATTGGGGTTTTTGAGAGATTCGTTGCTTGAGAGATGCCTAGCTAGAACATGCAATTTATGTTATAGTTTAGGTCACAATGTTTGTAGGGAATGGGTGAGGGGTACATACAATGTTTGGAAAAGAACAGTTTTGGTGAAAGTACATGGTGTGAAACAACATACAAGATTATGCAATTGAAAGATGACAATACATGGTTATGCAATTGAACAAAATAACAATACATGGTTATGCAATTGAAAAATAACAATTCATATTTGTACAATCGAAGAACAAAAAAAACAAGAACAAAAATGCCTGTGTGATTCTAAAGTTTCATTGGTCTGGGAGCTAAGTTTGCGAAGCGTGGATTTGTTTGGTTTCGGAGAATTTCGAAGAGGAGGACGTGGTTTCACAGATTCTAAGGATTACATTATCACTGTAATCAGACCCCTTTGAGATAACACTCAAAAGTACACTTGGGCCTTAGAAAACACTTGGTTTTGTCGAAGACGTCGAAGTTCATGAAGTGGAGACTGTGGTTGCTGTGCCGCGACTATGGTTACAGAGGTCATTGAAGAGGAGAATCCAGTGTCTGCAGACATGCCAGTACGAATCCTAAAGTGTTATTAAGGTAAACACGGATCGTATATAATGGTTATTGAAGCATAATGTAGCTCAACATAACTTGTATTGGTACGCATTCAGCGAATACTGGAAGTCAAGGTAATGATGGTTTACACATGACGATATATGCGTCACTGCATGACAGCGCAAGAGACGACATGGTTGGCATCGATAGCAAGAGTAAGAACAAACCTAGGAGCTAGCGTGCCCAAAAGGTGGTTCAGAGTGTCATAATGTATAGTGGGACAACTCAACTTGCTGTGGCACGACAAAACAACATACATATGAGCGGTATGGTCTGTGCTTTCAGGAACAAATGCGTAGAAAAATGGCAGCAGGAGGGACCTAGTAACCACAGCGCGTGCTGTCAGGAAGTGGAGCTCAGCTTGGCTGTTGGTGATGACATCCGCCTGGGCTTCTTTTTAATCCGGGAGAAATTATTATTAGAGCAAAATTCTTGAAGTTTACCTGCCTAGGGACCAATGAAGAAAAGGTTTGGAGAGAAACAAAATGTGTCCAGATAATGAAATAAACGAAGTTTTAACCACCGACCAAGAGAGTGACGAAGAGAGAGTTTTCTAACTAAATTGTGATTACATGGACATTTTCCTTTACCAGGATGACTTGGCGTTTGCCGAGTGACAATATGTCTTGGTTAAAAAACAACCGGCCTTCCATGGCCTATGTTAACATAAAGGTGGTAACATTTTTGTAGAATTTCAACGAACAAGACAAAGAAGTCGTGAATGAGTCACGGTAAAAGCAGAGAAACCAATTCATGAATAAAGGTTGTCAAAAGGAGACAGACGGTACGCCAAGTGCATATCGTACATATCCAACATTCATGAATGTGTTTCGTAAAATTGAGAAAAAGAACAAAAGGTGAGACATATGCAGAGAGTGAGGGAGAAAGCCTGCTGATAATTGGTTAGTTTACCGATTCGCACTCCCAGTGAGGGCGAATTATGGTTAACAACAGATTTTCCTCTTCATAACATATACCTGAGAACATGATGGTGAGGAGAAAGGAAAGGAAAAGGAAAGGAGTTGAGTGACGAAACTTGCTAGAGACTGGACTAATTTCCACTTCAAACTCCATGTGAGAATGAAACATGATCAACCAGCAGATTTCCTGACTCTTTACAATTGTTAAAAGGATGAGGAGAAATTTGAATACACATTAACAAAGAGACTAATCTTTTGCGTGTATTGGGCAAAAGATTAGGGGTCATTTTAAAAACTCCTGCGTGATTGTGAGAAAAGACAGACCCTTGCTCCAATTTCACAAACCTGGGGGTTTTCTTATCCGTTCCCCAGACAACGAGTTGGGTGGTTTTGTGCTCAATCGATTAACTCCCACAGCACTATGCCCCATAGTTAGCAGTGAAGCTACAAACTAGTCCTTTTGGGATAGTAGATACTCCTGGGCTTCTTTCCTTTTTGCAAAGAAGTAAAAAAACAGGAGGTCCACGGGCATTGGCGTTGAATGACAACAAAGGGTTGTGGACTACATTTCGTAGATCGCACACAAAAGGTTTGATATTATTTCGTTCGCACGACTCATGGTAAGTGTTTTAACGTCTCCACGTATAGTGTATAAGAACATGTAAGTACATACAAGATAAAACTCAATTATAGACAGAAGTCAAGAGTTTATACAATGCCTCTTAAAGAAGATGGCAAGGCCGATATTATGTCGTTCGCACGAATCACGGTAAGTGTTTTAACGTCTCCACGTCTCGTGTACAAGGGTTGTACACAATTATACATACAAGCGGTACTCATGACAAATGAATGACACACGACCAAAATACAAAAGCGGTACTCATGACAAATGAATGACACACGACCAAAATACAAAAGCGGTACTCATGACAAATGAATGACACACGACCAAAATAGATTGTACAGAAAGGGTGGTACTCATGACAAATATGTCACACGACCAACTCAATAACATTTAGCTATGAGCAAAAGTGATTATGACGAACTTCTCGTATCGTGGCAGGTATTTTAAGGATCCCTCCTATAACGGTGGATGTTCTAAGGATCTCTCCTATGACGGTGGATGTTCTAAGGGTCTCTCCTATGACGGTGGATGTTCTAAGGATCTCTCCTATAATGTAACAGGGTTACGTTTAAATACAACACAATAAACGTTAATGATGCTTGATTTTAACACATTTTATAAAGATTCGTTAGATTAACTAACTCCGTAGCCCAAGAGCGTACGACAGAGGAGATAGACAATTTGATGCTACTTCATGTGTTACAAAATACAAGGGTGATGGCAGAGTATAATTCTACTTACACCAAGTATTTAAAACAAAGACAGACCTATAATGGTTTTACATACTGTCTGTTGTGGCAACCTGCAGTGAGGAAGACCAAAGAAAAGGGACCAATTACGGTTTTACATACCCTTTGTGCAGTTACAAACATACCAGGTTATGTGCAATTTGGGTTGCAAATACTTGGTTAAATGGACACCTAAAAGTTGTGAATTCCAAAATCAGGATGACCATAAGGTTTTATTTACCTGTCTCGTAGGGTTGAAACGTGTCATATAAGACATACGTAACGTACAAGCAAAAAAACAAAATAACAAAAAGGTGGCTTTGTTATAACAACCAAAGACCGGATGATTCGGTTTTACGTACTTTAGTTGAAACGAGCCAAATTGATTTATATACAGGGTTATAAAGACCAATCATTGGTTTTATAAATACAAGTTCCAAAATGGACGTGTCGATATCCAATTTTGGTACAAGAGCATGAATTTGGGTAGGACGCCATCAATTTTTAATTTAAGAGGAAAAAATTGAAAAAAACTTATATACACGAGGGGCGACTATGTAAGTAACCACTGTTTGATTTTCATGCTAGAGATACCTCGGAAGGTTTTACAACTCATGATGAACAAGATAAAAGGAAAAATTGTAAAAATAGTTAACTGGTTCTGAGTCGGAATTTAACACTTTGGAATTTACAAAACCCGACTTCTAGAACGACACGCCGATGGGCAATTGTCAACTACTTTACATGAACAAAATAAACAGGTGAGAAAGTTCCTTTCCACACGGCAAAAATGCAACAAAAAATAGGAGAAAAATTACAAAATTACATGACAAGGCAGGGTATGACGTGGCATGAACATTGCGTAGTGTACGTGTTGAGACAATAAATGGGCTCGCGACTTCCCAAACATTGAAACTCGAAAAGTGTCTCCGTTCCAAAGTGATCAGTTTTAGAACAGGTGAAAAAAATAAAAGAAAAAAAATTGCCGTGAGGGAAAGAAAAAACAGTGCAAAAACAACATTTGAAAGTAACTTCAAGGAGAGTACGCATTAATTTACAAAATAATTTACAACTTGTTTCATTTACGAAACGATGGGCATGTGATTGACACAATACACTCCTGACGTAGTAAGACTCTGTAAGCTTACAAAAAAAATGTGATACATACTGGATCATTTTACGTTTGCTGAGATAGTGGGGGCAGTTTTACTTGACTCCTCACTTCCAGACTTTACAATGTCCTTAATGTGGTAATTACCAATGTGCTTTCCAGATGAGTCAGACAAGGAGTACACTAGGTCTGATATTTTCCTTAGGACTTTGGCCTTCACGAAACGTGGTGCCAGCTTAGCAGAGAAATACATGGCTCCTTGGGAAAGTGTGTTGTTCTTTCTCCAAACTATGTCTCCTGTATTGAAGGTGACATGTTTTCTACGTAAGTTATATCTGTCCGCACTCTTTTGGTGAGCCAGGAGCAAAGCATCAGTGACTTCACTGTAAATGGCCGACAGTTCTTCCAAGCGATGGGCATAGTCTGCGGTAGGGTTGCTTGTGGTGGCGGATGACGTAGGAAAGTTTGTGTCCCTATGTAGAGAACCATGGACGACTTGTTCCATGCCGTGTTTTAAGAAGAAAGGTGTGTAACCAGTGGCCAGATTAACAGTGTTGTTCATAGCGGCCTGAATTTTATCTAGGTTTTTACACCAAGTGCGTTGATCTTTATCAACTAGAATAGCTAGAGCTGTGTTGATTGTTTGGTTGTAACGTTCGACAGTGTTGTTTTGGGGAGTGTACAAGGTGTTATAATAAATGTCCTTGATTCCGTATTTGGCAAGAAATTCTTTGAATTCCTGGGCAATAAACTGTTTTCCGTTATCAACAATTACGGTTCTGGGTGTTCCGTAAGGTATAAAAATGTGTTTTTCCAGAAGTTTGATGATGGCGGACGCGTTGGCTCTTTTTAAAGGGAAGATCCAACAGAATTTGGTGAAAACATCCACTACACTAAGTATGTGCATGTGTCCGGCATAACTTCGAGGAAAAGGTCCGACGAGGTCCATTGACAATGACTGTAGGGGTCTGTCGGCGCGTTTGGGGTTACCCATTAGGCCGGCAGGTGCTGCCGTGCTATGTTTATAAGCTTTACAAGTTTCACATTTAGAGATGTAATTGCGAATTTGTTTGAAGAGACCAGGCCAGTAATACTTCAAGGAAATCTTTTTATACGTCTTGAAAGTTCCTGGGTGTATAGAGTCGGGAGCACTATGATTGTCAATTATTATTTGTTCTCTTCCTTCGAGGGGAACGACAAGTTTCCAAGAGTAATCTTCGAGGATGGATAGTGGTGCCTTGCAATTACGGTATAGTTGTCCTTCTTTTATGATAAAATTAGGAAACTTTTGTTGATTATTTTTACAACCTTCGAAGATTTTCAAGTACCATTCATCTTTTGTGGGTGGAGGGGGGGCAATTGTGTCAACATTTAATGAAGCCAATTCAATTCTTGAAAGAGCGTCAGGAACAATATTGTCCGCGCCTTTACGGTGTACAACATCAAAATTGAATTGAGACAAACGGGAGGCCCAACGAGCGAGTCTACCGGAGGGATTACTTAAAGAGATCAACCATTTCAAACTACTATGGTCTGTGACTACAGTAAATTTGCTACCGTCTATGTAACCGCGGAAATGGTGAACAGAATCCAATACAGCCAATAACTCCTTTTCGGTAATTCCGTAGTTTTTCTCGTGTTTATTTAGTGTACGGGAAAAATACGCTACAGGGTGTTCGCCATCTGGGAATTCTTGAGTTAGGACTCCACCGATTCCTACGTTGGAGGCATCCGTGTGGAGGGTAAAAGAGAGTGCAAAATCCGGGCAATTCAGAACGGGGGCTTTTTGAAGGGCATTTTTTAAAGTTGTAAACGCTTCTTCAGTTTCAGCAGACCATCGGAAGTTGCTGACACCTTTACGGGTGCCGGTAATTTTATTTAAGGGGGCTGCAATTGTGGAAAAGTCTTTGATGAATCTTCTGTAGTAACCTGCAAGTCCAAGGAAACCTTTGACTTCTTTCGCGTTTTTGGGTCGGGGGAAATTTGCCATGGCTTCCACCTTAGCGGGGTCTGTTCTTAGACCTTTTTCGTCGACAATGAATCCCAAATAACGTAAACGGGACTTACAGAATTCAGACTTCTTCAAGTTGATGGTTAAACCAGCGAACTTGAGTTGTTGAAAAACCTTTTCCAACATTAATAGGTGTTTTTCAAAGGTGTCGCTGACGATGATGAGGTCGTCAAGGTAACAAAACAGGCTGTTATCGACTTCAGGACCGAAGAGTTTGTCCATCAGTCTTTGTAATTCGGCGGGGCTGTTCTTTAGACCAAAGGGTAATCTTTTAAAATGGAACATTCCCCTACCAGGTACAACGAAAGCAGTTTTTTCACACGATTCTGCGTCCAAAGGTATTTGCCAAAAAGCTTTGCTTAGGTCAACAGAGGAGATGAACTTGGCGTTGCGCAGTTTGTCTAAGGTCGCGTGGACGTAAGGTAAGGGGTATGTGTCAGCTTCCGTACAAGAATTTAAACGTCTACTGTCGAGACAGAAACGTGCGGAGCCATCTTTTTTAGAAACCAAAAGGGTTGGGTTGGTCCATGCACTTCTGCTGGGAACCACCACACCCATTTTTAACATTTCATCAAGTTCTTTTTCCAAAAGTTTAAGCTTTTGGGGGGCTAAGTTGTAATAACGTTGCTTTATGGGTGGGCCATTGGTTTTAATGTGGTGTTCTACCAAATTTGTCAAACCCAATCCACATTTTTCGAAAGATATTGATTCGAATTTATTGACCATTTCCTTTAGTTGGAGAGCTTGGTCCGTGCTTAAATTTTCGTGAGGTATTATTGTGCGGATCTCACTAATTTGAGCAGCAGTGGAGGTTTCGCCAAGAGTATTAAATACTTGGGGAGCAACGTTAAAAGCCTTCCAGAAGTCAACGCCAAGGATGAAATTCTGGGATATAGAGGGCACTATTAGAAAATTGATTGTAATTATTTTATTGTTACAATTAATTGGCAGTGCAAGGGTACCGATGACCGGCTGGGAAACATTATCCGCAGTCGTCAGGTGTGTTGTTTGTGGCGAAATTTTAAAATCACTGTTAACAAAAGGCAGGTGAGCATTGTTGCCAAGACAGCTGACAGATGCACCGCTATCAAGTAATCCGGAAAAGGGCACATTGTTAACAGAGAAAAGAGCATAGGGTCTCCCATCTTTAGCTTGTTTGCAACAAACCGAGGAAACATTTAAGGTCTGGTTAAAATACTTAATGTGTGATAACCAATCAGTCCATTCTTTAGACCTTGGTTCAGAATGGGTACCTGAGAGGTTATTATTTAGTTTTTTGGCCTCTTCATGTAGAAATTTGGTGGGGGCTTGGAGAAATCCACCTGAGGTCTGACATCGCTTGGGTTTTGTAACCTTTCTGCATTGTGCCTTGATTTCTTGAAAATGTTGCGCAGTTCGTCGCGTGGAGGAGAGCGGTCCCTAGAGTGGTGTCTCTTGGAGGTTCGGGGTTCCTTGGATTCCAGAAGTCTTGCTTGCTTGAAACAAGTAGCGGCCAGGTGGCCTACTTTTTTGCAAAAGGAGCACACTTTTTTGTTGTCGAATTCTGGCTTTAAACCAGACGAACGGCTTGGCACAACCACATTATTCGACACATTCTTTATGTTTTTCCTATCCTGGTACGATTCCAGGAGGAGGCAGACTTCGTTTAGCTGGGCCAGGGATGCAATTTTCTGTGAGGTGATGATGTTCTCGTATTTGCTTAAAAGGCCATCAGTTATGACTGGTAATAGTTCAGCTTCCGGAACAGGATGTGAAAGCTTGATGTTGATGGACTCAGCCCTTTCTATGAATGTAGCCACAGGTTCATCTACTAGTTGTTTAATAGATAGTAGAGATAGTTTGATCCGGTGCTGGGCCTCCTTTTTTCCAAAGCTAGAGATTAGGGCAGCTCTGAGTTTATTCCAATCTTTGAATTTAGTCTTTTGGATGCGGTGCCACGGAATTAATTCTGGGGAGATGAGTTCTATAAAGTTTCTCCGTAGAATCTCGAATGGGATATTTTTGATTGTAGCCGTTTCTTCAATACGGTCAATGAAATCCAGCACATCGGAGACGCCATTATATTTGACTTTCCAAGAGGATAAATCGTAAGTTTTATCTTGTGTCAAGATGGGTGCGACGTCCTGTTTTATCATTACATGCGGCGTAGGTTCTTTGTCAAGATTATCCAAAACTTGCGTAGCCGAACATGAATTATTTTCGTTGGAGGGGGCGAGATTTATTCTCCTAATGTACTTTTTGTTGAATAAAAGTGCATATGCCTTCAATGTAGATTTAGATTTGCTTGATGGCGAGAGTCCTCTATCCCTTAAAGCAGCTTGTAAGTGGGCTTTGGATAAACTATGCACATTGGGAATGGTACCCAAGTTGGATGGTGTAATAGCTTGCTTGTCCTCCATTGCGAGTTTCCTGGGTGGTGAGGAGAAGAAAAAATTGGCCAGGGGTTTCCTTTAGAAAGCGCAAAAATTAATTTTTGTGAGGCACTTTTCACTTGGTGATCACTGTTGGCACTTCCAAATGTGTTTTGTATACATGACACCAGAATTTTTGTCAAGGAGAGGCAGACGAGAAAAAATTTTGCGTGGAAAGACCTTAGTGGTAAAGGTTTTTGTATTTCACTGACCACTTTTGAGAAAACTGTGAAATTCACAAGTATTTATTTATTTTAGAAAAATTTTGCCAGGACTGACCTTTAGAAAACAGGTTTTTTATTTTCACAAAACACTTTGCACTGAGAAAGGCACTAAAGTTCACAAAAGGCACTTTTCTGGCAAATAAAGGACAAACTTCCGGATGAAAATGACTGAATATGGGGTTTATTGCATCCAACCATATTAAAATTATTTTATTTATTCATGGAATCAGTCATTGGCTTTATTATTATTCCACTTTTCACTTATGTAAGGGAAAAAACACAATTCACTTTCACTTATGCTGAAAAAAAACAGTACCTATAATGTACAATGGGGAAAGAAAGTCATTATTTTGTCCATTTGGAGACACATTAAATTGTACTAATTTGACAGACACAAGTGGGCCAATTGGTATATTGTGCAGAAATAATAAAAATACGTAAGTCCGAAATTTTCATTAAGGAATTCGCAAAATAACTGGGGTTCCAGAATCAATGATTTCCGTTGGTATCCCGGTTCAGTCATAAAAAAACGGTTTGGATTTAAAACGCAGCCTAGCAACAGTCGGTTAGGATATCGGCGGGAACAAGGCATTTGCGCGCACAATCCGGACTATCGCGTGAAACAAAGGCCGTTGGATTTGGCGCGGATTGCTGTTGCTACGCGCTCGCTGTTTGGTGACGCGTGCGCAATCAGATTCGCGGCGTTTCGGGTACTCAAAATGGCCGTTGTTTCAACTTGCGATGCAATTTATAATTCCAGTCAGATCCGTTATGGATCTAATTTACATATTGGTTTCTGTGGTTTTTTCACAGGATTCACTGTAGAATAACAAGGCATAATTAATGTTTACAAAATAGTTGTTATGCGGGAAGGATTTCGACAAAGGAAGGTCCCGCAAAGCGACCGGGATAGAGAAAAAAAATTCCAGGCTCCACGTTGATGCGCCAATTGTTAGGGTGCCTCGATGTCGGCTTCTAAACCAACACCAGGGCCCAAAACACGTCCCTGGCTAGCTCTCAGCGGGACTATGGTACTCTCTATTCAGGGGGGTGGGCAGCTCAAGGCTAGGGAACTTCTCTCCATCCTCCGGTGACCCACGGGATCCTCACTGGTCAACAATCCTCCCGCCGTAGCAGAATAATAACAATGTTAAATCATTTAGACATGTATTGTAAACTCAAACACATACATAGGTTTCTACAGTACAATTCAATTACAAGAAAAGCAAATTACACAAACCTAGCTAAAGTGTTTAACTCTCTCTGACTCTCTCTCAAAACGAAACTCTCCGAGTCGTGATTTCCGCGGGGGCCCTACATTTCACTGAATTACGGACAACATTTAAGGAGGAAATCAAGATACAGCTTACATGTAGGTTGGCAGGAACCTCGTCTCATGTGGTAGCTTCATCAGGCACTTTCGTAGTCTAAATAGACCGAACTATAGTGGCAAAAGACTGATTCTACTCAAAAGTATTTCAATAATACATCGCGGCCCCATTGAATTGGGTCCGCCGGCTACAAGTGAGCCGCGAGCGTGCGTTCTCAAAGGCGCTCAGATCTCTTCTGTGTCGAGCGCAGCGGGAATGCCGAGTGGCAGGGCACGGGGGAGAGGCAAGGAGAACCAGGATACGGGGCGGGGAGAGGCGGCGGCCGAGCCGTGTGGACTTGTGCTGCGTTCTGTGCTCTCGTATTTACTCGCTTCAGGGGCGTATCGTAACACTACATATAGTACATATATCAGTGAGAATATTATTATATTATGTTGAACACAAGAAAGGCAAGCATATTTTTTTTTTAACTAAAAAGAAAGACAAACATTCCCAGGTTACGAATAACCCAACAATATTTGAAAATCTCCTACTACCACCACAGAAAGCCGAAAGTGTTGCTTGTGTTGTGATGGAGGACTTAGCCAGCCGAGGAATCGAACACGCGACGCCCGGGTGGGACCCAAGCGCTATGCCCACTCAACCACTGACCGGCATTATAAGGCAAGCATTTTGGTTTGAATTTGTAATATATTGCAGTCGCATTTGATGTATATATTGCATTACAGATTGCATTTGATGTACATATTGCAGAATGTTGTGATAAGAAGAGGTTTGAAATGTGCCTGATTGTGGAAAACATATATATTGATTTCAGGCAACTTTTCATTCCGAACAATACTCAAAAAGTTGCCTCTGGAGTTACTTGTTACAGTCTCACTTTATTCTGTTTCCTATTGTCGTCAGTTCTGGCGTTATCATCAGATCACCAGCATTATACAAAAGCACTCATTCATTACCACGCTTTCATTTACGTTATGAAACTTTTATCATAATGACCACCATAACACGGGCTCGAGCCTAGCATGGTGGTCGAAAAATCCACAAGTGATCTAACCATTCAAAGCAATGAATAATGAAAAAAAAATTAAAAATAATCTAACTATCAGACATTTGTTGGTCTTATGGTCCCTGTTTTTTACGTCAATAATCCGTTCATCCATCATCGTCTCTGATTGTGAACTCCTGCGCCTAATCAACTTTAAAGTACATATCTCATCGAGCTACTCGGCAAAATGTAGGTATTATTCTGCAACAATCGTTCTAGGACTAAATACCGCACACATGCATTACTTACGAGTATCGCATAGGAGCTACAGTATATATTTTTATCAACCTACAATCTAAAAACTTTTTCCTATTTTTTTCTTCCTTTATCTTTTCTTTCTATCATAATTTCCATCCATAATTTTAAAACTATCTCTGTATCGCTAAATAAAGCAAAATTTAAAAGCCTACGTGGGCGTTGTATAGAAAATAACTACAACCTCTTTTTTCGGTCGGGTCAAAAATCCAAGCATCGCTGGTGGTCTGGATTCAGTCTACTTTACTTGTCTTTCCTCATTTGCTTCTGCTTAGATTATTCCTATTTTATCCGACAGGACCAATCGAACTTTCGTTACTTCCCTTAGAACTTCCAGGTAACTTCTTCCTGATTTTAAATAATTGTGTTAAATTGTCTGGGTGTACTGTATGTCAAAAAAGTTCTTGAATATTCGCGTATCAACCCACAACCTTTTCTACGAAATTAATATCCGTTAAGTCCTTTGAGATCCTTTTTTTTTACAGTAGATCCACATAGGAGGCCTGAGGAAAATAATTTTCCTCAGGGCCTATGTCACCTATGGCGATGCTGTGTGGAGGGTATTTTTGGGAAAGGAAGTAGAGGAAATTCTGGGAAGGAAAATGGTATTAGGGGTGGGTAGGAATCTGGGGGTCAGTGCGTCCAGGAGTGACGCCCGTATGAATCCATCCCTGCCACTGCATGGCGATGTTCCGAGAGAGTACGGCTGGAGAAATTAAAGAGACTCCCTCAACCATTCTCTACCTGCCGGCCTGCTATGCAGTTGGTGGGAAAACGCTTCCGCTGTTAAGACCCGTACAAACCTAACCCAATGAACCCGGGCACCCCGACTACTCGGCATACCCGCCTCCCAAATTGATGTCGTGTGTGCAGTACAATCATGTATGATCATTTGAGAAATGTGGAGAACCGTGAAGAATGCTAGGCTGATGTAAGCGTAATAAGTAAGATTAAGAAAGGCACGCTCAGATGGTTTGGGCATGTAGAGCAAATGAACGAAGAAAAAATGTAAGTAGAGAATATCACGCAATTGTAAACGGCAGAAAAAGTCGGGGACACCCGACGAAGTCATGACACCATCTAGTGAATTAGATATTTTAGTCGGGCTATGTTATAACAACTTATAACTAAATAACTAACTAACCATCGCACCGTTTCCCGCAGGGGTAGGCAGAGAGGACGGACCGCCAAAAACTCGGTCTTGGCACACACTCCTTGCCTCGTTCACATTCGTACGTCGTCTCATACATACTCTTCTAATATTTATGTATAAGAATAATAGAAGAGTATGTATGAGAAGATGTATGACTGTAAATGAGGCAAGGAGTGTGTGCCAAGACCGAGTTGTTTGACGGTCCGTCCTGTCCGCCTGCCCCTGCGGTAAACGGCCGGCGTGATGGTTAGTAGTTGGGAAGAGTAATAATAATTCAATTTTTTTATTTTTATTAATATCTATAGCAAAATTTGTACACAATGTATTTATAAATTATATTATATTAAGGTATTATAAGGTACATTATTTTTTTTATGTATTGTAAAGTACATGTTTTTTTTTCACAGTCCTCCTCACTAGGGTTTCCTGTTCTGAGGCGGCCTGTAGTTTTTCCACATTTGTATTTAGTATCCAATATTAGATAGATATATATTCACGTTATCCAGTACATACATATATGTGAATAATCAATAGATATGTTTTCCACTTCAACGCAGGAAACAATCTCTTAAAATTCCAACTCAAATAAAGTGCTAATACGGAAATTTATATGGCGAAGGAAGCGTAATACCAATGAGTAAGCCAATCAAATATTTTGGAGTTTTCATCACGACCCGTTCCTTTCTACGCAAAGTAATTTTAGTTGACCAGCTGTTCCTGGGTTCGATAAAATAAACATTTCGCCCAGATTTCAATCAGCCTTTTAGCTCACAAAAAGCTTATTTGATTTTTTTTGTTTAAAAATATCTATTCCTATTTTTTAAAATAATATGTAAAAAATGTTTTATAAATTGAGAGTTTATTTGTGGAATCACATCAAGAGCAATACTAAAGTGTACTGCGGTAGATATTTTCGTCAATAATCTATATGGATTCAGCAAAAAAATCTTCTGCGTTTGCTAAAAAATATGTTGTTCTAATTATCGTTTTTTTATATATTTTGTGCGTTAGAGATTTGATTTTTATTTAATTATTATTATGGAATTTAATTAAATTGTTTTTATTTTATTTTTACTTGATTTAATTTTTGTAATTCATTTTTATTTTATTTTATTCATTTATTTCCTATTTTATATTGGAGGCACTGCTGAAAACCAGCTGCTTTTCAGGAGAAATCCTGAATTGTAGCTGAGCAGTGACCTTTTCATCAATAGAATCAATGATAAAAGAAAAAATGTAGGTATATAGTAAAAAAAATCTATTGATGAAAAGACGTTTTTATTAATATTATTTTATTATGTATCATTTGTATCTCTAATTATGTCTCGTGTGAATCTTGCCTCTCTTTGTATTATTTGTCATTTGAGTGTACTTTTTACTTTTATAATTTTCTATTTCTAATTGTTTTGTTATTTAATTATTATTTAAACAATACTTTAAAAATTTGCAATCGTATAATTTAACGGATTGATTTAATTTTGAACCTATTTGTGTATTAACTGAGTTTTTATAACTGAATTGTTCTCATGTGAGTGAGAAAATCTGTAAAAATCCAGTATAACTTCTTGTATTCAACCCCTGTGAGATCGTGTTAGTAAATTAATGATCCCTTTTCTAAGTTAACTGTGCTAATAAGCCATACATTTAATTTCAATAAATCAGATTTGATAATTTTCAGGGACTTTGATATCCTGTTTTATTCAACTGGGGAAATGTGTTTAATATTATTTTACGAACTAATCACTAGTCTAGAGCTAAAGCCTACCGGTAAAATCAGTTTGATTGACACATTTCAATATATATATTGATTTTGGTTGAAGGCAACCTCCCAGTCCCTGCAGGCCATAACATATATAATATAATATATTAATATAACCTCTAAGCGTCTAACATATTATTATATATGTCATCAAAATAGATAAAAGTAATCGCAGACGAAGCGAAAAGAGTAAACATTTCTCACAGACGTGACATTCGAAGTGGTGGCACAGTAGGATAAATCGTAATTGTGTTTTTCTTTGAGAGAAAAATCTCAGATAATTCTTCAGCTCAAAGGTCAAGAGTGGCCGCCCTCTGAGAGTATGTGTTTATTGTATATTGTGTATTCCGGGAAGGGTTGCTTCAAATGGGGGCAACTCTTCACCCATAGTATTTCCATAGACATTCCGCCAACCGGGAAATCTTTACAAAATGAAAAAAATATATGCAGGATTTATTCGGTTGACAATACTCCATAAATTCCCCTTTGTCAATGGTTTGTCGTATTCGATACCTGGCGTTGTATTTTTTTGAAAGCATTTTTCAATTTCGCTGAAGAACTAACTGTTCCTTTATAATATTCCCGATTTTCAACTCCATCGAACTTTAATATCATTTAATTGTATTATTAAATAAAGTTCTATTGGAAGTAATTTGAAGGTTCTCATGGTACAATTGAGATCTGGTTACCTGGCAATAGCATCATATTAAATACGTTTATCTAGTCTCTAGCGTTTGGCTCAAGATGTTTCTACCGACATCGTATACTTTAATATAATTTTCAACTACGCGCTTTTTAAAATGGGTTCATTCATAAAAACATTTTTCCGCAGTTTATTTCAACACTAGCAAGCAATTTGTGTAAGATCCGTTAAAATCATAATTTTCTGAGCGTACCGAAATTTTATTGTGTGTTTCGGTTCAAGATGGTGGTCGTGTTGGATGTTACGGTTTTTTCAATGGTTCGAAGCAGTAGAGTGCGCAGATCGTGGCTGTAAAATCGGATTAATCAGTATTATGATACCTCCCTGCCCGAATAAGATTTGAAAACAGAGATGTCATTGTGATATCGACGTTTCTTTGAACAAATTGTATAATTCCTTTTAAAAAAATGTTAAATTAAATATGTTAATTAAGTACGTAAGTATTTAATTACCTATTTATCTTCTGATTTGGGAGGAAATTTTGGTTTTTGTTTATGAAGTTTGAGAACAATAGAAACGTTATTTTTTGTACTCGAGGCCTTACAGAATTACTCCTACCTATATATTTCACTAGTAGTTAATTACCTGACTAGCTAATTACCCACCATTTTTCTTATTGAACATTAAAAAAATACACAACATCCAATTAAAATTATTACATCACGGTAAAATTGACGGTGCGGGCTGAAAATGTTGATGCAGACAAGAAATCTCAAAGCGTTAAAATATTTATTGATTTCTTTACGTCACAGCTCGCGTTTAAAAAAAATTCTCCTGCTTTTGCAAAAGAAACCCAATAACCTTGACAGAGGGTGGAACAAACCAAACATTTCCTTGAAAAATGTTTTGCAGTTAGTAATACTCCTGTTACGTCCGATGGTAACAATGTACACGTGACCATTGACAACCCACGGTTTGACCTTCTGGCTGCAAAGTTCGGAGGTCAGAGAGCTCTATTGTGGGAAATATAAAATCTTTTACTGCAAAATACTGAGGAAAGAATTTATCTACTAAATTTATCGAGAAAGTGGTTCGGACTTTCTCACAATACAAGGTGAGAATATAAAAATCTTAAGCGCAACATATAATATTTATACAATATTAAGGATAAGAGTTTTCTATCTAAAAATGTATTTAAAAAAAAATTAACAAACTTTGTCATCATTTTTGCACATCAGTCCTTTGTCTGAAGTTAAAATTTTAAATTCTCGCAAAATATTGCCGAACTATGATCGACTCGTTTGTAGTTTTGAATGTTGGTAGTGTAGTTAGACGTGAAGAGTGCCATATTGACGGTAGCCATTACTAGGCCACTGCTAGCGTCGCTGTTACCGCGTGTTTGTGTGCTAATCCAGTAAAATTTTCAGTACTTTGGTGAGTCTTTATTTCGTCTATTACCTGTTTTGTTTTAAATGCATGATTTTTTTTTTTTTCTTTATCTTTTCTCATTGTATTTACATACATACAAAAGTAATTTTGCATAATTTCTAAATACAGTAAGAGTAAATATAAGGTACTAGTAATGTAAAAGTTACCAATAAGTAAAATATATAATAGAAAAGAGTAGGCAATGGGAACCCACTAAGGCCCTGCCTGTGTGTGGGTAATATAAACAAGATTGCTATATATACATCAATAAGTATATGTAAAAAATGTAAATTTTAAACTAAAGGTTTAGAAATATAGTAATCTGTGAAAACATTATAGTAAAATAAAATAAAATAGTGAAATAAACTAGTGAAACATAAATTTTGTTGATTTTTTTGTTTTGAAAGAAAGTAAATAAAGTTAGAATTGTATTGAAAAGTGAAACATGAAGGTTTACAAATAATTTATAGAAAAAATGTTCCAATATCTGCATCATTCAACCATAATTTTAATTCTTTTACGTAAAGTGATATTTTATCTGCCATTTGAATGTGTTTTGGTAGAAGATTAAATGTACGAGGACCAATAAAGCTGCTATGTGTTTGCATTAATTTAGTATTGGTTTGGGGGGAGTAAAACATATTATTAGTTCTTTTGGTAATTCTATTTTCATTTTTTACGAAGCAATTTTTATTTTTAAATATATATTTCATAGTCTGCAATTTAAATAATTTACGGATATTGAATATTTTTGTCTCTTTGAATAATAACTCAGTTGAGAATGTTTTTTTTTCTATTATACATATCTTTAATAATGCGCTTTTGAGTGGTTTGTAAAGGCTTAATAAATGTATCAAGCGCACCACCCCATCCTATAATGCCGTAGATTATTGAAGATTGTACCAGGGAAAAGTAGATCATTTTTAATTTGTCGAGATTGAGTACTTCCTTAAGTCTATAAAATGTGTAAGTAAGATATCTTAATTTCGAGGTGGTTTTATCAATTTGAGATTTCCAATTTAGATGTGTATCAATATATATACCTAAATATTTAATATTTTCGACATTGATAAGTTCATTGCACAGTGAACATGTTTCTTGATTGCTTCTAATTTTAATTGTTTCTAATTTTAAGGTTATCGTGAGGTTTGTTTTTAATGTTTTTATAAAAAGTTAAATAAAATGTTTTGCTGTAGTTTAAAATGAGTTTGTTACATTTTAGCCATTTTGAAACAAGTGCAATACATTCGTTTGCCTTAGAAAAAGATTCAATCCAAGAATTTCCGTTTACTACTATTGCCGTGTCATCGGCGTAAGAAATATTTTTTCCTGGGATCACAAAATTACATAAATCATTTATATACATCAAAAATAGAATCGGCCCAAGGACAGTTCCTTGCGGAACTCCATTTTTTATATGTGCTTCTGAACTATAAAAATTCCCAATTTTTGTTTTTTGTGTTCTGTCTATAAGATAGTTTGTCAGTATTTTTAATGTGTCTTTTTTGAAACCTAGTCGAGTTATTTTTTTAATTAGTAATTTATGATTTACAGTATCGAAAGCTTTTCTTAAATCTAGGAATATAGCAAGACATTTCTTATTTTTATCGATAGATGTGTATAATTTTTTTGATAAATCATATATTGCATCTTCAGTGCTTAGATCTTTACGAAAACCATATTGGTTTTGCGATAGAATATTATATTTTTTCTAAGTGTTCTATGATTCTATTTTTGATGCATTTTTCTAATATTTTTGATAGGTTTGAAACAAGTGAGATTGGTCTATAATTATCTGATTTATGGGTTTCACCAGATTTATGAATTGGTATTATGGTGGAGATTTTAAACTGTTTTGGAAAATGACCCTCTTTAAGGCACATATTGAAGATATGTTCCAGAGGAGTTAAAATATGTTTTTTAAATTTTTTTAATGTATTACTAGATAATCCATCAGTTCATTTAGAATTAGATGGTTTTAGGCTATCTATATATTTTTCAACTTCATTTATTGTGATAGGTGAAAAATATTCTATAGGGTTGATTGATTCATTATCTTCAATTGATTGCGAAGATGTCTCTATGAAAGTATTATTATCATTCATACTGGATGATTCAAGTACCTCATCTACTATATTCGTAAAGAAGTAATTGAAGTTTTCGGCAATGGTAGATTTGTCAGTTATTAATTTGTTTTTGATTTTAACCTCATTTACAACACTTGAAGAAATATTTTTTTTGTTCATAATTTCATTTATAATATTCCATGTTTTTTACTATCATTTTTAGCGTTTTAAATTTGTTCACAGTAGTATTTCTTTTTACGATTTCGAATCAGCCTATTGAGTAAGTTTCGGTACATTAAATATTTTGTTTTCATAAAAGATATTATTCTGACATTATTATTTTGGCAAGCTATTTGATATTTTAACATTTCTCTGTATAATTTGTCTCTTTGCTTAATTGAGACAATTAAGCCAACAGTAATCCATGGTTTGATTTTTTTATATTTTCTGTTTGTTACAACAATTTTACTTTCACTTTTTCGAATATTATCTTGTAGAGTTTTATAGAAATTTTCTAATGCTGAATGTGGATTAACTAAAGATAGAACATTTTCTCAACTTTCTAAATGAAGTAAAGAATTTAATGTATGATAATTAATGTCTATTTTTTCAAGAGTTTCACAATTTTGTTTTATAGATGAATATTTGAAATTATGCCCATATAGTGTTGGAAAATGATCAGTGATGTTTGTTTCTAGAATTGAGGAGATAATATTAACATCTTTGTGTGTCTTGACAAAAATGTGGTCTAAACACGCGGTGTTTATTAAGGTTACTCTTGTTGGTGAGTTAATATATGAAAGGTATCCATAAATTGATAAACAATCTAGATATTCGTTTTGACAATTAATATTTTTTGTATTATCATTAATATTTATATTGATGTCCCCCGTTAGTATGGAGAAAGTAAAGTTATGTCTCAAGATTTCTAACAAATGTTTTTAGTTCATCTACAAATAGAAAATCATTTAAAGAAGGGGATCTGTATGCGGCTACTATGAGATATTTATAGTTATTTTGACAAAAAGTTAATTTTATTACATTAGCCGTCTTAAAATCAATAAACTCAGTCTCAACATTTTTTAAAGTATTATGACAAAAGACAGTCACTCCATCATGTCCAGTATGTTTACAGGCAGCAGAAATTGTAGTATAATCAGGTAAATTATATGGAATTACATCTTTCATTTGGGTTTCAGTTAGTACAATTACGCTAGGAGAAAAATCAAAATTATTGTTATTTCATGCGAGTTGTAAAAATACATCAACTTAATAATTAAAACTAAGACAAAAATATTAATTTCATGTATAACCTCATATTAACGTCCTATTCATCAATACTCTGTCGTCAGTCCGTTGTCTTAAATTGCACCTTGAAATTGCAACCGTATTGATATTTAAAAAAGTGATTGGCCTGACATAAGATAGATTGATATGATAAAATGTAGACTCAAACCAAAAAATACATAAATTATGGTTAAAAACCATATTAACAAAAGAGGAACAAAAGTTTACTACCTTTTGTATATTCACCCATATCTATTTTTGTGTTTGGTAAATCAATTCAATAAGGTATTTATTTTTTTTTTTTTTTTTTTTTTACAGTGAATACCGCACAAGAATCTCAACTGCTCCCGTCTGGAGCCAGTGAGACTATGGCATCCCCAATTGGGGTATGTTGTGAGGCTGAAGGTAGTGGGGAGGGGAAGGAGGTGGGGAAGAGGAAGGTTGGGAAGTACCTGGCTATTCAGATCTGGTCACCAAACACGGCTAAAGCCATTTTCAAGCAACGTTTCAATTCTGAATGGTGGTCTTACACCAGGGCGATACTGATAGTATCTTCCACTCTGGAACGTGCCGCAAATATACTATATATTATTTTTTAATTAATTAATTGTGAAATAACACAAATCAATCAAATAAAATTTATTTGCGCACGCCGGGTTCGAACCCGCGACCTCCGGATTGTGAGTCAAGAGTCTTAGCCACTACACTACGGAGGTCGTCATTTATTGCTTCTCACAGAATATAAAGCATTATTTTTCACGTTATAATATCTAAGCATTAAATTGGGTTCTCCCATTCAGTTACGGCACACATTATTGATATTATTTTCTGTAGCACAGTTCAACAGTCTTACGGACGTCTTTAAAAGTTGGAGCACTCCAATATAATCTTTATTTCTTCGCAAGAAAAATATTCAGAAGTTTTCTGAATAAAACTCACGAAAGATAATGAATTTCCGATCCTACTACGTCATCTATGGAACTGACTTCAATTTATAATATTTTTGCTGGCGGAAAAGAGATACTTCTGAATGTAAATTTTGGTCTCGGGGATAATACGTTTTAATTAGGCTACCAAAAATTTATGTACAACATGAATACTCCTTAAGAATTACTAAGTTGGTGTTTTTTTTTAATAAAGGACGTACAACATAAACATCTGTCTAAGAATAGCATTTTTTGCTATAAACTTCTTACCCCCTTACCAATACTCTTGTTTTCAATTTTACACAACTGATAAACATCTATTTTTCACAGAATAATGGTATTTTATTGGTTGTGTAAAATTTTAAGCACATTTATTAGTAAGGCCCCCAGAAGGAAATAGGTATGAGGGGTGGGTAGGAATCTCTGGATCCATGTGTCTAGAAGTGATGGACACATGGATCCATCCCTACAACTACATTGCAAGCGATGGATCATGGCATTCTGGCTGGAGAGGTCAAAAGACCTCCTTAACCAGTCTCTCTCTCTCTTCGGCCCGCCACGCATCAGGTAGGCAGACACATCGGCTGCCAAGACCTTGACAAACCTCACCTCATGAACTCGGGCAGCGTATTTCCAATCCCGCGTTCCGTTTTTTTTTACTTAAAAAATAAATATTTTCAATGTAAAAAAAGATTTTGTTCGTACAAAAAACGCGGTCCATCCTCTCTGCTTACCCTTCTATAATAACGGTCGTCACACTCACAAAAACGGAGAGCAACAAAGCGCAAAGGCGACCGAAACGCGGTAGTGTTTGGCGGGTGATTTATGCATTCCAATCCCTAACGCGTTTCAGTCGGTGGAGCGACTGAAACGCGTTAGGGATTGGGAATACGCACTCGGGCACCCCTGCTAAGTCACCAAACGTAGCGAACCCTTGGAGTGACCTATGGCAGGGGTGTTGGTTATACAATAAACGGTTCCCCGGGTGGCAGTACCTATACCCTCCTCCCAAAATACATTGTTTTGCGTTTGCTTCATTGCCTTTTTTTGTAGTAGATATATATTTTTAGGAACATCGTTGAAATTTTGTTTATTATTTGTAAACGTTTCATTTTATTGTCTATGGTAAGACTGTATAGGTAGATAACACCTCGCATTTCCGTAAATATCTCCTATTAATTTACAGTTAATGATTACTTGTGTAACTATAATGTTAAAACATACATTTATATACATACATAACATAATACTTATACATAAGGAATAATAATTTTTAAGACACTAAATGTTCCTAACCTGCAAAAACTGTATTCAAAAAATATTCTGCTTCACCAATTTAAAAATACACACATGTTTGAGGAACGAAAAAACACTAGAGCCCTAAGAGAGTCAAATGTAAAATCTTTTAACATCCCAGTTTGTCAAACCTCTTATGGACAAAGAACTTTTAAATATAATGCAACAAAGCTATTCAATTCTCTACCTACTGAAATAAGAAACACTCAAACCAAAAGTGCATTTAAAAGTAGAATCATTGATCACCTCAAATAAACATATTTATCAGGAGTATTTAATAACATTCTTATCTTTATGCCTACTGTGTGTAAATATGTAACCATGTACCTACTGTAATGTTCATATAACATACTTGAATTGTATATTACTTAGAAAAAAAAGATTTTATATCAAGCTGTCATGTTCATAATATTAATAAAACAAAATCATGGATTATAACCACTCTGTAAATTGCCATCTCAACACAGGTGTTTCACACCTAGTGAGATGGGCAATACGTCATTATTATAACCTAATGTAATATGAAAATAATTAAATAAATAAATAATAAATAAATAAGTTCTGAGCAAATGATTCCCATTGACGTATGTATGTTTTTGTATTATTTGAATAGACTTATAATTGCGTTGTTAATTTTGCTGATTTACGAATTCATTCAAAATCATCCCAACAATAGTGTTATTACGATGCTTGATTTGTTGCTAAATTTGGATAATTTAGTTGCTTTGATAGTAGGTACAATAACTACCAGCCTAGACCGGTGAAAAGTTACGATACATAATTTAATTTTGAAATAGACAATTAAAATAATGATCTGTTAAAATAATATTATATTTTAGGTGGGTGCGTAATTAAGCGCTTGTCTGAATTTTACACACAATCTGTTCCAATTTTGAAAACGACACTTTAATTCATTTGAATTCGTTGAACTGGATTTCACACAGGACTAACTAACGCACAGCACAGACAACTGAAACATGTTTGATTATGTACAAACTTGTAGCTTGACACAATTAAACAAAAAAATCAGAGTGTGCTGTTCGCACGTGGTAGAAGTGAAATCTTCAGTTAACTAAAGTAGGCAAGAGTGGGGAGGCTACGAAGCACCGCACAAAGAGGATACCGATATGCTACGTAGCACCGCACATGGAGGAGACCGATTTTACTATCACATTCTCTCGCAGGCTAAATCCTATAGATAATAATAATAATAATACTTGGCTAATTTATATAGCGCCGTTTTTGTGAGAAATCACCTCAAGGGCGCTGTACAAGAAAATATATAATAAAATTGTTATAACTAAGATTTGTAATTATAACTAGTGACAAAATTAGATAGAACTTTGGAATTCATAATGAATTGTAAAGAGCCCTTGAGGTGATTTTTCACAAAAACGGCGCTCTACAAATTGTCCAATTATTATTATTATTATTATATCTAAGACTTGTAGCTAGTGGTTTATATCTAAAAATTATAGCTAGTGACTAACGACTAAGACTTATGATAGTTGACTTAAAACTAGTGGCTCAATGACATACATATTTACAACTGTGACTTAAAATTAGAGACGTAAAACTAACATAAGTACCAACATTTCAAAATACGATTTGCCAGGATTGTAAGTGATAATGATATCATTAAAAACCAAACAACAATCAAGTTCTGTAGGTATATGTATGTGTAGGTAGATGCATGTGTTTGTCTATTTATAGTGTCGCTATTTTTCGTTTCGTCGAGTTTCAGATAACAAAAGTGCTAAATAAATTTTGATTTCAAAAAATCAGAGTGCTATTCACACGCGGTAGAAGTGAAACCTTCAGAAAACTAAGTTACACAAGAGTGGGGAGACTACAAAGCGCTCTTTTTATTAATGTGAAGGATGATTTTTTTCCATATTTTTGTCGTCGAATTCTAATGCACCTTTTCCTATATATTTGGTCATCTTATTAGTATTTGTCGTTTCATATTCGGAGTCGCTATACGTCGCTTTTTGTGTTTTCTTTTGGTTGTTCATTTTGGAATTTTTTTTTTTTTTTTTTTTTTTTCAATCAATAGATATTTTACATTTATAATAATAACATTAATAATACACATAAAATCCAATAAAAGATTTTCACATAATGAAAATTATAAATAAAAAGGAAGGGTCCTGTACCCGTAAGAAGTTAAATTTATTTTGGATTTTGTAGGATTCGATTCCTTGATGGCTGATTGTCTGGAAAAGTTCATCGGGTGCTTAATACCACTACAATATGTAAAGGGGATTCGCGTTGGACCGTGAATTTAGCGTATATTGGAACCGAATACCGTGAATAAAATAATTATCTCATTCTCTCGCAGGCTGAATCCTATGGATGTATGTGTTTGTCTATTTTTAGTATCACTTCCGTTTCATCGAGTTTCAAATGACAACGGTGCTAAAGAAGTTTTCACTTGGGGTAAAGCAAGGATATCTGGTGATATTGGTAATGTAGTGATACAGTAGAATTTTGGCATTATTCAATTAACCATGCAGTATACAGCTTTGAAATTCGATTCATAGATGAACAACAGACCTGTGAACCATAATAAATCAACTTTGGCGTTTTTGCATGGTCGGTAAAACAGAAAATAATTTTATTCAAACGAAAAATATTTTATTAAAAAGGAGTGTAAGGAGAATATATGACGCAAATGTGAATGGTAGAAGAAGTCGGGGACGCCCGAGAAAAACATGGCACGACCAAGTGAATCAGATACTTGAGTCGGGCCGTGTCAGGAGTCAGAATAATAGAAGAGCATGTATGAGACGGTGTATGAATGTGAACGAAGCAAGGAGTGTGTGCCAAGACCGAGTTGTTTGGCGGTCCGTCCTCTCTGCCTACCCCTGCGGGGAAACGGCGTGATGGTTAGTTAGTTAGTTAAAAAATTTTTATCAACTGTCAGATGTGCTGTGGTGACTTCAAATTGTAATTTATCAATTAATCTGGGGTTTCTGAAAAGTATACTGCGTAGTCACAATTAAAGAAAGTGGCAGCTGTCCTACTTTTGTTTGGTAGAAGCTTAAGTAATTTGTGGGTAATATTAATGTTTTGACTTATCGAATTGTGATTTTTAACATTTATTATTATTTTATATAATTCAACTTCTCTTTGTTAGTTTTTAGGGTGTTATGCCGTGTTGCGCTACCTCCTTCTACCTCCTTCACACTCTCTACACTATTACATATCGTCGGATCTACCGGATCTGCCCTGATGATGGACACTGCAACGCTATCCGAAACGTCGGCTATAGAAGGAGGTAGCGCAGCACGGCATAACACCCCAAAAACTAAAAAAGAAAATTCTTTTGGCCGTGAAAATCTAAAAACTTACCAATTCAACTTCTGATTAAATGATGAATTACCATAATGCATATTAAGTCGGTGAACAGTTTTAATGTCGTTTTCTCCAATTTAGACACATCACCAAATTTCCTACCCTCACCAAATTACCTGTCTGATTCGTAAAATATTTATTTCAGAAAAAAATATGCCGAATTTTTTTTTTTATAAATTCATTTCCTTCAGAAAGACCAGTAGTTCTACTAATGGATTATTATGCCTCACACATAAATCCTGGAGTCATTGAGATAGCAAAGCAAAACGAAATATATTTTTTCACTTTTTCTGCTCATACAAGCCATCTCTCGCAGTCGTTAGATATCGGAGTGCATCGTCCATTGAAAGCAGCCTGGAATCGGTGTTTGAATGAATTTTTGATGACATCTCCAAACGTAAAACCAAAGCCCTATCCCGCATTTGTGCGCAGTTTTTCAAACAATAATAACAAAAATGCTTTTAAAAAGTCCGGTATTTTACCAATTAATAAAGTAGCCATGTGTCCAGAAGCCTTAGCACCTTCTCAATTAACCGAGAAAACATTGACCATCGCAGTTCCAGTAAAAAAAACTGATTTTAAAGACATTTTAAAAATTCCCCACAATATTCCAACAGTAATGACACTAATTAAAAGAGATTTGTCCGCAAAGTGTTTGACACCTCCTAACATTGACAACAAGGTAGGTCAGTCAGTACCTACCATCGTCATCACAGAGGATTAATTATTTGTCCGCAAAATCCATAAAAACTCGCGCCGAAAAAACTTCTTTTTCAAAAAAGGTAGAACGGTCAGAACCATCAACATCACACAGAATTGATTATTATTTGTCCGCAAAATCCCTAAAACCAAGTGGTATCGATAATTTTTTAGTAGACGACCAATAGATATAAAATGGAAGTAAAGTGGGTTCATGTGTAATCAATATTTTATTTATTTTTCGAAAAAAACTTCTTCGGAAAGGTTTTCACTTTGTGATGGCATTATTTATTTTAATAAAAAGACAAATAACTTTGTTTACATCACTTTTAATGGTACACAATCAACATGTTTCGTAAACAATGTTTACTTCATCAGGATCAAACGTATACTAAACTTAAAAATTAAATATAGATGACACATGGAAGGAAAGGGTAGGAGGGAGGGGGAGGGGTAAGAGTGGGGAAAGTTTATCAATTAGGGATTTCAAAGCCATTAGCAGGGAAAGGCCGGTTAAGTGGAAAGAGGTTCAAAAGAGGGTTTATAAAAATTTGCTGCTTATTAATTATGTCTGCTTTATTATTTACATTTTTTCTAATTTCTAAAATCTCTAAATTATTTATCTGTGATGCCTTATAGCCTGTGTGTAATATTTTAAGTCCATGGTTTTTGTCAAAATTATGATTATTTTTTATTAAATGATGAGGAATATTTTATATTCCCGTTGAAGATTTAAAAATACGTTTGTTGTTATTTTACCTATTTACAGTTGAAGAGAGGAGTATCACCAAATTAACATCCTTTATAACCAAATTACCTTACCTATAACCAAATTACCTGTATCTTTTGGTGATTTACTTTTATAAGTTTTCTTGTGTTTTGTTAATTTTTATTTTCTTTTTTTTTCTAAACATGCGCTGAAATGATGTACCTAAACCGTAAACAATTTTGTAAATTTTTAATATCCTTATTTTTCAAAGCACATTAAGATAAATCAAAAATATCACCAAATTAAACACCCTTTATATCCAAATTACCTAAATCTTTTGGTTATAAATTTTCTTATATATTAATTTTAATTTTCTTTTTTCTTTTCAAAACATGTGCTGAAATGATGTACCTAAACCATAAACAATTTTGTTAATTTTTAATATCCTTATTTTTCAAAGCACATTACGATAAATCAAAAATATCACCAAATAACCTCGCTTTATCCTATTGCAAATCTAATTGAACCCAAGTGGGATAAGACATTTATTTATTTATTTATTTGTTTACGCCTTGATGGCTTTTTGCATGTAAGGTAAATTGAACAGGAGTATTATAACAAGTATATAACATCATAACAAGTACATAATACATAAAACAATAAACAGAACATGAGAGACGTGAGTAGGCACAACACAAGTAGGTATGAGTATTCGATAAGTGAATTGTACAAAAGAGTTCAACCAGCGGATTCGTATTTGGGCTCAGGCTACGGTAGATTTTGCAATTATTGTTACAATATTACACAAAACATGATTACAAACATACTCGAATCTTACCCGTTGGCAGTGGTGTAAATCATTTTTTAGCGATTAATATAAAAGTTGGTAATTTTCATGTAATTTATTTATTTTTTATTTTTTGCTATAATAAATGTACGTAAGTTTGAAGTTATTATTATGAAAAAAAAAGATTCACAGCAATTACATATATAAAGAAGTAAGTAGGTACTATAAAAGTAGTTAGAGCAGTTAATACCCATTAATGTTACTGTTATCAATCTGAAACATTTAAGTATTTTTACGTAAGATTGTTATTATTATGAAAAAATAATAAAAGGTACACAGCAATTACATATGTAAAGAAGTAAGTAGGTACTATGAAAGTAGTTACAGAGCAGTGGGTATTAAATTTGTTACTGTTAATAATCTGAAACATTTACGGATTTTTGCATCTGCATACATATACGCTTTTTAAAGGAAGCGATGTTTTTATAAAGAAATATGTCAATAGAGCAAGTTTCATTCCCCACACAATGCAATCTCTGAAGACAAGAGTTGAAAAAAAAATTAGTGCGAGAAGCAACTATGTTAAATGGAGCATGGAGTCTAGTGTTGTATTTAGTGGGTATTTGATAATTTATCATGTTCACTAGTTCAGGGCTATCCAAATATCCGTTGATGATTTTAAATAATAATAAAACATCGCAGATTTTTCTTCGCTGTGATAATTCTGGTAGTTTGAGCAATTGCATTAAATAATTATAATTTAAATTTTCTATTGGAATATGTAATTTGTAATCTATATGCCTCAAAAATCTATGTTATACTATTTCGATTTTATGTGAGTGTACATTGTATTAAGGCGACCATAGAGAGGAATTATACTCACGAATACTTCTAACTAATGTTATGTACAATGTTTTGAGTGTATTAATGTACTTTAGATCTTTGGACATTCTTAACACAAATCCAAGACATTTAGGTGCTTTATTCGTGATTGCATCAATGTGGGGAACGAATGTCATCTTGTTATCAAAAACAACGCCCAGATCTTTTATTAATGTTACTGTAGAAAGATTAACATTGTTAATGTGATATTGAAATAGTATTCGATTTTTATTTTGAGAAAAAACTATAGATTGACATTTGCTAATGTTTAAAAATAAATCATTTATGTTACACCAATTTTATATAATCGATCCAATTTTTTTTGCCATACAAGACAATCCATTAAATTTCTTATAATAGTGTAAATTTTCAGGTCATCAGCAAACAATAGGAAATGGATACCTTCAAATATTGTAACAATGTCATTGATAAATAGCAAAAAAAGAATCGTACCTAGATGAGAACCTTGAGGCGCCCCACTTGAAGCTTCAATTTCGTCTGATATATGGTTAGATAGTTTAACGTATAGTTTTCTAGATGTTAAATAGGTCTCAAGCCATTTTAGTATATTTCCTTTTATCCCATATACTTCAAGTGTGTTTAATAAGATTTTTAGAGAAACTTTATCGAATGCTCTGCTGAAATCTGTGTAAACTGCATCCGTTTGCAATTTTGAATTTAGATTGTCTGATATATATTTTTCGTATATAATTAAATTTGTAAGTGTAGATCTACCGGATATAAATCCATGTTGGTGAGGGGAAATGATTTTACGAGCCTGTAACATAAATTTTGATAGAAATACGGATTCAAACAATTTAGGTATTGCTGATTGTATGCAAATAGGTCTGTAATTAGAAGCATCCGTTTTATCACCTTTTTTATAGATGGAACTAAGGAAACTGGCCTTCCATTGACATGTACGTTAATCGTAAAAAACAGAGATAAAACGATATTTCTAGGTTATGGTATTTTGCCAGACGTGTTACCAGCAATAAATTCACTGGAAAAATAATAAAAAGTATTTTTGGGTAGGTGGTGGCTTACGACGTATTAAGGTTGAATGGACGATTGGTCTTGCGGAACTACCTGACCTGGAAATTGATCCATGTGTTGGTAGAATTGAAGCGTTGATTTCCTAATAAAATCTCTATAGATATGCATATATTGTCGCGATTCGGAGACACTTAGTTGTAGTAATTACCGAGTGATATGTAACTACACAGGTATTGAAACCCTTTTGGTTTGAAGGTATGATTGTAGTACCTACGTAGGAAAATCCTAGAAAATCTGTAGTCCTAAACTCTCCTTAGTCCTCCACAGTTCTGTTCACAAACACATATACCTACCCACCTACACATTCTAAAATTACACGAAAATTTGTGTTAATTTCCCCAGAAACTCGCATTATCATAAAGACCTCCTTTGTACTCTGCCATGTATTGTGCGTGTTTCTATTGATTTTATTAATTACTAATAATTAAATACTAATTACTACCCGGCTTTGCCCGAGTTCCCACACAAAATATTCAAACAGGAAATATACAGAATGAAACAAGTTCTTTGTTTAAAACCATTTTATGTTAATTTACGAGTATATTCGTCGACCAGTTTCGGTTAAACTCAATCCTCTTCAGGACAATAAACTGAATAATATACACAATAGAAAGAGAGAGCATATAAGAGAGGGAGAGAACGTTAGAGACTGGTTGGTGGAGGAGTAGGAGGGGTAAAGGGGGAAAGGGAACAACTTTAAAATCGGACTGTTGGTTAATTCTAACTGTTTGTTTAAAATTTGGCAATTATTTTTTCATTCTGTATAATTTCAAGCCTAAAAGTATTTGCTTTCTTCGATAATAATACAAGAAATATAATTTGGAACTTAACATCCAATGAACGATATTAAGGAATCTTGGCTTATTTTTTGACGGGGTACAATCGGTATTTAAAAGTTCTATGTAGAGATGGCTTTGCAAGCTGAAAAAATGACTCTATTTTGTAAATTCCACTTGGTTAAATCTGTGAGAAATTCATGTCTCTAGAACTCACCGCCCACAAATATTTAATGAGACAAAAAGTCCTTATCCTTCAGAGTTTGGTGTCTGAAAATCATGTTATGTCAGTTCCGAAAAGGAATATTTATACAGATGTTAACAAATTATTTAGAATTACTAGGACATGGAAAATCCTCAATTTCAACACGAAAAAATCGGATGTGTGTAGGATAGGTGGAGACTAGTAATATGTGTAGTTTACCAAAACATTTGTAGGTTAAAAGAATCTCCTCTTCAAAAACTTTGATATTCTAATGTACCTGAAGTCGGTACAGTGTACGTTAATGGTTAAAGCTTTTACGCTTATTTTATATTAATTTGTGCATTGAGCTGATATGCCAGTTGCATAATTCACGGTATAAAGCATTAAAATGTTACCACAGTACATGTTGCAACACGATATCTTCATTTCCTTAACATTTTCATGGAAATTTCTTATTACCCCTAAGCCAAGTTAACAACATAGTAGATGGTCTCTGTAGCAGAGTAACAGATTGCAGTGTTACCACTGTTACTCTGTTGTGTTGGAAACTATTTTCACAAAGGTTTTTGAATTTTTAAAAGGTCTATACACTGTACTCGTCCTAACTGAGGCAACCCATATTTGCTGCCTTAAAAATAATCCATTTTCGATGTGAACGAAAAATATTTTTCATGTAAAAGTAGAGTATAAATAAAAGCGAGTTCAAAATAATAACATAGGGCGTAGAGGTTATCCTTGTACACATACACCATCCAGTCTGGCGATAGATTTCCGCGGTCTGCAATATACTTTAATATTGATTTCTTTTTTACATTAGCTCCACACAGGAGGCCCTGAGGAAAATTTCATCAAAAAAGTCATCTTTGGGGATACTTTGTTGAGGGTTTTTTTAGAAAAGGAAGGAGAGAAGTTTTTGCAAGGAAAAGGGTATGAGGGGTGGGTAGGAACCTGGGAGTCATTGTGTCCAGGAGTGACGGACGCATCCATCCCTTCCACCCAAAGATATTAATTATAAGGAGATGTGCTATCCGCAGTTTTTACTAGGTGGGACTGGCTTCCGGGTGTCGCCGATATTGTTTACCAATTAACGATTAAACTAAATGAACGAATAATTAACGAATAAACGCTTAGTTCGATTAGAACGCTAAACTAAATGAACGAATTCTTTCTGTATTAAATTTATATTGTTAACCAATACTAATGCACACCTTCAAAAAATCAAGGAAATGAACCAATTCTTTTTGTATGCAAACTACCCTGATTAGTTAATAGTTCGGCGACCGTCGCGCGGACATCATAGCATATCTCTTTTGTATTTGAATATCTTTACTACCACCGCAATGCAAGGCGATGTTCCGAGAGAGTACGGCTGGAGAAGTCAAATGGACTGCCTCAACCTTTCTCTCCCGATCTGGTCTGCTATGAAATTGTTCGGCAGACGCATCCGCCGCAAAGACCCGGACAAACCTCACCCCATGAACCCGGGCACCCCTGCTTAGTCACCAAACGTAGCGAACCGCTTGGGGTGATCTACAGCAGAGGTATTGGTTATCCAATAAATAGTTCCCGGAGCGGGGGTACCCATACCCGCCTCCCAAATTGACTTCAAGTTCCAGTATTTCCCGTGTAAAGCCCCACTCAATCGAAACGTTTCTTCAAATTGTTACTGGTCGAGTGGTCCAAAGCGTCGGGCTCCTACCAAGACGTCACGGGTTCAATTCTCTGCTTGCTAAGTCCTTCACCATTATTGCACATGCAATATTTTCCACTTATGAAGTAGGAAGAACTTAAATATTATGCGGATACTCGTAACCCGTTTATACCTACATACCATGTCCATTTAAAAAAGAAATAAAAAAATATTTTTCCATTCTATGGTTATTTGTACCTGTTTAGCCAGTGCTTATAGCCATAGCTTGTCAGCAATGATTTTAGGTATGTCTAATTACGTAACTGAAAAGAGATTTACTCCTAAATTCTTCTTATTCCCACACCAGTTCTTTCCCGACAAAACATGATCAATAATTTGTTCAAGTCCAAACCTCACAGGCATCGGGTGAAAATAAAGTTGTTCTCTTTTTTTGTAATTGTTTCTGACCGAACTTTTCGAAACGAAAATCCAAAGCCGACATTTTAATGGTTAAATTAATTCAACATCTGATAAATAATGTAGAAGTCACCTAGGTAGCTTTTCTGTTCTTCTGCAGAATTTCCGATTTAGGGTTATTTCAGTGGCGCTTTGGAATTCATAAAAAAGGGGAAAAAAAGTCGTCCGCTAGAATAACGAAGGAATGGTACGTATCGACTTGTCGGTTGGCGCATAGTGACTGATGACCTGTCGGTTTGCGTTTTATTATTTCTAGACCTGAAATGCATTTTAGCATTCTTGGATCGTTCGTTTAAACGAACTTAATTGATAGTTCACGATGATATTTTAGGCAATGTTTTTCTTGCTGTAACGTTCGCTGGTATAATAATAATTATTTGATTAAAACTTCATTTCCCATTTTATTTCTTTCTGAACATTTATTCAGAACGGTAGATACTCTCACTATCGCCCTGGTTAAAAACCATTCATAATCGAAACGTTTTGCTTGAAATCTCTTCTGCCGTGTTTAATATCTGAAGAGCCAAGAACTTCCCAACATTCCTCTTTTCCATATCCTTCTCTACTCTCTTTAGCCTTGCTTACCCCAATTGGGGATGCCATTGTCCCACTGAGAATGGCATCCCCAATTGAGAAGCATTTTAGATTCTGGTATGGTATTCACATAAAAATTTGGTTATCCTTCCTTACAGTTATTAATTAATTTACAACAATCCAATGTCTTAGTTTAAATAATGTTAAAATTTATTCTTTGTTCATTTTGTGGAATGCCAACAAAAAAGATTAACAAACAAAATTCCAAAGGGAATTTTGCCCCAGACGATGCTGTGAAAAACAAATGCTAAAACTGTCCAACGATAGACCGGGCAGGTAATAGGAAGAGGTCACCAAAGTAATACAAGGTAGTGCCTAGAGGGGCGTTGTCCAAACAACAGTTTCCAAACTAGGAAAAGTACTCGTACTTACAAGAAAATTACGATATTTTTTTCTCAATTTAATCTCAGTCTGTTAAAAGACCAGCCAAGAATTAAAGTAATATCTCCAAATATGTAAAATAACTATCCCGTCTAACTATTTAGTATATATGCCATTAGATTATGGTGTATGCATATTTGTTTTACGCAATATCCAAGTTCTGACCCGAAAACTTAACCCTTAGATAATTCAACCGTATAGCATTCATAATCAAAATTATTTCTCTCTTCTAGAAAATTGGTGACTAAGTATCTTATAAACTATTTAATACTAACTGTGAATTGCTTATTCGATTATTTTTTTACCACTTT
This sequence comes from Limnephilus lunatus, assembly GCA_917563855.2. Classification (NCBI taxonomy): domain Eukaryota; kingdom Metazoa; phylum Arthropoda; class Insecta; order Trichoptera; family Limnephilidae; genus Limnephilus; species Limnephilus lunatus. The sequence goes on along the minus strand of OU830594.1, from coordinate 30,191,229 downwards.
GATCTATTTTGCTACTAAAGGGTTGGGCGGTTTCAGCTTTATTTACTCTGGCTAAAAATACAGTCGTGAATTTATTATTGGTTCCAGTATGTGTATTTTTAGCTCGGTGGTGAAATTTGGTTTGTTCTGAAATTCTAGTACGTGTGTTAGTTGGAGTAAAAGGCAGACACAGTCAAGGTAAATGCCACTTCGGCAATTGTTTCAGACGAAAAATTTGCCAATTCTTGGACTCAATTGTGACTGGGGACGATACGAATGTTTTTAAAGTTTCTGCACCATTTGTGAACGTTTTTCGAGCTCATACACTTCACGTAGCTGAGAAAGAATGTCTACCGAGGTTTGGTTCTTTGCACACAAAAACGAATTACAAAGCGTAATCTGCCTAACCGCAGACCTGGCGGGTGCGGCGAGTGGAAGCTCCATCGCGAACGGCTGCCACACCGAGACTAAGCGCCGCAGAGAGTGCAGTGTTGTGGGGATTTGGCATGGGGCAGCCAGTGTTGCTAGATTGTGCGTAAAATCGTTCCTCGCGACCGCAGCAACTTGCAGACTTTATTTTACGGACAGCCCTTGCAATATTGTGTTGTTATTTGTATTTTTATTAAAAACTACTTATGTTACTGCGCCAGCTCTCAACACAGGATTTTCTGGTAAGACAGGCATAGCACATCACTAATTATAGTCTTAATTTAGTAAATATGAAGAAAAAAACTAAAAAATCGACAAATTGAAATTTAGAACCATGATACAAAAAATATTATTTTAAATATTACTTTGGGTATTAATTATTTTTTATCGCTGCAATGACGTTAAATGACCAAATGCGTTGTACATCTAGTTATGTATTATTGATTGATTAACTCATAGATGCAATGTGTTGGAGTCTAATAAGAAAAGGTACCGATAAATATATTTACACATTACATTTTTCGAAAAAACGGCGGCACTAACAAATCTTAAATTTATTATTATCATCATTATTATTAAACCCTTTAAATTGTGAATCTTTATGAAACGTAATATTACATATTATATGTTATTTATTCTTTAGAAATCTAACGTATTGAAAGCAGCTGTTATGTTACCCCCTTTGAATAATTTTTTTAAATTCTACTTTTGTTTTGTAAGATAAACACCGGTATTTTTCAAGATTGTCCCTTATATTCTACTTTATTCTAAAGGAAACAGCCAGTTTTGAATACACCCGCTAGTCAATTTTATTCAGACCTTGGAGAAATAATTTACAAAATTATATTGTTATTATGTTGTGATTATATTATGAATATAATATTATCGACCTAAGTGAAGAAGTCGTGTACAAAACAATCTACGCCTTGCCCGGCGTATTGGCCGAACGGCCGAATTTGTCCTAGCACTCCTAGAAAATGTTTCCTTTCGCGGGGTATATTTTAATTAATCCTGATAAACATATTGTAATATAAAAACTATACTACACGTTCTTGTGTTCAACTGCTTGGCTGTAGAACGATTTGCCGGCCGCTGTATTTCTTCCTTCCTACAACATGGGTCTCTTCAAGACCAGCAACACAGCATCTTAGATGATATAGGCCCTGAGGGATTTTTTTTCCTCAGGGCCTACTGTGTGGAGTTAATGTAAAAAACAAAAAACAACAAACAAAATAACTAAAATTTCAGATGTTTCCTATTAAATTACAGCGCCCTTGAGGTGATTTTTCACAAAAACGGCGCTCTATAAATTATCCAATTATTATTATTATTATTATTATTATTAAATTCCTCGGGATTTAGTAGGAAACAAACTCATTGTCCAGAAAAATTAAAGCTGCGGCTCACCACTATTTTTTGAGTTGAAAAACGTTGTACAAATTTTTCAAACGGTTTCACGTAAAAAAAAAATAATGGCAAGGTTCTTGTTTTATGAATATTATGTATAAATAACTTGCATCCTGTGGGCATCTGTCTGAAAAAAATTGAAGATTCGAATTCGTCTAAATTGAGTCTTGTAGCGTCTTAATCATTGTAAACTCCCTAAAAGCGCCCTTGAGGTTATTTTCATGAAATGAATTCTCAACAAATCAGTTCTAATTTTGAAAATAATTTTCATTTGAAAATAGAGTTTATTGAACTGGGGTTACGCACAGAACCGCACAAGAAATTAGTATTTTTAATTTTACAATATAGGTACTATTACCTATTACTTATTGGAAAGGGTGCATCTAGGTAAATAAGTTTAAGAAAAAAATCAAAACATGGGTGAAAGAAATTAATGCAGACATACTACAGAATCTATTAAAAACATCATCGAAACTAAATAACGGAAAATTAAAGAATTCTACCAGTCCGCCTAAGCACAGGACCACCTAGTGAGGAGGACTAAGAACACACAAATGAAATATTTATATACATTATCATATCTTGTAATTCTCATCAAACCTGTAATTAAATAGTCACTAATAAAAACAAATTTAAAAAAACAAATTAACTATAAATATTATCTTATTTTACTATCTGCCTCAGTTAAAACTCAAATTCAAATAATATATAATGTTAATTATGTTTGTGTACCTACTCTAAGAACTATACTATACAAATATATACGTATAGTTCTTTTTTTTATAATAATTTTTTCTTCATCAGTCATTAATAATATATTAATTTCGGTTTTCTGTGCGTCCTGCCTTATTCTGATTCAATGAACTCGAATTTTGTTTGAATTTAAATTGGAACTAAATTGTTAAGTTCTTAGACTATCCGTAAGTTTCCAAGGGTCTGCTCTAGTTAATTATATAGTTAAAACAATTTTTTTTTTGTTAATTGGGTATGCATATTAAGATATATGATTATTGTTTTTCAGCACTTTTACCTACCTATCAATTTATTCACATAAGAATTAGAAAATATTTACTTCCTCAATCTTCGCAAATACACTTTGTGGCGTCATTATTGATTTAATGAAAACAAATAACTTTGTAAACACCTCTATATTATTATATTATCAAAATGTTTCGAAAAATACGTTTTCTTCATCAGGATATATAATATATTAATCATATCCTGATGAAGATAACGTATTTTTCGAAACATGTTGATAATATTATTATTTATATTATTGGTTTTCATCAAATAAATAAAATATATTTATTTTTAGAAATGTGATTAAAAGGTGTTATATATTATCGTTAACTATTGAGTATTTTTAAAAATGATATTAAATTGCAGTATCTCAACGTGTTTTCATATTTATTTGATAAAATATCCTACATGAGTGACAATAAACGCTGAATCTAATTGATGACTGTATTCAGTGTGTTGTCACATCGCGTAACACAAGGGAAACATTGAACTTGGTAGAGCTCTGCATGCTTGGTTCAGTATACACGTATACAGTATACAATTACCTACATGTAAACATGGGTTATGTAATACAAACAATGTATCAAGCACCGCTTTGTATACATCATCTATAAGCAAGTAGTTACTTGTTACATATTGTTGCAGAAGGGTAAACGATTGAGTTAAGCGTTAATTAATTAATACGGATAACACGAGTAATTTAGATTAATTTGTGTTCAAAATTGATAATCATAATAATATCTACTTGACTGATGAATAGTGTTATTGCTGTGAAAGGCTTCCTCGTGGTCGTGCTGTATAAAGCTTCAGAATTACATAAAGTATTTATAATTCGTTGAAAAAGAAGATAACACTAATAATCTTAAAGAAAATTGAGGTTGAGAAAAGACATTTGAGGTTGCCCATCCACTTCCCCACGGTGTTCTAAGGAAACATATGGTTTCCTCCTTCACCGTTCACCTCAGGACTCTAATTTTTGTTTATAAAAAAGCTATTCGAGAGAACAAGACACAGAAAAATAAAAATATAACGGTCGCAACTTGGACTCGAACCCAGAATCTCTCGTCTTACCGGGACGGGCGCCTCTACTAATTCGGCCTCTGCCACCTTCCATCAAACCGTCATATTTATCAATCGGATATATTTACCTATCCGAGACGCTATCTAGGTTAAAAACCAGTTCTTATAATGATTGTTTCAATGAAAAAGGTAGTCGCCTATAATATGGGAAAATTAGTCGAAGATAATATATTATATAATGAAAAAAATCTAATTATAATCTCTTATACTGACGAAGAAAATATTGTTTTTGAAACATGTGGATAATGTTAATAAAATCGTGGTGATTACTAAGTTATTTGTAACAATTATTATAAACAATAATTATCAGCCTGAAACACTCATCTACATTGAAAAAATCTTCCGAGAAAATATACTGGCCGCCAACGGGACATGAACTCGTGTCCCTCTGATTGCCGGTCAGGAGCTCTACCACTGAGCTATGGCGGCTTATCTAATACCCTTTATTTAATGTCTCGTTGGCGGCCAGTATCTTTTCTCGGAAGATTTTTTCAATGTAGATGAGCGTTTCAGGCTAATAATTATTGCTCATAATAATTGTTACCCTATGTGCTTTGCATAAAAATCTTGTATTAAAAACGTTAGTTTATCAATTAAAAATAATAATTAAGTTATTTGTTCTCATTTTATCAATAATGATGCCACAAAGTATATTTGCGATGTATGGTGAAGAACATAATATAAATTTGAAATATGAGATTGACAAATATGACTGTTTGGTGGAAGGTGGCAGTGGTCGAATTGGTAGAGGCGCCCGGTGAAACGAGAGGTTCTGGGTTCGAGTCCCAGTCTTTTTGTTTTTCTGTGTCTTGTTCTCTTTCGTATTTTTTTAAGATTATTAGTGTTATCTTCTTCACTGATATATTACATTGATGGGAATAATCTTCAAAAGTTATAAAATCTTTAAGAGAGTTGATCTTATAAAAAATTATAATTTGCTTTAAAAAAATTGGCGCTAACGTAAATCAAACATTCTAAAACTTTTATTTACATATTTGGGGGGCTGGTAAAGGGTTTAGTTTGTGTCTTAATTATTAAAAAAATACACAATCTAAATTTGCACACTATTGCGAAAAAAAATCCCTGAACTTTGAAATCACTTCGGAGTATCTATATTATAGATTTTATTTATATCGTACGTATAACTGTTTACAAAACAATATTAACATCACTAGGATAAGCCTGTGTTAAGGTTAACAATTCTACAAAGTAACAAAAATAAAAATAAATTGTATATTTTATTATAGTTATACACAGGGGCGTGCACTCCATATAGGCACATAAGCACTGCCTACCACGGACGTACAAAATATGTCTATGCAAACGACAAACGCGGCATAAACTGTAACTAGAAACTACACGCGCGCCCTCCGACTGCCTCACTAAAATGTGGCCTAAGCAGGAATTATTTCTGACTAGAGGTAACTTCATACAAGATATAATTCAATGTTTACGAAATGCACAAAGCATCGAGTAGAACTGTCGTTTTGAATTTGCCTCTATGATGTTTTTTTGTTAGTATTAAGCAGTGCTTTCTAGAACTTCTTCTTGTTATGTATTTCTATCAAATAGTTGTCTTTCATAAATGATAATTGTCGGTTCAAAAACGTTTGTCGTACTTTAATTCTGAAATTATCTGATGAAATATGGAAATTTTAACCCGTGAAACTTGTTGTATTTTCCTACTGCCTACCCTGATCAAAAACTCTGTGCACGCCCCTGGTTATACATAGTTATTGAAATCAATGAAATAAGGTTTGAATTTAACTATTTATAAATATATGTATTTTTTAATTTATCTTATGATGTACTTGTACAGTATAGCTTGTATAGCTTGTAAAGTAAGTTATTTCTACCAATTTTTATTTATTGGAAATAAACTCAATAAACTGCGTATTAAATAAATTCCTTCATTTAGTAAGGGTTATAGCTGAGAATGGAGATAAGTTAAGGTGGGGCGAAAACGAGTATAAAGCTAATGGGAATGGAAAGTGCTTCTTTAGTTACGACTTGAAGGTGATGCTTGCTATGGCACTTCAGATATCAAAGGGTAGCTCTTTCAAAAAGTCTGTGAATGATGTTGTCACTAAATTCTTTTTTGTAGGTAAGGAAAAGAGTGTGTATCTTGGGTCAATTTGGGTGGATTGTATTAAAGGCAGTGTGAGGAGAGGATTGTCTTCTAATGGACGGAGGATGCTGACTTAGCGCTGGACAGTGCCTGTCGATGTGTTGGATCCCAGACCCGATTACGGCAAATAGAAAAAAATGAATGTATCCACCGTATCTGTACAAAAAAAAATAATCGTTTAAAACCCAGTACAGCCAGACTTAAGGTTGCCTACAAAAAATGGTAAATTGTAATTTTTTTGAACGGGAATTGATCTTGAATCCGTAACCCGTGATCTCGTTAACAGCGCACTATCTCGTTAAAGTGGTTTAGATATAAATAGAGACACTGATTCATAGCATTAGCAATGTTTTCGTGAAAAGTGTGTGTTAAATGGTGTTCTTAGCGATAAATACGTTAAAACGCGAAATAGCAGCGATTTTTACGACAAAACTCAACAATATGCGAACTTTTCAGTAATGAGTTTTCAGTAATGAGTAAGTCTAAAGTCATGGTGTTTGAAAGAGAGAGTACGAAAACAGTATGCAATATAGTTGTGAACGATGAATACTTGGAGCAGGTGGATGAGTTTGTTTATTTGGGAAGTATGTTTACGAGAGATGGGAAGGCTGAAAGAGATATTGAAAGAAGGGTGAATGCAGGTAACTCTATTAATGGAGGACTGAACGCCGTTGGCACCAACAAAAAACTGTCCAAAGACGCGAAACTAGCCGTCCATAATGGAGTACTGGTACCTACCCTGATGTATGGCAGTGAAGCATGGAACTGGCAGAGGAAGGATGAAAGTAGACTGAATGCTGTAGAAATGAGATCCCTGAGGCGTATGTGTGGTAAAACTATGTATGATCGTGTGAGAAACGCGGAGATCCGCAAAGAATGCAAGGCTGATGTAAGCGTAATGAGTAAGATCAAGAAAGGAACGCTCCGATGGTTCGGGCATGTAGAGAGAATGAACGAGGAAAGGAGTGTAAGGAGAATATATGACGCAAATGTGAATGGTAGAAGAAGTCGGGGACGCCCGAGAAAGACATGGCACGACCAAGTGAATCAGATACTTGAGTCGGGCCATGTCAGGAGTCAGAATAATAGAAGAGCATGTATGAGACGGTGTATGAATGTGAACGAAGCAAGGAGTGTGTGCCAAGACCGAGTTGTTTGGCGGTCCGTCCTCTCTGCCTACCCGTGCGGGGAAACGGCGTGATGGTTAGTTAGTTTCAGTAATGAAGGCAAAAGTACAAATTTCGATTTTTTGAACCAAGCGCCTCGGCTGCCTTAGTAGTGCGCCCGAACGCAGTTTAATGCAGTCGAATATCTACCTGAATACAAGTATGTTCTCATCCATTTTATGAAGGAGTATAAACCAAAAACTCAAGTATTGCTTATATTTTAGAGCAGTTTGCAGATAGTAGTATCTTTGATATGTATTCATTTGACATTTGTTGTCTAAGTGTGTAGCCAATTATAAAAACAATCATAAAAGTACCCATAAAAACTCCATCAAAAGAAATCTTTAAAAACTTTAATGTGTTCAGCATTATTAAATTATACTCAAAAAATGCACTACTCAAATTTAAAGAAAAATATGAATACCCTGTAGACCAACACACCTACACTACAAGGTCGAAATCCTCAAAACTACTTAACATCCCGCAATTAAATACATCTTTTGGCCAGAAAAACCATAATTTCCATGCGACAAAATTATATAATGCCCTTCCAATTGAAACTAAGAACACCATGGAGATACAAAAGTTTAAAAAAGATATCAAATTATGGTTAAGTAAACAGGACGATGAGGAAATCATTAAAATTATGAAGTAACCCCAATGCAACCTGCAGACAACAAACCAATACTTTTATTTTATTTATTGTTTATTTTGTTTATATTGTTTATCTATAATCAAGAAACTAGAAGATGAGGAAATAAAGATCAGCACCCATTCAGCAACATACAGTCCGCCTCGGAACAGGAAAATCTATTGAGGAGGACTGTAAACAAACCACATAACTTGGTAACTTGGTATTTTTACTTATTGTGTAATTTTACTTTATCTTATATTGTCATTAATAACAAAAAAATATAAAAAAAATTGTCAAATTGGTAAATGTATTAGAAGGGTCAAAATATCTATACGCTCATTCGCTTTGGAAGGACTTGGTGTCCCTTAGCCTTACTTATAAAAAAATTAGTGATGGTTTTTTCTCTGCCAAAACCTTAAAGGCTGTGCAGGAGGTAAAGAACCAGGTTGTCTTAATACAAATAAGAGAGAGTTGTCAGAAGAGTTATGTGAAACTGGCATCTCATATGCTGAACCGTCAAGACAACAGCACTAATCTATTTCTTAAGAACGCAAGTAAAATGTTCAATCCTGCGATTGAAGGTCAGAATGACTAGCGATCAGATGCTATTATTTTAGCAAGTAAAAGTAGGCTTGCACCAACATTCAAATATGTTGATGACAGTAAATTCCTGGAAGGCTACAGCTATTTTCAAAGACAGCTTGTAAAGGAAGTGAGAGATGGAGTCACTGTAGACATAATTCATCTACTCTTAGCTGTAAATATTGTTCACAGAGAATTCGCTGAGGCAGCTCTGATGACTGTGTGGGCCCGGTGAATAGTGTTGACGCAGAAAGATTTTTTAGCCGCTATAATCTTGTATTGACAGATCGTAGAACGAACATGACACACTCTATTGTAGAAACATGTGCCATATTAAGTTTCAATCAGTAATAAAATAAACATGCTTCAGGTGATTTAGCTAATTTAATTGTTTTTCCCCTCTTGCCGACTCCCATTCCTTGACTTTATCCTATTTAGCTATAAACGCTATGAAAACGTAATATTAAAGCTATTTTTTCATTAATTATATTATTGAAAAATAGCTTTATGTAATTTTACATTACTTAAAAATGAAAGCTATGAATTAGTGTCTCTACCGGTGTAACACGTACTATCCTTATACCTCAACCCTCGAAAGCCTTGTGGATATGTATGCATATATCGTAAATATCTACCAGACCAACAGGATTTAATCATGAATTTGTTGATTTCATTGTATTATTTGAGAGTTTACAATGTGGGATTTGAAACGGAAGAATTTTCCTTACATTATATAATATTATAATCAACATCATCGGGTGCTGTCTTCATGTTGATTTTGAGCAATTTGCAATCAGAAAACCTTCCTGTCACCTATCGGTATACTGGTCCACTCATTCACTCTTCTTGGTTCATTTCTCATCATCCAAAGATCTTCCCCTCTGAGTTCTGGGAAATTTTGGTTGGTCACCATGGCATAAGTATCGATTTCTTCGCGTCTGTTGGGGAAGTAATTAACGAGTGATGCTTGAGAAGTGATGAAATCGTGCGTTTCCTGATATTTTCTGAATTGATATTTTCCGAGTGAGAAAATCTCTTTCATTATTTGACAACTTAATTGCGCATGTCCCGATGATGATATAGGGTGGGCCATAAACATTTACACTTTCGTAATCGTGCTAGCGGGGATTCCGAACGGGGGAGTAGAGCGGGGTCACTTATGCGTTGCTTCTCGCTTCTTGGAAATTTACTCACAATGGCTCGCTTTACGGGAGAGCAACGCGCTTTCTGGGTAAAACATTTTTACCCAAACAATGATTTTATTTTTCTGTTCAACAACGATTCTATTCTGTTTTACAAAATAATGATGCACGCTGCCTATTTCGTTTACATCACCATTTACAGAATATTAATCAGTGCCCAAGCGTTAATTTAATTAAATCATGGTTTGAAATTTCGAAGAAACCGGCAGGAAAACAAGCAGGACGGCCATTGAGTAAATTAAATTGTTTAAAGAAATTTTCAATAACAAACTGACAGCGCAGAGGAGATATTCCATGACCTCCCTGCAGCCTGGATCTAACCCTAGCTGATTTTTTATGGGATATATTTGTGTATATATATATATATCCCATAAAAAAAAGTTTCGAAAATCTAAGGGCCTGATCAGAGGTATGCCAGCGGCGAAATGGCGGCCATTTAGACGAAATTATTTTTACGAAACGATTTTCCAGCATATTTTTGTTCTTATCCAATAATCATTTATTTAAACACAATCTGTATTTTTTTTCACGATTGTTTCAATGTGAAAATGTTCATGGCCTACCCTATACTTATGTATGTGTTAATTGTAATTAATTATTTTTTGTGTTAACATTTTTGTACTACCCATTTATTACTGATATGATATCTGGTACTAAAAAAGGCTTTAAAACTATATCATTTGTTAAAGTACGTTTAATGTATTTTTACAAATGTTTCATAATAATTAGAGCATGCCGAGAAAGAACTTGTGAATTTTTGGAAAGTACCGAGGATAAAAGCCGTCAACACGTTAATATTTGCGGCTGGCCGTAAAGCTTGTGGCATCACAGCACAGTACATATGTGGCGGTGCTGAAGCTCTGCCATTCGAATTACGAATTGTGCTGAAACATCTCTCGTGTGACGTCTCGGGACACCATTGCATGCTTTTTACCTAAGTCCACAACAAATTGTCCTAAAATTGTCCTAAAAACAAATTTTTCTGTCATTAGTCTTTAAATTTAACAGGTTTAAAAAAAAAATGAGAAAACCGAAATCGCTCATTACGTTTAAATTAAAACATTGAAAAAAAATGAATTCGTTTATTTAACCGGTCGGTGGCCGAGTTGCCACCCAGGAGGCCTCATACATGACTCCACTTAACACTCTAAAACACATAACCCAAAAATTATTAAAACACTTGTATACATTAACTGTACGTACTGAAATTAATTTTTAAACATCAAGCGAGTTTACCTTGATCGGAACTTTGGCATTTCATAACGCCTGATCGTTGAAATTAATTGAACGTCTCAGTTATTATGTAAGACGGAGATACTGCCAGAAAATAATTTGCAAATTCAAAAGATCAATAAAATAACACAATATAATTAATTTAACCTCTTTGGCCCCGACCATATTTTGTCAGAGGGTCAAAATATTTCCACTTTATAATAAATGGAATATTTCTGAACATATTCGAAAACTAAAAAAACTGTTTTTAAAAGGTGATAAAATACGCTTTCAAATTTAGAAATTCGAAATAAAAATATAAAAAATTGCTTGCAAACCTAAAAAAATTTAAAAAATGGTTTACCTTCATTTTCTAACTAAAATTACTAACAGAAACTCTAAAAAAATTAAAACATGTTCATGTTTTATAAATCAAACGTTATTGTCATCTAATTTTTTTTTGTCGTTCCATGTAATAATAGTTAAATTATCAAGAATAAAAAGTATCTAGATATATAATATTTTATTTTCAAAATGCGGATCGATGCTTTGGTTTTATTAAGGTGTACATTAAAATTATTTTGTGGTTAATTTTTAAATTTGAATATAAGCGTGGTAAGTTTTTAGATTTTCACGGCCAAAAGCATTTGGCTCTGCCATGGATCTGCCCTGATGATGGACACTGCAACGCTGTCCGAAACGTCGGCTATAGTAGGAGGTAGCGCAACACGGCATAACACCCCAAAACTAACAACGATAAAGCGTGGTGTTTTCTCTTTCTGAGCGTTTAGATAATATTTCTCACTATGATAGTAAGGGAGATACAACGATTTCTATGAGACCTGTAAGAGTTGTTGAACAGCGTACAAATAAGCCTGAAGGGTTAAAGGGAAAATCGTTGATTTTTATTTTTAAACTTTTTCCAATTTCGATACAAACCAGTGAAATATGAAACAAATAATGTTAATTAAAAACACGATGATTGAAAAATGGATGCTTGAAAAATACAAGCGAGATCCTACAATGTTTGTACCGTCATGCGCTACGGCTTTATTGCCATCTGATTCACAAAATGTTGCCTTATTTGCATTACGCAGCAAGGGTATATTGAGCGTGTGCTGATTTTGAACGCTATAAATATCGTACGTTTGAATGATCATGTCATAACTAATGGTTCATTCGCAGGACCATGTTGATGACCTCTTCTATCCAACCCTGAAACGAAATATTTCTCTAACACTTACGTATATTATTACTATCTTCTCGGTCCTAACGATAACCCGCATTATTTTAATTTTTTTTCGTAACCTGTCTTCCCATTTTTTTTCTATATAAGGGATAGTTTTATTAAATGCAAGTTGTTGTATAATAAATCCATTAGGTACACGACATAGGCACAGTCTCTTAAGAAGATAAAAGACAAAGCCAAATACCGTTTACCTTCACCGCTAGATATTATATTATCACGTTTTTGAATTCTGTATTTTTATTATTATTTTGAAATAAAAATCACTTCTAAAAAATATCATTACTACCTACACAAATATTTTGTTATCATAAATGATTTTCAGGACTCTTTTTAAATTAATAATTTTAATCAACAGTTTTAATTAATTTTTAAAATGCAAGTCTCACTATTAAATGTTTATCCAAACAACAAATCTAATTTCGTAATATTCAAATTTCTATGACTTAAGTAATTAAATTAATGTTTAGGTACAAAAATTTGGCTTTTTTATAAATGACAGACGGGCATACCCATGAAAAATCACGGGAAGTTATAATTGTAGGATTTGTTTCAGGATTTTTTTCAGGATTGCCTTTCAAAATAAAATTATGTAGGTAATTGTTTTTATATACAAAATTTTAAATTTAACTGTCGATTGAACACCGTTCGACTGAAACGTGTCGAATGAACAATGAATCTTGAAAAGTAATCTGACAAAAATTTAAACAAAAGGAATATGCCCTTCAAATATAGAATTTTATTAATTGACTTGTGAAAATTTTATAATTTTGCTACCTACTTTATCGCTTGTTATAATTACAATCAAATGCATTATATGTTTTATTATTACAAGTTCATTTAACGTGAAAAATTTCACGCAGAAATCCAATGCACCGACTGTCGAAATTATTATGTTTGATGAGATATTTTTTATTCGTGTTTTATTAGGATTAGAGGAGATGTACCGAATATGGAATAGCTTAGGTAAAAAAATATGATTAATTATAATTGAATCGTTTTTTAAGTATTATACACTGAAATCTTTGGAAATATAGTTACGGAAATTAAAATGTCAACGAAGTATTAAAAGAAACACAAACACGTATTAATTTTAAACGAAAGGAAAAACAATAGAAAAAACGATTATCAAAAAAAGTGCTCCTTTTATGGGATACACTGATTTTTTAAATTTTGCTTGTAATAATCACATAGAAAATCAACATTATCGGCTCCCGAACACTCTAAATGGCATCAATGGCAGCAGACTAAACATTGGATCCACTCTTCGCCTTTGATATCCCACGGTCTTCGATTTTACAGCTTCCATGACTTTTATAATTTTTTTTTGTGACACGTCTTCCGCTGTTTCGTCTACAACATTGTTTCACACTGTTTCGACTACGACAGGCCAAAATACAACCTGGAATAGCATAAAAAAATTTAGTTCAATTATAAGGGTCATCAAAAAATCCCATATTAGGAACAATATCAATACAAACAAATATATTCGTAGAATAAAATCTACTTGAATTTTACTTTAAATTACTACGAAAACATCAAATTTAAATAATAATATTGTCTATCAGTGAAAGATTGACAGTTTTTTAGAGAAAATTTTTTGAGAAAAAATAAAGTGAAACTTACGTAAAAAAACAAACTAAAAACTTGAAAACTTAATCACTCTCTTAGGTGAGTGTGGTGTGATCGGCGTCCGGACGACTACTTACCTTTTCAAGGTCGGTCGGTGGGGAATCGGGAACGCTGGTTTTTATAGAGGCTTTTCTTACATACATTTAGAGAAACACCACCATCTCATATTAGGGACGTATGCCATATTCGGTACATCTCCTCTACACTGTTTGTGAAATTAATAATATACATACCTATATAATCATTTTTTTCGTTCACCGATTTCGTTGCCCATAAAAAAGTTTATGGCATAAAAACACACATTTTTTTAGTTTTTACGCATAATATGGTACTCTTGTCTACAGTTGTTTATTCTTACGGGGTAATGGAAAAACCGTGAAATAAACCTCAATAGGTAACATGATATCCTTGCGACGTTATCCTTATACGGCAGGTGCCATATCCTGGAAAATCCACGTGTCAAACCCTTCGGTACATTTCCTTTTCGCACATGTAAAGAGCCTGGGATTTCGGCGTTATATTATTATATGGAAAAGCGCAAAATGAAGACAGCCACCCTAGTCTAGTTTCATATTACGGAGAACTCCACTGGCCCCATTGCCTCGTGTTGTTTGTTTTGAAAACTGAGATTTTTGAAAGGTTATTGCATTATATTTCTTTGATATGACATTTTACCCTACTCACGTCAACGTTCTGGCTGTTGCGATTTAAAAAAAGACTCCTAAATATAATATAATCTAAATTTATTCGCTTGAAAAAATCTAATGGTACCTAAACAAGGAAATTTGCTCGTTGAAAATAAAACTAACAACCTGTAACTTTTCATAATCCTTCAAGCTGTACCTTCAATTCTTTTCAATTGTATTACTTTTCTAGGAAACTACTTCGCAATGAAGACTTTTTTTATATTTTCTTTGTTGATTTTTGAAAGCTTAACAATGAAGTGGCATAGAAAAGAGTATCGAGAGAATAATACAAGGTACAAGAAACGTGTGGCAAAACATACAAATAAATCAATTAATGGAATCCAGAGTTGATGTGGGAGAAAAATAAACATGAGATTGTAAACATATTATGTTACATAAATATGACAATATAATACATTAATCAAAAAGCTTATCCCATTTGATATTACTATTTTTAATAAAATTAAACTCTTATAAACCTAAATTTTTAATAATATAGCTAAATTAAATATATATGATTTTACAATACATAAGTATTAGATATTATAATACATGATATAACAATACTTAAGAGGCAATAACCAGACAAAACCAAGTATGTCATTTTTTAATAAAATTTTAGACGTATTGACACTTTTCCGCAAAAAATATAAATGGATTTCGAAAGATTGCTCTTTTATCTAGTAAAGCTATGTTTTACATGTCGAGATAATATGTTCATTTTTAGTACAGTAAGGTTTTACCATAGATGGTTAGCAGATTAGTTAAAATTTTGTATTATACAACATACGTTTCAAATAATATAATCATGCAGTAAAATCTATCAATAAATTATTTGGGAAAGCTACTTAAATTCATAAAAAAATATCCGCGCCCTAGTTTTGTGACGAAAATACTTCAGTTTGTCTATTTATTTACGGTCTTACAAACTAATTTATTTAAAAAAAATTACATTCTTATTTTGCTTAGACATTATTGAAAAATTATAAATAGGTACTTATGATCACAAAATAATTACAAAAAGTACATAATTTTAATAGGTTTATCATCACGAGTTTGAACATAATACTTCCAACCACCCAATCACCCATAAGCATTCAGTGTTACACTCTATGATCCACCGATTGATCACTATTCCTTTGTCAAATGTTAATTATGCTAATGAATTAAGTACAATTAAACTAATAGCTCATAATAATGGATATGAAATACGCCTTATTAGTAGAATCCTAGCAAAAAAAAAAAAGATTAATTTCCATAAATAAAATACGTTTACAATAGTCATTTAACATTTAAGGTGTCTAACTAGTCCAGGTTTTCGGAATAATTCGCAGAACATTCTATGAATAAAGATCACACATTTATCCGGGATACGGGTATTAAAGTCCTACACAAAAATTGGATAGGCGTAAGACTAAATAATTTAGAGGCATTGGAAATAAAAAAATCACTTAATTCGAATGCTAAATACATCAATAATCAACTTAATTTAACATTCAGCCCTATTATAATTATGTTTCCCGTTATCCCACACTCCCCTCTCCCACTTCCCTCCCACAACTGACGCACTGTCCCACTCTAATTTACTGTATCTTTCTTTCTTAACAATATATGTATAATACTCTGTATTTGTTAGAATTTTAATAACAGTCCTGAGGATGGTACGGAGGTACCGAAACCGGTAGACTACAAAATATCAACAAAGTGACGTAAAACAAAGTCAAAGTCACAATGTGTTTGCTTCTTTTGAAAAAAAATAAAATAATAATCTAGGTCAATCTTCTATGTCTATACGATTAAATATAACATAAAAAGCGTTCTTTTGGGTCGAAATTACCAAAAAAGTTAGCACAAATTTGTATTTGAACGTAAATCGGTTTGTATAATTTATGTTTAAGAGGGTATAACCAGAGAAAACCTGAAATATGTCATTTTTAAATCAAATTTTAGACGTATATATTATCACATGATATAATAAAACATATTATATTACATAAATATGACATTAAAATACATTAATCAAAAAGCTTATCCCATTTGATATTACCATTTTTAATAAGATTAAATTCTTATAAATCTATTTTTTTAATAATATAGCTAAATTAAATGTATGATATTACAATAAATAAGTACATATGTATTAGATATTATAATACATAAATACATGATATTAAAATATCTCAGAGGGAATAATCAGACAACGGAAATGTAATTTTTAAATCAAATTTTAGACGTATTGACCCTTTGCCGCAAAATAAAATATAAATTGATTTCGAAAGACAACTTTTATCTAGTAAAGCTATGTTTTCAATTTTGAGAAAATATGTTTATTTTTAGTATAATAAGGTTATACCGTAGGTCGTTTGCAGATTTGTTAAATTTTCAAACAAGATTTTGTATTATACAACACACATTTTAAATCATACAGTAAAATAAATCAATAAATTATCTGGGAAAGCTATGTTTCAGAATTTTAATTTTAGTTTAAATAAAATCATTAAAAAAAGGTCCGCGCATATTTTGTGACGAAAATACTTCAGTTTGTCTATTTATTTACGGTCTTACAAATAAATATATATTTTGCTTAGACGTTATTGAAACATGCTAAATACTTGTAATAAAAAAAAAAACATAATTTTAATAGTTTTATCATCACGCCTTTCAGCATTTTTGGACATAGGTATTAATTAAAGCGAATTTTGGAATTAAATAAAATCGATATTGAGTTATAATTTTAAAAAGCTGGTACGGAGAATAATTAATCTTTCTCATTGGAACCGCCCTGTACGATCGAAAGAACATCTTTCGACGAAATTTGGATTTTCGGCCGCTGGCTGGTTAAAGGCCTTAAGGCTTTTCAAATGCATTTTAACACTTTTCTATTTAATAATATATGTATCATATTTAGGTTATAGATAGGACAACATTGTTTTTTATAAATAATTACCACGATCTCGCAAATAATTGACAAAGTTGCTCATAAAAGTTTGATAAATTTAATTATTTAATTGCCTTTATTTTATAATTCAAAAATATTCATAAGAGCTTGCTAGGCGCATTAGAAAATTACATGTCATTTTTATTTAAAAATGATCATTAAATTTAGTTATCGTTTTTGTGTTTAATTCTTAGAACTCCATTTTAATTTTTAAAGATTTAATTAAAATTAAGATAATAACATTATCAAATTTAATTTTAATTAAATTTAGTTGTATATTTTGGCCTCAAATCCAAAATAAAATTTTGGACGAACTTTTAGTTGGAACTTTATCGAACTAAACTTTCGGTTATTTAAAAATTTAACTGTTGTTGAACCCCTGTAAACCCGAACAAATCTTATCATAGACATTACAAAAAAATCGCTTAATGGGACATTAGTGAAGAACTTTTTTGTTCAGAATAGTTTAATCGAAAATAAACTCCCCAGTGATAAAATCTTAATTTTTTCCAAAACACCAGTTGGAACCTTTTCACTCGCCTAACGATTTCCTACCGAGATCAGCTTACTTGAGTTGCGGACTCGCAAACCGTAAACCCTTATCCCTTCTTGGTAGCTTTTATTTTGCTTGTACGACGTTTGTGATTCTGCTTCCGTGGTGTTTACACCGCGATTGTTAATAAGGAACTTTCCAAAGTTAAGCGGTGTTTTTGTTTTCTGCATTGTGAGCAATATTATTATAATGTGTTCATCAAATCACATTTACATCTGGGTTAAATAAACTTCAATATTAACAAAATCACCGTCATTCAAGTGTGGCATCATTTTACTTATGAAATAAGTTATTTTATAAATACACAATTTGGGAGGCGGGTATTGGTACCGCCGCCCCTGAACGATTTATTGGATAACCAACACCTCTGCCATAGGTCACCCCAGGTGGTTCGCTATGTTTGGTGACTTAGCAGGGGTGCAGGAGTTCGTGGGGTGAGGTTTTTCCGGGTATTGGCGGCGGATGCGTCTGCCCATCAGCTGCACGACAGGCAGTATCGGGGGAGAATGGCTGAGGGAGTACCTTTGACTTCTACAGCCGTAATCTCCCGGAACATCGCCTTGCACCGCAGTGGAAGGGATGGATTACATTACTCCTGGACACACTGACCCCCAGATACCTACCCACCCCTCATATCCTTTTCCTTCCCGGAACTTCCTTTTCTTAGACTTTACTCAGTCTTCTCACTCAGCATACCATACCCAAAGATGACATAGGCCCTAGGGTGAAATATTTTCCTCAGGACCTGTAAGGCGCCAATGTGAAGATAAAAAAACTCAATTTAATAAAAAATATCTACATGTTTCAAACTAATGGTTTCTTTGTAAGGATGCAAAGTAAACTTAAAAATAGACAAATAAACACCTATAAAAAAAAAAACAGAATTAATTGTATCGGTTTGTGGCTTTGTGGCAGGCGATTTGTGTACACATCTACAGTTTTATTTCGAGGTTAATGAAATTTTGCTCTTCAAAACAAGAGGAAGGTTATTGTCCACATGAGATTTCGAAAAACCATCCCATCCCCTTTTCCCAACCCTTTAAGTGAGTATTTTGATACTTTTCGATTAAATTTCCAACACTTGACGTTCAAAAAAGACACGACAATTACTCACGACATAACATGTGCAATGTGCATAAAGCCCCGTAACGCCGTGGATTTTAAGCTTCTCCCGGTGTGTCTTAAATTTTTAAAAAAATCTTAGGTTTTATTCCGAGTTAGATGAACTTTACGTATAAGAAAAGATGATGATCACTGTTTACATGAGATTTCGAAAAACTATCCCCATCCCCTTTCTCGCCGTTTAGCAGAATTACGACACCACTCGGAAGAATTTTTAAGCATTTGACGTTCAAAATTACAATAAAAATACCCGGTCAACTTGAGGGACTTCAGCTTTGCGTGGAAGTGTGTTTTTTGTACAGATCTACATTTTTATTCCAAGATTAATGAAATTTTTGTAAGATTAAGAAAGGGATGCTTAGATTATTTGGACATTGAGAGCAGCTGAACGAAGAAAGGATTTATTTTATTTTTATTTTTAACTTTTATGAGAAAAATCTCAAATAATAATATTAAATTAAATGAAAACAATATTAGCGAAACTATCTGGAGACAGAAAAATCAGAAAAAGATATTGGTTCCACTGAGACACGAACCCAGGTCCCTTAGCCTTCATGGCAAGTGCTCTACCGATTGAGCTATGGAACCCATTTCCAATTCGGTCACTTTTAACTCTGTCATATTTCCACTAAGAACTACCAACATTATCTTCATTTTCTTAACGCACATATTATTGGCTGTTGTCTTTATATATGATTGCAAGATTCAACCCGAACTAAATGCTGTCTAGATAGTGTCTGGATAAATATTTATCCATTTTATTTTTAATACACTAGAGTCTATAGCACTAATACACTAGAGCACTTGCCACGTAAGCTAAGGGACCTGGGTTCGAGTCCCAGTGGAACCAATATCTTTTTCTGATTTTTCTGTCTCCAGTTTTTGTTTGAGTTTCGCTAACATTGTCTTCATTTAATCGAAGAAAGGATTGTTATGAGATTTTATGACATTGAGGTAACTGGTAGAAGAAATCGGGCACCCCCGAGGAAGACATGATACGACGAAGAGAATGGTATAACTAAAAACATAAACATTTTTTTTTTAAATACAACAATAACTTTGTTAACACCACTTTTAACAAAGTTATTGTTTTATTTTAAATTATAATGTCACATCACAAAGTAACTGCTTCATATGAACAAATAAACGTTTTTAATTTTTGGCAATATTATTATTTCCACCTTAAAACTTCACCCAGATTACTAGATTTCACGACCTCAAAACTTTTCTCCAAACCATTCATAACCCCGAACAACACCGGTTTCACGTCAGCTTGTCATAAAATAATTATTGTACGAAAAATATAACTTCTCTAATTAAAACAACAGAATCATGGAGAAACCAACTTGTCTAAAGAACAAACAAATATTAGATATGAATATAGGATGTAGTTATAAATGTGAAAAATTTAGGAGACGACCATTTAAATAAAATATTTGGCTACCAATAATATTTAATTTACTCTTCAAACTTTTCTAATTTATAATTGAAATCGTATGTAAAATTGTTAACCCTTTGTTTATGATCTAAAAATTATTAAAAAATTAATTAAAATGTGAATTTGTTTGAACTCTGTTTACGAATTAATAACTATTCCGAGTTTGTTAATATTTTAATAGGAATAGGCCAAAGCTTCAACAAAGAAAAAAAAAAGTTTATACATTCATATTTTAATTTGTGCGCTTTAGAAACCTTAGAAATGAAAAAAAAATCAGAAAAATTAAATCAATAGTTAATTTATTTAACTAAATAATAGAATCCTGTAAATCACCATTATTAACAATTTCCCCATATTATGTTGACTTCTCCCGCCGTTCTCCCCCTCCCAAAATCACCCGTCCCACTACCCTCACCTAATAAAATCTAATCCTTTCTGTACTTAAATAAAACTCTTCGTCTAGAAATTGTTAAAAAAACTCATATTTCATGTTTGTGTTTAATGGTAGAAGATATAGGCAAATGTATACATATGCTGTTGTAAATATTTAACTTATATTTCTGAAAAAAACGTTATTAGTTTTCATTTTGAAATGTTAATATTTTTTCTTCCAGCGTTACGAAATAATTTTACTTACAGCAATATTGTCTTCCCAATAATGACTACCCCTACCCAAGGTTATGTTTTTGGTATTTTATTTTCATGTTCTTACATATTCTCCCAATCCACTTGTTGGTATGAATTCCTTTGCTTTCACGACTCCGATCCACTATCATTCAACGTCCATCATTTGACCATAATTCGTCACAGTCGCAGTTGAAAGATAAATAGTTCCCGTGGGAATAAGTATTCCAGTCATCCCCACAAATGAGTAATGACAGAAGAGACTCCGGGCAATGTTTTTGGCATTCATTTATTTCAAAAACAACAAGATCCAAGAATTTTGCGGCTGAAATGGCCAGAATATGAAATGAAATTATTTCCCGTTGCGGAAAGCTAAGGGTCTCTTACCCATAGAGATGAAATTCCCTAGGTATTTTCGGATAATGTATACATTTGTAGCATTTTATTAATTTAACAAAATTCAAATTGAAAAACTTTCTCACTTTGTTCCACTTATTTATTATTACCAGGACTGGTTTCAGACCAGTCTGAAAATGTCCGTAGTAGGATGAAACCGGTCCTGGTAATAATAAATAAGTGGAACAAAGTGAAAAAGTTTTTTAATTTCAATTCTATTACAATGGAATTCCACCACGAATTAACAGTGCAAAAACTAGACTTATTAACAAAATTCGTTGGAATTTATTATCGCATTGTTGAAGAAATTATTTGCAATATTTTGGGCTTTTAAAATTATCGGTGTCTATTCAATTTCAAAGAGCGATATGAGTGTAAGTGAGAAGATTGTTGGGAAGAGAACGGAAATAATGAAAATCAAATGTAGGTAGTTATGAGTGTCTCCGTGGTTGAGTGGTTATGAATCAGAAGTATGATAACTTATTATCCTCGGCTACCGCGGATTACTATTATTTGATTTATTCGAGTTACTTATTTCACAATTTATTTATTAAAAATAATTTTATAATTTTGCTGCACATTCCAGAGTGGTAGAAACTTTCAGGTTCGCCCTGTTGAAGGTCCACCATTCGGAATCAAAAATAAGCTTTAAAAAGGATGGTGACGAGATCTGAATAGCCAGTTCTTCCCCACCTTCGTGGTACCCACCTCCTTCCCCTCCCTCCTAAAAAACAATTGGGGATGACTCACTGACTACAGATGGTTGGTAGCAGTCGGTACTAGCAGTTCTACA
Organism: Limnephilus lunatus; assembly: GCA_917563855.2. Classification (NCBI taxonomy): domain Eukaryota; kingdom Metazoa; phylum Arthropoda; class Insecta; order Trichoptera; family Limnephilidae; genus Limnephilus; species Limnephilus lunatus. The sequence goes on along the minus strand of OU830594.1, from coordinate 30,168,962 downwards.
GTGATAAAAAATAATAACGAAAATATGGCGGTTGTGGAATTACCCCTCAATTAGCAGTTAATTTAAAAAAATTCTATGTAACAATTCTGAGCAGTAAAATGTCATTTAAACCTGTAAAAAAATCTTTCTAAACCACTTGTGACTCACCCGTCATTTCGCAAATAAAGGTATTTGTATCTATGAGTATTTTTATTGTGTAAATATGTATCACCAATCAATATATATCCACCATCTTTTTAATTTTCGTAACTCCAAGTCTAAATACATATGAGGTAATGGGTAAAATTATTGTACTCGAGATATCTCTTAATGATATATCTAACGTATAAATATGCCAGATATTCATCTATGTTTATTATTATTATTGTTCAGCAGCTCGTACTAATCTTTCTAAATTAACTCGATACGAAATCATTTTATTCCCTGCGTAGGCCAATCTTGTTCATTCTAGCAGTATTTCGTAGAACTGTCGGTCTGAATACAAAACAACCCCCACGCCTAAGCTCCGTGCGCCAGCAATGGTGTAGACACAATGGTGGCGGTGTGAGTTCAACCGAAAGCGGTCCGGCCACACCATATTCCAACATTTTATTAAATTCCTTACATCCCCGTGGACTTAAACTACACTTATCGAATTTGCATGTTAGATTCTCCCTCGTCTCTATGTGTCATTCGTAATCCACTATAAAAATAGTGGAATATGCATGAATTGTGTTGGGTTGTATTTTAAACGCATTTTTCTCCCATTTACTTATTAGTGGAAAACTTGTCCTTAGCTTGAAAACACAAGTTTAACAATTTTTGTAATTTTGTAATCGCTTTAATTTTTTGTATTATGAATCAAAACGATGAAAAATTATTCATACCTAACAAATATTATAATCAATAATTATCAGCCTGAAACACTCATCTACATTGAAAAAATCTTCCGAGACAAGATACTGGCCGCCAACGGGACTCGAACCCGTATCCCTCTGATTGCCGGTCAGAAGCTCTACCATTGAGCTATGGCGGCTTATCTAAAACCCGCCAAATGATTCAATATATACTAGTGTTTCATTCGACAATTTCTTATTATTACAATTTGTTATATACCCTTTGTGCTATGCATAAAAATCTTGTTTAAACGTTAGTTTATCAATTAAAAAATAATAATTAATATTTGACAAGTTAAAGTATTTCAGCAAAAAATGCAGACATAATTAGTCTCGACGACACCTAGCGGGAGAGTTAGTATTTAACAATACCTCTCTCACAAAATTAAAGTTGGTTGTTTTCAGTTGGAAAAATCTAATAATAAGTAATTGTCAAATGAAACACTAGTATACTTTAAATCATTTGGCGGGTTTTAGATAAGCCGCCATAGCTCAATGGTAGAGCTCCTGACCGGCAATCAGAGGGATACGGGTTCGAGTCCCGTTGGCGGCCAGTATCTTTCCTCAGAAGATTTTTTCAATGTAGATGAGTGTTTCAGGCTGGTAATTATTGATTATAATATTTGTTATCTACCCTTTGTGCTATGCATAAAAATCTTGTTTAAACGTTAGTTTATCAATTAAAAAATAAGTATTAATATTCATACCTACGTATTATATTATTTTTCTCATCGTTCCAGGATGAATGATATTGTCATTAAGAGAGACCTTCATCTCAATTGTAACGTTGCTTGAAATGAATTTTGTTTTTTGTGACCAAATCAGAAAATCCATGTACTTCAGCCTTCTTTTCATCTTTCACTTTCCCTCTTCCATATTCTGAAGCCTCACAACATTCGTCGAATGATAATGTTAAAGTTCCACTGTTCTCCTCAATCCAAGCTCTTGATAATGTAAAAGTTTCACTGATCTCCTCAGCCTTGACTCTAAAAAACTATGATTATCCATGATTCACGATGTTCAACGTAAAATTTTAATAATAAAATAATTAAAAACTTTTTGTTTTTACCACAATAATCTTTATTTAAAAAGTCGACATGTTTCGAGAACGTTGTTCTCTTCATCAAGACATTATATGTACTAAAACTAAATTATCAAGCATAGAAAGACAGGCGTGGGTGGAAATGGAAGTAGTTGGAGGGGGGAAGAGGAGTGGAAAGAGGAGGAGCTTAGAAGATAGACAGGGGGGAGGGGGTTGCTTAGAAGATCATAGACAAAATTACAATGGAAATATGTTTAAGAAAGGGTTATTCACAAAATTAATTTGGTTATTAATAATATTTAAATTTCTATTGACATTTTTCCTAATTTCTAATATTTCTTAAAGATCTATTTGAAAACCACTAACGTTAGTGTGTAAAATTTTAAAACCAGTATTTATATCAAATGAATGGTTAAATTAAATTAGATGGTTAGCAAATTCCGAATAATTATTGCTATTTAGACATCTCAAGTGTTCCTTAATCCGGGTTTCAAAATTTCTGCAAGTTTTACCTACGTAAAAATGATTGCAATCATTACAATTCAATTGTTAAACTCCGGATTTTTTCATTTTTTGGTCTTTGTCCTTGTTATTTAAAATAAAATTTTTCAATTTATTATTGGTATAAAAAGCTGGCTGTATTGTATTAGGGATTTTTTTATAAAAAATATAAGAAAAAATTTCACTTGTCCTACATTTACCAATTGCTTAGTGATAATGTTAAAAAACAATGGAGAAAAATATTGTTTGTAAATCATCAATTTAATCGGGAAAAAAATCCCTAAAACAATACAGCCAGCTTTTTATACCAATAATAAATGGAAAAATTATATTTGAAATAACAAGGACAATTACCAAAAAATGAAAAAATCCGGAGTTTACCAATTGAATTGTAATGATTGCAATCATTTTTACGTAGGTAAAACTTGCAGAAATTTTGAAACCAGGATTAAGGAACACTTGAGATGTCTAAATAGCAATAATTATTCGGAATTTGCTAACCATCTAATTGAATTTAACCATTCATTTGATATAAATACTGGTTTTAAAATTTTACACACTAACGTTAGTGCTTTTCAATTAGATCTTTTAGAAATATTAGAAATTAGGAAAAATGTCAATAGAAATTTAAATATTATTAATAACCAAATTAATTTTGTGAATAACCCTATCTTAAACATATTTCCATTGTAATTTTGTCTATGATCTTCTAAGCAACCCCCTCCCCCCTGTCTATCTTCTAAGCTCCTCCTCTTTCCACTCCTCTTCCCCCCTCCAACTACTTCCATTTCCACCCACGCCTGTCTTTCTATGCTTGATAATTTAGTTTTAGTTCATATAATGTACTGATGAATAGAACAACGTTCTCGAAACATGTCGACTTTTTAAATAAAGATTATTGTGGTAAAAACAAAGTGTTTTTAATTATTTAATTAATAAAATGAATTTGCAAAATTTGAAGAAGTAAAATTTTTATGTTATCTTTTTTTATCGAATTATCAATATCAGTTTTTTTCTGCTGAATCGAAGTCGGGAATCGAATTTTAATTATCAGGAAACAGTTGTTAGTCTGGGGGTTTAATGTTTTTTTATTCACTTCTCGACCGAATTCGCCCCTTACCAACATTTCACTTTAACCATTTCGCATAATCTTAAACCCGTATGCTGTATCTCCTCTTGACTGAATTTCAGATGTGTTGAGGGTTATTCGTCAAATTATCGCTAATTAATCTTTATTGTACCAAAAGACGTGGGTGGATATTGTTCGGTCGTCGTCCGACACGTATAAGGGTAGCTGTTCTTACATCACAAAGGTTGACTGTCCTTAAATTTGAATTCCGCAAATTCATTGGAATGTGCGAAGGACTCTTTTGTCTGTGTTATAAATTCTTTCAAACATTTATGGAGCTTACAAAATATGGTTTCATAAAATATGCAGTGAGTGTTTGATTAAAACCTAATGCAATGAATTTTTTTTAATGTTTTGAGTAACAAAACATAGCTTAAAATACCATGGACAGCAAGGCGCGCCAATCTACTAAGAATAATAATATTAATTTCTATAGCGCCGTTTTTGTGAAAATTCCTAGATTCTATCTAATGAAATATGGTATATCTAGGAATTCAAAATAGGTTGCCAAACTACTAGTGTCTACGTACAACTTTTCCTTTGATTCTTTACTCGTCAAACTGCGAACCTGAACCTGGCGAATCTCATGGTCACTAAAAAATTCCAAGACAGGAGATGCATCGGAAGATCACTGATGAATTGGACTGATTAACTTTATCCAAAATCTGGAACCCAGGTATTGGCGACTCTCCATGAAGCGGAGGACCGTGTAGTGAAGGGGCCTGGTGCAATTGGAGCGGAAGTCAAGTCAAGTCCTCCAATGATTCTTCCCATGTCTGAAGAAAAAATTGAATAAAGCATTTTTAAACTTTCTTAAAATAGGAAGAAACCTGTTTTAATTTTATTTAATTATCGAAAACGTAATATCTTTCAAAAATTTAACTGCAATTACTTACCTACAAAACATGTAGGTAAGTAATTCACAATATGCATAACCGTTTCTTACAATATATATTTATTGCCTTAATTTTCAATACCTAAAGTACTCACCACTACTTTTATTGTATACCGCTTTATTTAGATAATACTATGGAAAAAATAAATAAATAAACGATTTATATTTAGCGCACGCTACTGCCAATGCTGGGCCGCACGCAGCGTTGTCTTTATTCTTCAAGACTTGCTGAGTGCCAGCCTAAAAAGTACTGAAAACTTCGGGAATGCGGTGTGAGCGCGCCGGCCGGGCCTTCCGCAGCTCGCTTCCGCTTAAAGAGATCTCGCCCGATATGCTGTTAAATGAATAAATAATCACGCATACTTGCATGAATTCTTCTTTAAAACAACCTAAATTAAAATAAGTGACAGCTCACAGCTGAAATTCTGACATTGGCCCATAGAAAAAGCAAATAATAACCATATAAAATTACACAAATCTGACAGAATACCTCCGCCGCGAATACCACCGCCGCGAACTATCTCGTTCCCACAAAAGATATAGAAGAGCTCGTCTGATTTAGTTTCCCAAAACTGAGATACCTTCCCGTATTTTTGAATCTTGTATTTTTTATTTGCGTACACCCTTATTTAATTAAGCGAGGTGCGACGCGTCTGGGCTACTTCACAAATTTCTCTTAATAGCCCTTGGGGCGAATGAATCTTTATTCTATTACGAACTTATGAAATGGATTTCATTTCGTTATACTGCGTCGGTATTTTTTTAATTTATAGCTTTATCAAGTTAGCCATCAAGGTGTTTATGGGAAATTTGCGCCTCCTCAACGGTATTTTTTTTATATTAGATATTGCGTTTTAACAAGACGTTGCCTTAGTTCGTATTTGTCCAACAGACCATTAGAAAATTTTACAGGAAAAGAAGGTTTTCTTTCATTATTTCAATGAAACATTTTTTTTGTATTATATTTCTCTTCTATAGAAGCAGACGCTTGTGATTAGAAGAGGGACGAGTATCGGAATGAGAAAATATTTAAAATATATTTTGTATCTTTTAATTTAATTGTGGTAGATACTTAAAAAAAAAACAAATTTACAAGTTATATAAGTTATGATGATAATTTTTATCAATTTGTTATTTTTACTTTAAATTGCTTTTAGTAGGTATTTATCGTCATCTATTGTTCTTATTTTTTCAGGTAGGCTATTGAAGTATTTTTTTCCTAGATATGTGTAATGATGTTGTGCAAATAAGGTGTTACATTTTTGTGTTGGAAATATATATTTTTGACGAGTACGACTTTCAGTTAAAAAGCTATGATTTTGTTTTTCTTTTATTATTTGGATTATTATATTTTTTCGAACTAGATCATTAAATTTTAATACTTTAAATTCTTCAAAAATAAGGTGAATTGGATAATCTTTTCGTTTTTTCAATATAATTTTTACAATTAGACATGCACAATTTCAACAGAGAGTAGATTTGTTTTGTATGCAGCTCCCCAGCTTACTACAGAGTATTGGAGAGTTGACTGTACTATAATAGCATGGTAGACTGATGTTAGATTTTCTAATGAGAGAAAGTTTCGGATTTTTAAAAATATGTCAATTAATTTCCTTATTTTGTTAACGGTAAGGTTGATTTGATCTTTCCAGTTCAGGTTTTTGTCTATTGTTATTCCTAAGTATTTAAATTTATTCGAAATATTTAATGTGGAACAGTTTATTTTACAGTTATTTTTTTTGTAATCTTTAGAATTGTCATGTATAATTATATCAAAATTTACCGGAACGTCCTTTGATTTTATTGAAAATGATATAACGTGAGTTTTTTCACTATTAAGAGATAGTAGATTTACATCAAACCAGTGTTTAAGTATGTTTATGTCTTCTGTTGCTTTTTGTTTTACTACTTGCCATGTGATTCCACTTTCAATAAGTACTGTATCGTCGGCATAAGAGGTTATACTACCATGAAGTGACTGTGAGAATATCCCGTTTACATATAAAATGAATAATATAGGACCTAGCACAGTACCTTGTGGAATTCCATATTCAGATGTCTCTTCGTCGCTATAAATGTTATTTATTTTGACACATTGAGGGCGATTTTTTAGGTAGCTTTTTATCCAATTTGCTACGTTTTCATTAATGTTCAAATTATCTAATTTTTTCATAAGTTTTTTATGGGATATGCTGTCAAACGCTTTTCTCAGATCTATAAAAATACCTATACATTTATTGCTCATATCAAGGTTTTTATATATGCGTGATGTGACATTAAAAATCGCGTCTTGTGTGCTGCGCGCTTTTCGGAATCCGTATTGATTGTGATTTAATTATTATGATAGGTGTTTAAGATAAAGGTATTTCCGTTTAGTTAAAGGTCTCATTTGTCTAAATAATTCTTAGTTAAGTGATTAACTGTTATTGTTTATACTTTATTTTTATTTTTAAAGAGGAGATTGTACAAAAACTAAAATGGTCTGTTGGACAAATAAGAACTGAGGCGTCGAAAAGTAAATGCAGGAGAGACGCCACGGGGGGAAAGATGGCCACACTCGTAATAACTTTTGATGTGGTGATGATACTATAATTTTTCAAAACTGTTTGATAGAGGCATTTGAGTTTAACGACATACGTTACTGCCTACCTGGGTGTAATGGTGGCTTTGATGGTGTTTGTGGCTTTCGCTGAACGATGATGAAAATTTCACTGGAAAATATTTACTCCATTGTCATTCCGATTCCGATTAAAAGCGTAGTGGAGACAATAATGTCAACTATCATTTTTACTTGGAATATAGTTTATTTTTAAAATGTATGAATGAATGTAAATATTTTTATGTTTGTGGTCCAGTTGTGGTTTGGAATGGTTTTTCTAACACATTATGGGGAGAGTTGCCATAACGAGCAAGATTTATAATTGTTGTTCTAAGAAGCTATTTTTAAAATTATTACAGGATGCCGAGGATGTGCATTCGAAGAAACAACAATATTAGGGGATATTGAACTGAAGAAAATCTAATGCTAGTCATTAAAAGAGTATCCAACCAGAAAATATCAAAGCACGAGACGGAGAGGAAATATGAAATTCCTTTTTTTACCTTAATACGATGTCTCCAGTCCGAAAATCTCAGCAGATCCTCCTACTAATGCTCTAACTTTATAATATATTTTTTAATTCGGATTTATTTAACCTATTCCGATGCTGCCAAAATTAACTCTTAAAGAACGCAAATACTAAATATGTTGACATCCCAACAAATTTAAGGTATAACAAACGATACTGATAAAGAGTGCAGGTAAAATTGGTTACATCATTTCTCACCGGGATCTTCCCATTGAAGAGGATTGCAACATGTGGATTAAATGCTGAGAATATTACTTTGTAACAATAATAAAGCGAACTGGATCTGCTAAGTTCCTTCGTATTTAGCCTAAAATGGCTCCACGGAATGTGCATTGTGTAACTCCGATACTGCAGCACATAAATATACCAAACCACCCACTAGATCGATAACTTCGGACTATAGTACGTGAAAAATTTGGTCACTATTTCACCATCAAAATGCAATAATTTTTCGACATCTTTTTTTACTTATCACTTGTGACGTCACGCACCATAGACGAAGAGAGAGTAAGCAACAACAGAACAATGCGTGACCATAGACAGTATAATTTTCTTTCGGGGCCTACCCAATACCACCCAAATCATTAGCCTAAAATATTATTTTTAAAATAAAACTCGTAATTACATGATAAGAATTTTATTATAAACATGTAGAAAAAGGAAATACAAGAATATATAATTAAAATATGATTATGCGTTCCTACAAAACTACTGAATTTAAAATATTTTCATCTTTTAACAGAAAAATTTAAAACTCAGAATTACATGTAAGTACATATTTTAAACAAGAATACAATATAAGCGGGTTATATTTCTGTAGCAAATTGCCACATAAGGACGTTGTTTTAAAGATAAATTTCTCTTTTGAACGTACCTATTGTATCTTTCGACAGGTAAAAATAAATTTATCATATTTCCAAGATCCACGGAGACATTAGTTTGCATAAGATGTTTGATTCTTCATAAGGGGCTCAAAAAAACATTATATTTGTTTATTTGGCATTTAAAGTAGCTCAGCTCACCATATTTTTAGGATAAGTTATATTTTCTAAAAACTACATTGGTTCAGTTATGGAAATTTGTAAAATAATGCAATTTTTATTGCATTTGTGTATGTGTATTATAGTACATACCTATGTATGTATGTATTTACATTTCCTCCCATGTCTTTTAACTTTTAATTTATGATAACTCTCATATTAAACCAAGTTCTAGGATACCTACTTACTTATATAAAGAAGCCTACTCAAATACATTAAATTTGACTGACGTTTTTGTAAAATGAAAGTCACAAAAATAATAATTACCTCTGCATCATGCACCATGACTGATAGTATTTCCCTTAACCTCATGTAACCATCTCCAGAAACAGAAGCGAATGTATTGAAGTGTGGATAAAAAATGTTATATTGTAAACAAGTAAAGTTTTGTCGGTTCAGATTCCACTGAAAAATATGAATAAATTTATTAATATACTGATAAAAATATAAAAAATTTTGAAAATAAGAACAGAAAATGCAATATAGAAAACATTTTTACCTTTTTAAGATGTTGGATAGCGTCAATTATTAGATCCCAGGTGAAACATAAATATGTTCTGAAAACGGAAACATGTACATCAGTTTAAAATACAATTAAGCAATACATTTCAAAAAACACTTTAGGAACACTAAAATAACAACCAAAGGAAGACTCCCACCTGTAATTTTGTTCCAATTGCGGGTCCTGTTCTCCCATTTTTCATTCGATCGTGAATTCCCAAAATTCATAATCGTTACTTATTGCGTCGGAAATGTAAATGTCAATTGTCAATCAAACGTAAATAAAGCAGAAAAATGCAACAAAAATAAAAGATTCCTATTGGTTGATTTAGTAGCCGGTGACCATAAACAAATCGAAGTGGACTTATGAAGTCACCCAAAAACTCTGACCACGTTTTGGCTCGGAGTTATACCCGCCTGCTGCAGCATCTCTAGGAGGGAAAATTGTCAAGGAAAAAATATGTCTCAAACATATCACCTCAAAGTTGCGGCATCTCCCCTTTACGTTGGAGAAGAGGCGCCATTTTTCCACCTTGTCTTTTAATATACTTTATTACCAAAAATCTACGTGTGAGAATTTTTATTTTTGTTGTTTTTGGTAAAGGATTAATGCATGTTTATAATACAAATAATTCGTTTCTTTTAATTACACATCCGTTTTTTTGCCATTCTACCAAAATTGGTGGCGTCTCTTTTACTCGCTTTTACCTAATATTCTGATTTCATTATTATATTATTTTGAAACCTTATAAATGTGAAACTTGACCGATGTTCTTACGATCACGAACCTACATTCTTACTAAAAGTATTACCTTGAAAACAGAAACTTGTTTATCTAAATCAGTAAATTATTTTCCTCAGGGCCTCCTTTGTGGAACCAATGTAAAAAAAAAGTTAAAATTCTAAATCTGTGGTCTCTGGTATCACGAAATTTGATTCGTCTTTTCTATTCTAGATATTATTTATGTTATGATTCGCGGGATTTTGAAATTACCATTTATTTATTTAACTGCCAAAAATAAGTGAGACGCATCATTTTTAACTTTTTTTTGATCCATAAAAAAACATCATTATGAATCCATTGAAAATATTGTTCACACTGACCATTGTTGAAATTATCACACAAATTATAAAACTCTTAATTTCCTTATCACTGTATGTAAATTTTTTATATGAATAACGAGCACTCCTTTCTCAAATCTTAAGCACCAGCAAATTAAGAAAGAATATAATAATGCACAAAATCGTACATAGCAAATCTGTAGATTATGTAAAAAAATATGCTACCTAATTGTACATTGCAAATCTGTTGAATATGTAAAAAAATAAATCTAATAAATAAAAAAATACAAACTACTGAAAAACTCGGTTAGAAAAGCCAGTAATGATGATGTCAATTTTTTCCTCAAATTCTTCGAATTTTATTAGTAAAGTTGCAGATCTGTGGAGAACGAACTAAAAAGAAAATACAAAAAGTAAAGAGCACTCCAGAGAAAGATTCCAAAGTAGCATTTCCTTAATTTATATGCCAATTAAAGACCTCTAATTTATTATCCTCGGTAATAAACGATCTCCTTGTATTTTTCCCGAGAACATCAACCGTTCCGCCTTGTTTTGCGGGTAGTAAGGTCAAGCGGATAGTAGGCGAATCGCAGTCGAGTATGGATGACGTTGATCTTCCGAAGGATCCGAAGGCTTTACTGTGTACTAGGACCACCCTCGGGAAATGCTCTGACGCTAGAAGGATGTCGGGCGACACGCGAAAGCTTCACCGAAGGGAAAGGATACAAGAAACAGGGAAAGAAGATGGATAAAGGTGCTCTAAAAGGTTGGGCCTGGGTGTCACATTGGAAATAAACTATACACTTGTTTTAGTAATCAGATAACCACAGATTCGGGTTGTGTTTTGCGTTTTTATAACTATTGTTTTATTTTTTTTTTTAGAAACACCCGTACAGTGCTTACAGTCTTTAATTTTTTTATTATTTTATTATTATGGACACTGTAAATGTTCATATTATATTTGTTTTACGAGTATTGTTTTATGTGCTGTCTTATGTTGCAGAGTGATGCGATCTTTGGCTCTAAGTCCAGAGCTCGATCATTTAAATCCCGGGGTCCTTATTGTTATTTTATCATTTAAAATAGTTTGTTCCAGATTCCAGATTGGAACTTAATTTCAGTGCAACCACGATAAAATGCCACAAATTTGATTAGCTTTGGCTTTAAATTACTATTACATTGCATTTCCCCCTTTTTATTTATATCCCCATTTTCTTTCTGCAAAACATTCTTCATTTTCTTAAAAATCGCAATCCTTCTGGCTTCGACAAATAGCGTGATTTGTGGTAATCACAACGCTTATATTGTACATCTATAATTCACATCCTTCGTCCCTAATCTTCGGAGTGATGAAATTTTTATGCCATCAACGTACCTCTATTTCAATTGGGCATAGGACCTTCCAATCACTTAACCATTTCAACGCAGTGGTAACTAACTTTAACTACCTCATCTATTTTAAGTTAATGTTCCTACGTGACATTTCGTTTAGACCACTTTGCGCCGACGCTTGCTCGTCTAGAAACGTGTAAATCATTAATAATTTTCCAACCGTAAATTGCTAGAGGGTCGCCTTCCCATTTGACTAATGATGTTTGTTTGTATTGTCTGTGTAATATCATCCCTTTCATTTCAGGTTGCCTTTCTGTTTTACATATGAACTTACAAATTCACCTACATAGATCACAATAAATTGTCGTACTTTTTCAAGTACCCACCGACGAGTGTTGTGGCGTGCTTTCATTTATTAATTTAAAATTCTTGGAGGTTTCAAATATCTCTCTTACACAGCTCTGTATTCACAATTTGCACAGTGATTGACTCAATGACTCATGTATTGATAACCGTTTTTTATTTGCTTTGAAAAGGTTTAGGTTGCTACATATATAAATTAATAAAAAGTATTGATGATCACCCTTGGTTTAATTTAGAACCTTATTTTTTCAATAATTTTTTTTCAATTATACATATTTATTAATAATTCGTGGTGGTCCCGTCCTACAGTCTGAAGACGCGGAATGCTTCCGTTAAAATAAAGGAATGTAGAAATAATATAAAAATATAGATTTTTAAATCCTTAATTTACGTGAAAATTAATTATAAATATTGTCCTCAAAACATATAAAATGCTTCATGTAAGGGTTCACGTTGCATCCCAGATGTCTTTTCCATCCACATAATTCTTCATTTTTCGCCAGCTATTTACTTTAGATTCCATTAAAACAATCTATTCCGTTACCATTCAATTTATATTCGCCGAACTTCCTCCTGGTAGATCTATACACAGCGGACTTATCCGATATCCATTAATATGAAGCGACTAACCCAGTTTTGCTTTATCTCCCACTTAACAAAATTTTAGAATTCATTCTCTTTGTCACGATATGTCCTAACATTTCCAGATCGGAAAAGCGACCGTCCGTACGCGTCGTACGGTTTTAAAAGCCATTTTTATTTGACGATCCAAAAAATTCAATGTAGGAGATCCAACCTACGAACAAAAAACGTTACGGAAATGGATAACACAGCGACGATTTGTTTAGAGTGGAGACTTTATGAAAAATCATCATTTGTTTCGTTCCATATTTGAACATTTATCAATATTAGTTTCGAAAAGTGAGGATATCAAAAGGTTAATATCATGTCTGATTGTCAAAGAAAGTTTTTGTTATTTTCACGGACAAAGTTATTTATCATCGCGATTTATTATTTGGTTTTGAGTGTGTGCTTATGTATGTATACAAGATATAATATATGTACTATATGTATACTATATATATTACAATATATCTCATTTTGCCAATAATCTTTTAATAAATACTAATAATAATGGGGGTAGAAAATGTAAAATCGTGCAATGTCTTGTCTTATAAATAGAATGTCCTCCGCGTGCAAAGCCGTATCTTCTCCAAGCATATTCTTTCTAATCAAAGTGTGTTTATCAGAAGTGACCTGCTAGGTAAGTATGTTTCTGTATCTATTTGTAAATACTAAAATTAGATAGAATCTAGGAATTCTTAATAAATTGTACAGCGCCCTTGAGGTGATTTTTCACAAAAAAACTATTATTGCCAGCTATAATATTCTAAGACCTGGTAGTACTGTATAAGTTTTCAATGGATTTTTGCGTTTAGTTTTGATATAGCAGCCAATTACCCGATACGTTGGACTATTGAGCTTAGTCCCTTCGTCTTTATTCATATTAAATCAATTTTTGTGAATTTCAATTACCTCCGTAATTAGGCGTGCTCTGTGCGTTTTGAGTCTTCCCAGGAATTCAGGAACTAATCCAAATAAATGGCCGGTTTCAACTAAATACTCGGCAATTGCCGATTTGTCAGGATGGCCGAGTGTACATTTACACATGCTCAAAAGTGTTAAATGTTAAAAGTGATAAATTGGTCATTCTGACACTTTTGCAATTGCCGAGCATTAATTATTGAGTTCATTAATTAGGGATATGGTTGATACGCTCTGTAGCAATATATAAAAAATATATATTTAGGTATGTCTCTGCGAATCAGTTTTATTTTTATTTTTTTATTTCTAAGGTGGACTGTAATCAATAATTATAAACTTTTCGCGTTGGCACTGATATGTGGGTGTAAATATTTGTAAGGACTGACTTTCCCCTATTCTTCTGATACTGTGTTGCGGTATTTTGAGTTTTTTGTATCGATAGTATGTATTGCGGTATTTTGAGTTTTTTCTATCAATAGTACGATCTCGTGAGACATGGCTGGCGGTAATTACTGCACAATTTTTGCAAAACATGTTCTTGCTTGTGTTTAATATGACCACGATTCAATTAAATCTACGAGCATAAACATAACACGTTATAATCTGACCAAGCTGAGGGTTAATATTGACCACATATCTCAGAAAACGTTTAAATAAATGCTTTATTTGACCCATTTTAATTCAATGATTCAGTGTATCCATATCAGAATGTTAATGGAAACCTTTTTGTGTTTATATTGGTCTGAATTATTATAAAACTGTCTGTCTGCCAAAGGCTTTTTAAAAGTTTGCAAATAACAACCTATGGAGAGTCTTATATTAATTCAAAATGAAAAAAATATAATTCCCGCCAAGTAACTTATTTTTAACTTTTAAAACCCTTCAAAGCGTATTCAAATTATCCAGTTCATCAATTACCTACTCAATGAATGCTAAATAATGTAAATTCTGTATTGGAATTCCGCAATCAATCAATCGCATAATAAGCCAAATCGCTTCCCTTTCATCAAGACTGTTTGACATTTATAAGAAGAAAACCAACACATTCAATCTGCCACAATATTTAGTCTCCCGCTCCAATCCCGGCCTCGTCTCTAAACCAAACAAATCTGTTATTTTTCACTCAGTAAAAACCGTAGTGCGGGGGCTCAGGACGTTCAGATCAAACAACCCCTCGTATAAAGAAAGGTCTCAGATCAGTAATATGAGGTCGCACCCACCTGTCTTGTCACTACCTGAACGCCACATCTCCCCCTTTGCGGATATTTCCCTCCATGTCGTGAGAGTTTTCTGGGCGCTGTTTTTTCCTTCTCTTGCACAAGTCTACGCCTTTTTGTGTGGAGGAATGGGGACAGCCGGACTTTTGTTTGGTATAATACATAAGCTTTTCACGTGTTTTGCACTAGGTCAAACATGTGGAGCACGCCATAGTGTTTCAACTATTGCAGTGTTTTATGTCAGTTTGTCAAAGCGAATATTTTACTTCTCCGCTCCTTCGCTTTGATACAGTGATCTTTTTGTGGGCGAACTTGAATTTTTCATCAACTTCGGCTTTATGACAGCCAGTGACTTACATTTGAGGGAAATTTTGACCATAAACTTGAAAACATATGTAATTAAAAATTGAATTTTCTGAATTTATATGTGGTGTCTACAGGCCACCGCCTGTTTATTTGTATTCTTTCTAATATTCGAATAGATTATCTTACCATAGTTAGTTTTTACCCCTCATCTGTATGTTCTGGTCCATCTATTTCTATGTCTATGAGTGGAAGTAAATTATTTTGTTCTAGTGCAGTGTTTCTCAATGCGGGTCGCACGCCCCACCGGAGACAAGTAGAATGTTATGGTAACAATGCGCAAATCATAATTACTAATATTGGCTAAAAACTACATTTGTCACATTACTTTCCAAATAAAAAAAATTGCAACACTGGAGTAAATGTCAACACATCGTGTATTGACTTTATAGTTGTTAATTCGTGTGTTTGTGTGCTTGTCTTATTATATGTTATTTGTGTTATTAGTGAAACGTACGGTGAACTTATCCTTGCAACGTGCACCTTTTTGAAAAGGGGGGGGGGGGGGGGATATGGAAACTTTTGAAGCGTTTGGGGCATGGCACAAATAAAGTTAAGAAAAACTGTACTAGTAGTTTCCAATCGGCTTCGCCCGAAAAAAAAACTTTATCACACTTATAGTGCTCAGCTGCAAGTTATTTCACAAATTTTCTATGTTTTCATTAAAGTACATACTTTTAAATAAAAAACTTAATGGAGAGGAATATATATATGCTTTAATTTACCTACAACCTACATTGCATTTAAACCTACTATCCGAAAATCTCTACGGTTTTATAAAAAAATAATATTTAGACAGGCCGTTACATGTTCATCTATCGTTAAAACCACGTGCAAATGCTATTCCCTTAATTAAAAACATCGAGATCTCATTTCGCGCCTACCTATTTCCCTTCTCTCCCTCCCTTATACTCCTATAGCCTATTGGTTCCAGTCGATATCGGTCACCGTTCCATTCGCATCAGGGCTGTTCTAACTATCAAATAGAAAACTATCTATCAAATTGAATAAAATATTTTTACGCTTAATAAATAATAATCTCGTTTTCTTATTTAAAACGTTTTGTTTGATATCTATTTTTTCTTATTTAACAATAATTTATGAAATATGGTGTCTTGTCTAATTTCTGTTAAGTAAAAGTAATATTTTTAAGCTCTATAATTCATCACGGATTTAACGTTACTAGTTAAAACAATCTGTAGGGTAACGCGGCTGGCTGGCGCCACCTCATCTAGTCAGAAAAGAACGGAATGTCCTCTCTGCACGAACGACCAGCTTTGGTTCCCAACTAGAATCAACATAGGTAAGTATTTCGCAATACGTTTTTTTTCAGCAGCTTGCCTTTCGTGAAGCTAATGCGTTTGTTAACTATAACTTTATAGTACACTTGTTATCCTGTCGGACGTCCCGAATTAGTTAGCCATGTCCTGTTTTACAGCGATATACACTTCGGAATATATCACAACCTTATGTTGTCATACAGTTTCAACCTTCTGGTTAAATCTTGGCCCTGCCATTGGCGGAAATCAGAACAAACAAAGCCGTCAGGACCAACAGGCGTCACGGAACACAATCTAACCTCAAAATTCGAGGTCAACATATGCATATTTCATTAATGGTTATTTCAGCGCACAGAAAATTTAAGTATACCTATCTAAAATCTTTCTTTAATTTTTTAAAAGTATTTGAGTTTAAGATACCTACCTCCATAAGTAGGTACTAATATCTATTACCCATAAATATTCTGATAAACTTTTGCACAAAATCACGAAATAAAGCTACCAAAATGTCATAGACTCAACGAAATCTAAATTAAATTGATATTTATACCCTTAATAGCATTCCTTAAAACGCTCGAACAATACCTATCTTGTTCTATTGTAGAAGTTCTCAAATCTAGTGGAGGTACCTACTGCTGCTAAATCAATAGTGTTCCTGAACAATGCAATCTGAGATCAAACATGATCACACATTCATAACTCCATGGAATTGTGCTCTTAGAATGATGGTGCCCTCGGCGTGGAGGGGCGGTCCCTGCCCCCTACTGACTCCCTTCAAAAGGTCGAGTCTGTGCGGACATTGATTGATGGCCGGAGTTCATTGGGAATGAGCTACTAGCTACTCTATCGAACCGCAATTCTTACGGACCTCCACTGGCGATTTTCCCCCATTCACGAAAACTTTTCAATCAGATTATCGGCAATCTGTTGGCAAATTTGTGATTAATGCACACATCTTGTCCCCGCCCAACTAGTTAAATACAATAATGAAGCCAGTGTCAAATTTTCCGGTCGGCTTACTCTACCGAAATGAAGCCTGAGTTTCGTCACTTTTATTTAAATTAAAAGGAGTGATTAATTACGGGTCCTCGTATTTCTGAATGAAAACATTTTTTCAAGGCTTTCTATTTCGGCGTAAGGCAGACATTTTAATTAAACCTTAATTTGACCCAGCTAGGTGTATTATGTTTCGGAAAGCTTTTGTACTAAATATGGATTCTTCCAAATTTATGTTCCCGGAAAGTTTCTAAATTCGTGCTCGTTAATTTGATTTATTCATTTTTAATATACAGTATAGTTAAAGTCGTCCGTAATATTGTTTACGTAGAAAACATTCGGGAGTTTCCGCAGAATTCCCGTCGTAAATTACACATTTAATTGCAGTTATGTAGAAAGTTTGCAAGAAATGATATGCTTTACAAATTTAATGCCAAGAAATATGACATTTCCTTCACCTTTCCTATGAATGAGCTCTCTCGGGTTTGGGAACACCTGTGCCTTCGTAATACACTTCCTCGTTTCCTCTCGTTCTAATTCATTCTTAAATCTTTTTCCCTATTTACCTACTTTGAGGGTACACAGCAAGTTTTACGTCGTTTAAAAAGAATCACAAACGGTGGAAAGTTATCCCTGAATGTTTCGATTTGACGATTTTGACTTTTTACGATCCCTGTCAATCGAGCAAAACGAAAAAAGCTTCGACAGTTAATTTGAATGTAAAACTCGATCCGCCGACAATCTGTGAACTTGCGGGTAGCGCAGCGGGAAGTTTGAACCTTGATAAGGTTCGTTCGATTTGAAAAGATACGTATTTACAGCCAGATATTTTGAAATGGCGTTGCTTTTTATATTTATGTGTAATGTTTAACTCGGGTAGGTACTCTATTTAATGATAAAATGTGGGACTTCCACACCACGAGTTTCGTCTTTCAAATTGAAATGTCATAAATAACAAATAACATTTTGAGCGCACATTTCTCGAAACTGAAAACTTAACTCATTTATGCGATTTA
The DNA here is from genome assembly GCA_917563855.2 of Limnephilus lunatus. Lineage (NCBI taxonomy): Eukaryota > Metazoa > Arthropoda > Insecta > Trichoptera > Limnephilidae > Limnephilus > Limnephilus lunatus. The sequence goes on along the minus strand of OU830594.1, from coordinate 30,150,677 downwards.
TTTCTCATTTTTAAATTTATATCTGAAGGTTTTATTCGCCTACAACACGGATTTCCTCTCAAAAATGTTCAAGCACATCTGCTTTACTATTCAAAGGCGTGGCTATAACCGCAGCATCCCATAATATATGTACAACGTCCTATTTTTTAGGGGCAACGCAACCATCGCACCATACATGAATAATAATTCCTAAAATTTTCCTAAATTCTTAAAGTGGCCCTTTTCATTCATTATTTAATTTACACAAAAAAATTTCCCATTTGCGACAACACAACTCTGTTTCAAAATGCCTCATTTTAAAAACCTGAAAATGACGGTTCCACGAGCACCTTTCATCCGCTTTCTTTCATTCGCGCTAATTAACCTGTATTTTTTTTCCTTTAGTGACTTTTCTGTCTAACAACTTTCTTTGCATCAAATACTGGGAATTTGTAACTTACTGACTCTTGTTAAGGATTGCCTGCTACTAATTCCAATGTTAATTTTACTCATCGTCGTTTTGCCGCCGTTATATTATCTTGAAGAGATGAGTCCTACTGAATCTCTTATAAATGTGGAAGTTTCATTCTGAAACCTAATAATGTTATTTATGTAGGCAACCGAAAAACACAGGAATAAGAATTCAACATTTTACCGCTGCTTTTTCATTTGAGATAACCTTTCTCACCTGAACAAACAGGTACAATATGGTGTTTTTTTTATTAGAGCCTCTGCAATAAACTTTGCGTGAAATTTAATTTACCGCGGCAGTATTATTTTCGATACAAAATCCCTACATATCCGCAAAGTGTGCTAAAAATAGCGAGGTATGTTAATATGAATACGTTTTTTTTTCATTTCAAAGGGCTTTGCTTTTGCGTACATGACATGTTTAACGTTTGGGTATCGAGATAAGTGGTATGAAATATCTTCACGATTGACGCTAACCCTTTATGGAACTATGGGACTTGAATTGCGTCGGCACTTCGAAAGAGAATGGCGATATTAGAGGTGGGTACTTACAGGATACATCTCTTGTCAAAAAGTGTTATTTTGAATTGCCTCGACCATATTGGTACGTATTACCGCAATATCTCTGGGGGCTTAAACAGTTTTATCGTAAACGTCGAAAGGGCATCATTTCATTTGATAGGCCGTAAAAGTACGGTTTAGTAAGGGTTAATGTATTCTGCGACATCGTTAAAAATCGCTTCCTTTTATCACAAACTTGTCAGATATTCAGGCTCCAGTGTAGTGTAATATGCGCGATTGCAGAACATATACGAGTACCTACATACATTTGCCCGGAAAACATAATAGAAGAGAAGAAATGTTATGAGACAGAGGTTTTCCTTTTATGAGGATCACTGGCTTAGTTTATCCACGGAGGTATTCGTGGAAATGAAGCCGGAGTAAACACCCTGTTAGTAGATCTCTTAGTTTGGACGACTATTCACGTAATCCATAAAAATAGGCTCAATTTATTTACAGAATTTTTAGTCCAGAAGTGTTAGTTTCAGAGTATTTTCTCGTTAATCCGCAATCAATATCGTTTTTCCCTGTTTTCGTGTTGAAATTGAAATGGGGAATTCCCTGAAGAACTGAAAACATTCTGCATTTGCAAACGGGTGAAAAATACCTAAGGCTCATATATGAACATTGCGTCATTCAAATGTACGTACGTTTTTATCACGTTTTAACGCCTTCTGTTGCGAAAATTGCTACAAATTAGTTATTCGCCGTACAAAAAACTTTCGTAGGTGCCACGGGTTGAATAATGGGAGTTTACCGTAAATGAAAACCTCTACATTCTCGTTTTAATAGTATTTGTTGTTGGCCGTTTTATAACAGAATGTAATAATTAATCGGGAGCTCAAGTATGATAATGGCAATTTTTTTTAAAGAAATGCACAATGAATGTATAAAATTGCCTTACATTGAAGTTTGCCAACTTTAAATTATTGTTGAATACTCGTATATAACTACATCCATGACATTTATACCAAGACTGTGTGAAGATTGTAATGGGGAATGCAAACCATGGGAAGTGACATATGTACAGGATGTAACAGCACGTACCTGACGGATTTAAACCAGCGATTCCTCAGCAAATTTGAAGTAATAAACCTGATTGTCATTTTGCTGTCCGATGATATATTATTTCAATTAAAAATCAAAAATAAATGTGTCTCTCTCACACGTCACCACTTATCAAATTGCTACGCGTGACGACGGGATCACGTAATCCGCGCTCTCTCCTCTGTTACCGTGCTGCTATGGCAGCGATGTTGGTTATCAAATAAATTGTTTCCGGGGTGGCATCACCTATACCCGCCTTCCAAATTGAAAGTTTGGTTACATAATAAAACTTTTTATAAAAACTACACTAAAATTATTTGAATTTTTCATAGTTCACTCAAAGGAATAGGAGATTCGGAAATGAGAATCATCTTTAAATTTAGATCAAGGCATAAATATAAAATAAACTTTACAAATTTGATGAATTGTTCAAATTTTTTTTAACAACACGCCCCAAGTCTTCTGATTATCCTTTGCGCGCTGCCTGTGAAGAAATTGTCGACGCCCTTTAACGAAGTTCATTATTATTTTTTTAAGTTACACAAGAGCAAGAGCGTATCTGCCTGCACAGTGTGAAGACAGTGGAACGACTTCGACACCCAGTTGGGTAGCGTTGTGAGGCGTGTTCAGGTGGAGGCTGTACAATGGGATTTATCAATGCGAGTCATGAAAATGCCCGCATATGTAGTAGGAAAAACAGATGCCGGTCAATTATAAAAGATAATCAATTACTTTTTTTTTTAACATTAACTCCACACAGGAGGCCCTGAGGAAAATAATTTCCCACAGGGCCTATGTCATCTTTGAGGATGCTGTGTGGAGGGTGTTTTTGAGGAAAGGAAGGAGTGAACATGGGTCTTGAAGAGACCCATGTTGTAGGAGGGACGAAACACAGAGGCCGGTAAATCGTCCCACAGCCGAGCTGTTGAACTCAAGAACGAGTCGTAAAAACGACCCGTTCTCATGTGACTAATGTCAACCATGTACAAATGTTGGGCGCGTGTTTGGCGTGTTTCCCGACTGTGCACCTGTGCCGAGGGGATCAATGACGCTAGTTCCTCGGAGCATCTTCCATTGTTATACCGGTAGAACAAGGACAGCATTCCCACCTGACGCCTGTGCTCTAAAGATTGCAATCCGTCTGTTTAGACGGGAGAATCTATCAAACGGACCGCCCGTTTCTGCACAGAGTCGAGGGTTTTTTTAAGGTATTTTGGAGCTCCAGACCAGAAGTGGCTGCCAAATTCAACCGTGGGGCGCACTTGCGATTTGTAGAGGGTTGTGTACTATTAAAGTATCTGCGGGCCCTGTACAGTACGCCCAGCTTCTGAGATGCTAACTTAACTCTGGTTTCGATGGAGCCCCCATACCTGAGCTGGTTACTTAGAGTAACAGCAAGCATATCAATGGAGGTCCTGTTCGGAAGAGTGCTTCCGTTGAAGGAGACTAGATTATCACTTAAAACCCAATAGATGTTACAAAAAGGTTTTAAAAGAGTGCTTGCCTAGAAAGTGTCTACCTTTTGAAAATACAATTATGCATGTAGGTACAATTATATTTTAGATTCATTTTAATACTCTAATACAATTATATTTTAGATTAAAAATCGATCTGACTAAACTAGGATTAGATAATTGAGCAGAATTATGTTTTTGTTGCTCGTAGTTATATGATTTTTACCTACGAGTTCTCTAATGTCATCCATGTGGAATTAGCATTAGTTATGTTCTTATTTATTATTTTAAGTTTATGCTTTATTTGTATATTTTGTAATCTTTGTATTTATGTTATACTGTTGTTATAAATGAAATGTGTATTTAATATGTAAAAGCCCAAAAGGGCGTCTATAAATAAATAAATAAATTATGCATTACTTCGTGTGAATTTACTTGTTTTTCGACGTCAAAATACCTCATAAGATTCCCAGCTTTTCACAATTTTTAGTTTACAATAATTATTATCGGCGTTTGATTTAATTTAGTTACATAATTACCTACGTATAAAATAACAGGATTTATGATTTAAAAGCTGTACCTTTCCATATCTTTATGACTTCAGTCCATTTTGAAGGCATCCGTTGGTCCGCGTTCAAATAAACAAGCGGAACCAAATTATAAAGTTTTTTAATCATAACATTACAATGAAATCCCACCATGGAATAACGGTCTCCAGAATAGAAAGATTAATTAATTCTTTCCTCATCATATTAAAATCTACGAAAATAGCCCGAAATTGTTCGAAATCCGGAACCATTTGTAATTATTTTTTAGAACTGGGAATGTCTGTGTTTGTCACTACTTACCTAACCGTTTAAAATCTCATGAAATAATCGTATTAGTACAAAGAGGTTCTAATATTTCACCCGCATGGTAATATCCCATGGAATGACGGTGTGACACCCTCACCTGGAAATCTTACAATGAAATCCTTTACAAGAGCATTTATCATCCCTAATACCGAGCCCCACCCATGCACGGCCACGCGTACTTATCTATACTCCTTTACTCCTTATAGAATTTCAACTCCTTATCTGAAATACGGCGGACCACACTACAGTATTATCCGTGTCATTCATACGGATATTAGGGGGATTTGCTCCATGACGTTTGTAACCAACCCGGCAGAGGCTTTGAGAGGCTGAAAACTCCTACTCTCTTTTTACCTGGGATCCTGGGATTTTCATTCTCAAATATATAAATATTTACATACCTATTATACGGAATCATTTTGAACATTTTAGGTTAGGGGTTCAATTTCTTAGATTTAGATTCCACAACGGAAAATATCATTACATTGAACCTAACGGCAACATTTCAAAATGTTTTCGGAGAGTAAGAATAAAAAAATTAAAAAAACAAAGTGTGCAATTCACACGTGGTAGAAGTGAAATCTACAGAAAACTATAGTAGACAAGAGTGGGGAGGCTTCGAAGCACTGCACAAAGGGGAGACCGATTAAATTTGCTCATTCTCGCAGATTAAATCCTATAGAATCTATTATAGATGGATGTGTTTGTCTCTTTTTAGTGTTGCTATTTTTCGTTTAATCGAGTTTCAAATCATAACGGTGCTAAAGAACTTCACTACAAAATGTAAAAAAATATAGTACCTGCGCACAAAATTTAGATTGGGTTGTTCCAATCAATTTTTTGTTCAGTTTTGAATTTGACGTTTAACATTCACTAGATTTATTGTTTGTTCTCTGCGAACTTATCCTTTGGTTTGACGATTTTATAAAGATGGCGGTGTTTTGACAGATGTTACCCCGTACAAATTATTGTCATTCGTGTGGAAAACGTAATTTTTTTTAAATGATTTTCGGCAATGTAATTATCGTTTTATCGCACCCTTTAAAATTATGTCCCGTCTTTCCGGTTAATAAAAAAAGGTCTAATTTTTTGGATTGAAATTTTCAAAAAATAACCAGGGTTTCAAATATACGATAAAAAAAATACGGAATGTCTTAGAATATTTGCCTAAACCGAATTTTTTTTTTAAATGTGATGCAAGTGGCCTATTATTATATCGTGGGCGCCAATATTGAATCTGGACCGAAATGGGTTTACCTGATGAGGACACTCTTCGATCTGTAAATCCTATGCCTCATTCGTATGGTCCTCCTTCAAGAAGCGCTTCTATATCTAGGATAACATCTCTTAATTCAGCTGTGCTTTTATTTAGTATCATTCCATTATCAAGTACAGTTTGGCAAGAAAGTGTAGAAAATAAATGATGGCTCATAAGACAATGAATGTATGTTTTTAAAAACACTTCGGCCAACATACATATTTAATATCATATTTGTACTTTCAAAAATTTTGCACAAAAAACTGGAATTTAATAGAAGTAAAATAAAACAAAACAAGTTTTAAGTGGGCGTTTATTTCGATATAAAAACGTAGGTACTTAAATTTTTGAGTCTATTAATTCAACACCCGACATTATTGTCTTCGAGCTCATGTGATTCTTCTTCTTCCGTATCTTTATCTTCATCTAAACGTATTATCAGTTCATCGATATCAACATATATAGTACTTCCTAGTGCATAATATTCTGCCTCAATTTTGATCACTTGTTTGCCACAATTTTTCCAATCATCAGCACTTTTATGCTATTACATATTATTATTATTATGCTATTTTCCGTTTTCCCGGTGTTTCACATTTTCTATCTGTCTTTTCCCCTTCCTTGACGATTCATCTTACCGTTGATTCAGATTTACCTGTGTGTGGAAAATATCATTAAAATTATTATTCTATAGAAGGGAGTTTAAAAAAACACACTAGATAATATTCATTTAGAAAGAAAGACCGAGAAAACTAAGAAAAAAGTAACTTTTCTATGAGTTTAAAGAAGTTGCATATTATTATTATTTTTTTGTTAATTGAGTTATTCCCTTTTTCTTGTGGCTTAATATAAACTGTCAAATGTAAATGTCAAATTCGGATTTTTAAACATAACCTCAAATCAGATTGTAATGGTTATAATCGCTCTAAAATTGGCATAAATCTTGTAATACTAATGAAATTCATTAAAAAACGATACTACGTACCAGTCATTTCTGTAGTTCGTTTGTAAACATCTTACAAATTAGGCATAGGAGCTTCTTCGCGCGATAATCGGCTAGGCAGCGTTGAAAACCCAGTATATAACTTCTCTTGCACCACTACGTATTGGTTTGTTAATTTTTATTCTATTCAAACAATGCACAGGCAAACAATGAAAAAACAAACATTAAACGAGTGATTTTCAGCGTTTTCTACACTTTTTAAGTCAGTAAAGCCAAGAGCCATACGAAATGTCATTGACAAAACGAGTATTACGGTGTTACCATAGTAATGAAAAAATTTTGTTCCAAATTAATAAATTTCTACACTTTCTTGCCAAACTCTACCTAAAGTCGGTTTGTAAAATCTTTTAAAAATAATTAGAAGGATGACGGAAGGGGTAGATTCCAGCGTATTTCGACTTTATTTTTTCGTAGAAATTCGAGAATTAGGATCAATTTCACTCTATCAACAACTTGCGAATCATCTAGTATTCCGTACGTCAATGGAAGAGAATCATTCTGTAGCTCCTTGGAAAAAAATAAAATAAATAATGTGCCGCTTTCTGACTCGTGTGAAGACGAGATATAAAACGGTCGGGTAATATAGCGAGTAGCTATGTTTTTTTATGTGCGACAGTAATTTGCGACATAACTTTCTTCCCGACAGTCTATCAAGTCTAATGGCGGTGTCCTACATGGTGGGAGGGGTGTTTTTTTTAGATTTTACGCGATAGATATCAACAATCTGCTGGGGTTGTTGTGCCGTTAGAGAAGTATGCAGTTTATTTAGTGCCATTTTTTGAGTTACAACGTTACGAGTTGAAATAGGGCTTTCAAACGCATTTAACCGAATTTGGTTTTTCAGATATTTAAAAAAAATGGCAATTTTTTAAAAGCGTATCTGACCACTTTAATTTTGGATATGATTGTAGGAATACTTAGTAGGAAGTACGAGGGTCAGTCAAAAAATAATGCCTCCTATTTTTTTTCTCCTTTAATTGTCAAGAAATAAAAAAAATGCAATTAAATAGGTCGTAAACCACACTATTGACGAATCATTTGTCTATTTTCTACATAATCTCCGCTGATTTCCAATGTTTTGGTCCGTCTTTTGAAAAGGGCATGTTTACCAGAGTAGAAAAAGCACGATCCTGCTTCCTTCTGGCAGGCCAAGCACTATAGCTTTTGTTGGGTGAAAGTCGTGCTTTAAGCTTTTAAAGGGTTGTGACGTATTGGACAGAATTTATTGTGCATCCCTGCTCCAAAAAATCAACAATAACCAAACCCTCTGCATCCCTGAACACTGTCGCCATAACTTTCCCTGCCGATCGCAGTCTTGAATTTTTTCGTCCTCGGTGAGTTTGTGTGATGCCATTCCATTGACTGCTTCTCTGACTCAGGTTTCACGAAACCCATGTTTCGTCTCCGGCCACAATTTTTGTGCAGTTGCGTCACCGTACACATTTTTCAGACTTTCATGAATGCGAATATGGTCTTATCTTCTGCATTCAAGAATTCAATCACATAACGCTGACTAATACGAACATTGATATCGGCCATTTTGTAAGCTATTGCAGTGCTGCCACCTGTTTACACAGAAAGTTACTAGATTGTAGATGAAGGTTTGAGGAATAGCGCCAAATTATTTTTTTTTCATTTAACTAACTTTTATGAATTAGAAAAAATAAGAGGCATTTTTTTGACTGACCCTTAGTACATTCGCGAAGGGACGATAGTGTTACTAAGAATATAGATTTCTGGTTAGTAAAAAATGGCGATGGAAGGTAGACTAGCTATCAACCAGGGAGTTCTGATAACAACTCTGAAATTGGAAGGAAAGGATGAGAATAAAGGAGATGCGGTAGAATTGTGAATGCTTATGAATAATCAAATCACCTAAATAAAATGCATTTCCGTAGACTGCCTAATTCCATTTCCCGGCTTGTTTGAATTTATCATTAAAATACTATTTTGAAAAGAAGAGTTTTAACATGCTTTTCTTTTATAATTTCTAACAATGCTCGTGTTTCTTTTCTGCAATTCAAGTACCTAGTACCTAAGTGCCTATTTTTTTAAACACTTACGGTACGGTTTCTTGGATGGAAAAAATAAATGTATAATTGGGAAAACAAATCACTTTGTAAAACACCACTTATTTAATCGAAATTATCTAAATTTTCGTCAGGATAAGATTAACATCTATTAACATTAAGTATCTACATGTTAATCTTATCCTCACGAAGAAACCTTTGGTTTAGAAACCCGTATATAATTTTGATATTTTTGTTGTTTTACAAAGTGATTTGTTTTCATTTAACTAAAACGACTTGACATAGTGATTTTATGAAAGATTGAAGAAGTTTAATTAGGCTGTTATTTGGAAGCACTAGTTGAAACTACGCGGGTGAGGTTTTAAAATTCATAATAATTAATAATGGTTATGTTTGCTAGCGATCTAAAATATTTATTTTTTAAAGTAGCTGTGGTTATCAATGGTGGCGCCAACGAATACTAATCATTCCGGTGCAATTCGCGCTAGCACAAAATGACCCCTCGTCCTTTGACGTCATTCGCCGACATAATGTTAACGACTCTCAACACTGTTGTAGTGAATTGCCATTCCCAGCAATTCATAATAAGTACTGCGAAAACCATTATGTTAACTGGAAATGGAACAATAAAAGGATGGTTCGTGGGTAAGTACTGAAAGATAGTTGATGGGCACTTAGCGATGAATTCGGTTAACATAGTATATTATAGCTTTTAAACACAAACCATTTGTTATGGTAATGGCTGTAATTATTGTAGGTGATAAACACCATTATTATTTATCATTCGATGAAAATCATCCGATTTTCTGCCGTAAGATGGTAAAACCATCCTAACACATGCAACGTTTCCCTCATACACAGACGCAATTGCATGTATGAGATGTGTATTATGTTACATATTTGGACAATTGTCGACTCGATCGTATGCTTTTTGTAGATCTACAAAGGCACAGAAGAGTTTCTATTTTTTGCCAGTAACTTCTCAGTGAGCATACGTAAAGAGAGGTCCATGCACCCCTTTCCACTCATACAGGCACCTTGCACATCCCATATTTCATTTTTTTTGTTTCAATTCGTACCATTTCAATAAATATTCTATCGTACAGCTTGCCGACTGAACATAGCAGGCTAATAGCCCTATGATTCGCACATTCCATATGACGACTTTGTAATATCTACTTTGAACTAGCGATGTGAAGGTTCAGCCGGATTGGGCTATTGAACTCGGGTCCTTTGCGGGAAGCGGATCCTACTCCTACTCCTTTTTCAAAATAGATTTTGGTTTTGGTTTCGGTCTCGGTTTTGGGAAAAATGGGAAATACAAAACCTCGATTTTGTTAATTTTATTTAGATATTACAAGCCTGACGTGCAGTTATTTTGGTTAAGATTTTATTTTTACCCATATTGTTACCAATAATTATTTACAATATTTATTTAAGTATGCACTTAATACAGTACAAATACTTTTTACCAAAGCATTTGTGTCTTGAGTTTTAGGAAACGAATTTCAGTTGAAATTTATTATGGCAATGAATTTTAACTCCTACCAAACGGTTTGAAAAATAGAAAAAATATTGCTCATCCCTCCCTCGTAGTAACCTGTCTCATGTATGAATAAGCCGCCTAACGGCATCTGTTTAGGTTCTTAAAATGTTCAATCTATATCTGCCAATACAAAAAATTAATTACTGGTTGTAGAATTAATGTTGTTTACTCCTGACTCAAACGTTATAAATTTTCTCGCTCTTGCTAGAAATTTACAGGTCTCAAGATGGCCCTACAAAAATGACCATAATGAAAATAAACAAGTGGAAAAAAATTGTTGGTATATTTTTTTCATTTAATCCTCTTGCGGCCTGAGGTGGGTCGTAACCCTCCTTTACAGTTTTCCCTGTCTTAAAGATTTTTTACACTAGACGCAGTTTTATTTAGATAAGTTTTTAGATTTTCACGGCCAAAAGCATTTTCGTTGTTAGTTTTTGGGGTGTTATGCCGTGTTGCACTACCTCCTTCTATCGTTTCACATCGTCGGATCTACCGGATCTGCCCTGATGATGGACACTGCAACGCTGTCCGAAACGTGGGCTATAGAAGGAGGTAGCGCAACACGGCATAACACCCCAAAAACTAACAACGAAAAAAACAGTTTTATTTAGATGAAATCCCTCAGGTACTCGTATTTACAGAAGTATCACTTTAAATATGCTTAAATTATTTTTAATTTTTTGAAATTAATACTTAATTTTACAGTTGTGGCGTAGCTACTTCTATAGTTCTTCCTTTGGCCGCCTGAAAAGTGTAACGTGTAGTTTTTAATTTATTTTATCAATTATTTTTAATACGTGTTTTCTAATTCTTAAACCCGTCGGTGCAAGTAGCTTTCGATTACGGACTACGACATCCCCAAAGAGGTGTGTGAGGCTAATATTAACGGGGAAGGGAAGAAGAAGGAGGGAAAGTTCCTGAATGTTACCAAACACGAATAAAGCCATTTCAGGCAACGCAACGTTTCAATTTTGGATGGTGGTCTTTCAACAGACAGAGTATCTACATATATGAGTCTCTACCCCGCTGCCTCTTCTTAAAAGGAAACCGAGCGCAGCGTTTTGACCCTACAAACGTATTAACCAATTTCCTCTCTGGATTTTGATACTACTGAAAATATAAGTTCTAATATATTATAGATATCGAAGACTAGCGTGACGGTACGTTTTGCTCTTTTTTGATCAATTACTTCTTTATAGGGTTAAGACCCTCCAAAAATCATTAAAATTGCCCTTTGAACGCCATCAACAGACGCTCAGTATACGAACTAGACAATGTATTTTTTTAAAAAAGAAAACACCATAGTAAAATAAATCGTAAAAATCGATCCGGTTTTGGAAAAAATTGGGAATACAACAAACACCTCGATTATGATAATTTTATTTAGATATTACAAGCCTGACGTGCAGTTATGTTAATTGAGATTTTATTTTTACCCTATTGTCACCAATAATTTTTACAATATTTATTTAAGTATGCACTTAATACAGTAAAAATGCTTTTTAACAACTTTTTTGTGTCGCGGGTTTCAAAGAAAAATTTCAGATAAAATTTATTATGGCTATGAATTTTTACCCACTAACAAACGTTTTGAAAAATAGAAAAATTATTGCTCTTCCCTCCCTAACCATCATTTCTAGTAAATTGTACGACACAACTGATTCATAATACACAATACATAATACATTCGGGCAAAGCATGGAGCCATTAAGCACTTATTCGCGAGCAATCGGTTCAGATTTAAATTACAATATGCCAGCCTCAGTATCGTACGTAAATTCCCAGTTTAGTAAGCTAACTTAATTTTATCTCGAAACCGGGACGTGCTGCTATTGGTTATGTGTTGCTTTCACCCATTTGTTTTCAATGAGCCGTCTACCGGTGATGAATATCACTTCGGTAGACCAAAGCGGGCCGTTGTGAGGAAAACGGCTTTAACACTTCTGGGAACTTGTAACTATTATCGATAAAACTTTATAATTGAACATATATCGTCGGCCTTTGTAGCGTAATGGTCTGAATATTTCTATTTTAAGTGTGAAGATTGCGGGCTTGATTACTGTCGCAGCGATCAAGTATAGTGAAGGCGTAGCCTAATATCTAAATAACATCGTTTATAATATTATGTAGAGCAAGTGTTATGTCGTCACTAGTATGAATTTATTTCCACAAGTGTGAAAATTTCACACTAGTGTTAAAGTTTCAAATAACTACATTTACGTTTATCTGATTGAGTGTGTAATATTCCTCCTATCTTTTAATGTCAAAAACAGTAATTTTTCTCTTATTTTGAATATCAAATGTGCAAATACTTATATTCACCAAGAAGTATCAAAATTCTGCTTTAAGGGTTTGGAAAAGGGGATGGGGTGGTCATGTAAACAGTGACCTTCCTCCTATTTTGAAAGTCATTTATGCAAACTGTCAGCAATCTAGGAATAAAACTGTTGATTTGTATTAAAAAGATTAGGTGGGAGATGAACTCGAATCTCAAGTTAAAATGCGAAATTTAGATATTATAAATAGATAAACCTTTTCATACTTGATATAAAACACGCCAAACGCGCGCCCAACATGCGTTCACGGTTGACATTTAGGACGGGCCGCTTCTACGACTCGTTCTTGGGTTCGACAGCTCGGCTGTGGAATGATTTGCCGGCCTCTGTGTTTCCTACTTCCTACAACATGGGTCTCTTCTTTTTTTTATTTATTCTTAGTATATTTACATTACAAAGGTATAATATATTGTTCTCCATACTAGGAGTTCACCTGAGTTGTAGAGAACATTTTTCAGTTGTAAATAGTAAAACAAACAGTGGTCTTAGTTTATATAAAAAAGAGAAAAAAATTCAATATCCATATTTACTCCGTCCCCTCCTCAAAAAGACCCTCCTCATAATACAGGTCCTGTGGGAAATTATTTTCCTCAGTTCCTTCTGTATGGAGTTTTTATACAAATAGTTTAAAAGATTTGACTTTGGGTCCTAGGTTGCAGATTCGATTCCTGGGCTGCGATTGTTATTAATTTTATCATTGAACGGAAAATCTCCTACTTCTGCCTGCAAGGCTGAAGCAGGTGTTAACCCTTAGAAGAATTGTATTATTAATGTTATTGATTTTACCTGCTTGTTTAACATGATTATATTCACTGGCAAAACTTGGTTTTGACACCGCGATATCAACCTTTGTAGTTATCTAATGTTTTTAAAAAGTGATAAAATAGTATAAACACGGCCGTTAAGATGTTTCTTCTGACTAAAATAGATCGTCGATTGCGTGGGCGATATTTCAGTATTCGGTCGATCTATATTATTTTCATATGAAATTCAGACCAAGTCGATAATCCGCCGAAACGTGGAGCCGAGCGTAGCATAGCGCTACGCGGACCGCGTTCGGATGACATATTTTAAGCCATACACGTCGCAACGTGGGCGCGTGTTGGAATACGTCGGACTAGGCTTATCTTCCGTGTCTTTTTTTTATATATCTAATTTTCAAATTGAATTTGTCCCACTCCGGACGATTTATCATGGAAGTATGAAAAAATAAATATTTGTGGGACACTTGGGAAAATGTATACCAACTTTTCAACAAACTTTACCTTTTTTATTTTTTTAGACATTATTATGGCAATAAATTAATATTGTAGTTAAAAAACAAATGTGTCCAACAGCCTTGAACTGGTTGGAGTATGGCAAGGTATCGCAATGCGCATATACATATGTTGTGAAGGGAGAGTGAAGGACAAGGATACGAATAAGAGGAAGGTTGGGTTAAGTACCAAGTATCTGTCTATTTTGAACTTGTCACTAAACACAGCTAAAGTCAATTCAATTATGGTGTATCACCAGGTGATAGGTAAATAGGTAGAGTTTCTACCGCTCTGTATATAGAATTTGCTTCATGGTGTATAGTTTATTTGGTTATTCACAAATTTTTCACCGCAACCTCTTTTAAAGCAACTGAGCTCACCGCAGTGTGCTTGTAAAATTAACGACGTGAAACACACAACTGACGGATAGGGATGTATTTCACGGCAAATGTGTCGCTTGCCTTAAAGGTATTTCATGATAAAATCATTATCGCGCCGTATTTCCTTGAGTTAATTTTCAGTGTTCCTACATTGTTAGTAAACTCATTTACGAACACGTAAGTGCATATTTATTTACATGTTGTTTTACAAGCTGATGTAAGGAACATTAGTTAAAATATATTGGTATTGGGTGTGAAACAGTTTATTTTGGGAGAACGCGTTTCTAAAGCTGACGAATTCACAGCCTTAGGCGATATAGAGCCGTATGCTATGTATGGCTAGTATCATAGTTCCCACCGAGATTTTCTCGTGCGCTCTTGGGAGGGAGGGATTTACAACTTTGCTCACCAGTTAACATTTTCGTGGATATCAGTATTCCAGTTGAGAGCAATAGTTATTTTTCAAAACAGAGGCTAAAACATAAAAATTATAACTTTTTTCGTGAAACTTTTTAAAATTGAAAACAATTTATTGTATTTCTCAAATTGAAAACATTGATAGTTTCACCTTTTATCCTTTATAAGAAAAGTTACTTAGTGATTCCCCAATGGCCACCGAAATCCCTCAGCTTTTATCAATTTCATGGCGCAGAAAGCTTGTACTTAGTATTTTTAAAACCGAAAATATTTTTGTTTCAATATTGAAGTTTTTTTAATCCTTCTCAACCTTTAACTGTGGACGCCGGGTCTCAGAGGCCCAGCCCCTTCCTTAATTTCTTGGAATAAACACCTTCCCCGTGCGCGCCACCCCCGCGCGTCTCAGTAGCTTCAATTTTAGTTGTGTTTGGACCAAGGAGGGATAAAGTCGCGTCGTCCGGCACTTATCACGTGAGAAATAATCATTTAAAATTTGATCAGGGTCTGTGAGACCCGCTGACTTTATTTTCCATACAAGTATACTCGGAATATTAGGTGCAAATGTGCCCACAGCGGCAATACAGGCTGAAGAAGTTGGCCCTACAAATCGTAAAAAATGTAGATTTTGCACATTAAAGCTCTCTAGAAAGGCAACCCATGTCTGTTATTAACTGCAAGAAGCCAGTTTGTCTTCACTGTTCCAAGCCTCTATATTCTGAGTACCAGTAATTTTACATAAGTTTGATCCTTGTCAGAATTTTTATTTCATTTCTTTCAGAAATGGTTTTTATGAGTTTTTGTTTTTGTTTTTTTTATTAGCTAGGAAATATTATTAGTTTTGATTTTTGTGATACCTACTATAATGAAGGAACCTTAATATGATCTCAAGTCAATTAAGACTGAAAACTGACTAAGTTTGTTAAATTTGGAGATAATTATTAAAATATTTTATTACACGATATTTTATTTATAAATATTTTATACGTAATATATAAACTCCTTGCTAAAGTCAGATTGGTCCAGGTATAAAAATTAGAAGAATTTTATGAAGGGGCCTGTGTGACCCGACGTCCATGGAAGTGTGATTTTTATTTCACATCCATAGTGAGGTGATTTTTCACAAAAACGGCGCTCTACAAATTGTCCAATTATTATTATTATTATTATTATTAAAAATTCAGAAAGTAAAATCTATCTAACAAAATATTAAAAACTTACAGTTTTCATTTTATACGCAAAGTTGTTGTGTTTTACTTTATTAATTTATTTACTTTTTATAAAGTGGATGCACCCCACTGATTTCTGTTTTTAACCACAGGTAATTGAACTGTTTTCATAAGTATGTACCTACTTATAATTTTTGTTAATTCATTCCAACTATTTAACATCACTGTGTTTCAAAGATCACCTTATAATAAAAATTTGTTCACCTTATTAAAAAATATGATTCATTTTCGGTTTTTTTTTCAGTGATGATCTTTCAGCGATCAGCTTACTAGATATCAGCTCAATCTGCTGTTTACATATTTTAAAAAACTTTAACATATTTAGGCATCAGCGTGTTTTCTTGACAACCTTTGGTAGAACCTCTCCCCGCCATGACAATCTTGTAAACACCATCTCGGTTACAAACGTAGATATAAATTGTACTAGCTTATCTCTACAGTACAAAATGATTCTTACTACAAGCTGTCCAATCGGAATAATCAATTTTATGGTACCCACGAAAAAATAATTGTTTTTTAAATGTTGACGTTTATTTTCTAACAATTATAAATAATTTTAATTTGATTATAAATTATTATAATTTCTTATTTAAAATTTATGAAAATCTTACGTAAAATATTTGTGGTTAATAATTAAATGAGCGCTTTTATTATTACCGTGATGATCCAAGAATACGGTGTCGTGACGGCAAAAAAAGTATGAAACGTACTTTCTTTATCCTAATAACGATGCAGCTCTTTCTTACACATTAAATAATGGTGAGATAAAAGATGTGTTTCTGTTTCCTCCAAGTACTTCTTTTTTCCATTGGAGGAAACAGATATATCTTATTGTGTTTCATTTTCTTTATACGTGTGAGGGAGATGTATGGTAATGATTGTATGTTTCCGTTGGGGGGTGCAGACATACGTTTATCGTTTGTCTCAATTTCGATTCTTGTAATTTAGTATTATATATTTAAGAACAAATGCAAAACCATCAGCATTGACGTTTGACGTTTTTGAATTTTCGGAACTCACTCACAGTTCAATCCTTGTGTAACTATACTCCATACTTTCAAAATTATCGTCAAGGCTAGAAGTATTGTAGGGGTCTTCGGAGACGTCACGGTGCGGTGTGTGAGAGAGATGCAAAAAATAATTTACCTACATTGTACACGTACATCTCATCTTTTGAAAGAGCTGCAGCATTATTGTGATAAGGAATGTACGGTAATGGTTTTTTTGTGCCGTCACGGTACCGTAATCGTGGATCGTCTCTGTAATAATAAAAGCGCTCAAGAGGTAGGTAAAATCTTACGGTTTCAGAAGAAATTTATCATTACTCACAGAACTGCTAGTTAAAATAAATACACTATTTTTTACAATAAAAACACATAGATATATTTATTTTTTTGTAAACCGCTTTTATTTTAAAAACACTCATGTGTGAGTTTATAAAATGAAATGAAGTGTTTATAATATAAAATGAAAATACACATTGAGTGTTTATAAAATAAAAGTAGTCTACAACAAATTTATATATGTGTTTGTATTGTAAATTATGGCGAGCTACAAAGTTAATGCTTTTTACAAATACACTATTTTATTTTTGGAAACTAAACATCAAGTTTATTTTGCTTACATTATTGATAAAATCAAATAGTTTTCCCCATTCAAAACAAGTTCCTAGGATGATTTTGAAAATTAACTCACAAGTTTATTCTTATATTGTTACGACATTGGGGTAGGTAGATTTTTTCTTAGTACTTACATTTGAATAGGTTCTATTTAAGGACGTTCTGAATAAGGAAAAAAAGATGTTTTTGACAGGTGAGTAAAAATGGAAAAAAAACCCTTAAAGAAGACAGGCAGAGAAACTGGAGATAGTTTAAGGTTAAAATTTGGTTGAGGGTTAAATTATTAGATGTTGGAAATGATTTTTTGTTGTTATTTTTGTAAAATAAATAGGAGAAAGATGAAAAAATTGAGATATTATTTTTAAAATAAAGCGGAATCTCGGTATATATGTGGCAACGTTATTTAAGTTCTGGCGTTATGAAATTAACAAAACTTCCACAGCTAGAATTTTTTTATTCAATACATTTTTTTTCCTTTGGAACATCATTCCCTTCTTCTAATTAAAATGTGTATCGGAATTGACCTGCCAGGTAAGTATGTTTTGTATCCATTTGTAAATAGTAGAATTAGATAGAACCTAAGAATTCTTAATAAATTGTACAGCGCCCTTGAGGTGATTTTTCACAAAAACGGCGCTCTATTATTATTATTATTATCATCTAACTAACTAACCATCACGCCGTTTCCCCGCAGGGGTAGGCAGAGAGGACGGACCACCAAACAACTCGGTTTTGGCACACACTCCTTGCCTCGTTCACATTCATGCATCGTCTCATACATGCTCTTCTATTATTCTGACTCTTAACATGGCCCGACTCAAGTATCTGATTCACTTGGTCGTGCCATGTCTTTCTCGGGCGTCCCCGACTTCTTCTACCATTCATACATCATCTACAGTGCTTAATATCCATTTTGCTCAAAACTTTGAAATAAGTTAATTTAATAACATATTTTTTAGGCGTAGCGGTTATTTTATGAGCAGCTAGTAAACACTCGGCTCATAAAATTTCATCCACTTCCTCAGCAGGAATGGTTCTTCTTGTTTATTATATTTCGGTGGTTTCCAGACAGCCATTATATCAGTCATCTGTCAAACTTGAATATCATTAGGGAAACTCGTCACACGGCGTGACTATACCGTTGGAGCAGGGGATGGCTCGTCATCTTGCTAATGTTATTACGGAGAATCCTTGTCAATTGATACATATTATCATACACGCGTGACAAGTTTTACACTCGAATATTAGACTGCGTGAAGCTATCAATTTTCAATGTTGATTTTTACCAATTTGAACATAGTTTTGATGGAAAATACTTTCACTATCGCTCTTGTCAAAGACTGCTACTCAAAATCTATAAATGACTTGATTTGGCTTCAGGTTAGTTTAATGATTAGGCTGAATAGTCATGTTCTTCCCAATCTTATGGGTGCCGCCGGACCGGGAACACCTCTGCCTTCGGTTACCCCGAGTAGTTCGCTGTGCTTGGTGATAATATAGCAGGAGTGCCCGGGTTCATGGGATGAGGCTTGTCCAGATCTTGGTGGTGGGTGCGTCTGCCCACGTGGCGGGCCAGATTGAGAGGGGCCCCTCCTTTGACCTCTCCCGCCGGACTATCGACCGTGGTTAGAGGAATGTATTCTTACATCACTGACCCTCTAGAAACACACCCAATTCTTACCCCTTAAACCCTATTTAATAAAAATATTATATGTGTACTGTTAGATTATTATCATCACCTGATTAATAGAATGTATCAACCACTTGAAGTTTGTGACAAAAAGCTCCCCGAAATTAACTATAAAATTAGTTGCACAGGTTCTTATGTGGAATGGTGTAGTCTGCTACGTTGCGTTGTTCGTGGTTGTACAATAATTGGGTTATTCGCGTGTCATATGAGGGTGTCATTAATATACATTCCACGATATGCTAATCATAACTTGTAGTCTACGAACTGGAAATTTAATATTTGAGCACTACTTACCCGGGATAATTCTATATCTTAAAATATTCTGGTTTTGAGAAAAATGGGAATGAAAGCAGTTATGTTTCATAACATTTTATATTTAAAATTGTTGCAAATGAAAAGTAGTGAAGAATGGCAATTAAAATAGTATTACAAGGAACTTCTTCAAATTAACTTTTATTTTTATCAAACCATGCACCCATTTATTTGGGATGAAACTTGTTTCTTCCTGCTACAGATATCTTTAGGCAGGTAAATTTTATGCTTATTTTAGAATATATTTTTCAATCTGGGTACTTTTTTAATATTACAAAGGAATTCCCCAACTAACAGTTTCATCTTTTCTTAACATAGTATAAAGTCTATTGGTACAATGCTGATTGTCCTTGTACTTTTACTTTAAATGTAAATAACATTGTTGTTATCCTTATTTTTGTGTTAAACTACTTATGCTAAAATGCGCCTGCTTTCAACACAGGAATTACTAGTGAGACAGGCACAGCAAAATCACCTATGTAACTTGATAAATAAAGATTATAATAATAAAAAAATATATATAAAAATTATATATATAAAAAAAGCATGTGCTGTCTGTACGCTTAGATTTTTTAAACTACGCCACGGATTTTCATGCGGTTTTCACCAATAGATTGAGTGATTCATGATGAAGGTTTAGGTATATACTTTGTCAAGGTTTTGTGTAAATTGGTTGAAATATATAATATATAATTGGAGCGGGTTGGCAAGCGGGCGGTGCGGTTTTGATACGTATGCAAATTAACAGATGGCGTTGGTGATAAAGTTTGGATATAATGGCATTATCTGTAGATGGTGTTGTGTTTCGTTAGTCACAGCAACGTGTTTCCGGGTCAGCTAGTATATTTAAAAGCCAAAAATATTATCGTGATTAATTATTGAGTGATTTGGCCGTGTTGGTCTTCTTCCTTCTTTAGCCAATGTTTCCGATAGCATTACTGTGTTCATCATCATCACAGCTGCCCTGATTGCGGATAATGTAATGATTTTCGAAACGTTGGCTAAAGAAGGAGGAAGCGCAACACGGCAACATAAAAAATTAATCAGCATTACAGTTTCATTATTATAATTTATTTAACTAATATCTTTTATTTATAACTAACCATCACGCCGTTTCACAACTCGGCCTTTGCACATTCCTTGCCTCATTCACATTCATACATCGTCTCATGCATGCTCTTCTATTATTCTGACGCATATTATCCATTTTTCAAACAATACATAGGTACTGGAGGTAGTAAAGTGTAGCTAGCTTACCTGAAAATTTATCCGCATGTTCACAACACAATAGGCCACTTGTATAACATTTTAAAAAAAAGATATTTTCCACACGTATAGCAATAAATTGTGCGGGGTTCTCTTCGTAACATCTGTAAAAACACCGCCATCCTTATCAAAAAATCAAACCAAAGGATAAGTTCGCATAGAACAAACAATAAATCTAGTGAACGTTAAACGCAAATTCAAAAATTCGCCGGAAATCAAAGTGTTGCCATTTAAAATAAATTAATCAGTGTGGAATTTTACAAAATTAAGGGAACATAATCGGAGACGGGACATTTTCATGTAGTGACGTCACGAGCTCAAATAATGGATTTATTTATTTAAAACAAGAAAAACTATACATTTCTTAAAAATTTTACTAACATTTTCGTAATCTTAGTAAAAAAATCTATCCACAGGATTTTTTTCAAGTCGTTATGAAATCCATGCAAGTGGCCTATTCTTATTGAAAGCCTCGAGATTAAATAATTACAAAAAAAATTACGGATTGACTGAAATTGTTTATCTACTCGGGCTAAAGTTGGTATACCTAATTGAAATGCCCTAGTTTTTGGAAATGTGAATTATTTTGTAATAATTTGATATAGTGGTTGTGGAAAAACGCAAAAACCCGTGTCTGAAAGTTGGTGAGATAGCTCGGGGATCAAATCAGACGCCCTGAGTTCTAATTCTGTATACGCAAATATACGTTCTTGAACTCAACAACTTGGCTCTGGAAAGATATTCTGTGTTTTGCTCACGTACAATTCTCGTTTAGACTGAACACTCTTTCATTTCATTAAAAGACATCTCCACTCAGCATCCCCAAAGATGACACGGAAATCTCAGATGCCTTCTAGGTCTAGTCAATATTTTAAATATGATACGGCGTTCTGAAACTAAGAATCCTAAATGTGACCGAATCTCTAATCTATAATATGAAACATACACTGGAACATTGTGGCGGATTTTTTGAAGGCCCTGTCACGGGGCGGGTTTCGGATTATTAGACTATCTTTGGGAATTGATTGGACGAAACAAAGCCCTCAAGAACTATTACTAACTATCAAGTAATTAGTGGAACTAGACTAAAGATGATCTCAAATGGCTAACGAACCTTTCAATCCCTTAATCTATTGGAATATTGGACATTATTTCGTGGAATCAGAAATTAAATTCAGTTGAAGAAATTCGTTTATTAAAGCTTTTGTAGGTTGAAGGAATACCATTCAATGATTTTTCTAATAAAGTTGTCATCATCCTTATAACTTCTGATGTATAAATTCTCGAACAATATCTATGTATGTATTTATTTATTATAATATACTAGGCTCATGGCACATATTTTTTTATCTGTACGTATAAGAAATAAGAACGGAAACATTAGAAAAATCTTTGCAAGGTTTGGTGAACATCATATCAGTAAGAGGATATTTTTTAATGAATCAAGTGATTTCCCTGTAAAAACCTTTCTTCATGGACTTGAAATGTGTCGATATCCGGAGCGTTCTGTTAAGTATTGATATACCCCTCCCATGTTCTTATATGTCAGCATTTAATTCAATTTCATCATAAGCCACTGTCTATCCCCTAGATGACGAAGGTTTCTCGAAGTCTCTCTCGGTGCCCTGTATTTACGTACGTGCTCATATACTATATTACATAAATAAATTGGTTCCCTTTTATTCACACTCTCTTCGACGGTTCCCGGTCAAAATATTTCCAGTAATGTTCCTAGCCAAAATGTTTCCACTTACAAACAGGTAAAATTTCATTCAGCAATCAGTCAACACAGTCAGCAGGCATTTATTACTTGACTATTAACTAGGAATATTTTGACCGGGGACGTTTTGGTAGAAAAAAACAGGGGACATTTTTACTGGGAACCTTCTTATAGGGAACATTTTTACCGGCTACGCTATTTAGGACCGTAAGGTCTATATATCTACAAAATACGTATGTACGTGAAACTATCTCCCTTGAAGGATTTTATTTTTTTAAGCGGTAGATATCTATAACTTAGTTACAGATGTGGAAAAGTAAATAATTGTAATGTAAATATTACATGAATGTAGATGTCTACCATATAATAATGAATTGGTAGGTACTGAGAATGCATTACAAAAATATTCGTTAATTTAACCATTCCTCTTTTGCACCCCTGCCCCGATAAGTTTGAAGGTAAATCTGTAGTTAACGTAACAAATATATAAATTCCTTCTAAACCTTTTAGCACATATATCGAGGTTTTACTGAAACTGCTATTCATTTTTTTTTAATCACTCTACCAAACCATACAGAGATATTGATCGAGTGCTGCACTATTAATTTTACTAATCCGTTGAAGAAATCTTTAAAAAAACAATGTATCAAAGTGCATCATTACAAAATATATCATAGGAAATTCAGTTATTAAAAAAATATGTTACCTTAAGATAATAAAAATGAAGAAGAGTTCAAACACATTTAATATATTTTTTAAATGTTATTAAAATATTCTTGCAAATTTTTTTAAAGTGCAAATGATATGGTGTAAAATATTTATTATTTTGACTTTCATTATTATTATTTCCTATTTACATTTAACAAATCTGATTGGCTGAGTTGCTGCTAAGATAACACTCATTTCCCCTTGTCTCAATAATAATTTAGTATTCTATTTAATTACATAATATGTACGTAATTTGATCAATTTACGTACCTAAGTGTTGAGCTTGTAATTTTAATATGTATGTCAGTTATAAGTACTTCATCGGTTGGGAATATTATATTTACATCAAGGGCTGCTTCCCTGGATCGATTATTTGCAAATTACTGATTGAAAATCACAACACCCACACCAACACCAACATTGAATTACGTTAGCAAATTGTACATAAATAGTACCTTTCTAATAACATGTTAAACAAATTTATTGGATATTATTTAGTCATTCAAGATTTTCTTCGTTTTTGATTATCGCAAAACTTCGCCCCGGACGAAAATCTTACGAAATGTAAAACTAAAATATTGAATGGTATTATAATCAATAATTATCAGCCTGAAACACTCATCTACATTGAAAAAATCTTCCGAGAAAAGATACTGGCCGCCAACGGGAATTGAACCCGTGACCATCTGATTGCCGGTCAGCAGCTCTGACCACTGAGCTATGGCGGCTTATCAAATACCCGCCAAATAATTCAATATATACTAGTGTTTCATTCGACAATTACTCATTATTACATTTTCCAACTGAAAACAACCAACTTTATTTTTGTGAGAGAGGTATTTTTAATACTAAATCTCCCGCTAGGTGGCGTCGAGACTAATTATGTCTGCATTTTTTGCTGAAATACTTTAACTTGTCAAATATTAATTATTATTTTTAATTGATAAACTAACGTTTAAACAAGATTTTTATGCATAGCACAAAGGGTAGATAACAAATATTATAATCAATAATTATCAGCCTGAAACACTCATCTACATTGAAAAAATCTTCCGAGAAAAGATACTGGCCGCCAACGGGAATTGAACCCGTGACCATCTGATTGCCGGTCAGCAGCTCTGACCACTGAGCTATGGCGGCTTATCAAATACCCGCCAAATAATTCAATATATACTAGTGTTTCATTCGACAATTACTCATTATTACATTTTTCCAACTGAAAACAACCAACTTTATTTTTGTGAGAGAGGTATTTTTAATACTAAATCTCCCGCTAGGTGGCGTCGAGACTAATTATGTCTGCATTTTTTGCTGAAATACTTTAACTTGTCAAATATTAATTATTATTTTTAATTGATAAACTAACGTTTAAACAAGATTTTTATGCATAGCACAAAGGGTAGATAACAAATATTATAATCAATAATTATCAGCCTGAAACACTCATCTACATTGAAAAAATCTTCCGAGAAAAGATACTGGCCGCCAACGGGAATTGAACCCGTGACCATCTGATTGCCGGTCAGCAGCTCTGACCACTGAGCTATGGCGGCTTATCAAATACCCGCCAAATAATTCAATATATACTAGTGTTTCATTCGACAATTACTCATTATTACATTTTTCCAACTGAAAACAACCAACTTTATTTTTGTGAGAGAGGTATTTTTAATACTAAATCTCCCGCTAGGTTGCGTCGAGACTAATTATGTCTGCATTTTTTGCTGAAATACTTTAACTTGTCAAATATTAATTATTATTTTTAATTGATAAACTAACGTTTAAACAAGATTTTTATGCATAGCACAAAGGGTAGATAACAAATATTATAATCAATAATTATCAGCCTGAAACACTCATCTACATTGAAAAAATCTTCCGAGAAAAGATACTGGCCGCCAACGGGAATTGAACCCGTGACCATCTGATTGCCGGTCAGCAGCTCTGACCACTGAGCTATGGCGGCTTATCAAATACCCGCCAAATAATTCAATATATACTAGTGTTTCATTCGACAATTACTCATTATTACATTTTTCCAACTGAAAACAACCAACTTTATTTTTGTGAGAGAGGTATTTTTAATACTAAATCTCCCGCTAGGTGGCGTCGAGACTAATTATGTCTGCATTTTTTGCTGAAATACTTTAACTTGTCAAATATTAATTATTATTTTTAATTGATAAACTAACGTTTAAACAAGATTTTTATGCATAGCACAAAGGGTAGATAACAAATATTATAATCAATAATTATCAGCCTGAAACACTCATCTACATTGAAAAAATCTTCCGAGAAAAGATTTCTCGGAAGATTTTTTCAATGTAGATGAGTGTTTCAGGCTGATAATTATTGATTATAATATTTGTTATCTACCCTTTGTGCTATGCATAAAAATCTTGTTTAAACGTTAGTTTATCAATTAAAAATAATAATTAATATTTGACAAGTTAAAGTATTTCAGCAAAAAATGCAGACATAATTAGTCTCGACGCCACCTAGCGGGAGATTTAGTATTAAAAATACCTCTCTCACAAAAATAAAGTTGGTTGTTTTCAGTTGGAAAAATGTAATAATGAGTAATTGTCGAATGAAACACTAGTATATATTGAATTATTTGGCGGGTATTTGATAAGCCGCCATAGCTCAGTGGTCAGAGCTGCTGACCGGCAATCAGATGGTCACGGGTTCAATTCCCGTTGGCGGCCAGTATCTTTTCTCGGAAGATTTTTTCAATGTAGATGAGTGTTTCAGGCTGATAATTATTGATTATAATATTTGTTATCTACCCTTTGTGCTATGCATAAAAATCTTGTTTAAACGTTAGTTTATCAATTAAAAATAATAATTGAATGGTAAGTAAGTAAAAATAATTCTCATTCTTCTGCAGCTCAAACGTTTTTATCGTAGCTTGCCACTGCTGGAAGAATGGCGTTGAAAAAGCGAAGTAGCGGCGAAATCAAAGATTGGTGTAGAATGTTTTCTCCGATTTAACGCTTAAAAATGGGACATTACAATAAATTTTAATTAGAAACTAGCACGAACCCGTGAAAATCACGTCATTTTGTGGACGAATAATGTGATTATTTTTATGAAAATGCAATAAATTTGTTATTTTGAAAATACCTACTGAATTAAATTTTCTGAATATTTGTTACTCTTTGGTTGCCTTTTCATAAAAAAATAGTTTTAATTAGCACATGTTATTAGTTAGATTATGTTACAAATTATAAATTATCAGATTGTGTTATAAATTATTACATTATGTTACAAATTATTATATTACAGGTCACTAATTATAACTTATTACATTTTGATGAGATGATATTATGAGATTCATTTGAGATTATGTTGCAAATTGTAAAGTATTAGATAATAAAGGTTAGAAATTACAAATTATTAGATTATTTTATGAATTACTGATCATTACATTACAAATTACAAAAAAATATAAATTATTAGATTATGTTACGAATTACTGAATAATTAATTTGAAAATTAATTTCAACGAATAATTTGACGGCCTTAGTGGTCACGAGGTAAGACTCTCGATTCGCAATCCGAAGGTCGCGGGTTCGAACCCGGCATGGGCAAATAAATTTAATTTGATTGATTTGTGGTATTTCACAATTAATTAATTTAAAATAATATGTATGGTATTGTTGCCTCACGTTCCAGAGTGGAAGATACTCTCATTATCGCCCTGGTGTAAGACCACCATTCAGAATTGAAACGTTGCTTGAAATGGCTTTAGCCGTGTTTGGTGACCAGATATGAATAGCCAGGTACTTCCCCACCTTCCTCTCCCCCACTACCTTCTGCCTCACAAAACACCCCAATTGGGGATGCCATAGTCTCACTGGCTCGAGACGGGAGCAGTTGGTGACTCTTGTGCGGTACTCATATAAAAAATAAAAATAAATTGATTATTACATTGAAAGTTACAAATTATTATATTATGATGAGTTAAAATTATGGGAGTGATATGAAGTTATGTTACAAATTATAAATTATTACGAATTTGTAAAATGCATTAACTTTATGGCATAATTAGCAATAAAAAAAACACTTAAATTTGTTATTTGTAGATTACTTTAAATGGTTTATAATAAATTCTTGTGTTTTTTATTGTATAAATTATTAGATTACTAGCTTTTACCCACGGCTTCGCTCGCATAGTATTAGTGGGAAATTACTGGCATAATTATTGGCATAATTGTTATTATTCTTGCTATTTTGTCTAATAGAAAATAATTATTGTTTAATAGAAAATTTCATAATTTGAGAATGACATGTCGCAAATAAAAATTCCATTTTAGAAAATATTTAAATTATAGAAATAGAAATATATTTTAAGTACCTACTCCCTTTATTAGTATTTTATTCATATTTGAATCCAGAGTAACCTAAAAAAATAAGAAAATGACAGTCCACTTCAAACGCTATGCTTTATAGCAAACGTTTTGCTTTTTGTTCGGAGAATAAACATTTTTAGAGATATGTAGATATTAACTACGACGCCAAAAAAGTACTCTTTTTAATCACAACAAAGCACTCTTTTTAAGCCCAAAATTAAAAAAAAAAAAACATTGTTTCCAAGGTAACAATTTGTTTGACGTTTGCAATAACTCGATTTTGTTAGGGACAGAAAACGTATGATACATAATTTCATAACGCCACAGCTCATTGATAACGCCAGAGCTTACCAATATATAAAGCCGTTGTTACTCGCAAATAATGCAGCTTTAGATTAGTGAAAGAATTTTTAAATTCCATTCGATATTTATTGCGTGAAAGAGTAAGGACCATCCAACCAACCATCCATACAAACTTTCGCATTTATAATATTAGTAAGATGTTACCATTTATAAATTATTACATTATGTTACCAATTATAAATTATTACATTATGTTACAAATTGACATGTAAAACAAAGTTTTATATTATGTTTGTCTAAAATTTTGTATTCTTCAACAAAGTTATTAGATATTTATTATCTTTAGATTTTTTTTCATAGTCTCTATAAAACTGTTATAAGCCAATATCTTAAGAATAAGATTACAAATTTTGAATACGTAAAGGTACGGTAAATGAGAAATGGTAAAAAATTGGTGTTTAAAAAAGTGATTGCAATAATAAATAGCAGAAGTAAGTACATGTGTTTATTGAGAAAAGCTGCCGCACGCCACTGGAATATAATGTATTTCGTACATTGTTCATATCGCGGCACGCCACTGGAATATAATGTATTTAGTTCATTATTCATATCGCGGCACGCGTGCTCAACCAAATCATCAAATATGCCTCGTCTCGGTGATGCAAATCTCATAACGTAATCTTGCTAAATTTAATCCAGCCACAGGCGTAGGTACTGATATCCAAATTATTTAGACAAACTAAAGCACACTTTTGCTAGACTAAACTGGAAACGTTCTACCCTGGGGGTAACAGCACGTCCTACCCGAAGGATTTTAACTAGCGATTTCGAGCATTTTTACCCGAGTTAAAAAAAGTAGAGGTCATTTTGCTGTTCGATGATAATATAATTTTTCTATTAAAAACAAAAAAAAATCATTCACACGCCGCCACTGGTTCAAATCTTATACGTCGCGACGGGATCTAATGATATGCAAGCTTTTTCGTGTGTTACCATGCTGAGGAAACGAGACGCATTGCTTATTAAGTGACCAGCTAGGCTATAAACGCGCTACTCTAGTGACTACTCAGTTGCGACGTGCGATGAAAAAAATATTTGTAACGTTTTTAATTGAAAAAAATATTATCGGGCAGCAAAATGACACATACATCCTTTACTCCAAATATGCTCAGAAATCGCTGGTTAAAATCCTTCGGGTACGTGCTGTTACAAACTGTTTAGTTTTGTGATTTTATTTCATCATTTAGACATTTCGATGTTTATGCAGTTTAAAATTAGGAGTAGACAACACTTCGCGCAATTCCTCACGCGCTTTTTGATATTTACTCATACTTAGGCGTAATAATTGATAATGAACTTCGATGGGAAGATCATGTAATTAATGTCACAAGCCGTATACGGAAACTTGCGTATATCTTTAGATCATTGCGCAATATACTAAAAAAAATACACTGAGAACAGTATATTTTTCCCTGTGTCAATCAATTTTATCGTACGGTATAATTGTCTGGGGAGGATGCTCTAAAACTGTATTAGATCCATTAAAAAAAGCCCAAAAATTGATAATACGCACTATTTATAAAGTACATTATATACACCCCACGAAAGACCTTTTTAAAGACTTCAAAGTTCTTAATATAAAATCCATATATGTAAAAAATATTACCTCTTATTTTAATTTCAAATTCACAAAAAAATATATTATAAATTCAAAATACAACACAAGATATTCAAACCAATCGAATTATATTATTCCAACAACAAAAACTTCATTGGCACAGTCTCAGTTTAATTTTCTTGCACCTAAAATTTTTAATAACTTATCAATTGAAATAAAGTCCAAGGCCAAATACCTCACTCAGTAAGGCGCTTACTGACCTTCTGATGAGTGACTATGACAGTGTTTACTACTTGTTTCATATACTCAGATAAAGATATAAATTTTCAACATCATTACATACTAGTACCATATGTTTACGGGTTTATTTTATTTACATGTTTGTTTTACTCACTTCTATTTCTCTTTTCTATTTTTTATTATAACTTTACCAATTTAACCATGTGTTTACACTAGACTACACTCAAAGTTACTATCGTTAATTAATCACCTTGAAACAGGCATTGGCCTAGTATGGTGATTGGTGATTTCATAAATCTTATCTATGGAAATGTCAAATATATTTATTTTATTTTATTTTTTATTTATTAAATAACACAATACATTTTGTACAACAATTTGAGTAGACCCACAAAGCTGTCATATGGCAGCTTGTCTGCAGGTATTATATAAATAAATAAATTATTAAAAAAACATGTATTATATAAATAAATAAATTATTAAAAAAAACAACATACTTTTCAGTTTATTTAGTATATAGTGTTTGCTCTTCCTTAATACTTAGATAATTTACTGTCAGTAAGTCATTAAAACAAGTTGTGCGCGTTTTAAATGATAATATTATTTCTTCAAACTTTGCAAAATAACTTTGTGGCATTATTTATTATTTAATTAATAACAAATCACTTTGTATAAACCACTTTTTAATAAACAATATCGACACGTTTCAATAACAATGTTATCTTCTTCAGGATATGTTAATATAAAGAAAAATAAATGACAAACAAGTAAAGACAAATTAGAATAAACTATAACATAGACGAAATATTAAAAAGTAGAGGTGATTAATTGCTTAAAAATCATAAAAATAGTTATACAAAAATAAATATAATTTTTTTTTTAAATAATTTTTATATGTTATATCTTATAGTTTATTCTAATTTGTCTATACTTGTTCTTTTTCTTTATATTAACATATCCTGAAGAAGATAACATTGTTATTGAAACATGTCGATATTGTTTATTAAAAAGTGGTTTATACAAAGTGATTTGTTTTTAATTAGATAATATTATTCTTCAGTTTTAGAGTGCTCACTATTAGTTAGAATGCTATGATGTAAATGTATCACTTAAAATGCGCGTATCTCTGAACTATACGACTATAGTTCTGTTAGTTTACACTAAATATTGATGTTTTTCATGTAAGTTTTCTGAAATGTTGTGGTTTTAATTTTAGTTTTTGCCACCTTACGAGTTCGATGCTCGTAGAATTAAAATACAAAAAATCGAAAAAAAAATCGGTAAATGTTCCGCTATTGAGTCCACGCTCAAAACACACTTTAAAACATTAAAATAAATCGTACTAGGTAGATAACAGTTAGTAATAAGTAATTCAGTAAGCGGAATTGAAAAATATTGCATTTTAATGGTTATTTGGTTATCTTTAAAAATGCGAAATGTCATTTTTCAAGGACCGCCATGTTATTAATTACGACGATGAAATATGCACTTTTTAAAGGAAAAATCACTTTCTGTCATTTAGACAATAATAAGTAGTACGAATTGCAATCTTCGGAAATGATAAATAATGCGTATTAATCATTATTTTGTTCGGTTTCATAAACACGAAAAATCATTACTTATTACGCGCGCATGACGCGAAACGCGAGCCGCGAGCCCATATGAAATATGAAAATAATATGAAATTGGGCCATGTGGCCCATGTGAAACATTAACTACAATACGCAATTCGAAAATGAGCACCACCAACCTGAAAATATAAAAGCATTCACGAAACGAGTAGCTAAAAACGGTATACCGACAATATTATTGCGAAAATAACTGATTTGCCTAATTACGTAAGTAATTATTTTAATACCTAGAACGAAAATGAATAAAAGAACACGCACGCGTTTTTCTTTTCAATAACACCCCAAGTTTTGAAAGATTTGTACTGCAAGTAGGATTAGTATTATAGACAAATTTGTACTTGTATTTATAACAGAAGAACATGGAAAGAAATGTATTAGAATAATTACACATACCCGCTAGACAAACCCTGCTTTGCCAAACAAACCATTCAAAACCTGAGATGTTTTTTAAAATTATGATGACATGCGAGTTTATTTTAGAGAATTTACATAATATAGTACCTACTTATAAAATAAATTCTCTAAAATAAACTCGCATGTCATCATAATTTTAAATAACATCCCAGGTTTTGAATGGTTTGTTTGGCAAAGCAGGGTTTGTCTAGCGGGTACGTGTAATTATTCTAATACATTTCTTTCCATGTTCTTCTGTTATAAATACAGGTACAAACTTGTCTAAAATGCATTCACTTAACATGCCTCATACTGAACACGGGTTTGGGAGGGGAATTGGCGTTACAAACCCGTGCACAGTAGGATGCCGGTTGCCTTCTACTGGACATGGGTTTGGAGAAAAAATGACATTACAAAACCGTGTTGAGTTCGAGGCATGGTTGTCTCGTATTGAACACGGAAAAGAAAATACGCGCCCCGCGCCACTTCAGACTGCCGCACAAAAAATTCTCACAGTGAATTGTGTTGTAAACCGTTATTCGATCTTTGAACCTGAAGTGCTGTGGAGCACAGTCGCTTCGAACTCTACGTGTGAGGGGTGAAATAATTCAAATTAAGTACTTCGTTATCTTCTATCTTCTACTACACTATATAAAGAGGTAAGATTTGTTTGTTTGTTTGTTTGTTTGCATTGAATAGGCTCCGAAACTACTGAACCGCTTTGAAAAAGTTTTTCGCTGTTGGGAAGCTACACTATCCCTGGGTAACATAGGCTATATTATATTTTAAAAAAAATAGGCATCCTTACTAAAACTTCAATAATGCAACCCAAGGTGTAAAAAAATTACCTAAAATATTCTTTACATCGCGTGCGCTGCGAAAACTACTGATGATAGAATAAAATAATGTACTACGACTTTGTAGAACACACCATTATTTACAAAAAAGGTCGAGACTGCATATGTCTAACTATTATGGTTATGCCACAATAAGTATTCTTTTATTTTAAAAATGTAATTAAAATGTCGCCGCTTGAAAAGGCTCTTTATTTGTATCTTGGTTTTAATCCTTATCAAAATAAATTACTTCATATTCAAGACAGCTTCAATACCTTTATTTAACTTTTTGAATTTTTCAATTCGAATATTTAATTAGAAAGATATCACGAGTTTAAAAATGTTAGTATTAGAAAAAAAGTTTCGGCTACGGGCCGGGCGGGAGAAGAGTCAAGAAATGAAGTGCCAGGGGGGTTGGCGGGACGGGGGAGTGGGAGAGCGGTGGCGGGGAAGGTGTAAGTGGAACGCTGGAGGGGAACGCACGGGAAAGGACATGCAAGGAGCAACATTTTATTTATTTGAATATGGCATTGCAACGCATGCCGGGAAACAGCTATATATTATAAAAGCAAGTCCAAAAAAAACTGCGGACCGTAAAAACTCAGAAACGAGTCCCGGTACGATCAAGGGAGTTATATGGTGTGGTAGATCTCTATCCCCCCTAGGGAATAAGGGTAACCGTTTTTACCTAAAGGGGGTGCTCTTAAAGATATAAGGGGTAGGGTGGAAGTTTCGCTCTCTTGAAATTTCGAGAACAATCTTCCGGAAAGTTCTAGAAGGTTCCATAGAGCTCTAGAAAATTCTTGTAGGAGTGGCAGAGTATGTCGTGTAATTTTCGGGAATAGGGAATCGGGAACATCAGTGTGGAACATTCCAGAACACTCTCGAATGTTGTCTTGAGCGAAGCCGGGTAACCCAGCTAGTAGTAATTAAATTGACTGTGTTTTATTTCTAGCCACTCGTTCATAGGTTGGTAGTATCTATTTGCGATTTGTACATTGCTGTTTCACACGGCAAAATTTAATACGGCATGCATACTGAGTAATAATTTTTCGTGTTTATGAAACCGAACAAAATAATAATTAATACGCATTATTTATCATTTACGAAGATTGAAATATGAACTTCTTAATAATAATAATAATATTTGGCTGATTTATAAAGCGCCGTTTTCGTGAAAAATCACCTCAAGGGCGCTGTACATATAAGCATACAATCAAATAAAATTAATACGATAGGCTTACAACTAAGATTCAAAATTATAACTAGGTACTTACATTTAAGACTTATATATTATTATGTACATAGCTAGTGACTTACGACTAAGACTTATTACTACTGACTGAAAACTAGTGGCATACATATATATTTACAAATGTGACTTAAAATTAGAGATTAACAATTAATATAGGAGTTTAGTATTATCTAACTGAAACAAAGTTATTTTTCCTAAAAATGTGTATTTACCGTCGTAATTAATAACATGGCGGTCCTTGAAAAATGACATTTCGCGTATTTAAAGTTAACAAAATAACCATTAAAACGCAATATTTTTCAATTCCGCTTACTGAATTACTTATAACTAACTATTATCTACCTAGTACAATTTATTTTAATTTTTTTAAATCTGTTTTGAGCGTGGACTCAGTAGCGGAACATTTACTAAATAATCTTTTATAGGTATTATTGGTATCTTAATATATTTTGTTTTTCTTTTTACGCAAAATGTGTATCCCTTGCGGATGTTAGATAAATAATAAATTGTATCTGTATCTGATAATATGTTCGTTTAGTTCCAGCGAGAGATCGTACTTGATGTAATCGTTCTATTATCTCTGTCTTTTTCGTTTTCAAACAAGACGCGTGGGTATGATGGCGAACGTCGATGTGCGAGCTCTCGCTGGGACTAGTTAATCTACGCATTGATCCTCTTGTTTCATGGTAATATCTTGTAGTTATATTTATATCAGTTACTGCTTCATCGGATTATCTCTGTTTCCATGTCAATGTAAGATTCTGTTGATGACGGTTGCCAAATAGTAAGCTATCAGCAGTGAGATACATTTAATCTCAACCCTAGGTATTGTGACGGTTAATCTTCCCACGAGATCGAACCCCCCCCCCCCTACTCTCTCCCCGTCCTCACCCCTTGTCCTCGCCTTCTAAGATAAGTAAGTCCCCTCTTGCCAAATGTTAAATGCATCTAAGGTGTGATGTTCAAATAACCAAAAAGACATGTAAGTTTTCCAAAATTTGATTTAATCTTCATTCCTAATTCTAACAAATTGTTTTCTTTTACAACCAAATTTTGCTTTCGGAAGAACGCTTTATTTGTGAGGAGCAAATTAATCTAACGATAGAATATAAGACAGAAATTACTTTTTTTTATTATTTAGAAAAAAGTTAATATTTACAATGAATAATAATATACTACATTTCATATCAGACATCACTTTTTTTGGTTACCCAATTAGTAGAGAAATATTCTCGGGTCTAACTGGGGAGCTAGTCTATGTAATTATATATATCTATAGATGATAATATGTATAGTTACAAAAATGGAAAAATAATATTTTCAAAAATATTACAAAATATTGAACAATAAGAAAATTATAGAAACAGAATATCAACAAAAATCAACAAAAATAATAGCAGCAAGATATATCTGAAAATCATCGATAAAAGTAAGTCAATCTTCTTTATAAAAATACAACGAAAGTTTTTTTTTAAATTTAGAATAGTTTTTCTCACTTTTTATTGTATCCGGTAAATCGTTAAATAACTTTGGGCCTACATATTCATAATGGTGCTGTGCAGCTGTCGTGTTGCATCTAGGTACATATATGTTCCCAGAAGTTCTAGGTCTTACACTTCGCGTTGAGGACATTTCAGATTCTTTAAAAACTTTTAAAATAGCATTTCTTTGAAATAGTTTTGAAACCGGTAGGACTTTAAATTTACTGCAAACTGACTCCACAAGAGCAAAGTAAACCATTTTAATATTTGAAAGATTTAGGATATTTCTTAATCGTATAAAAATGTAAGTAAGTTTTCTAATTCTTTTTACACAGTTTTCGATATGTTTCTTAAATTTCATGTTACTTTTTATAGTGATCCCTAGATATTTGACATCTGGGGTTTTTTCAGGATTTTACAATTATTATCGTTACATTCTCCTCCTTTACACGAACGACTGTGCACTATCACGCTAATATTGGAATCTGTGACAGGATCATTAAGGTAAAAAGGTGTATATGATGTTTTTTCTAACTAACTAACTAACTAACCATCACGCCGTTTCCCCGTAGGGGTAGGCAGAGAGGACGGACCGCCAAACAACTCGGTTTTGGCACACACTCTTTGCCTCACTCACATTCATACATCGTCTCATACATTCTCTTCTATTATTCTGACTTTTGACATGGCCCGACTCAAGTATCTGATTCACTTGATCGTGCCATGTCTTCCTCGGACGTCCACGACTTCTTCTACCATTCACATTTGCGTCGTATATTCTTCTTACACTGCTTTTTTCGTTCATTCGCTCTACATGCCCAAACCATCTGAGGGTCCCTTTCTTAATCTTACTCATTATGCATACATCAGCCTTACATTCTTTGCGGATATCCACATTTCTCACACGATCATACATTGTTTTACCACACATACGCCTCAGGGATCTCATTTCAACAGCATTCAGTTTACTTTCATCCTTCCTCTGCCAGTTCCATGCCTCACTGCCATAAATCAGGGTAGGTACCAGGACTCCATTGTGGACTGCTAGTTTCGCTTCTTTTGACAGTTTTTTATTAGCGCCAACGGCATTCAGTCCTCCATTAATGGAGTTACCAGCATTCACCCTTCTTTCAATATCCCTATCAGCCTTCCCATCTCTCGTAAACATACTACCCAGATACACAAACTCATCCACCTGCTCCAAGTATTCATCATTCACAACTATATTACATACTGTTTTCGTACTCTTTCTTCCAAACACCATGACTTTAGACTTACTTACATTCATCATTAACTCATTCTTCATACATACTTCGTTCATCCTAGATACGAGGACTGTAGATCTTCCATAGTGTTAGAAATCAGCACCGCATCATCAGCATACAACAGGCAACATACTTTCAGATTACTCAATTTCGCGCCCAATCCCACTTCTTTCAATTCTTGCATACAATTATCCATGTACAGATTGAATAACCATGGTGACATTACACAGCCTTGCTTAACACCTTTTGTGATGTCAAACCACCCCTTAAAACCACCGTTCACCCTAACACATGCAACGCTTCCCTCGTACAGAGACGCAATTGCCTGTATGAGATTTGTATTCACTCCATACTTGGACAACACCTTCCAAAGCTTTTTCCTATCGACTCGGTCGTATGCTTTTTGTAGATCTACAAAGGCGCAGAAAAGTTTCTGGTTTTTCGCCAGAAACTTCTCAGTGAGCATACGCAAGGAGAAAATCTGGTCCATGCATCCCCTTCCACTCATTCCGACTAAGTAAGTTATCATCAAACCATTCCTTCAAGTATTCATAAAAGTGTATTGTGGGAAGTGACAGAGAAAAGGATGTAGGCAAACGGGATTGCAGAAGAAATAGAACGGTTGACAAATATTTTTTTTTGTTAAAACAAAGTACCTAATGTCCTCCTAATCACTGTTTTTTATGGACGTAAATAAAGTTCAAATGCATTATTTGTACTCATTGACTGTTGTTGATTTGAGGACCCATTCATTACCTACTTCAGTTGGAGCCCCAGTAAATTAATTTTACCGTTCTTTATATAG
Organism: Limnephilus lunatus; assembly: GCA_917563855.2. Lineage (NCBI taxonomy): Eukaryota > Metazoa > Arthropoda > Insecta > Trichoptera > Limnephilidae > Limnephilus > Limnephilus lunatus. Next base: position 30,113,362 of record OU830594.1, on the reverse strand, counting down.
TATGACCATTATTTATAACCTTAAAATATTGCTAATGATGACCTGTGCAGCAAGACGCATATTGATATTTTTACGCCTACACGCCTTGCAACATTTCTCTTTAAATAAAATAAAGGGTAACATCGTCCATTAAACTTCGTCTCAATCAACATGTTTTACGATATATTTTCTTTTCCAACTTGAACAAAATCCTTTCTTTAACCGTTATCTCACATAAATTTCCCCATTATAAACAGACTCCAAAATCCTTGTGCATTTCTTTCTGGTTTGGATTATTATGTTTTATTTTATACTGATAAGTACAAAATTTACTTTGCCTCCTGGAATATGTGATACTTAAGTAGACACGTTTTTTCTGAACAGAATTGGTATTGCAAAGTTAGACCTCATTAGTTATACCTGGAATTCAAACACCACAAGTCTGTATCAAATATCGAGGCTTTCTGAATTTTAACCCGTGACATATAGAGTTTGGTGAGCTTTTAGGCTGTAGAAAATATCTTAAGTTAAGGAAGTATATTTCTCGTCTGAAATTCTTGGCAAATTCATATGAAGACATTATTTAGGTTTAACATACCATTTTATTGGAGCTTCAATATTACAGTCTATTCAAAAATTTCTGGAATTTTGGTTACACAATTCCGGGGAGGAAAACGAATACTATAGCACATTATCTCATTGTTATTCCGCGGCTGAGATTCCATTACCACGCAGCATGGATTATTAGATTTCCCTTTGGATTTCCATTATCTTTTGAATACAATTTAGTCACTTACCTACATGGAAATTTAGTTTTTAAGGGAATTGTGGGTCGGTGTGTGTAAATGAGGCTCTTAGGCCGGGTGTACGCGTAATGATTTTTTAGCTCCGGCTCAGAAAATGCAATCATTCGAAATAATTCTACTTAGTAAACGAATTCAATGAGATGGGAATATTTTCTTATTCATTTTCCATGTATTTTTTCAGTGTAATTTAGGGAAATTCATTTGCCTAGAATCATCCATCAAGTAAAAAAATATTTTGTTCACTTTGTACGCTGTAAATGCTTTTGTACTTTTCAATTTGGGAGGCGGGTTTGGGTATCGCTGCTGTTCATTGGACAACCAACATCTCTGCCACAGGCCACCCCGAGTGGTTATCTACGTTTGGTGATTTAGCAGGAATGCCCGGGATCATGGGTTGAGGTTTATCCAGATATTGGCTGTGGGTGCGTCTCCTCACCAATTGCCAGGCTAACCGATCGGGAGATTCCTGTGTCCGATTCTCTCGACTCATCACCCTGCACGCACTGCAGGCAATGGGAGGGATGGATTTATTAGTCCATTACCCATCCTTTCACACCTTTTTCTTACAGGAAATTCTTTTCCTTAAAAACATCATCCGCACAGCATCCCCAAAGATGACGTAGGCCCTGAGGTAAATTATATACCAATTAATTGTTATTATTTTTTATTGTTGTATAAAAATGACATATAATAGGAATTTATACCCGCTAATTTATTGCAAGTAGCTTTTCAGCAGGAGATTAGTTCCACAGAAAAGAATATTAGAACAATAAATGAAATAATCATAAACGCATTAGCGTAGTACTATAACAAAATACCTACAAACATAGTGATATACACAAGTTGAAAATGATACAGAAACAGTATGTTTAGTGTGAAAAACAATGTAAAATAGGAAAATAATTAATAATATCAGCAGACAGTTAGAATGCAATACAATATTAAGTACATGGTGAGAGCAAATAATGTAACTGTGTATACACGCAGACATCGCACAATCAGGGAGACCATTGTATTTATTTAATGAATAACATAAGCGTGAGAAAATATCATCTTAATACATAAGGTTACTTCCCAATAGTCATGATTTTAACTTTAACATCGGTGAGAATTTCGTCCTAGAGCAATATTCTTTAAATTCGTATGGCAATTTGTTAAATATTAAGGTACTTTCAATCCTTTGGAATGTGCACATGATCCACCATTGTTTTATACGGACTGTTGAATACAACATGTTGTATTCAACAGTCCGTCCAAAACTTTTGCCAAATATGAGCACGAACCGGTAATACATTGATTGATTTATACATGATACTAATGTATCGCCTTTTGTTAAAAACGATTTTGCTTATTAACAACTTTACCATGGCGTTTTGAATCATTTGTACACGATTTGCCCCAAGAAGTTATCCCATATCTTAGGGTAGATTCTGCAAGAGACCAATAAATCAATTTCATAGTTTTTATAGGCACATAATATTTTATTTTATGAAGTCTACCAACAATGGATCGAATGTGTTTACAAAGTTTGGAATTGTGTATGTACATCCCAATTCATGTTACAATCTACTGTATCTCCTAGACAAACATAGTGGTTAAGTAGTTCGATACTTGTACATGCACATCAGGAATGTGTGGTATTGTAGTGAGTGCCATCAAAAGAGTGATATATTGTCGTAGATGAAAACAAAAATATTGGTATCCACGTTTTTATTTGTGGATGTTGGATTTGCCATCTTCTCGTACGTATCTGAAAAATATGTCAATCTTTCAGATTCTCGGATTCTTTACCCGCAGAAAAATTCCTGATGTGTGCGGCCATCCCCCTCTCGCGTCGTCCCTATTCCGCCCTTTTGCGTTTATTGCACCCTTCCCGATGCACCCCCCCGCACCCTGCCCCTCCCACACAGGTCTCTAGCATTTCCCAGGTACCTTTCACGTTTATTAAAACGTGCTCTTCGCGTGATCGCTGGCAACGTTGCTCCTCGCCTTTACTACTCGCGAGGCTTTTAATCTCCCGAGAGTAATTGAGTAATCCATCGTCGAATATTATGCACATCTCGTGTAACATCTCAATGACTAGACATTAATTTTATTTAGTCGCTTAATATCTCGGATCTACTAATAGCTTCTTTACTAATGGTAGATACTCGGAAGTGTCGCCCTGGTGGAAGAACACCATTCTGAATCGAAACTTTGGCGTTGTTTTATTTAGTAAACGGATCAGAAAATCCATATTTTTCCCAATCTTCTCCTTTCCTTCCCCACTCCTTTCTGCCTCACTGCATATCTCAATTACCCAATATCATAGTCCCACTGGCTCCGAAAGGTTGGGAGCAGTCATAACTGTTGAGCAATATTCATTTTTTTTAATAATACCATGTGCTATTCCTAAAACCCCAAGTAACTTTTAATTTAATTAAATCTATGAATTTTCCGGTATGTCAAATGGGTCTTTACGTATCTGACTTTAACAAGAGATCGCTGAGGTTATTTGGAATAAAAAGATTGGGCAGTTACTCTCTGAGTGAACAGTAACGACTTGGTTGTTTTTGAAAAAAGACTACGTAAAATATCACCGGAGAAAAGTTAATTTCTATTTTTTGCTCCAAATAATGCCAGGAATCACTGGTTAAAGTAAGTTGGGTAAGTCTCTCAATATCCTGTATAAATGTCCAAGGTTTTCTAAGTACCTACTCGTTGGATTTTTTTGAAATACAAACTTGTTTGTAGCTGATATACTTTTATCGGGATGCTAGAAAGTAAGAACAGAAGGTTAATTTTTTACGAGTCATGTTTCTCAGGATTTCACTTCTCGTTTATTGGATCAATCAGGGACCGTTCCCCTTTCTCTCTAATATGTCTTCACATCGGGAGAACTTCTCCAGAATATCCATATCCCTTAACAATAATTACATTAAATTCATATACGTATAGCACAGTTCAGTGATATATCACCCCAAGTATGCTTACTCCATTAGCTCATCCTTTAAATAATATACGTTTACTTAGATAATCTATTCTGGGTGTTCAGTGTAATTAAACTATTCCCTTAGTGGTATTTAAATATTACAAAGTACCTTTCTTACATGTTTGTTATTAATATTAATTATTCCGTACAAGAATATAATATTACTCATATAATATGTAGATACTTATACAATTAATTTTTACCTGTATACATCTTTTTTATTTAACTTTCGATGACCTAGAAATTAGCGATTTTTTCACGCCCAACCCTTTTTGACAACCTCCCGTGACAGTTGTCTCAACATAAGTGATATTAGGTATATATTTATTTATTTATTGATCTATATACGGAATGTTTACATTATATTATTCGATGCCTGTCTCGCTAGGGTATACCTGTGTTGAGACAGGCAGACAGGTATATATTATCAACGATTAAAAAACCCGCAATGGGGTCCGTCAGTTTTCAATAATTCCCTTAGTTATTGGTTATCCCATAAAAACATTCATGAAAATGTAATTAGTGTGATCCATTTAAACACAATCCATAGCCATCTATACCTAACATGTTTCCGGTAAAACATGTTTTTATTTTGTTTTTGCCCTACCTAATCACTAAAAGAGTTAGATTATCATGTGAAATTTCAAGGGAGCCTTCTTTCCTCCGTGTGTTATTTTTCTTTCAACTGTGTTTCATTAATTTTGCATACATTCAAGATTTTGTCTCATTATTTCTATTTAAAAAAGGGAACGCGGAGAAATACAGCTTACGCGGAAAACACACAACAATTATTTGATAAAATCTCCCGAAGCTTAAAAACGCAAAGAGAAGACAAGGTTGACATTATTCACAATTCGTCGGAGGGACACTTTTTTTATTACTACGATATTTTTCCCTTCCCCCGGCCATTAGGCCTTCGGTAGTAAAGTTAGATATTAAAAATTCAGCTCCTTATTGTTTCAAATTAATCAAGCGAAGTTTCTCTTTGTTTTTACGCAATTAGCCGTCATCAGCGATATAATTTTATCAAAGTGAATAATTCCCTAGTACCAGGATGGCATGTCTACTCGAAGGGTGTTTCATCCACTCCATTCGTTCCACTTTTAATGATCTTTTCGCCTTGGCTCTGCGCGTGTCTAAAAATCGGTGATTTTGCCCCTTTTCTCATAGGATTTATTGTTTCTACTTGTGTATACTTTGTGACTTGGTTATTATTCGAAGTGTGAATTCCTTCCATTCAAGTCACATCAAGTGACAGGCATATAGGACGATACATTTCTCGCATCATGATTTTGGGCTCGTCGAAACTAACCGGAAGATGTATGATTTATTGTTATCTTCTCGGCGTATCACCCATGTATGTACTTTGTGGGATCCTGTGGGATGTGTTAATCAGCTTAATATTACATTCTCCTTTTCTTTTGAAACTGTTAATACACGGTAAATTAACCGTTTCAAATCGTTCGGCATCTTCATGCTTCGTTGTAGGATGAAACCGATCGTGTCGATTTCATCTGGCAGAATAATGTAAAACAGTGTTTCTTATAAAAATTGTATTTTATTATAATCCATTCAAAAATATTTGCAGAGATATTTTATATGACATGTATGTTTGCCGAAAAATAGTTATACGACGCTAATGCGTACGACAATCTGACAGTCTTTCAAATATTCAAATCTAAAGTAAACACATTCTAGAGATACATTTTGAAGCTTCCAGACACACTTAATGCGGTAATGACTATTTCTACATGTTGGATATGTTACATTTTTTTGTTTGAGTAAACTTGACAATTTCCTTCACATTCACCATACGTTTACGTCTCGTCAAATAATCTTTCTCGAAGGATTGTATAATAATGGTATATTTTGAAGACGTGGGTATTATAAAAAATAACGAGGGGTTTTGAATCATATAGGTGTCGGTAAACCGAGTTTGACGCCAATTCCGAGAAACTTCGATGTGATTATTATTTATGGAAATCTTAGAAATAGACACATAAGTAGGAAATTTAGTGTGTATTGTAATTTAAGAGGCGGGTATGGGTACCACTGCCCCGGGAACCGCTTATTGGATACCCAACACCCCTGCTATAGGTTACCCCAAGTGGTTAGCTAAGTTTGATGACTTAGCTGGGGTGCCCGGGTCCATGGGGTGAAGTTTATCTAGATCTTTGCGGCGGATGTGTCTTTCCACATATTGTGTGGCAGGCCGGATCGAGAGACTGGTTGAGGGAGGCATTTTAACCTCTCCAGCCGTACTCTCTCGACCCACTGCCTTGCACCGCAGTTAAAAGGATTGATTATTACGTAACTCCTGGAGACCCTGACCTCCAGATTCCTATCCACCCCTCATACCCTTTTTCTTCCAGGACTTCCTCTCCTTCCTTTCCTTAAAAAGACCCTCAACATGGCGTCCCCTAAGATGACTTAGGCCCTGAGAGAAATTATTTTCGTTGTATAGAGCTAAAAAATTGAACCTACATATAATTGGTGGATATATGGCTATCCCTTTCATAAGCAGTACTACATCTTTTATTTGATTAGCATGAATGTAACGTGTCTTTTATTTTTTATAATGGCTTTTGATAGATGTCGTAATTTTTTAAGCTTACTAACATTCGACATGTAAATTTCTTCTTTTGAAAGATAATGATGCTAAGGCAAATAAACAATTATAATACTTTTTCACGGCTCTAAGAAGGTTTATTTCTTATAAACGCGCCTTTACCATCATGACAATCACTCCCTAAAGTTCGCGGTGATAAATTAATTTGATTTCATTGAATCCGGGGTCACCGCCCCGTATAGCCCATAGGTTCTCAACCTTATTTTGCCCACCGCCCTCTTTGTGATTTTTTTGTTTCTAGAGCCCCCACTATTTCATTTTACTTATCACCGGTCGTGAATCTGAAACAACGATTGCCACGATTATACATACCACAACCTGTTATGGGGGGGGGGGGGGGAGTTCTTAATAATACGTAAGATTATTAGTATGTGATTTGCGTGTTTTTTTGTCTATTTTAGACATTTTTTTACCTGCCCACGTCCTTACTGTGCATGTCAATGCCCCCTAATTTTCTCTGTGTCTTCAGCTGCTGCTGCATGTAGATCTTTGCATGAGCGTCTGCGGCTCTTGCATATTGAAGTTGTTTTGAAATGTATTACACAAGCCATCGGTATTATCAACATTTGATATTATTGGTTTGTTTACATACTGTTTATAGAGATTTAGACATATAATAGTTGTTGTGTTTATTGAAACATCATTTAGGCCTAAATAATTCAGTATCAAAAATACTGGTATCTCTATTAGTTTATCTCTATTATTTAAAATATTCAAAAACTTTAAACTGTATTCAAAAAAATCGAAATGCTACTTGCACACCGATCGTGTGGTGGCTGCGGCCAATCCTCCAATTCTGAACTCCAAAGTGGCGGACGTCGAATGGCTGATTCGGCGCTGTATATTTATTATCAGTTGCTTACAATTGTGCAGGCGATGCTTCGGTTTCCATAATATTGATTTCGATTCGTAAAGCTAAAAAAATAATAATTTCAAACAATTGTTATACCACTCTCCCGTAATAACATTGAAAAAATAATATAATAAATAAATATAATGTAATAAATAAATAATTCCACCTGAATATTTTTTTTAATAGTTTCTTAGCTTCTTCCATACCAAATGACAACACCTGTTGAAAATAAATAAAACTTTTGGAGAGTGATGACGTCACACGTTTCACCATACATACGGTGGTTTTCGGGGGACCTTGAAAAATTAAAACTTTGGCAATTATTTTATATATTAAAACTAACTATAAAAATTAGACTAGAGTTCCTTATTGCAATTTACCTCTACTCAACCAGCCTTATGAGATGGAGCCGCCGAACGAACTTTGACTCGATCAGCATCAGTGTTATATGTGTGGCTTATGTAGTGCAAGTCTGTTTAAAGAAACAGTTAAATGGACAGAAGTGTGATATTACAGTAAGAATGTAGATAACACAAAGCAAACTGTAATTATCGTTCCACCACATTTATCACAGCACAAGTACAACCCCCCCCCCCCCCCCGTTGTTGTATAGCTCAGAGATATATTTGTTATCTTGTCTGAAAGTTTGCCGACCCCTGTTAGCCCAACAACTGCACATATTACGTACTATGTAAATTACGGACACCATCTCTCACATTCGTATGCCATGCAAATTATTCAGATGCACCAAACTTAAGGCTTGATCACTCAGCGTAAGATATTTATGAGCCTACCCGGAGATTATTTATATGAGAACTTTCAGAGGAGGTCGGTTTTTGGTTTAATACTTGTTCCCATTAAGTATTTAGTATATCCGCCAAATCTGATGGCGTCACAAGTTGTGTTGATGTTTTGTAAGCATTGTTCTATATTCTACAATAGCTTCTCAGAATGCTTGCGTTACGTACATTATATTTGAATGTAGGGAGGTGTCTTGAAATTTTAACTTGGCAATCTCAATTATTCCATGTAATAGGTATGTTAAGTATGGCCCGCTCTTTGTAAATTAAAAAAAATATATTTCTTAAACAATAGAAAACAAAAACCCTTTGAAATTCATAAAAGATTTTGTGGAAAGTAGGAAAATATGAGTATTTTTACATTTTGATGCAATAATTATTTATATCTAATAACAGTTGTTTTTTTTAATGTATTGTTTATAATATATATTTTTTTAAATCAACCCGTAATATAAGCAAAGTTATTTTAGTACATAATGCATCTATTTTCGTGAAATCTCTTGGGTCAGCTAGTCGTCAATTTCAGATAAATGCGTGTGTGTGTGCGTGAGGGCCATTAAAATAGATGTAATGCATAGAAATTGATGAAAAGCATTATCATGGACAAGAGGTCTATCTTCCAAGGTTTAGTTTGATCGGAGGTCGGGAAGTGGGTTAATTTCCACTTCCAAGTTTTGTATGCATTTATTAAAGCAAACAAAATCTTAATTCAATTAGAAGGAGGTATGTAAAAAATATATTTAAATTAATTGGTGCTTAATTTTAAAATATATTTAAATAAGCATCTGACAATGCGACAAAAACTCTGCCAGAATAATTCGCATGCATCCCGTGCATTTCTTAAGATCCTTATAATTCTTAAAAATCTCCTTGCAGGTAATGTACTTTTCTACATTAGTAAGAACTCTTTTGATTTGTATCATATGTAGGTCAACAGTAGTTTGTATTGGTATGCAAACGTTTTTTTTTATATCAGTTCCACACAGGAGGCCCCGAGGAAAATAATTTCCCTCAGGGCCTATGTCATCTTAGGGGATGCAGTGTGGAGAGTTTTTTAAGGAAAGGGAGGAGAGGAAGGAAGGAAATAGGTATAAGGAGTGGATAGGAATCTGGGGTTTAGTGTGTCCAGGAGTGACGGGCATATGAATCCATCCCTTCAACTGCGGTTCAAGGCGGTGGGTCGAGAGATACTGGCTGGAATATAAAAGATCTCCCTCAACCAGTCTCTCTCAATCCTGCCTACCACGCAGCAGATGGGCAGACGTATCAGCCATCAAGACCTGGAAAAACCTCACCTCATGAACCCGGGCACCCCTGCTAAGTCACCAAACGTAGCGAACCACTTCAGGTGACCTATGGCAGAGGTGTTGGTTATCCAATAAATGGTTCCCGGGGCGGCGGTACCTATACCAGCCTCCCAAATTACTTATATCATGGTTATACCATGTTTTTCGGGTAATTATTTCTAAATAATCATTTACTTCAAACCCTCGACAGGTTCCGCGACTTTTCATCCTGCGACAAAATATCCTCCGAAAAAATATTCTACGGACAAAACATCACCAAACAAAATATCTACTAAAACCTAACCTAACAAAAAAGGGTCAAAAATAAAACAGACATCCTGTAAAAACAATAAATTATTTATTGATTTCTTGTATTATTTTTGTCACATTTTTTGTTTGTAAATTTTTGTTATCTGTATTTTTTTCCCATTTTACTATTTTTAAACAATAATTTATTGTCTTTACAGGATTTCTGTATTATTTTTGTCCCATTTTTTGTTAGGTTGGGTTAGGTAAGGATAGCTTAGGTTAGGTTAGGTTGGGTTAAGTTTTAGTAGATATTTTGTTGGGCGATGTTTTGTCCTTAGGATATTTTGTCTGGGATATTTTGTCAGGGATGAAAACGCCTTACCCCCTCGGCACGCTCCGTTGGCAAGTAGAGCCGCGAGTGGGTGGCTTAAACCACACTCAGAAGACCCGAGTACACGTAAAATATAGCGCACTTTACGTATTTTGAACTAACAGCATGAAGTTTAGTTTAGTGTCTGATGCTTTTTCTTAGAGTAACCAACAATCTAATAATCTCCTATCGTAATATTACATACTTTCATTATTGTGGTTTTCTTCCCAAGAAAATTCAACTCTTCGCAGATTAAAAGCTCCCTTCGCAGAAACTGATTATTCGGATGGCTTGTGCGAAGGAATTTCAATTCCTTTTAACTTGCGTTTTACCAACACACAGAGTTCCGCGCACAGCTGAACCGAAGTTTCGATGGGAACTGCATACTATGAGTTAACACACCTCAGGAATGCTCGTATATTTTAATTATGTGTTAAAACAATTTAAAAACGTTTTTTCCACTTATTTTACTTCTGACCGTAACAAATTTTACGTCTATTAAGGCCATCTTCAGCTGGGGTTAGCAGGAGTGGTATAAAATGGTTTTACGAAAGAAACCGGCTACGTAAGAAATAAATTAAATTTTCAAATAGTTTTATTATATTACTAGCTGACCCGACGAACTTCGTACCGCCTCGGAATCAATAACTGTTGTGTTAACTTCTTAACTGAATTAAATTCAGTTTTTTTATTAAGTTAAAAATTACACAATGAAGCAATTATCGATGTGCAACTGTCCGTGTTTTGTTTTTGTCAGTATCAGAGATGGCGTGGTGTACGGATTTATATTTTTGTGGTATTCTTACTTTTCCACTTACTTACATATTTCCACTTATTTTCTTTATACGTGTGAGGAGGATTTGTTATAATAATTGAATTTTTCCTTTGGAGGGGTGCAGACATACGTTTGTCTCATTTTCGACTATTGATATTTAGTGAGTAAGAAAGAAGGGCAGCATTATATGTTTAATAACAAAAGTAAAACAATCGGCGCATCAACAATAGGCCACTTGCATTAATTTCATAACGACTTGGAAAAAATCGTGTGGATAGATTTTTTTACTAAGATTACGATTAGAAATTTATAGTTTTTTTTTTTTTTTTAAATAAATAAATCCATTATTTGAACTCGTGACGTCACTACATGAAAATGTCCCGTCTCCGATTATGTTCCCTTAATTTTGTAAAATTCCACACTGATTAATTTTTTTTTATATGGCAACACTTTGATTTCCGATGAATTTTTTAATTTGCGTTTAACGTTCACTAGATTTATTGTTTGTTCTACGCGAACTTATCCTTTGGTTTATTTTTTGATAAAGATGGCGGTGTTTTTACAGATGTTACGAAGAGAACCCCGTACAATTTATTGCTATTCGTGTGGAAAACGTTCTTTTTTAAATGATTTTCGGCTACGTAATTATCGTTTTTTCACACTCATAAAATTATGTCCCGTCTTTCCGGTTTATAAAAAATGGTCTGATTTTCCGGATTGAAATTTTCAAAAAATCGCCAGGGTTTCAAAAATACGATTAAAAAAAAATACGGAATGTCTAAGAATATTTGCCTACCCGTAAAAAAAATTTAAAAAATGTGATGCAAGTGGCCTTTAGACGTTTTTGAATTTTTGGAATTCCATATTCAATATTATATTTATCACAATATTGCTGCAGCTCTTTCAAAATATGAGAATTCGTTACATACAAAATGTTTGAGGAAAAGAACTTTCTTTATAATTTTTTTTAGTGAATTTTTCCGATTTTTAGTAGATATTCTGCTATTCGGGGCGGAGAAAAATTCAACAAATTAAAGGTCATAAAAATCGGTCAAGCCGTTATTGAGTTATGAATGGTGTAACTTACAACATACTTGTTTTATATATTAAGATTTCAACGTAGTTCCACAACCAGTTGTCAGTTTTGAAAATAGAAATATGTACTCGTATAATTTATTATATTTTATGTGTTGACTGATTACTTAATTATAATCCCTTTTTTGCATGGTTGATTATACAAGTCATGGGACGGAGTTTATTTATTTATCTATCGTCGTTGATTATTCAGATATCTCCGAAAAATTGAAATTTGAGTTGAGTATGCAGTTATATGTGAAGTGTACCCTCTGTCTGGTACAATACTCAGATTTCTCATAAAAACCACCAATTCAATAATAATGCTGAAAAACTTGAAGTTGAATTAGCAAAAAAATTATGTTTTTTGGATTACTGGTAGGAACTTTTAAAATTTCCATGTGTATTATGTTTCCTGATGTTATTTTATGGCATATTTAATATGTAAAACTCAGAAAAGTGTAAATAATAATTGATTTATCGTGAGCATTCGAATATTGCTTTCCTCGTTATAACAAAATTTAGTATTTGGAGATGTCTGACTAATCAACTGGATGATCGATATATGTACGAGACAATATTCGATTTTTTTTTAAATTTAATTAATTGCAGTTGCATACTTAGCATTAAAGATTGTGGTACGCATATTTTATTATTATTATTTTTTAATTAAATATGTTTTCAACCGTAGCTATTCTACAAGTTCACCGGTCATAAGTCTTACCCTGTTTTGCGTTCGATATCCTTGGAAACGGTATCATCATAGCCGTTTTATATGATTCAGGAAATTTCCCTGTTTCAGTGATTCGTTTATTAAGAAACTAGTCTCCTTAATATGTACTCCAAACTTTAGTTTTACATTTCATTTACATTTGAAAATCAAAAATATAAAATAAAACAAACTGAATAATTCACTTAGATATATGTATCACCTTTATCACATCCATGTGATCACCTCAGCACAGGTTCTCCTCGGTGTTTATGAAACATGTAATGTTCCATTCACATTAACAACTTTTCAAACCTATCTTGCACTCCAAATTATAAAAAAATCAGAGTGTGCAGTTCTCACGCCGTAGAAGTAAACCTTCAGAAAACTAAAGCAGACTAGAGTGGAGAGGCTACGAAGCACCGCCCAAAGAGGAGACCGATTATTCTATCTCATTCTCGCAGACTAAATCCTACAGATGTATGTTTGTCTCTTTAGTGTCACTTTTTCGTTTCATCGAGTTTCAAATCACAACGGTGCTAAAGAAGTTTTACTAGTGCTAAGAGTTTACCATTGTATATTATAATTTTAAATAAGTATGTGTCAGTGGTAATATCTCTCTAAGGCTTACGTTATGATAAAATATTTTTAATAAAATGAAGAAAGAGCCATACACATCAATTTAAACATTTTTTTAAAATTTTAATTAAAATTGTAGGCCGGTGTTTAATTTATGCTTTTAATTTTTGTTTTATTATCTTATTCTTATCTTTCGGTGGCAATTTTTTTTACAAGGGACCGTTAATGTGGTGATAATTTATGACTCATAAGTCGTAAATTATAACGTCAAACACTTCCAGCACCCACGTGAGCTCGTTAGGAGTCATTAAAATACAACATTACTTTCGCGAAAGCTTCATAATTTCCTGAATTCCGAGCTTTCCCATACTGCGCCTTCCGCTTGAATAAAATTATGTTAAGAGCTTTCAAATGCACCAGGAAACTTCTCACGAAAATGTGTATTAAACGTGCTGCGAACATCCTATGCAAATACTGCATTCTGAAGGTTTTATCAGTAAGCTGTAAGGCAGATTTTCTCATTCATATCCGAATCTATTGTGGACAATATCTGCAGCCCCGTTTTGTAATTCAGCCACAGTGGAATCCAGAATCCGGGCTGACATGCGGTATTTCATTTCGGTCTTTCTCTTCCCGAGATTCACAATATTCTATGTTGGACATACTTTTTGCAATGACATCCTTAGTTTCTCATATAAACCGTATGTACAGTCTTTTTGTCTCGATGTATTAACATTATGGGCCTTTTCAGCCAGCGGCCGAGAATCCAAATTTCGTCGAAAGATGTTCTTACGATCGTACAGGGCGGTTCCTATGAGAAAGATGAATTATTCTTCGTACCAGCTTTTTAAAATTATAACTTAATATCGATTTTATTTCATTTCAAATTTGCTTAAATACATTCAAAAACGCTGACAGGCGTGATGATGTTTGAACCTACATTCAAAAATGCTGACAGGCGTGATGATGTTTGTAAGACCGTTAATAAATAAAAAAAAAAAAACTTAAGTATTTTCGTGACAAAACACGTGCGCGGATCTTTTTTTATTGATTTTATTTAAACTACAATTCTCAAATATAACTTTCCCAGACATTGATTTATTTTACTGCAGGATTATATTATTTAAAATGTGTGTTGTATAATACCAAATTTTGTTTGAAAATTTAACAAATCTGCCAACGACTACGCCGTAGGTCCTACAGTATAACCTTTTTATGCTAAACTTTACCAGATAAAATAAAAAAAAATCCAAATCAATTTATAATTTTGTGGAAAAGAGTCAACACGGCTAAAATTTTATTTAAAAATGACATATTTCCGGTTTCGTCTGGTAATTCCCTCTTGATTTGTATAAGAACAGTCAAATAAGTAAATAAATAATTATTGTATTTATTTATAGGATAAAAACTTTTATAAATTAATACCTCAGAATCAAGGAGCAACTAAGATCTCTAAATAACAAAACAAAAATAAATCTAAAAGTTGGCTATTTAAAGACATATTTGGTTATTAATGTCTATTATTTAATTGACTATTAACACTTTTTCTCATTTCTATTTTTTTATTCGTTTTCATATAAATACACAGACATTCTAAACTTGTTATAGCGAGTAAACTTATGATCTATTGATATTGACTTATTTGACTTATGGACTTATGATCTATTGATATTGACTTATTTAACTTATGATCTACGTGACATTGATATTACTATATCGCCCCTAGAACGAGCGTAAATTAATTTATTCGTTTTTCCATATAAAATTTTATATCGAAAGCCATTTGGTATTTGCATTACTTCATAAAGAGTTTGAACATTGCGAACGTTGATGATGTACGCTGATTAAAATACATAAAAAATGTTTGAGTTTAGACCACCTTTGTTTAGAAAAAGTTTCTGAAATTGGCTCTATTTATGCTAAGTGACGATCTGAATAAATACGAGTGTCTATTGCCAAGTTCTCCCAGCCTCCCTCTGAACTTTCTGATTCCTTACCCCCCCCCCCCCTTCATTTATTTTCGTCTCGGAACTTGCATCATTTCCTAAATATTGGGTATGTCCTAGTTACCCATTGGCTCCAGGCAATTGGTTCTCGTGAATTTCACATTAAAATACTAATGAGTATTACGTGTATTCATTGAATGAAACTTTTTATGGTAGCATGATATAAATAATTTTCATTTGTCGGTACCAACAATTTATTTAATATTCTTTTCATCTCGATACCAGAATGCCCGTCAGCAAAAGGACGGAATTCCTTAAGAAAATATAATATGTTGAATAAATATTTACTCGATATTTAGATCGGATACCCTTATAAATCGGCCGACCCACGCCATGTTTAAAAAGGTTCGACGGAACAAATATTTCCTTCCAATTACTTCCAAAAATATATAAATGTCAATATACCCACCCTTTCTTATTCTTCCAGACGCGTAAAACGAAAAGTGATGAATGGGCGATAGTTTTAGGCTGGGGTGATAATATATACTTACTAGGTAAGTGCATATTGCACATACCTTCGGCAATCGCCACCTTTTACTTAACACATTTCTTACTACACTGCATATTTTACACAAGATCTTCACGCTCCGGGCTGTGAATTTGCTATCTTAACAAAATGTTGTTGAAATTTAATTGTTGTTACTTTTAGCACAGTCTACATCAAAGCTAAGTCAAAAAACAAACGTAGCTGTATTAAAAAAGGATTACATTATATGGCAATAAAATAATACAATAACCAACCACAATAACCCATTGTGTCCATTTCATTTAATTTTTATTTGGTATTGAGCTTAATATTACAATCCACGGTAGCTGCCATAAATAGCAAAGTATGTTAAACTGCACATTTTGTGCGCAATATTCGTTAACGTTCTGTATAGAGTTCGCTACGGTATAATACCATTCTACTTCCACTCTGAATTTGATGAATTTTTCATTAAATGAATTCACTTTTGAATTTGATGTCACTTACAAACCTGTGACGTAATAAAAGTCAACAATTTCTCTTGCGATTTTCTCGGATGTTTTTATTTTTTACACAAGACAAAATATACATACCTACATACCGACGCACGGTCCCGAAGAACAATGTCTGATGTGCGATTTTGAATTTTCGCAGTGGAGCTTTTTAAAGTGTCGTTTCTGAATGTTTACTGTTTTTGGTAACAAGAAATGTAGTTTTGTTTTGATCTTTGATACTTCATCTCATTTCATTAAAAAATCCGAAAATACAGACTTTTAAATCAACAAATTAAGCCAATAAATAAGCCAACAGAACGTTTTTCAACTTTTGTCAGATCCGACATTGTTCATCGGGACCGTCGATACGAACAACCAATACGATATATGGATTAGGGTGCTTCAAAAGCGTGTGTTTTTTTCGGTTTTTCTATGGGAACCCTTTCGTATGTTTCCATACGTCTAAAAAATTACAATTTTTTTCTTTTTTTTAATGTGGTTTTAGGGGTCGCTACCAGATGTGAAAATGTAAGGTTTGACCTGAAAGTATTAAAAGTTGGTCTTTAAACTGACATGATTGATTTGTGTTGTATCATTGTTACTCTGAGGTTATATCCCGTCAGAAGCGATCTCGATTTTCGTCAGAGCGGTGCAGCGGTCGAGGGAGGGGCTGCGTCATGATAGATCAGACAAGTGTGCACGTGCCAATGATGTGTTGTGACGATTGTATTGATTCAAAATATTGTCAGAAAGCGTCAGAACACCACATACAGATGTGAAACCTAGCCATCACGTCAGAGCACATCACGATACGACACGTCAGACAAGTTTACATCCACTATACACATACGCTTTTAAGCGCCATTATATGCCATGATTGTAAATTAAGAGTGATACTAACACGTCTAAACACATTTAGACGTGTTAGTATCGCAATATTACGCATCCTATTGTTCGGAATATTGCGGGGGTTTGAAAAGGGCGTGTTTAACCCATCTTTGGCTTATTTCATTCTGCATGCACTGATATAGTTAGTCTGAAGCGTTGCAATCATTGCCCTAAACGATGCGTATTTTCGAAACTTTGATCAATGCTGGCGACCAGTAAAATTTATTGGAATGGAAAATTTTAAAAAAAATGTATGTAATTTTTTTTGGCTGTTGGAAGCATACAAAAGGGTGCCCCAATAAAATTTTTACCTTTTTGAAGCACCCTAATATGATGATCCATAACCATGAAAACACGTACGACTTTTCAGCTCAGAAAAAGATTTTTGTCTTCGTTAAAACATGTCACCTAGTCTAGTGATCCTGTCACTTTGTACTCAAACGATGTTTTGAATTATTTTTCAGCTTACAAATGTATATATTTGTTGAACTTAAAAGGGGCCATGTAGTCTAGTCATCCTATAACCTATTACTCAAAACAATGATTTAAATTCGTTTTCAGCTTTAAAATATATATTTAAGCCCTTGCTCGGAATATTTTCTTATTTTGAGAAAGATTGAAACAACGAAACCAGTTATGTTTCGTTACATTTTATATTTAATATACAATAAACATACATTTCTTAAGCCGCCGCATCCCGAATTCTTACATATCTCCCTTAAACATTTGAAGTTTTTAAGCTCTTAAAATATATGTTATTTTTGAAGATAATATCTACTAGACGCGTTCACGCCGAAATACAAATTATATGAAATTCCCTCGACAGAAAAAATCGCAAAGTATGCTCCGAAAATTATTAGAAACACGTTTATTTCAGTTATTTTACCAAAAATCACAATGTTTCTTTAAATTATTAATTAAATTTTAATACCTACTTATGACGCCTTCCACGAGATTTTTGTTCTATTTCAAACGAGTCGTATTTTATTAAACATTTTCACATTTATCGCTTTAAATATTAACGCGTTCCTCTAACATTCGTAATTACATATCTCTCCATCTTCTTATTTTTGAGCGCGGATGCGGCGCCTTAATACTTACATACAATTCTTAATACTTGGAAAGAGAAAAAGAAAAGCAATAAAAAATTGTATCGTATCAATAACTCGAAATTGATAGTTTTGTTCACAAAAATGAAAGTAAATATTCAATTTGTCATGTTCTGGTAGAATCAGATCATCGTATAGGCTCACGTTCTACGAGATAAAAAGAAGGAGTAAAGTAGTGAATCGGTCCCCTAAGTTCCCTCGGATGAGTGACTTCCGTGAGGTCCCTCTCCTTCTCCACTTGTGATTGGTGCCTGAGGGAATTCCTCGTTGAAAGCTCGTGACTATTCTTCTTTGTAGCGAAAGCTGGCCAACGTTTACTGAAGTACGGTATACAGTATACAGTTATCATTGTGCGCAGTGCCTCAGACACATTTCATCGATTTTATTTATTATGTCCCCATAAAGAAATAAAAGTTTTCGCCTCGTCAGTACGATAGCCTTGACTATTTCCAAATACATATTGGATGTTTACTTTAGATTGAGATCTACTGGAACGTTTTTCGATAAGTTATGACATGACTGTGTAAAATGGTACAATATCCCTTTTTTATTTAATTTGAAAATTCCACTGTATATAATACCGTTCCACTTCTACCCCCAAGCAAATTTAAAAAAAAAAATTACACAACTCATTTCAAACAACCATTTTTGTATGATAAACGGTTAATTATCAATGGTATAAATTTTTTAAAAATCTTTTATTAGTTGTATTGTTTATTCTGTGCGAATACTTCGTGCTCTTCTGACTTTCCGTGAAAAGCTCGTTATTAAAAATCTGAAGCATATTTCAACAAAGTTTTTAGTAAAAGTTTCACAAGAAAATGAAGAAAATAAAATGAAACTTTCGTGCAACTTCTTAACTATGCAGGGTGTTTTTTAAGGAGTAAAAATCATCGAACGGTTAGCTCTGGCTTCATGAAATTTGCTCAACTGGTTTGTGTTTAATCACTGTTTGCAGCTCGCAACGTTATTTCCATTCTCAGCTATTGAGTTTTGAAATAAGCAGTTACGACAGTGGGAAGCGCCTTTGGGGCATAGATATATAATATATCAATGCATATACCTCAATGGCCATGGGTTGATATTTCACAAAAATTGCCCTATATAAATTAACGAAAATTAAGTATTACTAATGGTAGGTACTGTCAGTATCGCCTGGTGAAATATCATCCTTCAGAAGCGAAAGGTTACTTAAAATTTGTATTTGTTGACCAGATCTGGATAGCCAGGTCTAAAATCTTCCCACAACGTCTTCTCTTCTCCACTCACTCAGTCTTACGCATATTCCCAATTGGGGATAACATAGTTACACTGCTCCAGAGTCCAGACGGTCGAAAGCAGTTGGGACTTTTGTCAGAGAATTAAAGTCACTAACGTGATATATATATTTATTTAAACGCCATAAGATGGCTTTTCATTCAAGTGATACATGATACAGATGTACACAGGAGGGTATCAGTATTATAATTTTAACAAAAATAAAATAGTTAAACTATATTTAAATAATATACTAAGTTTATATAAGACCTGACAAAAGACAATATGATGTATGTATGATAAAAGCTAGTACATATATGGGTGTACGAAACAAATATGTGTTACAATCAACAACAAAAAAAGTGAATTCTTTAGCGATAGAATGTTGTAGTATGTTAAAATAACGGAATATTATATTAACGCAACGTCTATCCCACTGAGAAGCGCTGACAAACAGCTTTAATTAAATAATGTTTGTAATTGTTGATATTCTTTCAATATTTATCACACCATCGACAACATATTTATTACCAAGCAAATGCAGGCAAATTATTTTGGAATATAATTCAGCATTTGATCCTGTATTGTTACAATGGTAAGCTAATTAGTGACGAACTGATCTACTCGATACATGAAAATATGTTAACGAGAGAAGTTGAGGGGAGTTCAACAAATTATTGGCCATTTTAAATATATAAAATAACTTAGAACAAAATCTTATTTCTAATGTATCGAGTCCCAGTGGTTGTAACAGTGAGAAGTAATTAATTATAATTGAAAGTTATTATTGCTAACAACATACCACAAATGTAAACAAATCCTGTGAATTAACTATTTTCCTCTCCGCGTAATTAAATGCGGTGACCACAACAGTAACAACATTAAATAAAGCACCCCTTAAAAGTTTTCTGATAAATCGTTCCTTGAGGATTGACATTTTAATATGTGGCTCGCTAAAGCTACCTTCACTTCTCCCCTTGACAGAAATGAGATCATTTATAACCCTCGATCCACGTTGCACTTTTCTTCTAAGTAATTGAAAACTTGAATAATCGCACACCTACCTACTTGGATTTTTACAAATTAAGTACCTACAACAAACTTATCTATACATTTTTTTTAGTGTTTTATTGTCGCGGTTGACAACCATGTCGTTTCTCAATAATAATAATTATTATTTGAATAACGCCGTTTTTGTGAAAAATCATCCTAAGTATAAATATGACGTCCTGGGCTCAGGATCTCTCGTCTTAAAAAGGTAGCTGCCTAAATTTTGGGAAAAATCAGTCTAAGATACTTTGGATAATTCTGAATTTGAAATATGAAATTGACAATAATGACGTAATAATAAGATTTTGAGATGACATAAAGACATGTTTGGGTATTTTATTATTTTAAGTATATATTAACTCAGATGCCTAACACAGAAACAGGAAATACAATAATATTAAGGCAACGTCTCTCTCTGTGACACGGTATTCACGAGTTAATATTAACGAATTCGTGGGATCAATGGTTCACCAATGCTAGACCTTTTTTAACAAACATTCTGCAATGAGTCGATGCTCAATGTTTGTATAGAAAATGATTCAGAGATTTTATTCATAATCTTTTGGCAGCGACAGGCATACTGCTGGTCTCTGGGAAGACATCACGTTCTGAAAGAAATATATTCATCACATTAACCAAAATCCGCTAATGACACCCAGAAAAAATTTCGTTTCACGTAATATAAAACAGAATACACCTCTATAATCTTCTGTGTAACTTGTGCCGAATTAAATCAACGTCATGGACACTGTATTTTGGAAGCATTTTTACAAAAAAATATTTACATCGGCGTCAGCACCATACGCGTTTTGACAAATAGACCACTATCGACGTACCACTAGTTCTCAACAATTTTCACATGTACATTCAAAGTTAGAGTTAGAGGCCATTTTTTGCGTCCCAAATCCACGGATATGTCGTGTCTTTTAATTCGATTACATATTTGGATCGGAGTTATATCCCATGGATTGACAGGATATTAATCGAGAAGCTTTTTGTCCAATAAATGGTTCCTGGGGCGGCGGTACCCATACCCGCATCCAAAATTGCTGTGTGGAGTTAATGTTAAAAAAATTCAGCAAATATCTTTTGACGCAATGTCACCAAATAGTAAAACTGCCCACATGATATTTTATTCTTACATGTACACCAAATTTGTAATCTTCTCCGTAATCAGTATACATATTATAAAAGAAAGTCCAAAAAAACCTGCGGTTCGCAAAAACTCAGAAACGAGTCCCGGTACGCTCAAGGGAGTTATATGGTGTGGTAAATCTCTATCCCCCTCCAGGATGACGGTTCTCGTTTTTACCTAAAGGGCGTGCTTTTGAAGATATAAGGGCTAGAAGTTTCTCCCTCTTAAAATTTCTAGAATAGACTTCGGGAAAGTTCTAGAAGGTTCCATAGAGCTCTAGAAAGTTCTGGAAGGAGTGGCGGAGTATGTCGTGAAATGTTCGGGAATAGAGAATCGGGAACATCGTCGTGGAGCATTCCAGAATACTCTCGAATAATAGCAGCCGGGTAACCCTGCTAGTATATCATATACAACGTTTTATGGAGAACATGAATAAATATATTTTTCTATCGTGTCATCGAGATCTGTGATCAGTTAAAATGTGGCTCACACACATTATATCAACTTAATTGTATTAAGTGGATGTATTTGAAAAGCGGTAACATTGTGTACCTACAAATAATATACAAATTTAGGTATATTTTTTCAAATCTCTGTATAAAATATAGGGCAGATATAAGTACGGTTTATTATAAATATACGTAGGTACATAATTGGTAAGCGAAGGTAGATAATATATGTACCTAATTATCAAGTGCAATGGAGCGGAAAACTTTGGCTGAAACGTAATATGGTATGGTAGGTACGGAGTACGGGTAGGATTTCCGGAGGCTCTCCGGAAACGTGTTACATGTTATGTGTAGAGATGGCCAGTAGGAAGGCAGTGACACTTTTTTCTGATTTCCGCGATTCAGACCTCTTTTTACCGTTTTATGCGTCATTGGATTTCGAGATAAAATTTGGCTAGAAATATACAAACCAAATGTACACAAATTTTTAAATGATCGAGGATGTTGCTTTTTTCGTTGTTAGTTTTTGGGGTGTTATGCCGTGTTGCGCTACCTCCTTCTATAGCCGACGTTTCGGACAGCGTTGCAGTGTCCATCATCAGGGCAGATCCGGTAGATCCGACGATGTGTCAAAAAAATCTAAAAAAAAAAAAAACTTATCTGAGGATGTTGCTGCTTTCCGCTCGTAAATATTAACGGATATTTTCACCCATTGCTTTATTTTATTAAATATATATGTACATGGGTGGATTAATAAGTACCCGTGTTAGGAATAAAGTTGCAAGTTTTACTGAAAAAAAACTTTTTTTTCAACTTTATCTTCTTTTTTTCTCCGAGCCATTTTTTCATGTTGGGGAACTAAAGAAGTCCCAGGGAGCAGGTCGGGTGAGTACGGTGGGTGCGGAGGAAATTAGCCTAATTCATGGAACTTGGCCTTAGATGAATGTTCTGGTACTGCTGGTGCATTATCCGCTTTTTATCCACCCAACGGGGCCGACACCTTTCTTACTATTGATTACGGTTTCATATATCACGCCTGCAGCCTCTGCTACTTCTCACTTTAGTTCAACGATCAGCAAGAATGTCATGGTCCTTTTCTACTCGGCAACTCATCTTTTTTTCGGCAACCACTTTCGCGGCAAACACGTCTTCCGATGGATGATTATGATGATTGAATGTCGATATCCAAAGACAATGTTTAGGCTTTGAAAATAATTTCCCTGATATCTCCATTGTTACGTTTAGCATCGTCTGCTTCTGTAGCTCTACGTATATTTCAAAAACTTTGTATATCCCTGAATTCGAGATTCCAAAATTTTCATTTACATATTTTTGGTGCCCGGTGTCTTGTTTGACATGGTTTTATTAAATAACTATGGAGGTAGAAATGATCCAAAAACCATGAAACATGGTAAACACCATGCATATGGCCACACTGGTTTTTGGTATAGGTGAAAATTGAATATTGCCAAATTAATCATTGAATAAATATTATTTATTTATTGATTCGCATAGTTTAATAACTAATTCATTTTTTTTTAAATATCTTTTTAATACTGTTTGGGTTTTTATGCGAGGTCATTCTTTGATTTAAAACACATTGCGAATTTTTCGAGAATTGACAAACATGATCAAAAAACACTTTAAGAGCGTATAACCAGCCAGCGGCCGAAAATCCACATTTCATCGAAAGAGGTTCTTACGATCGTACAGGGCGGTTCCAATGAGAAAGGTTAATTACTCTCCGTACCAGCTTTTTAAAATTATAACTCAATATCGATTTTATTTCATTCCAAATTTGCTTTATTTTATACCTACATTCAAAAATGCTGAAAGGCGTGTTGGTAAAACTATTAAAATTATGTACTTTTTGTAATTATTTTTTTATCATAAGTATTTATCATTTTTCAATAATGTCTCAGCAAAATAATATCTAATGTTAAAAAAATTGAAATATATTAGTCTGTAAGTGCGCAAATAAATACACAAACGGACCTATTTTCGTCAGAAACATATGTACTTAAATATTTTTTTATGATTTTATTTAAACTAAAATAAAATTCTGTTACATACGTTTACGAGATAATGTATTGATTTATTTTACTGCATGATTATATGATTTGAAATGGGTGTTGTGTAATAAATGTACTTTTTTGAAAATTTAACAAATCCGCCAACGACCTATGGTATAACTTTATTATAAAAAAATTATCATTTTTTCTGAAAATTTAAAACATACGTTTACTAGATAAAAGAACAGTCTTTCGAAAAAAAATTATATTTTTTGTGGAAAAGAGTCAATACGTCTAAACACTGATTTAAAAATGACATATTTCTGGTGTTCACTGGTTATACACTCATTTCCGGCCCGGTCCCCTACTGGTCCCCTTTGGTGTTACAAGACTAGGAAAGCCCTAGTGGTATTAGTAAGAGCTATATGGAAAAAAAAGGAGAGCAACGATACAAAAAACAGTCCTTTTCTAAAAATGAATACTATCTCCCACTCTGTGGCACAAAAGAAAACATTACGCCTAGCGGCATCTGCCTGCGCTGTAGGGAACCGGAATTACCGACATACGAGTAAGATTAGGATAATTAAGTTGGATAAAAGGACTATAGATGTCACTCACTGTACAATTAATTTAATATTTAACAAATACATAAAATTTATTTCACGGTACATTGATTTACTTAGTTTTTAAAAATAATATTACATCGTTATTTGGATATTTTAAAAAAATAGGGTGGTGTAGGTTGAAATATCTGTGACAAAATATTTTTCATTTTCGTATATGACCACAGATGAATAACTTTTGGTGGTTTATGGACGATTTATTAAAAACTGATTTTTTATAATCACTTGTAAAGTAAGAATATTTCTTAATATTTAATTTAAATTCTTGGAATGGAAAACGCATGTATCTATAAAAATATAATGTCAATATTTTGTTGAGGTGCCGTTGGACACAGGTGACGAAATTGCACAAAAACGTAAAAAACCATAAAATATTGAAATATATCTCGTGCTCACTTAATTTCGAGAACAAAAATTTTATTTGGGGAAAATACCTTTCACATTACCCATCACATTTTGGTTTATTTTAAAATAATAATATGTTTTTCTTTACTTTTCTACAAGTTAACAGATCAGCGGTTTGAAAAATTCTAATATATAAATGGTTGCTAACTGTAATAAAAGTACATCGATATTTTGGTTTGTCACAATAACATTTCAGAAAAAATAATAAAAGCTAACGACGATAAAACCTCAAATGTCTTAGCGTTTTGACGAGGGTTAAACAATAATAATTTATTGGAATTTTCTTCTATTCATATTTCGATCAATTAACCAAAATGTACCTTTTGATTTGGTATTAGCTTTTAAAATTCATGCTTACCTTTAGAAAGTATATTTTATTTCCTGTAAATGAGCGCGTGCTTTCACCTTTGTAAATGTATTTTCTGATTTATTTTGAGACGCTCTTTTCAGAAACCTGACTGTTTTGTTCGTGATTTTATTATATGTTTCGGTCGAGCAAAGTGCTACTTTGCAACTTTTATTATGTTTTTTTTTAACAAAGTATTAGGAGTAAATAGTTTTATTATTACTTCCTCAATCGTTTTATTTTTTTTATTACGTAGTGAATTAATATAGTGTTAGATGATTTACAATAGTGTATTTTTTCAGTTTATTTTCGGAGGCAGGCAAAAAATCCACTCGTTTTTTTAAGGAATTCAAGCCTTTAGTTATATTTTGCATCCGTATCTGGATAGTAAAGTAATTTCCTTCAATATGTATATAAATAAATAAATCAATAAATCAATGGCTGTAGAAACAGCCCGCTTTAAATTAACTCCACGCGAAGAAAGTTATTTACTTACAACCTCATTTTCTTTGTGATCTTTGGGGATTGGAAAATTGTTGATTGCTTTTATTGCCTATTTTTGTGGTGTCTTCGACCAAAATTTGTGTTTGCCGTCGGAGTTTTTATGTTTTTTTCTATGCTTGTCTAATTGATCTATTAATGATCGTTTGTGTTTGTTGAAATTTGTTTTTTTTTTATACAGGTGTTCGCGAGGTGGTTACTGGTTTGTTTGTTGAATTCATTATTTTTATTTCCAGCGATGCTGACTCGGGTCGCAGTTCTTGCTCCGCGGGTTCGGCAGCCGAGGGTCTGGCGCCGCCCTGCGCACCCCCCCGCCCGCCTCCGCCCCCACTAGCCCCGCCCCAGCGCCGCCCAACGCGCGAGGCTAGCACCAACACCGATGCCCCAGCCCTGCAGGTTCACCAAAACCCTTCCGCTCGCCTCCACCGCACGCTTGCACCGCAGAGATCCGCACCACCGAGACAACACCTCACTGCGAGTGTTTTTGACCTACACAGACCTTCAACTAGCAATGTCGCTCCTAGAAAGGGAGGTCTGACAAGCGCGTTCTCTTCGATAGATCTTATCTCCAGCACGCAAAACGAATCCGAACATTTTGATGTCAGGTATTCGAGAGAACACGCTATACGAGCTAGATTAGAAGAAATCAATAGAGGAGAACATTTACAGCGAAGAGTTGAATCAAATTCAATCCAAGATGTTGGGGATCCTTCTGCGAGATGGTTAGAAGCTAATGAAAGGATGCGGTTTGACGGTAACCCTCTGAGGAAGGAGCAGAATGTTCGGAGAGCGGCCGCGTCCAAGCTGAAGGTTCGCAGGCAGCCGGTGCAGAGGGCGGCCTCCCGGCTGTATAGGGCGGGGGCGGCGACGCTGGCGGGCAAGGCGGGGGAGGGCTGCGTGGGGCCGGAGTTCATCGTGAGGGCGGCACACCCGAGCAGGCAGTTGCACATACCGGCAGCGGCAGTGAGTACCGTCAATTTTAATATTAACTCATTTGCTGGTTATTAAATGTCATTAATGCGAGTAAGCTAATTACGGAAGGGGGTATGGGTATTGCCACCGGAAAGCACTTATTGTATAACCAACATCTCTACCATGAGTCCCCCAAGTGGTTCGCTACGTTTGGTGACTTAGCAGGGATGCCCGAGTTCATCGGGTGAGGTGTGTCTTGGCGACGGATGCGTTCGTCCACCTACTGCGTGGTGGGCCGGAACAGGAGAGACCGGTTGAGTGAGATCTTTTGACCTCTCTAGCCTGACTCTCTCGACCCATCTAGGCTGATAAGGATATTAAAGTAAGCGCTAATTTAAAAATGTATTTGAATAAAGGAAAAAATGCAAATAGTCCCCCCAATATACATATATAGTTCTGATAACACCAGTGATACGTGAAACTGCTAGAGGAAGGATGCAAGTAGAGTGAAATGATGAAAGTGGAGTGGAATGATGAAAGTAAAAAGGAAGGATGAAATTAGAGTGGAATGATAAAAATAAATAGGTAGGATGAATATAAACAGGAAGGACAAAAGTGGAGTGGATGCTTGGAGGATGGATGAAAATAGAGTGGAATGATGAAGGTAAACACGAAAAGTGAAAGTAAACAGGAAAAATGAAAATAGAGTGAAATGATTAAAGTAAACACGAAAAGTGACAGTAAAGAGGATGTATGAAAATAGAGTAGAATGATGGAAGTAAACACGAAAAGTGAAAGTATAGAGGAAAGATGAAAATAGAGTGGAATGATAAAAATAAATATTTATAAAGATGAAAATAAACAGGAAAGACAAAAGTGGAGTAGATGGATGAAAGTAGAGTGTAATGATGAAAGTAAACAGGAAGGATGAAAGTATAGTGGAATGATGAAAAAAGAGGAAGGATGAAAGTAGAGTGGAAGGATAAAAGTAAAATGAAAGAGTGTGATGATGAAATTATAGAGGAAGGATGAAAGTGGAATAGAAGGACGAATGTGAATGAGTTTTTGTGAAAAAATGATAGAATGCATGGCCTATGTCAGCGTAGGTTCTGTAGAAGATTAAGGAGGAACGCTTGATCGCTTAGGTTTAGATCATTGACGTATGATATATTGATCGATGGTTTAGATAGTTTGGACGGTGTAGAATGTAGATTGCATTAACTGAGAAGGAGGTGGTAAAAATATATTTTATACGCGAGTGAATGGAAGAAGTCAGGGACCAAAATAAAATTAAATGTGAAGGAAGTTAGAAATGGGTCCCAAGAAATTCTGAATTCAAACATATCTGCCTACCAGTGCGCGGAAATGTCCTGGTATGTATTAGTAGGTATTAAACATATTAACTTCAATTTGGACGATGGGTAGGGGGTATCGCCGCCCGGGGTTCCACCAAAAGGATAACCAACACCTCTGCCACATTAGATCACCCCAAGTGGTTCGCTACGTTTGGTGACTTAACAGTGGTGCCCAGGTTCATGGGGTAAGGTTTATCTAGACCTGGCCGGACTGCATGAGGGAGACTTTTTGACCTCTCCAGCCGGACTCTCTCCAGCCATCACCTTGCACAGCAGTTGGAGGATTGAATTCATGTGGGCCCACAGACCCCAGATTTCTAACCACCCACCATAGGTCCTGTTTCCTTTAAAGAACTTCCTATCCTTCTTTGCCTTCGGGAAATTATTTTCCTCTGGGCCTGAAGCTAACATAAGAAAATTAAAACTTTATATGATACAATATGTCAACAACAAACTAGTGTCCAAATGAATTAAATTTCTAGATCTCCGACCTTTAAAAAACCGTGTGCTCAGTTACATAAAAAACGATAACTTGTAACACATTTTTTTACCTGGTCCTAGAAGTAATTCTGTATTCTATGTGAATCTCGCATGTTGAAAGGTCTTGTAAAATCTAATGAGTAAATTCTCAGGTTGTAAAGAAAACCAAACAGCTTGACATATATAACTGAATCAATCAATCTTGTTTTTATGTTCAAGGGTCCATATTATTATGTATTCTTTATACTTGAAAAGCCCTTTCACGTCACACAATTACGACACATGTATATTTTGTGTACAGATATATTGATATGTACTTGTATCTATCCAGTTATCCACTTACCAATAATCATTTTGGATAGCCATTTTTATTTGACATAATTTATCCAAACTCAAAACAGACAGTCAGAAGAATAAAGTGATTGATTTATTTTCAATTGGTTTGGATAAGAGACAGCCTTGGAAAAATATACATGTTCTTAATATCGAAGGCAGTGATTGATGTTCTTGGCAGTAGAAAGTCCAGCCCAATTTTTAAATTTTTTAAAAAATAACTGCATTTAAAAATAAAAAAATAGTTTTAATAGTTAAAATAATTGTCAAAGTTTTAATTTTTCAAGGTCTCCCAAAAACCACCATATCTATGATGGATTGTGTGACGTCATCTATTAAATAACGATACACGTATTTTATGATTTTTATGTTGGTCTCCTTGATTCTCACATAGATCTGCGTAGGCGCCGCGGCCATCTTGTTTATTATTACGTGTTGATTGGTTTATTTATGGTGTACGGCGAGATCAAATGCTTCGCAAAACAATGTTTAACATGATGAATTTTACTTGCAGTTTTATATTTTTGAAGATAATTTTCGTTTAATCATTCACTGTTATACTAGTGTAATTCAACATAAGTACCAATACTGGCCTTACTTTTTTCAGTTTTAGTCCTAAATAGTATTTTGTTGGTGATTTATTTTCGTTTTACGATAGATTTTAGGTTACGTCTGAAATTATTTTTTTTAATGACTTTTCCGCGTGAATTTAATAAAACTTCCATAAAAGTAATATTTTTTTATAATGTAAAAGCTTGATGCATGTGTTAATAAATACAAAATCGCGAATCAACGTATTAATTGCGTAACACCGAATACAAGATGTCAAATTTTTTCAGTTATTTTTTCGTAATCATTATAATATTTTTTATCCTTTTTAATTGTATGAACGAGATAAAAAGTGAAATGACAGTTTTATTCCAAATTCATAAAGTAAGAGGACTGCATTTTTTAAATTTTGAATATTCCTAAATTTTTCGACCATTTAAAAGAATATGTTTACAGTCAGCTGTTTTCTTTTAAATTTTTTAATTTTGAAACTTAAAATACTGCAATTTTCAAACACGATCGTATATGTCAGATACAAAAATCTAAAAGGCAATTCTTAGTTTTTATAAAGGTATATTTACGCCTTTACGACATCTTCAAAAATAAGAAATATATAGAACATTCAAAATACTTTAATACTTTGGAAAAATTCAAAATTTCGTTCATACATCATTAATAAAACAGAGATAAACTACTCTCTTACGCTGTGTAAACAATTTGTATTTCTTTCCATGAACAATTATTTAATTAATTAAATAATTAAAATACTTTGTTTTTACCACAATAATCTTTATTTATTTTTCTAATTAGTAACGTTTTCACATCCGCGGCAGTTTGTCAATTGAATACAATTTTCACGGGGTTTTTTAGTAAGGCTGTATGTAAATAAAAGAAAAGAAACGAAATATTGCTTGTGTCATACCTCCATTCCCTTACAATGACTTACAGTGATCAGCATAGTGACGTCAGCATGAACCTTTTTTTAATACCAACTTGACGGAGTGTTTAACGAGAATATTAAAAATGCACTTTTTAATATTTTTTTAAATAATAATAATAATAATAATAATAAAAGTTTATTGTACGTTTAATATTATTAAAAAAAGATTTATTGGTCTCTATGAACATATTTTTTTAAAGCCATTATATTTTTCATTGAAGTTCCTTATTCTATTTAGAAATAAACAATACCTTATTTTAAATCCTGGCTACGAAAAGGCCATACACTTTGTGGCGGATAAATAAAAGACAATCTCTACTTTTTAAATATAGCATGCTTATGAAGTGATGCTATGTAAGATAATGTAGGTACCAAGGAAATATGTTGTAAATCAAAACCCAGAGCATGAGACATAAAATTTAATTAACACTATTAAATCAAAGTCCAACATAAAATATTTAATAAAATCTACAGGGCGTGTCATTCACTCGAAGAGTCAATGATTATGAATTTCTGAATGTTTAAACAAAGTAGGTAGTTAATAGTTTAAGGAATTGAACGTGGTAAAGGTTGAGCGCCATCTTATTTTGTTGCGAATAAGAAAACAATCAGAATCAGTTAAAGATAAACCATGGTAAATTATATTAAAGCTAATTAACGTTACGTGTAGAATTGCGATGATAAGGCTACAGCATGACTCTTCCGCAGGAGAATTCTGAAGGTCCGGCAACCAGACGCGATCCTCCGTTCGCAAGGTGGGTGTTTCTTCACTCGTTCCCAAATCCAAAACTCTTCGGTGTAGTCGCCCACGCGCTCCAGGAACGCTCGCTGGTCACATGGTTTGTTGTGACCTAGTGATGTGCATACAACAAACTGTAGGGATGGGAAGCCGAATCGCTACATTACCCCCTTCCCAAAGAGAACATTTCCAGCAGGAAATGTAGGCCCTCCAGGCGCCTATTACAGCAACAGCACCAGGAACATTGTTGAAGTTCCATTTCTTCAGATGATCAGGAGGAGAAGCCATCAACAACCCTTGAGACCAGGTTAATGAGGTATCCATCCCGAAGGCTGCATCCAAGGTACTGATTCAAGCAGGAAGAAAGCCAATTGTTAGGGTTAAAACTTCTGCCTTTTCAAGAGCAACTTTAAGTAGGTTGACATAATAAATGAAGGTCCAGGAAATTTGACGAACCCAATAGTGCTGAAGTCCAAATGTAGGAGTTAAAACTTCTGCCTTTTCAAGAGCAACTTTAAGTAGGTTGACGTAATAATTGAAGGTCCAAGCAGGATGCAATGTTGCCAAAATAGTTCATATCTTCTTTGTTAAGAGCCCATGACATGACAGGAGGTGGAGCCAGTATTTGAAAGAAGTATGAATGGTCCAATTTCCTGATGAAGGAAACCAAAATGTAACAGGATGAAACACCAGAATGATGAGAAGCTGTGTGACGAGTCCAATCTTCTTGATGTTCTCTACAGCTAAGACTGCCTAACTTATGGTTTATCAGGAAGGAAATTGAAACAAATAAAAAATACAACATTGTTTAAGCAACAATTAAAAAAATTTAAAATCGCTACAACTTCCCAGATACACTTTAAATTCGAGACAATTTACACCAGATTGAAAAATGTCTTTATTTGTGTTCTAATACTTTGAACTGTATTATAACGTAATATGTCTCAATTTGCTATCAGTCGTGGTAGTAAAAAGAGTATGTGGATGAGATTATAAAATATATTTTTTTTACTATAATACATATATTTTTAAATATCGGAATCAACCGCGCTTACCAACCTTGCTAAATTCCGATTTTTTTATAACCGGCATTTGTTTCGTATATTAAGTGCTTAAATTTATTCTAATTTCAGAAAAATGCGTTCATTCGAGTGTGTTTGTGAGTTGTGAGTGATTGCGAAAGTCTGTCAACGAGTCTGACGAGTCTATCTGCCGAGTTTAAGCTCGTCCAGTTTTCACAAATTGGGATAGTTCCAAGATTCGGCGGCATTCATTCGTCAACCAAGAAAACAAATGTGAAATTTAAATACATAGATGTATTTAAAAACATATACAATCGCTTTACATAGCAATAAATAAATAATATAAACAATTTTCAATAAACCAAATGCATATTCATCAGAATTTAAAGACAAAATTTGAAGAAGACAGAAAACGAAAGGCAAAAGGTTACGATAAGATAACAATTCCAAACAAAACTGCACTTATAGAACAAAAACAAAAAATATGCAAATCACAAGCAGTGGAAGTGAAACCTTCAGAAAACTAAAGTAGATAAGAGAGGGAAGGGGAGGCTACTAAGCATCACCAACGAGCAGACCGATTGGCTACGAAGCACTGCAAAAAGAGGTGACCGATTATACTCCAAATCCTACAGATGTTTGTGTTTTTCGCCTTTTAGTGTCACTATTTTTCGTTTCATCGAGTTTCAAATTACAACGGTGCTAAAGAAGTTTTCACTTCAAAAATACTTTTTAGAAATCTTAGACAAACATTAATTCTCACAATTCCAAAATAACAAATTTTTTTATAATGGAGTGGAGAAGGGGAGGAGATGAGGAAGTGAGGGAAATGCCTACCTAACTATTTAGACCTGGTCACCACACTCGGCTAAAGCCATTTCATTTCCGAATGATGGTCTTCCACCAGAACGATACTGAGAGTATCTACCTCTCTGTTCAGCGTTCTATAATATAAGTATGGATATAATTATATTAATTGGAATGGTTATGTCAAGAGTCAGACTAACACAATTATGTATGAGACGATATACCTTTTAATGTGAATAAAGCAAGGAGTGTGTGCCGAGACAGAGTCATGTGGCGGTCTGTCCGCTGCGGGGAAACGACTTGATGGTTAGTTAGCCAGTTTTATACCTTAGATTTAATTTATCCTTTCACATAGAAGCCCGAGGCCATTAATATACTAATCCCAGGGAGAGTTCGTATCTTCGTCATCGACGATCGTCCTAAAAGCCGCCCTTAAAAATCTTTCTTACACGTCTTGTATGAAAAAAAAGACAGAATATACTAGAATTCCGTCCGTTTCTTTAATGATGGTTCTATAGACATTCCTCGAACGTACGTTTCTTTCGAATTGTATAACTATTATGGATTTTCCAATTATAAAAACAAACTAAAAATGTGTTTTATTTTATAAAACGCATAAAATGGTAATAAAATTCGTACAGGATGGGTTAGATATTTAATTCTAATTTCATGCTTACTCGTAACATAAAAATAATACGAAATTATCGTTACAAAGTTTGTTCAAGTTTCTGTCCCGGACGACATATTTCTAGTTTTATAACACTTCCAATTTAAATGTCATCATAATGAAATGATAAGGTGACTATGCAATTTTGAATATTAGAATTTCAGAACACTTGAAAAAATGTATTGAATGTTAGGATGAGTTGTTTCAAACAATTTGAATAATTCATCAAATATTTGAAGTTCTGTGAAATTTACTTTCAAGTTCTGTGAATATTTCAGTTTTGTGAAACAACTGGCCTATATAATAATATAACAGAACTTGAAAAGAACTTACACAGAACGTGAAAATTAATTCCAAATATTTGATGAATTGTTAACATTTTTTGATGTAATATATTTTTAATATATACCTATCTCTTGTGTTCTTTTTTTAGAAATTGTTATACCTAAGTAATTTTGTAAAATTTAGTGTAGCTAATTAAATTTTATTTCAACATAATTATTTCTTCAGACATACGTTCGACTTCACAAGAAAATATGTGCATATTAATTACTCGCATTTTATGTCGATTCCAGATATTTATTAACGTCTGCATAAAAATGTATATTTTTTTTTTCAAATATTGCAAACACTTCGTGGATAATATAATAGTTACAATAAAATAACTTTTTTATTTCCATTTTATTATCAATACTAGCTGAAGTCCCCGGCGATGCCCGGGCTTTACACAGAGTTTTCGAAATCAAATGTAGACAGTGACCTTCCTCTTGTTTTGAAGGTCACATAGGCAAAATTTCATCAACCTCTGCACAAAATTGTAGATTTGCATACAAATCAAATCCACTCCGCCCGCTTGCCAGCCCGCTCGTCCACCACATACAGACATTCTCCTTTATATATTTCAAGCAAATTTACACAAAACCTTGACAAATTATATAAGTACCTACCTAAATCTTCCTTATGAATCACTATATCTATTGGTGAAAACCGTATGAAAATCCGTTCAGTAGTTTTGAGTCTATCGACAGACAGACAGACAGGACGACGCGGCGAAGGACTTTTATTAATAAAATGGAATTAAAACAAAGTAACATTTTTAGATTTTCACGGTCAAATGTATTTTCGTTATTTGTTTTTGTGTTATTGTGCCGTGTTGCGCTATCTCATTATTTAGCCAACGTTTCGGACGGCGTTACAGTGTCCATCATCACATCTGCCCTGATGATGGATACTGTAACGCCGTCCGAAACGTTGGCTAAAGAAGGAGGTAGCGCAACACGGCATAACTCTCCAAAAATATTTATTTTATTGTCATTATTATAAAATTTTATGCATCTTAATCGTCGTTGTACCTAGTTTTATTAATAAGTACCTATACTAAGTTTTTAATATTAATATATTATATTCTAAAGAACCTGTTGATTATAAAAGAATGATCACTGTCACCCATCAATTTTATAAGAAGCAAGTAACGACGTACGTTCCTTTTGAATGCTCCTTGATATCGTAGATACGAGCTCTACCTGGGAACACTTTATCCTCGTTTATTACTTGTATTTTTAATCCGAAAGTTATGAAATTGTAATACTTGCGTTTAATTATCTCGCATATTTAAACCTCGCTGTATGTAATATGAAAGTTATTTTTACGTATGAAGGCTAAGCTGTTGCTACGCAAAATCGTAACAAAAAGCTCGCAAAACTTAATAATTGAAAACATGATATTATATTAAATTTTCTATAAATATCGGTTACGGAGCCATTGAACTGTATATATTATAATAATATCTATCTATGTTATGTGTGGAAGTAGTTAGACACGTGATGCGTTTGTCGATGAAATGTTATGTTCTTAGTACTTAGACCTTTAGAACCTAGATTATGAATAATAATGGACTCTCTATCAAATTATGCGTATATATTTATGCATAATTTGATACTATTTGGAATGCTAAAGTTGTTTGTACCAAACAACTATTGCCAGGGGCGCCACCACGATCTGATATGCATACCGCATGGTAGAATGGACGTATTGACTCACCGTGACATGGTGTATGGTTCTACTAAACGGACTTTTAGTATCTTCAACATATGAATCATGATAGTTTTAAGAAACATGCAAGTAATTTCTCTTAATTCATGTTATACTTTTTTATGTATTAGGCTTACCTACCACTTATGTTGACTTGTATATCTAAACTAGTGCAGACCTTTTAAAAATCGCGCTATAGTCAAAGAGGTGCTATTGCTAACTATCTTGTCAAAACTTGTTTCACTATTGTTTCGCGAGTAACAGTGCGCTGGAACCATAGAGATATAGTATGGAACCGGATTCGATATTTTTCGGTCGTTTGGTGTTAGAGCGTTGAGAGCGTTGGAGGTCAAATTGGACTAATGGAGGTAAAAAAGTGAAAACAATGTTTTTGCTTCGGGTCTGATCTAAAAGAGATAGTCTGAATTCCCCACAAATCAGTTCCAATTTTTGATATGGCAGTTAAAATAATTTTCTGTTAAATAATTTGTTTTGTTAAGTACCTACCTTCTTTATTGCATTCTCCAAACAAAGACTTCCAATTTTGAAAATGAAACTTAAATTCAAATCAAACATCATTGACCTAGAGTTGCAGACACTCAACCGAAATTAGTATTTTTGATAACGTATAATTGTATTTTTATTATTAATCATGTGTACAGTAAATGGTCCCGGGTCTGTTTTACACCGAAAAATCAACCCGTAAAAAACGGTTTTTTGACTGTTGTTTTGACTGAGGTTTGAACATTCCTACCCAGATTTTGGAATCTACACAACCAACTTTATTTTCAAATGACTTTTAAAACTTAAAAAAAAAGTCTGACTGAGGTTTGAACCTCCTACCGCGGTATAAACCGGGTCAAATCCGGAATCGGTAAGCCGACATTTATTTTGTAAATTAAGTAATAATTTCTTCGAATTTCAGAATAATGTGTACAAATACAATGCTTTGTCATCGATAACGAGTCTATCTACCGAGTTTCAGCTCGTTCGGATGTCGGGAAGTTGGTTAATTCCCATTTCGAAAATTCCGCTTCATTCATACATTCATTCAATCAAAAAAACAAATGTGAAATTCAAAATAAATAAAAGGGGGAATGCTGTACTTGTTTTACCTGTTTTTAAATGGAATTAATTGAGATTTTTTATCACATTTAGTGATCATTTAATCGACGATTAGCGACTATTTAGGATATTTGACAATTTAACAAATTGAGGAAGTATGTTAATGAGTGTTGGGAAGTCTGATAGATATTGAACCAAGGGTAAATGCAGGTATGGAGGACTAAACGCGGTTGGCACTAATAAAAAACTGTCCAAAGAAGGGAGGCTAGCCGTCAACAATGGAGTGATAGTACCCATTCTTATGTATGGCAGTAAGGCATGAAACTGGCAGGGGAAGGATGAAAGTAGACTTAATGGTGTATTGAGATCCCGGAGGCGTGAAACCCTTTATGATTGTGTGAGAAATGTGGTTAATAGGTCTAGTCTCTCTTCGCACATACTCTGGAGTTGCTTCTCGCTTCTTGCGGCCCATTGGACGGCTTCCTACTGGAATAGCAATCAGCATTATCAGTGGGTGTTTGTCTTCTGGCATTTGTAGAATATTACCAAGCCACTTCAATTTCAACTTCTCTATTGAGAGTAGCTGGGGTTTGATGTTAAACACACCTCTGATCGTCAAGCTTCTTTCTCCATACTATTTTGTAACTCCTGCCACTATCTCAACAATCTCCTTTCTCCAGCGTTGACCAGAAATATTTTCTAAATACATAGTATCTATTTTTTTTAATTAAACCTCCGTGCAATACCTATACGGTGTCCGCACACTCGTAGTGTGGAAGCTGGAAACTGTCGAATCTAAATCACATAGAGAACAAACCTATTTTTCGATCAGAGCATTTCAATTTTTTTAACGTTTTTCTTTTCCTTTTTCGACAACTAAATCGTTAAAAATTTTGGAGCTGGGTATAATTCGTTGACGCATTTTAAAAGACATTAAACGGTTGCGACAGCTTTTTTTCGACATAAAAAAATTCAACCTAGAACTCGATTTACTCGCAAACGAAAGCTTAAAATCGACTCCAAATCTGATGTAGATTCACCAGTTTCCCGCCTGTTCTACGAATTTCCGAACACTTTGTATAAATAAATGTGTCTATGAGTTTGTTTTTTATACAGTCGTACATTTTTATTCCGAGATAAATGAATATTTGCACACTAAACCTTCAAAACAATAAGTCACTGTCTGTATGGGATTTCAAAAAACTACCCCATCCCCATTTCCCACAAGCAGATTAAGCAGTGCTTCAGCTGGTATTAAGATGAAGCCATGCGAATTAATGTAAAATCGTACAAAATCATTCTATGTGTTTTTGGTTTGATAATTTGACCGCTTAGAAACATTATAGATGCTTCAATAAAATATGCGAGTAGAACACCTCTTAGCCTCCGAAATTATCGAGTACCTATTTTTTTAATGAGTCGTTTTGTAAGTCTGGAAAAAAATAAAGTATCAGGTAAAGTAAAAATACTTTCAAGTGCAGACTTATTAACCTCTTTTCGGATAAAGTTTTCTTGTATAATCCGGCAAATTAAGTTCTTTATAAAATGACCGAAAAACATTTTGATATCTGTGCATGAATTTCACAAAATAAAACAAAACAATGCAATTTCGCTCTGTTTTTTTCGGCATGAATTAAAACGGGCGGCGTTCAACGAATTTGGAATTAAGAATTAAATCTTATGCCGTCCAGTATAAAGACTATGTGCATTTTGTATCCATTAACGCCCCGCTACGGTGGCAGACGGACTATGCTCTACGCCGCTTGGTTCTGTGAAATCGATATTTAATTTCTTTGTTATTATAATAAACAATTCGTAAGAAAGTAGTAGTTTTTACAGGCCTTCGAAATCAACCTGTAAAAAACCATTCTCACATACCCTCTCTAAATTTCAAAAAAAGTCTTCCCAAGTATTTTTAAACCCCCCTTGAAAAGAGGCGGGGATCTTCCGATCCAGATAAGAAGAGGCAAAACGAAACAAGAACAGGCCAGAAAAGATCAGAAGAAGCAAAAAAATTACATAACTCAGAAAACAAATCCCAATCAAAATCTTTATTCTTATTAGGTTGACATGTGGATTAAATTCAAGAAGTGGCAAGAAACACCAAGAATAGCCAAGAAGCGAAAAGAGATAAAACGAAGCAAGAAGAGAACAGACTAGAAGAAACAAGAAGAAAGCCTAAGATACAAGAAAATGTTTGATAGAGCGAGACTAGCCAATAATAGGTGAGAATTTGAAAAAAGACGCAGTAAAAATAAGTGTAAGTTCGGAAAACCTAAGAAGAAGCAAATTTTAGACGTTAAGAGACAAGTAGGAAGTAGAGCCGAAAAGAGACAAGAACACCCAAGAAGAAGAGAGAGATAATTAGAGACAAGATAAAACAAGCAGAGGCCAGAAGAGACAAGAAGAGACGAGAATTTCAAGAAGAAGCAAAGAAGAGACAAGGAGATCCCAAAAGACACCAGAATAAATAAGAAAAAGCAATAAGATACAAAAAGAGACAAGAAAAGCCAAGAAGAGTCGAGCAGAGTCAAGAACAGTCTAGAAGATCCAAGAAGATGCAATAAGACACATTAAGATTCAAGAAGAGCCGAGAAGGGGCAAAAAGAAGGAAGTCAATCCGAGAAGAGACGAGGAGATCCCAAAAGACACAAGAAGAAATAAGAAAGCAAGAAACAAGAAGAGACAAGAAAAGCCAAGAAGAGTCGAGAACAATCAAGAAGATCCAAGAAGATGCAAGAAGACACAAGAAGATCCAAGAAGAGCTTAGAAGAGGCAAAAAGAAGAAAGTCATAAAGAAGGGGGAAAAAATAATATATATAACGTTCAATCCATTCCTTTAATCCTGCCATCCTAAATTCCAATATTGGCTTATTAGGTTGCCATGTATACCGGTCGATTAAACTCCAACCTCCTCCCTATCCTCAGAGCATGTGTTCCTAGTCCTAAAAAATCAGTGCCCCGTGGTGCACCTGTCTCACCGGGACAAGAGTGCTCCTGGCTGGGGTGGTTCAATTGTATCGTATCTTATCAATAAGTGGATCGCCTTAAGCCTCCACGATCCGAATTTCTACCGATTTCTTACATATCTCCCTTAAACATTTGAAGTTTTTAAGCTCTTAAAAAAATGTATGTTATTTTTGAAGATAATAT
The DNA here is from genome assembly GCA_917563855.2 of Limnephilus lunatus. Taxonomy (NCBI): domain Eukaryota; kingdom Metazoa; phylum Arthropoda; class Insecta; order Trichoptera; family Limnephilidae; genus Limnephilus; species Limnephilus lunatus. The sequence continues at coordinate 30,073,488 of OU830594.1, read as the reverse complement.
CTAGATGCGTTCCACGCCGAAGAGCAAATTATATAAAGTTCCCGCGATAGAAAAAAATCGCAAAGTTTGCTCCGAAAATTATTATAAACATGTTTGTTTCAGTTATTTTACAAGTTGTTGTGAAAAAATTCACAATGTTTCTTTAAATAATACTTAAGATACATTCCACGAGATTTTTGCTCTATTCTAAACGAGTCGTGTTTTATTAAACATTTTCGCAATTTTCGCATCGATTTTATCGCTTCAAATATTAGCGCGCTCCTCTAACATTCGTAATTTCATATCTCTCCATCTTTTTCTTTTTGAGCTCGGATGCGGAGCCTTAATATAAAATTGCATCTCTCTCTCTGCTTATAATGAATAATATGGCAAATGGTTGGAGATAATTGCTTTTTTTGCGATTGATAGTGAATGCCGATTGTTGATGCATGATTGAATGTTTGATGCGCGTGCCTTTTATTTGGGATTTTCATTTCACTGCATTCACCCACGCACGCCGCCCAACGCTATCAATCTGTTTTCAATTGCCGAGCGTTTATTTGTTTCAAAATTTTCAGCACGATGTTTTTTTTATTGGAAATCTTAAATCTAGGTTATTTTTCACAGCCTAGTTGGCAATTTCGAGCTCCCTCATAAAATATTGTAACGAAGAAATTAGAATTCCTCCTAATTCAGTGGTCTTCAACCTTTTTACACCTTCGGACTGAAATAATACAAATTTCAGTTTGCGCACCATTTTAAGTATCAATCTGTTTTATTTTTATATCTTATATCATTTCATACCTTGCCACTGACAGCACAGGCAGTAATTGTAACAATATACATTTATAAATGTAAATAAGTTTTTAAGTCGTAATTAAGTAAAGTCTCTCTTTTTTAGCCATAGTTAAGTCATTTATAGTATTATTGTAAACTATTACCCACTCGGTCATAAATACATGTTGTAAGTCACTAGTTATAAGTCTCAGTTGTAAATCACTAGTTAATTAATCTTAGATGTAAAATAAACCTTAACTGTAAGAATTTTAGAACTTTAAGAAAGTTTTAGTTATAGGGCTAAGGTTAGGGTTGTTTTTCAGAAATTCGCGTATGACAAAGTCATCATACGGCCTTTCAGCGCCTTTTTTGACATTTGAAAGTTCATCATTAAACGCCGATTCTTGTTGCTTTTGATCTTTCTATCAAATTGTAATAAATTCACAAGCTTAACAACATTATCCTCGTCTGCTGATCACGATTTGTTTAAAAGCTGAAACGGACTTAGAATCGGTATTTAACGGGTACCTTTCGTCAAAAAAAGGCGCTGAATGACCATTTTATGAAAATGTTACATTTGAATTTCTTTGAAACAACCCGTCCTAAGTGATAGGGTACACGTTTTATATATTATATAAATTAACTTTAACTTATAAAGCTGGTCATGTAGAGCGAATGAAAGAAGAAAATACTCGTAGTGTGAGAAGAATATATGACACAAATGTGAATGGAAGAAGAAGTCGGGAATGCCCGAAAAAGACATGGAATCAGATACATGTGAATCAGATACATGTGAATCAGATACTTGAGACGGGCCATGTCAAGAGTCAGAATAATAGAAGAGTATGTATAAGACGATGTATGAATGTGAATGAGGCAAATAGTATGTGCCAAGACCGAGTTGTTTGGCGGTCTGTCCTCTCTGCCTACCCCTGCGAGGAAACGGCGTGATGGTTAAAGCCCCCTTGAGGTGGTTTTCTCGTTAAAACGGCGCTATAGAAATGATCCAAACATTATTATTATTATTCATAATGCCACTGGCTCCGAGCAGCAGTTGGGACTCTTGTGCCTTTTTTTGTTACGATGTTTTAGTTAAGAGCAAACCGGTAACGTTCTTTCTACACAAGCGTACTCTTCAATTTCCTCTCTGGATTTTGATACTAGTTCAAATATGGTTTAAAATAATATTCCTAGATATAAACCACTAGCTTGTCTGTACGTTTTGCTTTTTTGAAAAGTTACTTCTTATTGTAGTTAGGGCCTTCCAAAAATCGTCAAAAAAGCCTGGTTTGATTTAAATGAATGCCATCAAGAGCCCAAAAAGTGATTTCTTTCTTGCGAACCAGTGATTGAACACCACTGCCCTTGTGTTATTGCGATTTAGGTGTATTGTCTTTTGCAGGGCGGTAAGTAACAAGCTTTACGACCCTATTTCAAAGGTTTCTCATACCCCTCCCGCTTCCCCGTTTCCAAAACGTGCCAAAACACAATAATATAATACGTTGGTATCTACTCGCAAATTTCCCAGAATTGGAGAGCTGGCATTGCTGGCAACCATGGGGTGTTTTACCTCTCCTGTCATATCATTTGTTGAAGTTATTGTCAGTGTCAGTTGTCCTATGGATGGTTGTCATTTAGCATTCCGTTGTAGTGTGTTAGTGTTTGACTTATTTGGTTTTGACTTCAAATCATGAATTTGAGTTCTCGATTGACCACAGCAGCAAATTCGTCTCAAGATGGGCGCAATCACCGATGTACAGCAAGTACACTATTGAGAAGGTTTATAAGAAGACGTGGATCAATCAGAAGAGGAGTTATCCAAAAATATCACCGGGAAAGAAATCGGTGCATAACCACAACAGCTGATGTAAAAATGGTGGGATTGTTGTATTTACGAAATGTTTTCCGTGTGATAGTGTGAACTAGTGGTAGATAATCTCAGTATCGTCCCGGTGGTTCTGGGCAGTTGAGACTCTTGTGCCTGATTCACATTGCAATTGCTGATTTCTTCAAAGGCAGTGTTAGTTGAGTTGGTTATCGAAATGACAATCTAGTCTCCTTCAAAGGAAGTAATCTTCCCAACATGCCTTCTATTGATGTGCTCGGTTTATCTCAAATTGACCAGCTCAGGCACGGGGGCTCCATCGAAACCAAGCCTCTCAGAAGCTGTCCGTACTGTAAAAAGTAAAACACAGTGTCTATCTTTTGAGTCTCGAGGAAGACAATGTGTTTTTACTTACCACACGGCAGTATAGGGTTCGCAGATAACATTTTAATAGTACCTGCACAACTGCTGACTATATACAAATTGCAAGGCGTCCCACTGTTAAATTTGGCAGCCACCTCTGGTCTGGAGCCCGAAAAAATCCTTGTGGAGAAACAGACGGTCCGTTTGATAGAATGGACTTAAACAAATGATTAAATTTATTTATTATTGTTGTTATACGCCCATAGGGGCTTTTACATAGATTATAAATAAGTTTTACATAAGTTATCGAGTTAGAATTATACCAAAATTTAAAAAAATATATACGTATATACAAGTAGTTTTTAAGGAATATGGCGTAAAGAAATATTTTAAACAATATAATATTTGAGTTATCGAGTTAGAATTTATACCAAAAGTTATAAAAGTGAAAAATAAAAAAAATATATAAGTAGTTTTTGAAGAACATGGCGTAAAGAAATATTTTAAACAATATAATATTTGACAATAACATAATATACAACATTACAATAACACATCAAATCGTTAAATATATTAAACCCGTTACAATAATTTGTAGGATTCCACAAAGTGTTGGTTTAATTTGCATTTAAGATTATAAAAGGAATCAGCAAATATATCTATAATACCACCAAACTTGTTGCCCAAATCCTAGAATTATTATGCTGATATAGACCGGGTAACAACGCGACATTTAAAGGAGGACGTGAGATAATAAAATAAAATAGAGTCAAATTAAAAAAAATCGCTAATCGACTATGTCAAATTAAAGAGGTTCAAACAACTGGGCCTTAATTTTTTTTGTTGTTGTGTTTTTTCTATATTACTGATAAAGAAACCCTCAAAACTGTTAAAAAAATTTCAATTTAACTTCGCCAATGCTTCCCAACTTTCATCCCCTATTCCCAAATGACATTAGCATGTTACACGCTCTCGTATCAATTCACAAAAATTTATTTCCTTCTTGCAGAGTTCCGGCGAGAAGCGCACGGTGGTGGTAGTCCTGCTGAGCGGCCAGAAAATCGATGTTTCCTGCGACCCCCATGCCGTGACAGCCGGTCAAGTATTCCAGGCAAGTACCCTTAAACTTTTTTAAAAATAAAACACATCAAACGCCATTTTATTCGCGAGATGAATGCGGCCCACGGGGAGCGGCACACGAGCAATTAGGGCTCTAAAGTGTTCCCACAGTTAACCTTTCCGACGCCAACGTTACGAATTTCATTTTTAGAAATGTGTGTAAGTAATCATCGTTTGCGGCACTTTTCAATGATATTTTTCAGAATGTTGCCATAGAAATTCAAAACGTTGAATATAATTACAATTTACAGGTTCATTTCGTATATCCAAGCTTCGCTTTTAGACGAGTAATCGCCGTGGACGATGACATTTTTTCAAAATGTTGCTGTGAAACGACGAGAGTTTAAAAAAACACTTTCTATATGATTACAATTACTATGTTATATTTCATATATATGTCATTCGCGGCTTTTTTATTTTGTTATATTTTTCAGAATATTTTTGTGAAACTGGGTCGAATGCCTTCTTCGAACATATCATGATGTTTTTCAAAAACCGTACGTGGCACATTCTTTGAAGGTTTCTGCGAAACTTGTTCTCTGTAGCTTTTCAGTTATTTCACAGTTTTACTGTAATATTCGGGTGGTAATTAAAATTTTGGTTTAAAATTCTTCTTCAGTAAAATTTTGCAACTCTTCAAGGTTTGCAGACAATTTGTATGATTAAATATGATCTGTTGAATTTTGTTTTCTTTTTGGCTTACTTAGCTACTTTAATTAATGCAAATATTTTATACTGCACAAATTAGTAGTTTGTGTGTAATTTTCTTTACTTGATATGGCGGATTATGTATTACTATCTTCCCTTCCCCATCCTAACGCTGGAATTCATTTTATTATTAGGTTTTTGAAAATTTGCAAAACCCCTAGGGTTTTTTTTAATAAATAGATTGGGAACATCTTGAGGAGGCCACAAGTCAATAAGGGAGGTGGGTATGAGTACCGCCGCCCCTGGGACCATTTATTAAATAACCAATACCCGTGCAATAGGTCACCTCAAGTGGTTCGCTACGTTTGGTGACTTAGCAGGGGAGTTCGGGTTCATGGGGCGAGGTTTGTCTAGGGTAGGATAAGGTTTGCCCACCTACTGCATCGCAGGCGGGTTGGGAGAGACTGGTCGAGGGAGATCTTTTTAAGTCTCCAGCCGGACTCTCCCGACCCTCGCCTTGCACCGCAATTGTAGGGATAGATTCATAAGTCCGTCATTCTTGGACACATTGAGCCCTAGATTCCTACCCACCCCTCATACTTTTTCCTTCCCAGAACTTCCTCTACTTCCTCAAAGAACCTTTAAACAGCATTGGTAAAGATAGGGATTTTTTTATCCCTTAGCGCCTCCGGTGTGGAGCGAATGTAAAAGAATAAGCAAAATAAAGAAGAATCTATTGAACATTTTACTAGTTTTAACTAAAAAACTAACTAATGGATCGTATTTGCGACAGTCATGAATAGGACACGCTGTCAACATCTTATACATTTGTTACAGCAGCGTCTATCAGGTTAAATGTTTTTCAGCCTCTGTAAAAATTTTTAGCCGCGATTGCGATTTAATTACTTTATTTATCGCTTTATCGTTTGGGGTTTTTTCACGTGTTTTGTGTGTGCTCTTAATGGAAGCCGTTTTGGGGTTTGAGCGTACACGAAATCGTGTCAAATAAAACATCGCCAACCACTCTCAAATGAATTTGTTTTTACAGTTAAATTTGATATGTGGTTTTAATTAGCGTTCTAACCTTTGGTATTTTGAAATGTATATCATTAGCACATCTAAACCAGCGTTCCCAAACATAGTGGAGAACTTTGACTAAATTGGTAGGTACCCTTTAAAATATTAATATTATTTTAATAATTATTGTTCTTTGTACATTTTCTATTGGAAGAAGGTTACATTTATGCGCGGATCCAATAATAGCATACTGTTAAGTGGATCGAACTAAAACTAAGGCATAGTAGATTAAATATATTTTTTTTTATCGACAGAAAATTTCTAATTCTTAAAAATATATTAATTTTCTAATCGTTTTTACTACTTGACATATTTGTTCCTTCCATTTCAGATTTTTATCGATAATTACCCCTAGATATTTAATTTTATTTGTTGTTTTTAATATTGTACAATTTTAATGTTTCAAGAGAATCCTGCTGGAGAGGTCAAAAGGTCTCCATCAACCTGTCTCTCCCGATCCGGCCTGCCACGCAGCTGGTGGGCAGATGCATCTACCACCAAGACCCGTCAAACCTTACCTCGGGCACCCCTGTTAAGTCACCAAACGCGAACCACTTGGGGTAACCTATGGCAGAGGTTGTGGTTATCCATTATCCAATAAATGGGGTGGCGATATCCACACCAGCCTCCCAAATTATAACATCATGTATGAAACTTTTATCTTTTGATCTAATTTGGCAGGCGGGTATGGGTACCGCCGATCCGGGAACCATTTATTAGAAAACCAACACCTCAGCCATCTCCATCTTAGGTCTCCCTAAGTGGTTCGCTACGTTTGTTGACTTAGCAGGGGTGCCCGGATTCATTGGGTAAGGTTTGTTCAGGTCTTGGCGGCGGATGCGTCTGCCCACCTGCTGCGTGGCGGGCCGGATCGAGAAGCTTTTTGACCTTTCCAGCCAAACTCTCTCGACCTATTGCACCGCAGTTGGAGGAATGGATTCGTACGTCCGTCACTTCTGGACACACTGACCTCCAGATGCCTACACACCCCTCATACCCTTTTTCTTCCCAGAACTTCCTATCCTTCCCTTCCTTAAAAAGACCCTCCACACAGCATCCCCTAAGATGAAATAAGCCCTGAGGGAAATTATTTTCCTTAGGGCCTCCTTGTGTGGAGCTAATGTAAAAAAAAATTCCAACTGCAACCGATTTTATCAAACAATTGTTTATGTTAATGGGGATTGAGCAGACAACATTAACAGTCAGTAAATCTTAGGATTTACTGGAAAATCTTAGGATTTACCATAGTACGGGTTTTTATAGTAACATATATAACATAATAATATGTTAGTCGAAGAAAACACCAACTTGCTATCAAAATGTTGATAATATGATAGCCACTGATGGTTTATTCTCCCTTTAAAATAAAACCGGTCTAATATTCTCCCCATCTCTGAATTCAGTAAGATCACATACTCTATCCAAACAAGTAAACATCTTGGGGCTGCTCAAATAATCTTGGAATAAATTTTCATATCAAAACTTAATCACAGAAAATTATGTATATCTATTCTAGTAAAGGTCAAGAAAAGTATTCACATTTAATTTATATATGTCCTGTATGACGGCAGTGTGTCCTTCAAAGTAATTTGTTGATTTGTGGTTTGGTTATTTTGGTTTAAGGGGAACGTACGCGCGGCCCATTTCTGCCCGTTTCATACAAATCTTAGATTTGGATTTGAGATCAAAATACCCAACCAATCTGAAAAATTATTTTTGTAATCAAAAGGTATATTAAATATCTAGTAAGGATGTGAGCTACTTTATATATTTTTGCTTTAAATTATAAGATGTAGGCCATTAAAGATTTTAGTGTTTCATGATTTTGGAGGCAACTTGGGCAATTGTTTGTGGGTAAAAGAAAAGCATTGAAACACTAATTTTACTTTATTTATCTTTAAAATACAATGAAAAATAAAAATTCTTAAAAATGAATTTTTTGGGTAATAATTTTAATATATAAACGACTATTTTTTATTCCGCCGTAAAATTTGTATTTTTAATTTACACCCATCATAATGATTTTTTTTATAAATTTTTATTTTTTATTTTATATTTCATTATTGTATGATAAATATTGTAAAATAATATTTTTATTGTTTTTCATTTACTCACAAAAATTCTATTCTAAAAATAAACATAATTGCACAAATCGCCTCTTAAATCTAGAAACATTAAAATCTTTAACATCCTATATCTTATAATTTAAAGCAAAAATAAATAAAGTAGTTCACATCTTTACTAGATATTTGATATACCTTTTGATTACAAACATAATTTTTCATTTTGGTTGGGTATTTTGATCTCAAATCCAAATCTAACATTTGTATGAAACGGGCAGAAATGGGCTGCGCATACGTTCCCCTTAACTTGATGGTAATGACCCTTTACTCTGTAGAGACATCAGACACTAGGGTTGGGGTTTGTTAAAGAGTCAAACTAACAGAGGTGTATAAATTTATTAAATTTTACTTTTATTATTTTCAGGCTGTGGTTCAACTTGAAAGGTTAGAGCACAACTTCATGCTGGGACTATCAGCCCTAGTCGGTGGTGACTTTGTCTTCCTGCCTGATGACTACAGGATCAGGAAGGTGGCACCGGAGGTCTGGTGCTCCAACTCTGCCAAAAAGAAGAGCCCCAAGAAGGCACCCATTCCTGATGAGAACTTGAGGTTCACGCTGTTCTTGAGGATCAAATTCTTTATGCCGCCAAATCTTTCTAAAGCTGTGAGGTAAATTAAATATATTTTCATAGTTTTATTAACAATGTATCAAAGATGAACAATATATCGTAACAAGGTTAAGAAAACACATTATTTTAACTATATTTTTTTATATAATGAATTTTATTTTTTTTTTATTTTAGCGACTATATAAAATAATTGTTACATACAAGATGTAATGGTGAAATTAAGTATAAATTATTGTATATCTTAGTCCTCCTCACTAGGGGGTCCTGTGCCGAGGCGGACTAAAGTGATTTAAATATGGTTTATTTGTCTTCTATGTCGTTTTTAGTGTCTTCATTAGGGTTTTTTCGTTGACCTCTTTTAGCCATATTTTTATTCTTGATTTGTATTCATTAGGATTTTTTATTAGTTTTATGTCTTGGGGAAGGATGTTATGGAGTTTTGTTGCAAAGTATGTATAGTTTCTTTGTCCGAAAGTGGTTTTACAACTTGGAATATTTTTTATATCGTTTTTATTCGATCTAGTGTTATGCATACATGGTCTAGTAGAGGATTCATTATTTTTGAAAAGCTTTAATAATATATTTTTGGCATATATTTGCTGTACATTTGGTACGTCGAAGCTATTGAAAATTTCAATTGAAGGCGTTCTAATTGATACTTTCAGTATGGTCTTTATGATCCCTTTTTGAATCGTATTCAGGTTGTGGAGGTACGTATGTGTAGCAGATCCCCATCCTATGATTCCATATTCAATTCGAGAATGACATAACGCGTAGTAGACCTTTTTCATATCCTTTTTATTTACCACGTTTCTTAGATTTTTAAAGAAATATATAAGGCTTGTGAGTTTTTCCGTAATACTTTTAATATGTAGGTCCCATCTAAGATTTTCGTCAATTATTACTCCGAGATATTTTATGTTTTGCGTTTTTTCGATGATGGGGCAGTTACATTGTACATTATTTCCATGGCATTCGTGTAGTTTTAGTTCTAGTGATTTTATTGGTTGGCTCCGTGCGTTTATTGAAAATGTTATATATTTAGTTTTGCTTATATTAAGGGTAAGCGAGTTGATTTTAAGCCAATTTTGAAGTGCACTAAGCCCTTGTTCAGCCTCATTAAATGTATCAGTCCAATTTTCTTCTTGAAATAATAAAACAGTATCATCAGCAAAACTGATTATGTTTCCTTTAATGATAAGGTTATGTAAATCGTTGATATAGATAATGAATAGAATCGGTCCCAGTACACTTCCTTGAGGAACGCCATAGTTTAAAGATAGTTGTTTGCTCTTTTGTTTACCAATTTGTACTTGTTGTTCTCGCCCTGTTATATATGACTCTAATAAGTTCGTTGTTGTTTCGGCCATTCCTATTTTTTTTAGCTTAGTTAGTAATATTTTATGGTCTATTGTGTCAAAAGCTTTTTGAAGATCTATGAATAAAGCCAAACACTTTTTCCCATCATCTATGTTTTTTATGGCCATGCTTGTTAGTTTTTCTATGGCATCATTGGTGCTTAGATTTTCCCTAAAGCCATATTGGGATGGTGATAATAATTTGTTTTGTTCAAGAAATTGAACAATTTGCTTCTTCATTACAGTTTCCAAGATTTTTGAGAAGGAGCTTAAGAGACTTATGGGTCGGTAATTATAGATATCCTTTTTGTTACCACTTTTATGTATGGGTATAACTGTAGCTTTTTTAAGGCATGAGGGGAATACATTCGTGGATATAGACAGATTAGATCACTTTGTTTAAACCTCTATATTATAAACATTATCTACATGTTTTGATAACAATGTTATCTTCATCATGATTATGTTCATTTAAAGAAAATAAATGACAAACAAGTATAGACAAATTAGAACAAAGACAAAATATTAAAAAGTAGACGTGATTAATTGCTTAAAAAATCTCATAAAAATAGTTATACAAAATTAAATATAAAAATTATTTAAGGAAATATAAAATTGCATTTATAGTAAATTAAATATTATAAATAACCAAACATTTTTTTAAAATAGCCATCTTTTAAATTTATTTTCTTATCAATACTTACAATAATTATAATTATTTATTTTGTAATTTAGACTAATTATTTTAATTATTTGTTCTTAAAAGTTTTTTATTATCTAAATGCAATTTTATATTTCCTTAAATAATTTTTATATTTAATTTTGAATAACTATTTTTATGAGATTTTTTAAGCAATTAATCACCTCTGTAACAAAGCTCTTTATTTCGAGCATATTTGAGAAGTGTTTCACTCTCGAATACTTTCTCTGTCTGTCTCTTATAGACGAGGGATTCTATTGGTCAGAGGTTGCATCCCGCCGCTAAGGTTTTTTTTACATATGGATCGACCCATAAAAGGTCGTGTGTGATCGTAAAAGTTTAAGTTTACCCCGCTATACCTCTACTTTTTAATATTTTGTCTTTGTTCTAATTTATTCTAATTTGTCTATACTTGTTTGTCATTTATTTTCTTTAAATTAACATATCCTGATGAAGATAGTATTGTTATCGAAACGTGTAGATATTGATTATAATATAGTGGTTTAAACAAAGTGATCTATTATTCATTATTTAATTAATGATGCCACAAAGTAATTTTGCGAAGTTTGAAGAAGTAGGTATATTTTTTTACATGAATCTGGACTATCTGATATTACTGGACCTTAATACATTCTGTTCGTGGGATTTTTATCCTCAGCACACTACGGAGGTATTAGGTCGTGGGAACTAGGCGTTCAAAAGGTTAAGATGCTTGATATATCTTAAGACCAGCCTCTGTATTCATCCCCATAGATTAGATGTTGACATCATGGGCTGACTTCCAAGGTGCTTCTAATTGGTGATCACTGGGCGCTAGTCAAGGATCAGGACTATATGGCGGGGGAGGGGTGGAGGGGGTGATCGAGATTAACATTTATTTGAAACAAACGATTTGTTATCTGTCAGTATGCGTTTGTTACTAATGCTTCCTGTACGTGACGGGCCGTCGCACATACACACATTGTAAATAGGGGGTTGATGAAACACGACCATGCATATGCCAAATACAAAAATCACTCGCCCTGAGAAGGGTTGTTGTTTATCGATATGACCTTGCGCCACAGTATGCAAAATAACTTGAAACGACGCCCTGAAGAGGACGGTTGTATACGAGTAGGTATATTGTTGAGGCCGCTGCACGCTGCAAGTCCCTACTGCGGAAGTTTGGCTCAGAAGTGAAAAGTTACAGAAGTCGGCAGGAAAAGGCAGCCGCAGGTGGCGGGGGCAGACCCGGGCAAGTCCGTCGGCTGGATGAGAAAGGGAATTGGATGTTGAAGGCTCATTCTTTTTGTTAATTTTGGTACCTGACAGCGGCCAATGCAGAGGACGGGATGCTGGGTTAGACCGCTAGCCCACAGCCTCTGATTAGTCGAGCCTCCTATGTACGAACCAGCCTTGGTCTTAAGCCTACTGCCTGCCAGGGCCTTTATTTATTTTGAACAAGTTTTTCAAATTCAGTTTTACACTAAATTATTCATACCGAATACACATTACATTTTGGTACAGAATACACATGAATATTTTAACATACAAGATGTTATCGTTACCGTTTATTAATGTCACATCCGCGGATTAACAGAACACACAAAAATATAGACATTAAAATAATACACATTAAAATGCTATGAAAAGTAAGTTAATTATGGCTTAAGCAAGTCAGATATACTTTAATAAATAATTGTAAAAATTGTGTACCAATAAACTGAATGCTTTTGTTATGAAGAAGGCAATAACAGGCCTTTGTCGTTGATACAGAAAATCAAAAGGTAACGGTTGCAACCGGACTTTCTATCAATTAAGCTATTAAGGTAAGCTACCTTATTAAGGAGAAGCTTGATTTGAAATCCCTATTTTATATTAATCTTTACGACAAATTAGTTAATACTATGAATACAAAAAAATATACTTTCCTTAAATTGAAGCCTTTCCTATCGTTTCGCTTGAGTAGAAATAAAATAAAATTTTAATGTGAAGACCCCACAAGAGTCCGAACTGCTCCCGTCTAGAGCCAGTGAGACTATGGCAGCCCCAATTGTCGTGAGGCTGAAGGCTGTGGGGAGAGAAAGGAGATGAGGAAGAAAAAGGTGGGGAAGTACCTGGCTATTGCCATTTCAAACAACGTTTCAATTCTGAAGGGTGCTCTTAACCTTCTACTCTGGAACTTGAAAATGAGAGCCTCTACTCTGGAACTTGGAAAATGAGAGCCTTGCCCCTTGACCCACCTTACGTACGAGCCTTACCTTGACCTTGACCACAGAGGCCGTAATTTATTTATTTATTTATTTACGCCCTTTTTCGGGGCTTTTACATTTTACATATACAATTTAAAAATTACACTTGATTAAATAAAATATAAATACTATATATTTCTTTTACCAATAAATATAAAAGGTATATATTTCTTTTACTAAGAAATATACAGTATTTATTTTACATAACTGAACTGCCTCAGTAACAGCATTTTGTATTTGTCTAAAGATAAATTGAAGATGTCCACAGACTTGGTAAAATTATTTCCCTCCATTAGTATTCTGGGCAAAGAGGAATACATATGGTAGTTAGTTCCAGAATTTCTGCACTGAAATAAATCCTGACTTCTAGTATTACGTAGAGGAATCCGGAAGCTTATTAATTCAAGCAATAATGGACTATCAACTAAATCATTTAGAATTTTATAAAGAAATACCAAGTCTGTGAAAATTCTTCTGTCTGACAATTTGAGCATATTCATATCATTTAAAATAGTTTTGTAGTTCAACATAATTGCTGGAATACCCATTTTAAAATTTAGAAAACGTTAGAATTTATTTTGTATTCTTTCAACAGCTTGTACATGTGTATTATAATATGGGTTCCAGACGGGAGAATTGTACTCAAGTTGACTTCTAACAAATGCAAAATATAACAGTTTAATACACTTTATATTTTTAAGCCCTTATTAGAAATTTCTGTTATGTGGTTAACAAATGAAAGATTTGATTGAAAAGTGATGCCTAAGTCTTTAATTTGTGTTAATGTCTCAAGAGTATTGTTATCAATTTTGTAATTAAAGATCACTGGATTTTTTTTTCGAGAAAATCTAACTACTTGACATTTTGCGTAGAGCATTTAAGTAGAGTCTATTTTCATTACACCAAATCAACAATTTGTTGATATTATCTTGAAGAACGTTGCAATGGTAAATATTTTTAATAATTCTAAACATTTTGAGATCATCAGCAAAAAGTAAGAAAAATACATCATGAAATACTTTTGTTAGATCATTTATAAACAAGATAAATAAGACAGGGCCAAGGTGTGAACCCTGTGGAACTCCACTTGTTGCATAAATTTTTTCGGACAAAGAGGATTTTATTCTAACAATTTGTTGTCTTTTAGTAAGATAGCTTTCAATCCAGGTTAATAAATTGCCACGTATACTAAGTTTTTCTAATTTCCAAATGAGAATTTCATGGGAAACTGAATCAAATGCTTTACTAAAATCAGTATAGACAGAGTCTACTTGTAGTTTTTCTTTAAAAGCATTAGTTATAAAATTTTAATAAATAATCAAGTTAGAAAGAGTACTTCTACCCGGCATAAATCCAAACTGGTAAGGTGATATTACAGGTTTTATTTGTGTAAAAAGTTTGTCAAGTATTAGGCTTTCAAAGAGTTTCGGTATGGTGGATTGAATGCATATTGGTCTGTAATTTTTTTTTTTTTTTTTTAACTTACGGAGACGGTTTACAGTTAGTTCCCGTGAGTACTTAGGCCATAGGCCCATTGTACTATCTCCCATTTTACCTCAATCCTTTAACAATAACCCAGTCCCTTTAATGAAGTTCACCAGAGTTGTCATTGGATATGTGGCTAAGTCTTCTGGTTCCACGATGTGTCTCCCCAGGTATCTGAGCCTAGTTCCCACCAGGGCAGGACATTGGCACCACAAGTGAATTGGAGTCTCTTCATCCTCTTCACATTTTCTACATCTATTGGTGCTTTCCACTCCCAATAGCTGCATGTGTCTCCTGAGATGGCAGTGTCCCGTTAGTAGTCCTACCAGTTCCCTCAGCGAGTTTCTATCCATATCGAGTAGTTTCCTGGTCCGTCTGGGGTCCGGTCCATTTATGAGTACTTTGGATTGCCTCATTCCGGGTGCCCTCTCCCATTCCTTCCAGTGCTGGGATTTGACCCACCTCTCAATATGTAATTTCGTGTGGCAAGCTGCTACTCCTACAGCCGGCTCGGATCCCGCAAGTGGTGCTTTCGCCCCTTTCCTTGCTAGTTCGTCAGCCCGCTCGTTGCCCTCAATACCCTTATGTCCTGGTACCCATATCAGTGTTATTTTATTAATGGTAGCGAGTTCTGTAAGAACAGTCCTGCATTCCATCACCAGTCTGGAGTCGCATCGGTTACTTTCCAGTGCCATTAGGGCTGCCTGGCTATCAGAACAAATAGTTATGTTCTTATTCCTGTACCCGATACGTATATTCTCCTGTGTGCAGACCATGATGGCTTTCATCTCAGCCTGAAACACAGTGCAGTGAGTTCCTAGAGGTATTCTGAGTTCCCTCTTGGATCCCTGTAGACATACCCCGGCCCCCGTTCCTTCCTCCATCTTGGACCCATCTGTGAACCAGATTAGTTCCTGTCTGGAGGTTGGACCTGGGACCATGTCCCACTCTTCCCGGGTGGGGTACATCACATCAAACTGCTGTCTGAAGAAGTATTCAGCTTGTTTGCCGTCCTGCTTCATTCCAGCTGTCGGGCTAATTGCCCTCAGTCTTGTTCCGATCTCCGTATGACTGTTTTTGGGCAACTCACCTCTCCAATGACCTTTGCATTTTAACCTGTAGGCTGCCGCCATCGCCGCCCCCTCTATTTCTAAGTTTAGTGGGGGTAGGTTCAGCAGCACTCCCATGGCTAGTATTGGAGTGGTTCGCATAGCTCCTGTGATTCCTCTGCATGCAAGTCCCTGTATGTGGTTGAGTGTGGCCATCACTGTTTTCAGTGTTGTTCTCCTCCACCAGACCAAGGCTGCATGCATGATTCTTGGTTTTACAACGGCTGTGTACAGCCATTGCATCATTTTGGGTTTGAGTCCCCACGTTCTGCCGCAGATTCGCCTAGTTGCCCACATGAGAGCACAGGCTTTTCTGCCCACAGTTTCCACCTGGTTTTTCCAGCTCAGTTTGGCATCTATAATGACCCCGAGGTACTTAACCGTGTCAGAGGGTTCTACCTCCTTTCCGTAGAAGGTTGGATTGCTCCATCCCTCTAGTTTCCTTTTACGTGTAAAGATTACTAGTTCTGTCTTGTCTGGATTGACCGACAGCCCTGTTTCTTCACACCATTCTTCCACTGTTGCCAGTGTTGATTGTATGAGGCCTCTGGATGTGTCTGCATCCCAACACCTTATTATGGTTGCGATGTCATCCACATACCCTTGAGTATACAGGCCCCTGTTGTTGAGTTTCCTGATGAGGTTGTCCACCACCAGGCTCCACAGCAAGGGTGACAAGACCCCTCCCTGTGGACACCCTCGCGTCACCAATACTCTGAGGTTCACCTCACCCCTTTCCATCGTAAGGATCCGACCTGAAAGCATGTTCTTCAGCCACCTTCTGGTGGTTTTATCGAGTCCATGTCTTTCTGCCGCTTCATCGATGGATTTAATAGAGGTGCAATTAAATGCTCCCTCTATGTCCAGGAAGAGTCCTACTGCTAGTTCCCCGGTTGCCTGCGCCTGCTCCAGTTTGTATACCAACCTGTGCAGTGCCGCGTCAACCGACTTACCTGGTTGATACGCAAATTGTAACTCATGGAGGGGCTTTTCTCTCAGTGCCCCGTCTCTTATGTGTCTATCCATTAGCCTCTCCATTGTCTTTAGAAGAAAAGAGGTGAGGCTAATTGGACGGAATGCGCCTGGTTGGTCGTAGTCAGTTCTCCCAGGTATCAAAAAATCAGTATAGACAGAGTCTACTTGTAGTTTTTCTTTAAAAGCATTAGTTATAAAATTTTAATAAATAATCAAGTTAGAAAGAGTACTTCTACCCGGCATAAATCCAAACTGGTAAGGTGATATTACAGGTTTTATTTGTGTAAAAAGTTTGTCAAGTATTAGGCTTTCAAAGAGTTTCGGTATGGTGGATTGAATGCATATTGGTCTGTAATTACAAATATCACTTTTATCACCCTTTTTGAAAATTGGAGTCAAATAACTAATTTTCCACTTATCGGGAAAAATTCCACTAGATAAAGACAAATTATAAAGTTTGGTTAATGGAAGAGCAATTACTTTGATACATTCTTTAATAAATATTGTAGGGATATTATCCGGTCCCGCAGATTTGTGGATATCTAAGAATTTAACTTATTTATTAAAAGAAAATAACTTAGTTTACATCACTTTATTTTTTGTACACTATCAACATGTTTCGTGAACCATGTTCACTTCTTCAGGAATAAAAGTATAATAAAAGTATACTTTTATTCCTGAAGAAGTGAACATGGTTCACGAAACATGTTGATAGTGTACAAAAAATAAAGTGATGTAAACTAAGTTATTTTCTTTTAATAAATAAATAATGACATCACAAAGTGACAACCTTTTAGAAGAAGTTTTCTTCGAAAAATTAATTTAACTTAAGTAATTACATCAGAGAGACTTATGGTACACTGTGAAATATCAAGAGTTTCATCTAGAGTTGTTGTTGGAACAGGAGCATTATTTGAGTCTGTTGAATAAACACTTTTAAAAAATTTTGCAAACAAGTTCACAATACCATCGGTATTATTGCTATGGCTGCCATTTAGGTGCATAATGCTCGGGAAATCAGAATCATCTTCTTTAAGTGATTTTGAGTATGTATTTCCAAAAAGAACTAACATTATTTATTATAGAGTTTTGAATTTCATTTATATAGTTACGGTAGCAGGTCATAGACATTTTTTTTACATGAGGTTCTTATATTTTTTAATTCAATGTAATCAGAATATTTTTGATGTAATTTATATTCTTTATGTTTAAGTTTTTTGGTGATAAGCAGATTTATAAGTTCTTTGGAGTACCATTTTGAATAGGTTTTTGGCTTACATTTCATGGTTGGAATATACATGCTAATAGTCTTTTCCAAAACAGAATAAAATTCATTGGTAGATGTGTTGATATCATCATATTGCATAGATGACCAATCAAAAGAGAGAAGATAATTACAAATTTTCGCGTAATCAGTTTTGAAAAAATTTTGGTAACTGAACGATAGTTTAGAAGTATTAATATGTACATTAGAGATAATAACTTCTAGTGGAGGATGATAAACATCAGTGGGCACCAGCGGCTCACTACATTCTTCAATTTCTAGTGAATCTAAGTTAGAAAAACATAAGTCAAGAGTACGATTAATTACATTTGGTAAAGTATTTCCCTGATTAAGACCTAGGAATAACGCCATGTCTAGAATAATGCGACCAAACTCACTAACACTGATATAATCGTCACTGTTCACCCAATTCACGTTTGGAAGGTTATAATCACCAGCGAGCAAAAATGTCGCACTAGGATTCCTTTTTAATATAACTTCCACTTCCTCACTATGGCACCTGTATACTTCATTGCTTGAATTTGGTGGGATGTAAATACAGCCCACAATAATCTTTTTATTCCTGGCAACATTTACTTGCAAGAAAATTTGTTCAAGATGTTTATGTTTAGTTGTAATTAAGTTAGATTTGTATTTCTTGCTTATAGCGATTAAAACCCCACCACCTCTGCTTTTAGCACTTGTCGATGAATTTCTGTCTAATCTATCCACATTATGATTTATGAAACCTAATTCACTAGAGTGAATATTTGGCTCTAACCACGTTTCAGTAAGTAGTACAAAGTCTTGTTCAAACATTGGTAGTGTAGACTGAAGTAAACTTAATTTGGTTTTTAGACCTCTGACATTTTGGTAGTACAGGTTGCAATTATTTGGTTGACGTCTTTTAGAGGAGTTTTTTAATGGCATAAAAAATCGATTTTCTTTTTTTCAGCTTTAATTTTTCTCAAATGTACTGAGCATTCATTACTCCAAGCATAATGGTCAGTTGGCAATTGTAATTTTAGTTTCTCATTCATTTTTTTGCAGTTTATGCACTGAATATCGTTTTGACAGTTTACATTTTCATGTGCTTCGGAGCATCGAGTACAAGCTTTTTCGCTTCTGCAGTCTTGTGCTTTGTGCATATAGCCATTGCACTTGTAACATTTCAGAAGTGAGATGTTGTCGAAAACGTATGTTTTGCGTGAAGGTATGTATGTATTGAAATGTTTATTATTTGTAGGGGTGGAGCGTGGCGAGGTTGGGTGTACCTGCAGCTCAGGAGGTCGGTGGTGGAAGGGCAGATAACACTGCACTTGGTGCAATTAGTGGAACTCGCAGGGTACGCCTTGCAAGCGGAGTTTGGAAACTACTCATTCAGGGTAAGTTTATTTTTATTTACTCAATATATAATCATTTTATGCCAAAGAAATCTGTACTCCGTCCTTGACGCACCGATAATGCAATATTACTTTGAATCTCTTGCGACGGGTTGTTTCTCAGAATTTAAACAATTCATCAAATTTTGGTTTTTTATTCCAGTAGAACTTGACCTTTTATATTTTATTCCTTATCGCATTAAAATTTGGCTATCATGAAGTCAACTTTCCATTCTTTAGACTGCAGCCCAGAATGCTGTGATTGCAGCATGTACCTCTCATGAGGAAATTCTTGTTCCTCTAGATACATCCCATTTGTCATTCATTCAAAATGCGAAAAAAATACAGATTGTATTTAAATAAATGATTATTGATAAGAACAAAAATACAGTGAAACCCTCTTAAGAAGTTTCGTGGCTTAAGAAGTTCGGTTTTTTCGGTCCCTCGGCCCAAAATTGGTCCAATTTTTCCAACATATAAGGTTTTCCTGCTTAAGAAGTTTGTTTTTTCCGGTCCCTTGGAAAACTTCTTAACAGGGTTTCACTGTATGCTGGAAAATCACGTAAAAACAATTTCATCAAAATGGCCGCCATCTTGCCACTGGCATTCCTCAAATCAGGTCCTTAGATTTTCAAAAACTTTTATGTTGACCATTTCTTGATGGATGTTCTCCTTTATTCGTAGTATAGTCGCTGGTTTATTTACGTAGACTGGACTTATAAGATAAAATATATACATACACAAATATATCCCTAAAAAAAATCAGTTTGTTAGGGAAAATTTCTTTTGCTCCATGGCCACCCTGTTTTCCTGCCTGTTTCTTCAAATTTTTTAAACCATGATTTAATTAAATTAACACTTTGGCACTGATTAATACTCTGTAATTGGGGATGCGAAGGAAATAGGCGACGTGCTTTATTGTTTTGTAAAATAGAATAGAATCATTGTGGAACAGAAAAGAACAAAATCATTGTTTTTGCAAAAATGTTTTACCCAGAAAGCGCGTTGCTCTCCCGTAAAACGATACATTGTTACTAAATTTCCAAGAAGCGAAGAGCCACGCATAAATGACCCCGTTCTCCTGCCCCGTTCGGAATTCCCGCTAACACGATTATAAAAGTGCAAATAATTATGGCCCACCCTATTTTACATGGTTATCCATTCTATTTATTAATTGTTCTATTTAATAATCACATTTACCTTTCTTAATTTGTTTTATTTTATATCATTTCCAGGAACACAGTTCAGGAGATTATTACTTAATGGAACATTACTTCCCCGAAGGATCCTTTTCAGAAAACGACTCGGAAATGAGACTTCTTTTAAAACAAGTAAGCTTCACGTTCTTTGACCCTATCAAGATTAACCTTTTTCTTTGCATTCCGTGTGATATAGACTAACTGAATTTTATCATTTTTGTCACAATCTTTACTGATGATGTCTTTTGATGGTATAAATAACTAAGTTCTCAAAACAACCTCAAAACAACAGCCTTAAGAAATGATGCAACTTTTTAGATAAATGGACAAATCCTTTCATTCCCATTTTTGTGTTAAATTACTATTGTCATTTTTGATGCCTGTATTCTACTTTTCTTTCAGGCTCATGAATCTCATAAAAATATGACATTGGAAGAGGCAAAGGAAAAGTTTATTTCTGTTGTTCAAACATTTAAAGATTACGGATCTCATTTTTACACAGCAGTTTGGGTAAGCTTGTTAATATTTTTATTTCAATTGCAAGCCATTTCAATTCCTTAACCCTTTCCACCCCAAGCCCTGTTTTTATTCCACCAGCTCCACGCAAAAATTGCGTTTTTTTAAGTGTTAGTTTTTTATTGTAAATAAAATTGATATTGTAAAATAATTGAAAAAATTTAATAGGCGTAGTCCAAAATGATGATTCGTTTTCATTTGGATTTATATTTTCGCCTTTTGGCCTTTTCGACATATCTCTTTTTATTTTTTTAATACATGATGGGATCGATGATTATTTCATTAATACACAATCTAGCTATAGAATATAGAAATCAGAAATAATCCATCCGACGGCTATTTGCACGAAATCAAACACGATGATGCACAGTTAAGAAGATGTTAACGACAGCACGGTGCGATAATTACTAGTGTACTTTTGTAACTAAGAAGCCGGCGCCTCTACCTGCAGTGAGGCGCAACCCTAAACAAAACTCATACATCCCTCGACCACAGTACTAAAGTATCGTGCGATTCTAGAATGTGTCTTTCAATTGTGATTTAAAAATTTGTGTAAAAAAAATTTCTCCTAACTTAAAATTGTCCGCAAAAAGAAGTTTTACACTTTGTCTAGTGTCACTGGAGCTGGTGGAACAATATCAATGTCGAGTGACACTCAACATTGGAGTGGAAAGGGTTAACATGTTACACTACACTTCAATATTAGGACAAACATTTAGTTTATTATACCTAAGTACTAGAAATATACAGTGCTCAATTTCAGTGTCTGAATCTAGATTCATTCACAATGGAGTATTGATTTATTATGTAAGCATATTGTTTTGGTGGTTCTAAACTGAAAAGAAAACCTTGAAACATACCTGAAATTCCACAATTAACTAATATGATGGGCGAAAGGTTTGGTTTTTCATTGTAATCTCTCTTAACTATGATGCAAAAAGCGGCTGTCATATCTGGCATCGTGAAACATGCACAACATTTTCTATCTATGTAGATTCTCTAGAACTCTAGGTCATTGCAACTATTTTCAGCTCTCATCTTCTCCATATTGGGCGATAGAGCATTGCAATCAATTTAACTGACAAAGATGCCATATGTAATAGATGCATTGTTGACGATTTCAGGCCACCAGGGACGGCTTCACGCGTGATGTTTGGCTCTCCATCTCGCCGCGAGGCATGATTCTTTACTCGCGCAACACCTGCGTCACGGCCCTAGCGCGGGAAAACACCAGCAGCAGGATCCTGCTGCAGAGCTTGGCTTGGCAACACATCCACACCCTTTACTACAACAAGCGCACGCTCTATGTTATCCCCAATGACCGGGCGGCTGTCGGCCATAATAAGAGTAATCTTAAGTTTAAACTGAAGATGGATTCTAATAAGTAAGTACAGTTTATTAAGTTATATTCGCGTTGTGTGCAAGGGCAGATCCAGCTTTGGCGCCAGGGGGGGTCACATAGTCGTGGTCAAGTCACAAGAAGTTATAATTTAATTTTGATAATAATAGATACAAGTAAAAAGTAGGTAGTAATTTATATTGTGACAAAAAATATATAAAAACATTATGTTTAACAATAAATTTTAATTAGTAGTCCACCTAGGTCCTGGACCCAGCCCCGCCCTTGGTTGTGTGATGAGTTTAGAGATATAGAATTGGCCGAGGTGGTACGGAAGCTGACTGAATCGTGTTCAAATTAGATTGTGCAGAAGTAGTGGAAGTATGTTCATGCAAGAAATTTGGATATCGCGGGAAGACATATCACATGAACTAATTTTATAATATGCTAATTAACTCGGGTATGGTCATGTTAGAATTTTAAATATTGTTTCCAAGTGCTTTTACACAAACAAAAAGTATTAAACTCCGAAGTCTAAACTGAAAGTTGTTAAAAAAAATCTTCTTTTACCATATTTCTTTTTGATTTATTATTATTATTTTTTTTTTTTAATTATAAATCAATTCTTATAAGGCTGTATTGGCCTACTAATTTATTATTATTTTTATTTTTACTTTCAGGAGTTATTTTACATTCTGGTTAGCATCTCTCCATCATCGATTCTACATGCGCCTCCACGCAGACATCAACTCTCTTCTGAACATATCAGACGAGTTCAGCATTCCTCTTCACGGTGACAGTGACAACAAGAGCGAGAAATCAAAACCGAATGCAGCTAATTCGGCCAAATCTAGTAGAAGATCTTCCACCGCTGAAGCGAATGACAATACCGAGGCTTGGGTGAATGAATGCAGCAATTTCCAGGACAGCTATAATATGGCCGTTAGGGGACAGTACCAACTCTCCAGGAAGAAGTCTAGCAGTGAATTCCCACAAGACAGGAGATTGGAAGAGTTTCAGAATAAGGAAAATGAAAAACCTAGCAAACATGTTGAGCAGATCTCTGGGTAATTTTCAAATTTTATTAAGAACTAGCTTTTGCCTCCGGCTTCGCTCGCATATTCGCCCCCCCCCCCCCCCCCCCCCCCCCCCCCCCCCCCTAACTCTCCCCCCACTCCCCCTGCACTATCAATCCTATCGGAAGATGCCATAATTTTTGCAAATGGTGACAAATGTCGGTTCTGCTTTGACATTTGCGAAGTAAACAGAAACAAAATACACTGCAACGAGACATGAATCTCTATACTAGTCAAAAATGCGTAAAATTTTTGAAAAAATGCATTTCCGGGTCACCTAATAATCTCACGTTTTGGTGATTTGCACTGGCCGGCAAGATCGTCTGATTTAATCGTTCCAGACTTCTTTTTGTGGGGTTTCTTGAAGTCTATGTCAACCAGGGGCGTGCACTCCATATAGGCACATAAGCACTGCCTACCCTAGCGTATTTGTAAAACGTAAGCATGCAATGTATATTATAATTTATTAAATTATTGCTAAAAATAAATACACACTTTCAAAAATAAGCGCGACAAAGCTGAGCATCCAAAACTACGCGACCGCCACATCAAACGGCATACTACAAATGTGACATAAACTGTAACTAAAAACTACACGCGCCCTCCGACTACCTCACTAAAATGCGGGCTAAGCAGGAATTATTTCTGCTTAGAGCCAACTTCATACAAGATATAATATCAATGTTTACGAAATGCACGTAGCATAGAGTAGAACTGTCGTTTGAATTTGCTTCTATGGGGTTTTTTTGTTAGTATCAGGCAGTGCTTTCTGGAATAAATTAGCAAATGGCAATCAGTGGCGACAGTGACATCTGTTGTTATCTGAAGTATGAAAGTGAGACAACGCCAATTGCTTTTATCAAGGCCACCTCGGATATCCATTGATTGGCTTGTGATAATACGCATACATGAAGCGATTATTTATTATTATTATTTGTATATTTAAAGTGGCTTAGATAACACAAACCTACATCATCTACAGCCAGCAGCAAGTACACATAGCGAAAACTTGTACGAAGGGAGCCATCTGTGGCAAGTTTCTTTTTTATTTATTTGAATCAATTTGGCGGTTTTCCTACTGCCTACCCTGATCAAAAACTCTGTGCACGCCACTGATGTCAACAAGCCTCAGACTCTTGAAGCCCTCAAAGAGAATATCTGTCAAGAATGCGAGAACCTATCGCTGGAAGTTCTGGAAAGAGTGAAGGAAAATGCCATAAATCGGGAGCGTATGGCGAAAAAATTAAGACATCAAATAAACGCAATCCAAAAGCAGAACCAACATTTTCAACCAAAAAAAAAATTACCGTCAGAGAACAACGGGCGACAACTTTTGCGCCACCTTGTAAATACTTTATTTTATTTTTATTCTTATTTATAAAAAATATATTCTTACTTGAATCCCTGAACTTAACTATAATCTATATGGGATTGCATGTACCTCCTCGCATTCTGGAATAAAGACTGTTTTTATTATTTCATATATAGTGATCTATTGTTCGTCAACATGCAATCTGCTTCGTCAAAGTCGTGATGTCAAGGCGCCATTTGCAAAAATAAGGGCACATTCCAATACGGTGATGACTTTTGCGCCACCTGTTATTTATTTTTATTTTTAACTTTATGAGTAAAACCTCATATTGTAATATTTAATTAAATGAAGATAACATTAGTGAAACTCAATCGAACATCTGGAGACAGAAAAAGATATTGGTACCTCTGGCACGCAAAACCAGAACCTTTCGCTTTCCGGGCGACAGCTCAGCAGAGTGATTCTATATCTTTTGTGGGATCGAGATAGAAATCGGACGAGATCTCCTGTCAGATTTGTGTGATTTTCTATGGCTGTCAATTGCTTATTCTATGGGTATCAGGCCAGCTTCGTCGATTTTAAATAGTTTAAAAGACGAAATACTGTAATAGCCATAGAAAATCACATAAATCTGTCAGGGCATCTCGTCCAATATCTATCTCGATCCCACAAAAGATATAGAATCGCTCTGCAGAGGTGCCAATTTCTTTTTCTGATTTTTGTCTCCAGATTTTTTATTGGGTTTCACTAATATTGTCTTCAGTTAATTAAATAATTATTATTTCATCAAGGTACGATAATTACAATAATACGTAATTATTGTTATTCAAAACATTTTGATTTTTTAAATTATAATGTGTTTACTATTAATTAGTTAGTGAATTCATCTGAATTAATTGGAACCGAATTAATGTAACAAAACACTCAATTCAGAGGCATTTTATGAGATGAGCAGTGTGCTAAAAAAAACTTACATATCACTATCTTTAAAATATTTGTATATTTTTTTTGTATAATTATCAATGACGTTATATATATATTATAAATAGACTTGCCATAGTCTCACATACTCGCAATATAATGTGGAAAGCAAGCAACACTCTTTTGTTTTCAGCGGTTTTCAGTATAATTTCTAAATTCAAAAGTTTATTCCTGTGTGATAAAGACAGACAATCAAAGAATGTACGTTTGTGAATGTCATAGATATATGGTCGGGCAGCGTATGCTTATGTCACTTTGTGATGAAAACCTTCACTGTCTCCTTTTCTTAAGGCCCACTAGAATAAAAAGTCCGGATGCCTGATTGATGTGTCGAGCTACACAATAAATACAATAGGGCAACGCCAGTTTTCAAATGGTGGCGGTTGTCATCAATACTTTTTGGAACTGCTGATTTATATGTTAAGTTTTTAGATTTTCACGGCCAAAAGCATTTTCGTTGTTAGTTTTTGGGGTGTGTCGTCGGATCTACTGGATCTGCCCTGATGATGGACACTGCAACGCTGTCCGAAACGTCGGCTATAGTAGGAGGTAGCACAACACACCCCAAAAACTAACAACGATTTATATGTTGTTTTGTCGCAAGCAAACAAATAAACAAGAGTGTTTAGGCTGATTAGTCTATTTTAAAATAGTAAAGTTTACTTAGCAACAGTAATTTGGCTGTTGCGCGTCCAGACCCTTTACTTTAGTAGGCCTAGAATTTTCTCTGATGACGCGTAAAACCGCGGGCGGGAAACATGATAATTGATTGCAATATTTATAATAATTGATAATAATAAGTAATTTGCGTGTACTTACAAATGAAGTGTTATTCCTTCGCCTTTACGACTATTTGCCGTGTAATTTAAGCATTTTCTCATCACACAGGAGGGCATTTTGGCGCTTTGCAATGCAATTTACTTACTGGTAAGACACGACCTCACTCGACGCGTAGCAGTTTAGTACTAAAGTACTAGAAATAGAGACAGCTACAATCGTCTTGTGTTTGGCTTCCCACTTTGAGATTTCTACCCCGCGTCCAGTATTAATGTCATTGATAATTATTCGATTTTTCAGAGATGTTTAAGTAACCAACTGGACGATCGATTTATGTATTTTTCAGAGGGAAAATACATATAGGACTCGGTTTTTTTAATGATTTTCATGATATTTTTGGCATGGAAGAAATGTATATAATTTATTGAAACTTTGAGGTCATTTTATGATGGGTCTTCCAATAGGGACTTCCGAACTTTGACAGTTGATAGCGACCATATTGTTGAAGCGACATCTTCCAAATTGGCTGTCATTTATTCAGTTTGTTTAGCCAAATCACCATGGATGGATATAGCGTTCCGACACGTGCAAATGATAAAATTGTTTAAAATATAATTAATTGTTTAAAATTGTGGAGGTGATTTTCGGCCAGTACTGGCCAACGAGATCGTGCAATTTGACCCCGTTAGACTTTCTCTTGTGGGGTTTTCTTATATCGCAGGTCTATGTGAATAAGCCACAAACCACAGCGGTCCTCAAAGACAACATAACCCATGCCATCGGTCAAATTCAGCCTGATTTATGTGTCAGAGTCATGGAAAATTGGACATTTCGAACGAATTACAAAATGTCGATGATATCTCGCACACACTCTGTTTTATTTAAATTGAAAGATAAGAAGCGCTTAATAAAATACCCTATTTAAGAAAATATTGTGAATTTTTTTAAGCATTTTCTGGGAAAATTAGAAAATTATCAACTGCTACCCGTTGAACGTCACCATCAGACGTAGCTATTCGTGTGCATTCTGGAGGCCACAGTTTTTATCTAATATCAATAGGGTTTTAAATTTAATTTGAAAACATATGTCTCTTCTATGTAAACCTAATTTTTCCCAAAAAAAAAGAAAATTAAACTTTTTACCATTATTATCTGCCATTATGATATCTATTTAAATATGTGGATGTTTGTAGAGGTCTAGGGTGTAATTGATTTGTACTTCAAATAATAGCGTTTGAATACCTACACACTCTTCACTTTAGTATTGCTCTAATTATATTAGATTTAATTAGAGTTTGACGTGCATTCGGCCCCAAGTGAAAATTATATTGAATCTCATTTATAATGCGATAATTTAAAATTTTTAGAGATGGCACTGCATACTGGTCAGGTGGGCCTACATCGATGGATGGAGCCAACGCCAGCAGTTCTGAAGTTCTATCATCTCCTGAGAGCTGTAGTCTTCCACGAAGACTGGGAGTGAAAATGGGCACCAGGGCCTTCAACGGGTCCAGTCATCCTACTTCTTATCAACACAAGCAATTTCATAGTCTAGATGCCACACAAATAGGTTAGTGGATTTAACAGAATAGCAGCTTGTTAATGAACTGAAATATTAGAATTCCAAACAGAATATTTAATGAAATAATAAAAGAACAATATCGATACGAATCATTCCCTCCGTAGGTCATATTCGACCACCTTTCAACAGAGAACGATAACCGGCGGCGATTTCCAGCATTTAATGTGTGGAAAGTTGCGATGATATTATAATTTTTGAAATCCAAACATTGGAAAAATCAGATTTTCTGCTGTTATATATCAAGCGGTATTCGAGGATGGGGAGAAGTGACATTCGCAATGATTGTTCCACATCATCGATGAATGAATAATTGATTGTTTCTGCCATCTATTTACTTTAAATCAACTAATTTGAGTAACTACATACTGGCAAACATGACACATGGCCGAGTTGGCATAGCATCTGGGTCTTGAGACGTCAAAAGTTTATTTCCTCGCCTGGCTAAGTCCTCCATCACAACATAAACAATATTTTCCGCTTTCTGTGGTGGAAATAGAAGATTTTTGTATTGTTGTCGGGTTATTCTTTATAACCCGGGAATGTTTGTCTTTCTTTAAAAAAAAAATAATATTATTAAATATATTTGTTTCCATCGTCAAAATATAAGATAAAACCAAAGTTATGATTTACAGTCTACACATTTTCCACTAAGTAAGCATAACTTGTTCTGAAAGAGAATAAATCTGTAACTGTGATTTTCTAATATTTATAATCCATCCGAAAGCTAGCTGAGTTACTATCCGCCATAATTGATTACTTATTTAGAATTATTTTTATTTTTTTACACAAACTCCACACAGAAGGCCCTGAAAAAAATAATTTCCCTCAGGGCATGTCATCTTTTGGGATGTCTAAGGGTATTTTTAAGAAAAGGAAGTAGAGGAAGTTATGAGGAGAAAAAGGTTTAGGGGGTGGGTAGGAATTTTGGTCAATGTGTCCAGGAGTGACGGATGTTTGAATCCATCCCTACCACAGCATTGCAAGGCAATGGGTCGAGAGAGTCCGGCTGGAGAAGTCAAAGGATCTCTCCCTCAACCAGCGTCTCAAGAAATGAACATATATAATTGTTATATATTATGTTCATTTTTTATGTTATTACTGATGATGTGTTTCTTTTACTGTTGCAGGAATATCACCATCATTTTCAGATCAAATGAATCGATTGGCATTCTCTCCCGAGCGTCTAGTTCACTCAGACATAGAACTGGCTTCCAACCTGAGTGACTCTGATGATCCTGCCAGTGGAAACAAAGCTCAGGGCTATGTTGTCAACAGAATGAACATTTTGCCTCAAAGAAATTATAACTGCGAAGCAAGTCGCAGTACCACAAATGTTAATTCTGCTTATGTGA
The DNA here is from genome assembly GCA_917563855.2 of Limnephilus lunatus. Classification (NCBI taxonomy): domain Eukaryota; kingdom Metazoa; phylum Arthropoda; class Insecta; order Trichoptera; family Limnephilidae; genus Limnephilus; species Limnephilus lunatus. The sequence continues at coordinate 30,044,370 of OU830594.1, read as the reverse complement.
TAGGTAAGTTTTGGTTAACCTTTTCATTGGATGCCTTTTTGATGTACACAATTCCACGCAATGGCATAAATAAAATATATGTATATATATATATATATTTTATTTTTTTTAAATACCGGCAACCCGGGCGTTTATTGAAATAATAATATTTTATACAAAACAAGTAAGTAACCCGCCTCACTAGACTAAGTCTGTTCCGAGACGGGTACATATTTATATATGTACACATAAAACTTACACATACATATATATATCCATACACATATTGGAATCGCACATAGTCCAGTCAGATTTCAAGGATATCGTAGATAAAGATTAATGTATATTCTAGAACATGTGCAACAGTGGCTTTATTTACATTAGAAAAAGTTTTATGTAGTTGGAAAAAATTCTCATAAAAAACTGTAAATGAATGTTTCAACCTCTTCTCTCTTGTATCTTCCTTGCAAAAAGTTTGAATTTCAAATAATAAGTATCTTCTTCAAACTTCGCAAATTCACTTTGTGGCATCATTATTAATTTAACCTCTCCGTGAGTGAGTTTTGGCGAACAAAACTGTACGTGAGGAGTGAGTTTTATTTTGGTTAATTTTTTTAATGTATTTTTTTAAATTATCATCGATTAACTAAAAATAATATTATATTTTGAATTAAAACGTCATCGACATCAATCCACGAAAATAAACAAACATCCCAAAAAACATGTCCATACAAAAAAACTGCTTCCTTTCTCTGACCGCTAAATGACTCAAAAATTATTTTTAAACTTATACTGTAAAGTCTGTATTGTAGGTATGTCTTCCAAAACTTCAACAACTACGTGCAGATGTCAATAGATGCCACTACAAGTCAAATAGTTTCATTAAATATTACGGTATTTGAATTGTAGCAGCGGACGAAACGTTTCGGCCATACTCTTCTGGCCATTTTTTCACTTCGTCGAACCCTTTCGCCCATACTGGTGGAGAGGTTAATGAAAACAAATAACTTTGTAAACACCACTTTATTATTAATAGTATGCGGCTGGCGGAAGCAAAAACATTGGCAATGTATGGGGAGCGATGTTCTGAAATAGACCAAAACCAAATAATCTTTTATAGCTAAGTCTGTTGGACCCATAAAGCAAGTTTGACCGGTTAAATAACTATAATTTAATTGTTTTTCCTTCAATAATGAGTGGCTCTGGAATTTATGTTTTGCCGCCGTCTGCCAGGGACGTGCACAGAGTTTTTGATCAGGGTAGGCAGTAGGAAAATAGAACAAGTTTCACAGGTTAAAATTTCCTTACTTTATCAGATAATTTCAGATTTAAAGTACGACAAACCTTTTTGAACCGACAATTAGCACTTATTAAAGACAACTATTTAATAGAAATACATAACAACGGATTTTTTTGTCGTCACTGATTGCTATTTTCTAAATTTGTTCTAGAAAGCACTGCTTAATACTAACAAAAAAAACCTCATAGAGGCAAATTCAAAAGTTCAGTTCAGCAAATTGAAACAGTTCTACTATATGCTTTGTGCATTTCGTAAACATTGAATTATATATTGTGTGAAGTTAGCTCTAGTCAGAAATAATTCCTGTTTAGGCCGCATTTTAGTGAGGCAGTCGGAGGGCGCGCGTTTAGTTTCTAGTTACAGTTTATGCCGCGTTTGTAGTATGCCGTTTGATGTGGCGCTCGCGTAGTTTCAGTTGCTCAGTTTTTTCATGCTTATTTTTGAAAGTGTGTATTTATTTTTAGTCATAATTTGATAAATTATAATATTATTAACATGCTTATGTTTTACAAATACGGCAGGGTAGGCAGTGCTTATGTGCCTATATGAAGTGCACGCCCCTGCCGTCTGCCAATTATTAACATTATCTACATATTTCGAAAACTATGTTTTCTTCATCAGGATATGATTAATAATTCTTAAGTATCTTTTTGACTAAAAAAATAAGGACAAAAACTTTTTGTTCGGGAAAATCATTTTGAGCATTTTGTACATCTTTTTAAAAAAAATTTTAAATCCTAAATTCTGGGGAATATATTTATATTGCCAAATTAATTAGATTACCTCGTTGCATATCATCTTCAAGCTCAGTTTGCTTCCATTTCACTTTTGCTTTTTTGATGATATTGCAAACAAATAAATCTTTAATATTATGTAAGATAACAATTTTTTTTTTTTAATTTTAAGAGTTATCATTTTCAATTAATAAATTACTTTATATTCTATTCATTTCCCTAATATGTTTATGCACATTATGTATGTATATTTTGCCCTCACTCGACTTTAACAATAATTACATAAATAGTAATTTTGAATGCTCAGTAAATGATGTATTGATCTTGTTACAGATTCTCCACAAGTTGCCAACAATACTTTTGGATACCACCCCCAGAATGATGAAACTCTCCTTAACTGTTCTCTGCAAGATCGCCTTAACTCCATGGGATGTGTGCAGTCCGAAAGGTGCTTCAGAACTGTTGTTCTTACGAGGGACTCCAACGGCGCTTTGGGGATGCAAGTTGCTGAAGGGTCTGATGGTAAGTTTCTGTTGAACATTCCCCAAAAACGAAATGGAGCAAAATAATAAAATAATAATTTATTATAGTCATTATACGGTAAATCAGTTTCTCTCTTCATGATTCTAAATATTGGTAAAATTAAGCAAAATATTAAAATTATTACATTATTCCTCCAAGTTTTTAATGTTTGCTGTATTATAAATCCATAGTGTTGATTCATTAATTATTCTTTGATTGCAGGTAATGTATATGTGAAGTCAATAACTCCTAATGGACCAGCAGCAGCACTGAAGCAAATTTACCCCGGTGATCAAATTATTTCTGTCAACGGGCAAACATTGCTAAATTTAAATTACAACAAAGCTTTATCAATGCTTCAAAAGGCACCCAAACAAGTGGAAATCATTTTACTACAAACAGTTCCCATGACTGATGGATCTAGGCGAAACACTTCTATCAGTAATAATAGAGATTTACTGAGAAAGCATTCTTTATCAGGTGACATGAGCAATAATATTGTGGCTCGGTTACTTAACGGTAGCTCATTTTCAAAATTATCGCTTTATAACAGTGGAACCGGACAGAATGATTCAAACGTCCTTCCCAATGATATCAGCTATAGATCCGAACACGCTACCAATCAACACAAGAATGAAACACAAAATTTTGATAATGATTTATTGAACATGGAAGCTCTTAAGACAATAAACGTATTACTAGCTCTAACAAAACATAATATTGAAAGGAAATCTAGTTTTAACCTTAACGCTAATAATAATAGCTTAGAACTTGTACAGAAGAAACCCAATGATGTCAGCAAAGATCCAATTGATACATTCCAATATTCCTCCTCTACCGAAAGTACCCCTTCAAAAAGACCGCATCGCAATAAAACCAATTCGTTCAGCACAACCCAAGAAAACAAGAATTACAAACGCAGGCCTTTGAGTGTTCACATTCCCGCTAATGTGGATATTTTTGGTACTTTAGATTCCGCTGAAAGTACTTTAGACGATAGCCTTAGCAGCCGCACAATGTCATGTGACAATATCACTATTTTAAAAGCCTACAATGGAAATTCTAGCACCTCAACTTTGAGCCAACTAAAACTAACCCCGATCAAGAAGGTCATCGCGGTATCAAATGAAAACTTTGAAACTCTAAAATTAGGCATTCCAAAATCTAGTGCTTTCGGCAGACGGTGGAATGGTCATGTTAAGTATCCAGTGACTCCTTCTAAAGTAGTTAACCAACAGAGCAACTCAAATAAAAGACAAGGAGAAGATCCTGGCGGTGCATCTCACTTAGTTTATGGAAACACGCATTCTGATGATGAACAAATTTTTATATAGTAAACTAGCTGTATTTATAAAAAGTAACAGAAAAATATTATTCACTGAAGGATTAAATGAAATTTGATAAAAGTAATTTCAGTTTCCAGCATTATAAAAAAATTATTAATATGCAGTTTTTTTTTAAGCGTGCAAGTAACAGGTGAGCCAATGAAACTGGACTATTTAAAATAATCAGAAAACATTCAATAAATCATCTTTTGTAAATTTTATTGATGAAAACAGCTGATGCAACGAGGCCACAAGAATGTGTGCAACAAAATGGAGGCCACCTTTCGGATGCTATTTAAAAAAACGAACTATTGTGCACTTATTCAATATTTCTATTCTTATAGATTATGTTTTCTCCAATAAATTTTACAAAAGAATATTTATTGAATGTTTTTTAATTTTTTGAAATCTTCCCGTTTCATTGGCTCACCTATTATAACAATTAATTTAAATCATTACAAAATTTCAACAAACGATCTGTATGTACATTGTACATACTACAGCTTGATTGGTAAAGTATGTTATTTACATCACAACAAGACTCACACATCAAGCACATTCAAAATATTATATTTTGTAATGTATTGTATTGCTTACAATGTGATAAATTATTTAGCTTAATTGAATTATTTGGCCTGTTATGTACTAACAAAAGATCTGCCAGTATTCATTATTTTAGTATTTTAAAGTAAGCTATCAGTGTACGGAAGCAAATTCATTTGATTTTGTATATATTTATGTATCGCAAACACTTTTGATTTGTCTTGTGTTATCAATTGGCAGAGAAAAGTAGAGGGCTGCAGATGGCATAAGGACCAACATTAATACATTTTACATGCCATTTCATAAAAAATGGTTTTAAAGGGGTATTATGTTCAGTAATAAACAATAACTAAGAGCTTCCTAGTATTTCTCTAAATGTTTCAAGTGCCAATATTGAATTAAACTGTATGTGTAATATTTGTAATATCTTTGAATATGTAAAGTGTTTATGACAGAATAATGTGTAGATAGGAAGATTGTTAAGTTTTTACTAGATATTTAACATATTATTGTAAAATAGTTTTGTGTAGTTCATCATTACCAAACCCATGGAAATGTCATTTATTAGAAGTGAACAATTTACATGTTTATCAGTAGAATAAAGGAAGTTGTTTCCCATTATATGATCCAGTTTGTTCTCAATTTTCTGTGAAATAAATATATTACAAAAAACACAAAATGTAATAATCCTTTTTAGATTACGTATTTCAAGTTACTGATTTGGCAATGAATTTACTTAATATTATTGCATTTACTGCCATCTATTGAAGGGTTGTGAAATGACTATGTATTGGGTTGTGAAAACTTACTCTGGAGGAATTTTGTTGATATCAAACTGTGGTGATAATAATTCTCCCTAAACAGAAAATTGAGAATGAACAAATATATTTGTTACCAATCAATGTTAAAATCAGAAACTCGAGAATGTAATAATGTGCAATATTAGCCCATATAATGAGATGATTATTTTATTTTTAATAATTACTAGAACTTTCATCACAACTGATTTTTGTTGTGATTGAAATAATGTAATTATTTTATGTATTTTTTAGTCCTATTATCTCTCCATGCAAATTTACATGTTGTCATTCTGTCAATTCCATTATTCAAACAAGAAATTCCAGTAAAATTTACCCTTTTGAATGTTCACCTTTTATTGTTATTTTAGAGCTGAGACAGTTTATGTATAGTTCCCGTGAGCACTTAGGTCAGAGGCCCATTGTGATATCTTCTATTTTACCTCATTCCTTGAACAGTAACCCGTTTCCGTTTGTAAAGTTTACCAGGGTTGTCATTGAATATGAGGCTATGTCTTCTGGTTCACAATGTGTCTTCCCAGGTCTCTTCTCCACTCCTCCTTTATTTCCCGATGGCCCTACAATGGCAGAGTCCACTCCCCCTTCGTTCCCTGAAGGTCCCGAGAAGAAAGAGCCATCGGAGGTGTCCTTAGCTCTCTTGGGTTCCCCGATGGCCCCTAGTTTTTGAATGGTCCAATTTTCATCCCACGAGTATCTAGGGAAATAAAAGGTCCACTCCAGCAGAGCATCGAGTTCTGGTGTAAGGTCTAAATACTCTTGAGATGCGACCATATTTTTCGAAGGCGCCGCTCGTGATGCTATCCCCAGGTCATTCAGCTTCAGCATGGTAGCTCATACTTTAGCTTGGGATGACTATTGCAGGTCGTATTTCCACTCCCTAAGCGATGCGTTTCCCACACTTCCCATGCTCCCTATGTGTAATAATATATAATACAACTTGTATATTCAGAATCAGCATTTGTTGATCTATACAAATACAGTAGAATCCGGATATAACGACCCTCAAGGGGCAGGCAATACTTTGTCGTACTAACTGGAAGACGCACAAAACGGCCGGATAATTTATGCTTGTTTTTACATGAGACATGCCAAACTCCTTCGCGAGGGTTACATTTGATTCACCGGCTGCTAAACGGTGTAATGTAGCATGTTTATCTTCAATTGAAAAACAATTTTGCTTCACGGAACTCATTGTAATCGAGCTTTTAACCTTGTCACAACAGATGACAAACGCTGACTGTGTTTACGCGTGCTAAAAAGGATAGGTGTTAGCGCGCGGGGAGTAGGCGAGGTGCGGAGGAGCGAGTTATTGGTGTAAACAAACCACTGCACGTCATTCTAACTGGACGAATTATGATTAAAATAGGTCAAAATAAGTTGCTTTAAGCAGTTGGTCACTTAAAATGGAGTCATATTAAACAGATATGTTTTCCTAGTACCTAACTACGAAACCTAACTTGAATTTACATTGTCGTCGCTAAAAACGGTAAGCCGTTATAAGCGAAGTCGTTATTTCCAAATTCTACTGTACATCTTTTAAGCCATCTTTAATGTACTGTTCGGTTCTAATGAAGATACATCATTTTTTAGCAGAGCATTTCATAAAACAATAATGGCCTATCTATGATTTAAGGTTAAACGTCACGTACGTTATAATCTACGCATTCACAGATGGCGCTAATCAAATTATTTTAGGTTTTTAATGCTTTTTGCACGTTACGCTTTAAAATATTAAGGTAAATTAATTATTCGCGACCGTACATATTTAATTAGAATATAAATAAACAGTTTTGTCCATAAACTAACCCAAATCTTTCAAGTAAGGCTGAACAATACAACATTGGATTGAGTCACCGATACAAAATTGAGTTTTTCAGCCTTTCTTGAAAGATTTGGGTTTGTTTATGGACAAAGCTGTTTATTTATATTCTAAATAAATATGTACGGTCGCGAACAATTAATTTACCTTAATATTTTAAAGCGTAACGGGCAAAAAACATTAAAAATCTAAAATAATTTGATTGGCGCCATCTGTGAATGCGTAGATTATAACGTACGTGACGTTTAACCTTAAGGTTAAAATATTAAGGTAAATTAATTGTTAGCGATCGTACATATTTAATTAGAATATAAATAAATAGTTTTGTCCATAAACAAACCTCAATCTTTGAAAAAAGGCTGAAAAATACAATATTGGTTTGAGACACCGATACAAAATTGAATTTTTCAGCCTTTCTTGAAGGATTTGGGTTTTGTTTATGAACAAAACTATTTATTTATATTCTAATTAAATATTTACGATCGCGAACAATTAATTTACCTTAATATTTTAAAGCGCAACATGCAAAAAGCATTAAAAACTTAAAATAATTTGATTGGCGCCATCTGTGAATGCGTAGATTATAACGTATGTGACGTTTAACCTTAAGGTTAAACGTCACGTACGTTATAATCTACGCAAAGGTTAAACGTCACATACGTTATAATCTACGCAATCACAGATGGCGCCAATAAAATTATTTTAGGTTTTTAATGCTTTTTGCACGTTACGCTTTAAAATATTAAGGTTAATTAATTATTCGCGATCGTACATATTTAATTAGAATATAAATAAATAGTTTTGTCTATAAACAAACCCAAATCTTTCAAGAGAGGCTGAAAAATTCAATTTTGTATCGGTGACTCAATCCAATATTGTATTTTTCAGCCTGTCTTGAAAGATTTGGGTTTGTTTATGGACAAAACTATATATTTATATTCTTATTAAATATGTACGATCGCGAACAATTAATTTACGTAAATATTTTAAAGCGTAACGAACAAAAAGCATTAAAAACCTAAAATAATTTGATTGGCGCCATCTGTGATTGCGTAGATTATAACGTACGTGACGTTTAACCTTAATGAAGAATGTTAAGAGGAACGGCTGTGTGGCCCTTTTCATTTAAAATTTTAATTTGGGTTTGAGGCCAAAATAATTCTTTTTTTAATCAAAACTATTAGCAAATAATATATCTAGTATGGGATAATATGTGCTTCTTTTTTTATTTGTTTTTCAAATTATTAAATACATTTAATGAATTTAGTTTTTCATAAATTCGGAGATAAATTTGGCAATTTTTCATGAGATTAAAAGTATTCCAGCCTTCTATGTAAATATAAAATTTAAAAAATAAAGCATTCCTTAGAAAGCATTTTTTTGGTGGAAATTTTTATTTTACAAATGTAACAAATTTGTGTTCCAACGTAAATCGATAGTTCGTAATTTAAATTTAAGCCCATCAAAATGCTTTATTTCATTACATTTACATAGTAGGTAAGGCAAAATTATTTTTTAAATATTCACAAATAATTGCCAAAGTTACCTTTTTTTTTACACGTACAAATACAAATAAATAAAGCAGCACATATCCGTACTATATATTCGCTACACCTTTTGATTTAAAAAATAATTACTCAATTTGGTCAAGTATTTTGGCCCTAATTCCAAATTTAAGTTTTGTAAGAAAAACGCAGCGCATCCGTTCTTAACAATTTAAGTTTAGTAAAATCACTGTAAATGGGCTAATATGTACTGCATGAATAATGTACTTAAATTATGTGTTTATATGTACCTACTCAACGTCTAATAATAACACCTTGTACCATTTATATTGAAATAGAATAATATAAACTTGTTGTTATCACATTAAAATTAAAATAGTATTTGTTTTCTGTGTCAGAGTATGATTAATAGGTGTCAAATAAAATTAATATTTTAGAAATTTTATATCAAAACTAAATGACGACTGATGAATTGATGCCCAACTAGTTTAAGCATTTGGTGCACTAATGAAATTAACACTTTTCTGATTTTTTTATGCATCAATGTGTCACAATTTTCTCTAAAAATTACTTTATTTCAGTTATAAATATTTAATAATTATTTTAGAGAAGTTCCACAGAAAGAGGAAAATGAATTTTTAGGATGGAATAATGTATAAATGATTCGTAAACATGAATCTGTCAATTAGGAATGAATTTCATCAGTCAATACTCAAAATAAAAGTACCTCTTTGTATGTGTTTAATCAATACCGATTGCTTATACGAAAGCACTGTTACATTTGGTTGTAATTTTTTTCCTACCCCCTTATAACAGACTATTAATGGTTGTAAACAGTCTTAGAAACAATGATTTCTTTCTGTGATTCACCAGTAAATCTTTAGTGATGAACTATCCTTCTGTACTTAATTTAAAAAAATTGTTTTATATCTTTGCCTTTGGATGCTCTACATTCTGTGAGAAAGTATTTGAGAGGGTAAAAGCTTGAGAGTATAGTAAATATGTTCTATTCAATCATTCAATGGCTATTTGAAGATAATGGGCAAAGAGCGAGCGCAAATACAAATAACTAGATATTCAAGCAGCATCTGCGCAGTGCAAGTGAAGATAAGTCTTTTTTGAAAAGTCTTCTCAACTTAATAGCCAGCATGACAGATTTGCTATGATTTTAATTCTGTTTAGACTTGGCTAAGTACTTTTTCTCATAAAAAGCTACCAACTTCTGCAATACCCTCCTTTATTTTTTTTCCTACTGCAACATTATGTTACCTACATCACAGTAATATTTTGTTTAACTTGATTTTCTATCAATTTGGGAATTAATCAGTCACAAGCCATCTGTGAACTTAGCTATTTCAGCCCTTTCCAAATTTGCCTTTGCAGTTCTTCTCCACAAGCCCCATCTGTTCAATATTTTTACCCAATTCTATGTAAAGCTGAATCTCTAAATATCTTAAAGGTAGATGATTGTAAATAATATGTGTATTCCGTTAATACTTCAATTATGTATACGTAACATAATATTATGTACATGAATTTAACTCTCTTAATATGTATATTGATTACGATTAAAAAGCTGATATATATTCCATAATTTTGCCATACATTTGCAACTACATACATTAATATTATTCAATTATGTAGGAACCTACTTACATATCTATGAGTAACTAAACAAATACTTATGAATCTCGACATAAAAATGATAACTTAATGAGAATTAAAATGCCTTTTCATTCCTTTATAATTAAATTAGCCTTTTCCATCATTTTCCCTTCTCTTTTTAAACTTAATACCTAAAATATTGAATGACAAAATGTATGTGAAAATGTAACTGTGTGTATAATCAATAAAATAACATGCTTCAGAATATTGATTATTGAAATTCTCTTTATATAAATTGTATATAAGACTGAATGCAGCATTTTATTACTTTTGGAAAGTCACCAACATATTTTAAGCTTTACTTTTATGCTTTAGAGCTCCAATAGTTTGCTTTTTTTACATTTTGAAACATGATAATATTGTTCTAGGTAATATACTATGGTACTAATAAATCTTTTCAACGATTAAATGTGTTTAATTTAAACTTTCTTGCCATGTGCTGTAAAGTTTTGTTTTGTCTAGAAAAGATAGAAAACGCGCATAGTGTTTGTTTATATGTTTGTACAGATTTTTTGTACAAAAATGCTTCATTCTTAAAAATAAATGTAATATTCCTGATAGATCTACGTAATAAGAGAGTCCTCCAAAATGGTGGTGGCAACTTCGATAACCGCAGCATGGTCAGCTCAGCAGATGGCATCTGCGAGGTTGGTCACCTTATCCAGCAGACTTTCCTGCTGCGTGGCCAGAACTACCTACCTCCGTGTTCCGGGATAGGAAGAAGGTTTCATGTTCTAAAATTTAAATTAAATTTGAGTTCCAGAAGATAGGTAAGTAAGTAACCGTGACATTAACATCGTCGTACACATAAATTTGGGTTATTTTTTTTATTTTCAATTTTTATATTTGATTTTAGAAAAGTTATGTTTGGTTAGACATTTGTCTTATTGTTTTTTTTATTTGAAGTTTGGAAAATTGTAGGGTAATTTTTGACCTGGAAAATTTTATTTTTCTGAAAAAGTCATCTTGGAAAATCAGAAATTTCGTTGGGATATTTTTTTAAAAACTCAATTTTTATTTAAGCACATTACAAAAATCTTCTGGGAAAATTGAAAACCCGGAAATTTTTTGCTGGAAAATGGGTCCGGAATTTTTTATAAAAACATTTTTTGTTTGATTTTGTTATCGAAGTGTCATTTAAAAAAAAAATCCGGGAATATTTGAAATTGGCACAAATTGCCCGGAAAATGGGTCGGAAAATTGCATTACAGTTTGGAAACTGATTCCAAGTTTGGTTCATTTTCTTTTCGACACTTTCTCTTCGGGGGTGCTATTTGAAACTTTAACTGTTATTTTTGAAAATAACAAAGGGCGCTACTTCCGTTTACAGCTATCCAAATTTTTCAGTCAATAACCACTCAGGCCTCGACCTTATTTTGACGGAAGGTCTAAATATTTCGATTTTGCAATAAAATCCAAACAAATGGAATATTTCTTAGAACTGTTTTTGGAAAATGCGCTTTGAATTATATGAAATAGGCCAAGCCAAATAACGCTGGCGCTTTTGTAGCTAGGTATATTACTAGTGTAAAGGTGAACATTTTAATTATTTTGTGGATAAATTTTAGATTTGAATATAATGCTTGGTATTTTCTCTTTCTAACACCGTTCAGAGTTTAGATCATATTATGTCTAATTCATTTTTAGGCAGCATCGCGTTCATTGGTCAAAATATTGTACATATATTTTCGTATCGGTGATCAATGAACCGGTGTATGCAATTTTTAGCCATAAGTTGTTTTTAATTGTTTGTCTAGCATGTAGTCTTTCTAGATTTTAGGCATGTATGGTAAGTTTGTACAGCGCCCTTGAGGTGATTTTTCACAAAAACGGCGCTATGTAAATCGTCCAAATATTATTATTATTAACTATGATAGTCCGGGAGACACAACGATTTCTATGACACCTATACGAGTTTTTCCGAAAACCGAAGAAATTAGCCTGAAGAGTTAAGATAATAATACTATCTGAAGTATGATGAATGTAACAGCACTCCTCTGCTATGTTGAAATAATTTTTTTTTTCATTTCTACACTTTTGTTTTTTTGGCCTAGTTCACGTATTCACACACCCCGATCAAATAAATCCCAGTTTTGTCGCAGCTTTGACCTTACGCGAACATTTCAAATTCTTTCTTGGCAAGAAAATGTATTTTGGCAATGCGTGTGGCGCGAAAATACATCAACAAAATATTAGGTATTACGCCGTGACGACATCTACAGCTACTAACTAGCAAACAAAGATGTTGCAATATCGTACTTTGGATTATTTTACTCGGCCAAGGGGACTCGAGATGGTCTTAAATAATAAGATAATAATATACCTACTTATTGTCAGTATCTACCTATTCTTCATTGGTTCCAGGGGCGGATGGTGGATTTAACCATTCCATTTCGTCCGACATTTTTTGCATTTTGAAGATACTCCCGGCGATTATGCGTATTTAAATTATAACAAAACAATACTTTATTCAAGAAATGCTGTTAAAATTTGCTAGTAAAGACTAACCAGTGACATTAACCAGTTTTTATGTATTACTTACTAGCTTTTTGTTTCTCCCTGCTTGTAATTTCCCTTCGTCCCATTCTTCTTCCGCCTCCTATATTCTTCCGCTTCCCCTCATGTCTTCTCCACTTTCCCTCTCCTCACTCACCTCTCCCGCTTCCCCCTTCCCACGAAGCCCCCTCCCGATTTCCCCTCCCGCTTCCCGCATTCCACACCTGTATATTTAGTTATCAAACTGCTCGCGTGCCACTTATTGCAATTTTTTAATACAAATTTCAGAATGCCAGAGCTCACCAGTATATATATATATATAGAAACCTTCGTTGACGTGCTCACAACAACTCACCAAAGTTTCATCGCAATCGGGTGAACGGTTTATCAATGCATAATTTCATGATGCCAGAGTTCACTATTGTAAATAGAAACCATCGCGAGCATGCACACATCAAATCCGCAAAGTTTCATAGCAATCGGATGAACGGTTTATCAATGCATAATTTCATGATGCCAGAGCTCACTACTGTATATAGAAACCATCGCGAGCATGCACACATCAAATCCGCAAAGTTCCATCGCAATCGGATGAACGGTTTAGCAACGCATAGGCCCCATACAAACCCAGACACAAACATATACACGCTTAAAGCTCAAAGCTCAAAACTCAAAGCGCAAAGTTCAATGCTTAAAGCTCAAAACGCAAAGCTCAAAGCGCAAAGTTCAAAGCTCAAAACTTAAAGCTCATAGCGCATAGCTTAAAGCTCAAAGCTTAAAGTTCATAGCGCAAAGCTTAAAGCTCAAAGCATAGATATTAAATACACATTAAACATACATGTTAAATACATTTTCATTTATACAAAATTCATAACGCCAGAGCTTAACATCATATATAGCCTATAACCTTCGCGGGTGTACGCACAACAAATCACCCAAGTTTCATCGCAATCGGGTGAACGGTATGGCAGCGCATAACATACGAACAAACAAACAAACAAACAAACAAACATACAAACAAACAAATAAACAAACAAATATTTATTTTTCCGTATAAGAAAATAATTGATGCGGTGGTTTCTAGAAGTGGTTTTTTGCTAATAAATCTCGCGTGTTCAAATAGCAACACTCTTACACATCTGCCCTGATGATGGACACTGTAACGCAGTCTGAAACATTGGCTAAAGAAGGAGGTAGTGCAACACGGCATAATACAAATAACGAAAATACTTTTGGCCGTGAAAATCTAAGAAACGTATCTCACTCTTATACCAGATCATGTGGACCATAATGACAATCCTTTTCGGGTGTCACTATCTGTGCGTCAAAGTCGAAACAAATCTCAAGATAGGTATACGAAATTTAGAATATTTCGAATTTTTTTTTACAAATCAAGTTCCTGATAATAAAGTGTTAGGGCCGCACACAAAAGCTTGGCGGGCCGCAGGTTGAGTATGGTTGCATTAATCCATCTTACGCCTATCCAATTACGCCATCCCCTCAGGAATCAGGCGTATTTTTTTTCAAGTAATTTTTTTTTTTGGGGTGCTCCAGATTTCATGTCCGGGTTGAATCTTTCCCAAATGAAAGACTAAACCCTTCCACACACTTTTCCACAAATGAATATCTAGTAAATTAACGCAATGTAATTGCACTATATAAGAATAAAACAATACAAGAACAATACGTCAATCCACCAGAAACATAATGGGAAAATATTTCACCGACTCCAGATATTTTCATATCAGAGGGTTCGGCTCTGATGAAATCCCAACTGGTCCGATAAATCCTACTGATCCCTCAATATAAATATTTAAAAAATCTTTCGTAATCCTACATGTATTTAAAATGACCGACTTTTGCATTTTTATGTACAAATTTTTTGACAAATCTAATACGCCTAAATTTTGAATGAGAGAGCTAGGTATAATGCCAGTAGCCGAAATAACAAATGGTAATATTTTTATAGTCTGAGAATGCCAAATTCTTTTAATTTCATTTCCTAAATCTGTATATTTTCTTATTTTTTCAGAAACAGTTTTCTGAATATTACAAGAATTTGGTATAGCGACATCAATGATATAAGTTATTTTCTTAATTTTGTCATGTAAAACTATATCGGGTCTATTATGACTAATTGTTCTGTCTGTCAGAATAGTTTTATCATAATAAATTTTATAAAATTCATTTTCTAAAAATGAATTTGGTTCATATTCATAATATGGTACATTACGGCAGTCAATCAAGTTATGTTTAATTACCAAACTTTGGTGAATTATTTTTAAAACTTGATTGTGCCTAAATGTATACTCGGACGGCGCTAATACAGAACATCCCGATATAATATGTTCTATAGTTTCCGGAAAAGCCAAACATTTTCTACATAAATCATCAATTTGATTTGCATCTTTGATGATATGCTTCCTATAATTTTTAGTATTAATGACTCTATCTTGTATGGCAAGCATAAAGCCTTCTATTTCTGCGCTCAACTCTCCAATACTCAACCATTTGTTTGACGAAAATTTGTCAACATATGTTTGGTTGAGATAATTGAAGTGTTTTGCGTGAAGAATTTTATTTGACCAGGAATCTAATAATTCCTGGTTGGTATTTATAAGAATGCTGGCATTCTCGTCGTATAAATTTAATGGTGAAATATTTCTATCTGCCTTGCATATTATTTTGTGCATTTCTGAACTATCAGCTTTCCTATGGAAAAAATTTCTTAGCATTTCTACCTGATTATGTTTTAAAGATGTTATTTTGACTATACCTCTACCTCCTAAATTTCTGGGTAAATTAATACGTTCTATAGCTGAATTTGGATGATGGCAATGAAATTTAGTTAATGTAGTTCTAATTAATCGTTCTAAGCTATCTAAATCTGTATTAGACCATTTAATTATGCCAAATGAGTAAGTTAATAGAGGTATTGCCCAAGTATTTATCGCCTTTACTAAATTTTTAGCAGATAGATTGCATTTCAAAATTTTTCTGATCCTAGTTTTAAATTTAATCCTAATATCATTTTTAATACTAGTATGATCTAATCTATTTGATTGCGGATATCCTAAATATTTATAAACCTCACCCCCTTTCATACTTTCAATTTTGAAATTTCTAAATATACCCTCGTCTCCATCTACAATTTTACCTTTCTCTATATGGATCGTTCTACATTTATCTAAACCAAAAGTCATTTTAATATCATCTGAAAAAATTTTAACTACTTTAATCATTTTCTCTAAATTTGGTTCAGAATTTGAATATAATTTTAAATCATCCATAAATAATAAATGAGAAATTATATTTCTCTCTCTAGTATTACCTTTAATTTTTATTCCAAACTTGCTTTTAATTAACATTTTAGATAGAGGATTTAATGCTAAGCAAAACCAAAGAGGACTCAATGAGTCTCCTTGAAAAATCCCTCTTTTTATTGAAATGCCCGGTACTATAATTTTCTTATCTTTCAAATTCAAAAGCAAATCGGTATTCCAAAATGCCATAATTTTTTCCAAAAAGCTAATAATAATTGGGTTAATTTTGTATATATTTAAAACTTTTATCAGCCACGAGTGCGGGACACTATCATAAGCTTTTTGGTAATCTATATAACAAATATGTAAATTACGTTTTTGGGTTTGAATCTGTTTTAGAATTACAGAATCAATAACTAATTGTTCTTTACATCCCATATGTTTTCTGCGACAACCTTTTTGTTGTTCAGATAAAACATTTTTTTCATCTAAATGAGTGTATATTAAATCTGTCAAGCAAGAGGTTAAAATTTTATATATTACTGTATTCAAATTATCATTATTTTAACATTATTATTTTTTATATATTCAATTAATTTTTTCATCATAAGTACCTATCTAGAAATGATATAAATACATCGTCTGGAGGTGATAACAACCACAGTTTGATAATACCTTTAGAGGGCGAAACAGCTGTAGGTAACGCATAGATAATAATAATTACAAAGCAGAACTCGTTTATAATAAACTGTTTTTACACATTAAATATGATATTATTGAATATATAAAATAAATAAAAAACTGAAATGGAGTTCTATAAATTAAATTTAATTACAATAAATAATGTCAAAATGTTTCCGCTTTGCAATAAAATCAAAATAATTCTAATATTTCTGAACATATCCGAAAACTGAAAACTGTTTTTGAAAGGTGAAGAAATAGGTACTATTTATTAGAATTTAAAATATAATTTTTAAATATTAAAATTTTTAATACAAACATAAAAAAGTTTAAAAAATATCTCACCTTACATTTTTTCTACATAAAATTGCTGATAATGAAAAAAACACATGTATTTTATTATGCAAATGTGTTTTAAACGTTATTAACACATTTTCACCTAACGTTTTTGTCGTTTCATAGAAAAATAACGAATAAAAAATTCTCGTTTTTTTTTACATTTTTCCAAATTGGTTAAATTCTAGATTTGAATATAAAGCGTGGAGTTTTCTCTTTCTAGCATCGTTTAGATTTTAGATCATATTTCTCACCATGACAGTAAGGGAGATACAATGATTTATGTGAGACCTATGTGTGCTGGGACAGATTTGGTCTCCTGTGATTAAACGGGTGCATTTTAAAATAATTAAAAGATGACATAAATAACTTATGTTTTCAGGAGGATGGAGTTGCTATTCAAATCCATGTTATATTATTATTATTAAAATGAAACAATCTTTGTTTGTAACCACGAAATTTTATTTAATTTATTACCATCGACCGGTTTTGCTTTGGCCGGGTATGGGTACCGCCGCCTCGGGAACCATTTATTGTAAAACCAACACCTCTGCCATAGCTTACCACAACGTTACGTTTGGTGACTTAGCAGGGGTATCCGGGATCATGGGATGAGGTTTGTTCAGGTCTTAGCGATGGATACGTCTGCCCACCAACTGCGTGGCGGGCCGGATTGGGAGATCGGGATATCTTTGACCTCTCCAGCCGGACACTCTCGACCCATTGTCTTACACCGCAATGGGGGGATAGCTTCATACTTTTTTCACTCCTGGAGACATTGATCCCCAGATTTCTACCCACTCTTATTCCATTTTCCTTCCGAGAACTTCCTCTCCATCCTTTCATTTAAAAGACCCATTCCTTTCATTTAGAAGAAATGTTATTAAATAGGGGCAACAAACCTATTATTTTCGCTACAAGTATTAAAGCAGTTTTTAAAGAATTTTTAAACCAGATACATAATAAGGCCAATGGATATTTTTGGGTATATATATATAGAACAAATTAAATAGGTATTGGTTTTAAAAAATATATATTATTAATTTGAACATATCTACTGGCCGGCTGGCCGAGTTTAACTACCTTGGAGAAAAGGTAATGTTCCTCATCACTGCCTTGGAGAACACGTCACGTTCCTCTTCACTGTCTTGGAGAAAACGCCATGTTCCTCTTCACGGCCTCGGAGAAAACATCATGATCCTCTTCACTGCCTCGGAGAAAACGTGAGATCTCGTTTCACCGCCTTAAAGAAAACGCCTTATTCCTTTTCCAGTGCCTCAGAGCCAACGTCACGTTCCTCGGAGAAAACTACATGTTCCTCTTCACTGCCTCTGAGAAAATGTTATGATCCTCTTCACAGCCTCGTAGAAAATATCATGTATCCACTGCATCGTAGGAAAGTTCATATTCCTTTATCTTTGTACACACTTCAAACAAGAATAAATTATTCAATCTAGGTACCTACGACCGTCAGCAGTGGCGGATTTGCAGTTTTTACGTTCTTTTTATTTTTAAGCAGGGCTTTGGGCGGCCCGGTACCATTTGATCCACGGACCGGTGGACCAGTGGACCGGTCTATATATCACCTCGGTCATAGAATCCACAACTAGAAATTAATAATTGCACTCAGAAAAATTAGTTACACACAGAATGAGCACATGATTTTCCTCAGAATTTAGCAGCGTGTAGATTATGTGGAATGCACCTCATCTCGAAACTGGTCTAAATTTAAGAGTGAATCTGTGTGCAGGAAGTCGTTCTAATCTACACCGAGAATAGAAAAACTGTTCATGTTCTCGAAAGGAACATTTAAAAGTCCACAAGCCGTCTCAAAGTGGAAAAAACATTTTATGTTCCGACTGCAAATATTCATGTTTTTAAAACGAACATTTAAAAGTCCTCAAGCCGTCTCACAGTAAAGATAAACCTTTTTCATGTTCCGGCTGCAACTATTCATGTTCTCAAAAGGAACATTTGAAATTCACAAGCCGTCTCATAGTGGATAAAAACCTTTTTCTAGTTCCAACTGCAACTATTCGTGTTCTCGAAAGTGACAATTTAAAATCCACATGCTAATTCACTGTGGAGAAGAACCTTTTTCATGTTCAGAATTTTTACAAACAATGAAAAAAAGTACAAATAATCTCTGAACACAAAATTGGAAAAATGTATGATCTCATGCGATACTAACGTGCTAGCGGAATGAGTGCTAACCAGAGACTGATGAAGTCCCGGCTCACAAGTGAATTACGTGAAGATGGGACTTCTCATTGCGTTATGCGAAAAGTCGCTCGTTAAGTGAGGTTTTTTTTTCGCAATCTGTTTTACTCGTTATGGGAGGTGCTCGTTATGAGTGGTTTCACTGTATTTTTTGTTGGTGATTATTTCATTTTTATTGGGTATGTTCGATTTTTTTTACGTTCTTTTTATTTTTAAGCAGGGCTTTGGGCGGCCCGGTACCATTTGATCCACGGACCGGTACCGGTCCGCCGGACCAGGGGTTGAGTAATTGGGTACCAGGAGACTTCGATCGACATCGATTCAGAAATTTAGTTAACTATAATAGCTACTAGTTCGGTGCTCCAGATATTATGTCCGGGTTAAATCTTTCCCAAATGAAAGACTAAACCCTTCCACACACTGATTATCTAGTAAATTCACGCAATATAAGTGCACTATATAATAAATACAAAACAATACAAGAACAATACGTCAATTTCGTTCGTAATACTTATGTATGGCAGTACTTATTCACATTACTTATTTTCACGTGTATGGTATCCCAGATGACCAACACTAAATGTCACCGATTGCCCCGAGATAGGATCATATTATTATTCCGATTCTAGTACTCGATCCATCCGGTTGCACGGCAATTTTACCTGACTACCAGTTTGTACGCGAATGTATATTCGTTGTAAATAATATTTTAAATAAAACTTAATATCGTGGATAATTAAGTGTTTTCAATTAAACATCATCATTATTATAAGCCTGAACACAAGATCACGGCTTGGAAGTGCCGTGATCTCAAGGAGCATTTTAACCTCAATATCGGTAAAGTATGAAGGCAATCCTGCCTGACGTGGAGAGGATCTCCTCATCAAACACTCCCCATCCACTCATACATCAACTAATAAACACTTCCAACATTGGTGACCCCGAGAATTTCTAATGATAATGATGAACACTGCCCATACGGAGGATTGAGTACTGGAATGCGGAATCCTGGACACCCAATCTTGTGAGTAACATTTCAATTTTTTAAACTTAAATTCAGTAGGTCCAGTATGTACATTAGAATCATATGAAGATAAATCAGTAAAGAACATCATTGTCCAACATTGTTCATTGGTTATTGTCCACCAAATTCAGTAGCGTACGAAAATACCTACATCCCGCTACTACTTTCTTAATAATGCTTTCCCCGCAACTCATTACTTGTTTATGTGGATAGTATATTGCCGGTAAATATCAATTTCAGATAAACAAGAAGCCCAGCAGCTAAGGCAGAGTATCCTAACCAACAGACGCGATTTTGCAGACAGACCCAGGTACCCGGATGCCATATACCCGGATGCCATATACCTGGAGAAACTACACCCGACCCCACAGCATCCACCGCAGATCGGAGTAAAGCAAGTAACGCAAATTCAACTTCTCACAGTGATCTTTGTTAATAATTGATAATCCGAACATTTCGACGAAATTTAGCAACCCAGCGAGAATATGCAAATATTGTTACACGGTATAAATTTTTAACCTGCATTGCAACAAAGCATTAATACAATTACAATATATTTGTACTAACATTTCAACGCAAAGATAAGAGATTTGTAAAAGATTTTGGATATCATCAATTTAACTTTTCAGACCTGGATTAGATTTATTGTTATTTTGTTTTATGCACAATTTCGATAATTTTATCTGCATACCTACACGGTCTATCAGTACTACTACTGCTTTCGCCATTGCCTATCACTTGCCATATTACAACGACAATATGCCGCTAGAAGAAACAGCATCAGGAACCAGCGCCAATTACACAATAATGGATCCAGTCATAAACTCCGTATCAGTTAAGCTACCCCCCGTCTGGTGTGACAACATACAGCTCTGGATTGCCCAGGCAGAAAGCCAGTTCTCCAACTCAAGAATCAAAGATGACACCACAAAGTACAACATTATTGTCGCCTCCCTGGACATCGAAACCCTCAGGACCGTCAGCGATGTCGTCATCAAGCCACCAGCAACGGACAAGTACTCTACCCTAAAAACTGCACTCATCACGAGGTTGCAAGATTCCGAAGGAAAACGTCTCACCCGACTACTGACCGGATTACAGTTGGAAGACAGGAAACCATCCGGACTACTTCGATTGATGCACGAACTCGCCGGTCCCGAGCTTGCTGAAAGCGCAATCATACGCACGTTATGGCTACAAAGACTTCCCCAACATGTACAAGCTATATTGACCACACGGCCAGACGACAATCTACTACAACTTGCGTCAGCAGCCGATAAAATCCTGGAAATCTACCAGACGACCGAGTGCGGAGCGATAAACAAAAATCAACGTAGAGATAACAATTACAGAGAAGATCCCGACATCACTTCCGTTCTTCAGAGCCTACGTGAACAAATTTCTGCACTATCTCTAGAAGTCAATCAACTAAAGTCAAGTCGCAGAGACAGTCATAGCCCCGTACATAATTTTTATAATCGGCGTAATCCTAGCCCCCGCCGAGAATGGCGTCATCCACCGACATCGTACTCCAATACCGACCGACAACATCGATCCCGGTCGAACGATCGAACGGACAATAACAATGAACTTCACAAAACAAACGACTACTGCAGATACCATAAAAAATTCGGGCAGAGATCGTTCAACTGCATTCCACCATGCACATTTCACAGAGATAATTAAAAAAACAACGGCAACGCCACACAATAAGTGTGATTTTGCTAAAAATAGCAGTCCATCGTAACTTTCCTTACTTACGCACAAGTAACATAAACACTTGTAGCTATTTAACAGGACCAGATAACAAGAAACATGCGACTGGACGAGATCCAGTAAACGGGCAACGAGCAACTGGGAACTGTCAACATATATCACCAGATAACAAGAAACATTCGACTGGACGAGATCCAGTAAACGGGCAACGAGCAACTGGGAACAACAAATCACCAGATAACAAGAAACATGCGACTGGACGAGATCCAGTAAACGGGCAACGAGCAACTGGGAACAACAGGAATACTAATGGACTCATGAATATCTACTGAATAGCTACGATCTCGAATTTTTTTAAAGAAACAAATCGTTTTTTCACCATCTTCTCAACTTCAACATCTCCAATAATGTATATATACAGTAGCTGACACAATATCTCAATCTGAAGAGACTAACTGTCCTACTACAAGC
Organism: Limnephilus lunatus; assembly: GCA_917563855.2. Taxonomy (NCBI): domain Eukaryota; kingdom Metazoa; phylum Arthropoda; class Insecta; order Trichoptera; family Limnephilidae; genus Limnephilus; species Limnephilus lunatus. The sequence continues at coordinate 30,021,953 of OU830594.1, read as the reverse complement.
AACCAAGGATTGAAGGGAAAGCGCAGAGTCAACCTGACGATTATATTAAGGCAAAAGATGACTCCGCCCTCGTCCTATGTTACATTAATGTTTCCAACTGTGAACGACTCAAACCTGCATTTTTCCAAAATTCGGAGGAAATACCGCAAAAAACGGCAAGCACACTGCCCACAATAACTACAAGAAAAACACGCTGTGGAAGACACGTACATTTTCCTGAAAGGTACCAGTCGTAAAAGTAATACTTGGCAATACTTCAATTAAAAAAGCTATCGTTTAAACAAATTAATTATAAAACTTATATTGATGTATCCAAAATTTATTATACGATTTGTATCACGGTACCTCATAATTGATTAAAATTCTAACTAACTACTGTGAAATAAAACTAAGTTTATTTAGGTATTTAGCTAGCGAAACACCGCCATATAAATTATTGTATTATTACGTAGTCAGTATTTCTAACAAATAATAATATTATATCAATTCATTTTCGTATCCCGAATTCTGAACAGTATACAGACTACATTTTATTTGTAAATAACTAATTAATAAGATTAGTAAGGTATATCAAATTTAGCAAATAAGTTATCCAACCTGTAAATAATTTCTGTTAATTTCCGATATCTATTAATTTTACGTAGTGTTATCTTATTAAAAAGAAGCCACATATTAGATCGGACCGTCATAAATGCTAACCAAACTGTATCTGTTTAACAATAACAATATAATAAATAATAATTCGACATTCCAATACCACTGTGGAACTACGTACCTAAAGTCAGGTAGTAAACAAAGACAGCACTTGGAATTCGAATTATTATTTTCCCTCGATTAAAAATGAATTCACTCCTTAGTCTAAGATTTATAAAGTTAATTTCGAATAATAAGGTTCATGTATTTTATTTATATTTTAATACACGTTAAAATAACACTAGTATTCAATTACGCATAGTTATGTTTACTTTCGTTGAAATTGTATAAACGCATAATAAGTATGTACCGAGTCAGCCAGCAGCTACTCGCCTTTGTAAATAATCACCGTTACGCATTCTAGCAGTACCTACCTACCTCAACACTATATGTCTAGCCGTAAGAAGGAACAAGTAATAATAATTTTAATCGGTCAATACCGACTGAGAAATAGGTACTTACTCCTATTACTAATGATAATTAGGACTTGTAAATAAATAACATTATAATTTTAAAACATTTTGTAACTTTTGTTATTTTTTCTTTTTATAGGCATGTTATGTTCAAAGTTAATGTTGTAAATTTAGAATTGTTCACAAAACTACTTATGTAAAAATTATATTTTCAAGTATGAAAAACATTGTATATAGATATGTATATCTCAGACACATACTAAACCCTATTTAGGTGTATATAATTATTTTCTTTTCGTATGCCATATTTTGTTATTCGCGTGCAACGCTGGTGGGGAGGTATATGGCAGTACTTATTCACATTACTTATTTTCACGCGTATGGTATCCCAGATGACCAACACTAAATGTCACCGATTGCCCCGAGATAGGATCATATTATTATTCCGATTCTAGTACTCGATCCATCCGGTTGCACGGCAATTTTACCTGACTACCAGTTTGTACGCGAATGTATATTCGTTGTAAATAATATTTTAAATAAAACTTAATATCGTGGATAATTAAGTGTTTTCAATTAAACATCATCATTATTATAAGCCTGAACACAAGATCACGGCTTGGAAGTGCCGTGATCTCAAGGAGCATTTTAACCTCAATATCGGTAAAGTATGAAGGCAATCCTGCCTGACGTGGAGAGGATCTCCTCATCAAACACTCCCCATCCACTCATACATCAACTAATAAACACTTCCAACATATGCATTTTATATGTGCGAAATTATTATTTTACATAATATTTTATTATTCATTACATTATAGATATTAATATTTTATACATAAAATGTAGAAAGTGAATTAGGAAGATTATTGATATACGATGCAATGTAGTACGGCCCGCCATAATGTACTCTGAGTTATTTCTTGTTATCATCAGTGACTTTTTTGTCACGATTGGCCGCCCCTAATATCTAGCCGCCCTAGGCCCGGGCCTACATGGGCGTTAGTGCAAATCCGCCACGACCGTCAGCATTTTCACCGCTTTTGTAAACTTCAACCGAAAAAAATCTCACATAGGAAATGTCAAATTACCTTGAACATTTTAGAGATGAAAAAGTATTTAAAGAAAGTCTCTCATTGCACCTCCCCTACACTTTCAGTCAACTTCTCTTCCGGGAATATTTTATTTTTACGAATGTTTCAATGAAAAGAAATTGGACAGATTGTTCGCGGTAATTAAAGTTTAGGAAGGAAGGTCGCGGGATCGAATCCCGGCGTGGCAAATAAATTTTATCCGATTAATGTGTGTTATTTTCACAATTTATTCATTAAAAATAATATATAGTATATTTGCAGCACGTTCCAGAGTGGAAGATAGTACCGCCCTGGTGTAAGACCACCATTCAGAATTGAAACGTTGCTTGAAATGGCATTAGCCGTGTTTATTGACCAGATCTGAATAGCCAAGTACTTCCCCACCTTCCTCTTCCCTATCTCCTTCCCCTCCCCACCACCCTCAGCTGCACAACATACCCCAATTGGGGATGCCATAGTCTCACTGGCTTCAGACGGGAGCAGTTGGGACTCTTGTGCGGTATTCATATATAAAAAGGGAGCCTAAATCCTGCGCAATTTCAAAGTACAGTTTGACATGGTTGACAAGTAAAAAAATCTATGGAATCATGAAAAAGTTCTTCCGATCCCTTTGGCCACCGTAAATCCGTCCCTGATTGGTGTCCTCGGAGAATCCCCGTCGGATTCTGACACCTGCTGTGTCAACAAAAATGTAAGCGTGAGGCGGCGAGCCAAAAATGAATCATTATAGGTATTAGATTCTGTGAAAAATATTCTCACAAAAATATATTTTCGAGTGAGAAAATTAACAAGTTCTGTACAGTTTTCACGACCAACGCGAAATGCGCATTTTATTTGGTTTCGTGGTCACCGAGTCAACATGTCTAAAGGTCAAGAGGGTCCAATAATAGCACTGGTTGGCATAGTAATAATTAATAGATTTTTGGTAGCTAATAAATTAATAATTACTATACATTTGGAAGACGAGATCTCACGAAATGTGACTATTCGGGATGGATGGATTCGTTTTCTAAATAACCAACAAACTTATTTCAAGAACATTGGAAGAAGCTCTACTCTTAATTATTATATACGTGTTATAATATATGGATGTAGATGTACATAGGTAGGTACTGGCGGTGGCTTTTTTTCAAAATAAACGTAGGTATTGGTTTTGATTGATATTTTTGCTCTGCTCTGGGGGGGCGGACCGCCCCGGATGCCACCCGAGGGGGGGGTGACACTCTTTTTTTATGAGTCGAAATTAGTGTTTATCAACTTTAATGGGGGGGGGGGGGGGGGTGACACCAACCACGTTATCCGCCCCGGGTGCCACCCATGCTAGCTACGCCACTGGGTATATAGGACTCAGCTGAAGCAGACATGATTATACGTAGGCCCTAGCGATTTATTAACTCTATAATTAGTTGAACAATCAATTTTTGTATGTAATTTTGATCTGAGAATAAAATTTTGTTTAATTTTGATTTAACGTCTAATACAAAGCTATGTAAATACATAATTAAAAAAATAAATAACAATCGCTTATCTATGTAGGTAATTATCTTCCCTGTAGAGCGACAAATAATAAATAAATTTAAAAAACGACGTAGACGTAAAATTATCTCATTTCGGAAAATACCTTCGCTAACATCTGAACACCATAATGGTTAAAATAAATAAATAAAATAACCATGGTTAAAATAAAACACTTTGACCATATTTTTTCGGCGGAAGTATTTTTTTCTTAGTTTTTTTTAAAGAAAGGTTATTCCCTGGTTATGAAAAACCTGACAATATTTGAAAATATCCTACCACCATCATAGTAAGCGGAAAATATTGCTTTTGTCGTGATGGGAGACATGGCCTTGACAACCAGACACGTTGCCAACTCAGCCACTGACCTATGTACAACCTTTTAAACGATCGCAGCGCCATCAATATTTTAAAAAATGGACTGTAAAGGACAACTATAGTCCGTCAAATAAGAGTAGAAAATATAAAAAATGGAACTACGCAATGTGTAGGCTGGCAACACCAAATGAACTGTCAAATATTAATTTAAAGTGCAATCACACTGAAAATATAAAACACTGCGTACACATTTAAAAAAAAAAGTTCTTAAAGAAAAAAACTTTAAATCAAGAAGAAGCACTGTTGTTAAGGTACCCACTTAATGGCATAAATTTGATTAAATGGTGTTTTACAAAGTTTTTGTTTCAAAATATGGAATGTATTGCATTGCACTACCCCTGCATACATTCTGGAATAAACTTTTATTATTTATTATTATTTATTTATTATTTAAAGTGATGGCTTTCATTTAATTTAACTTAAATTTGAATTTAACAGTAAGTAGAAAGGAAGAATCACTAATCGTGAGCTTAGTTACACTACTTTTAGATCTGAAGGAGTTAAATATATTTATACCTTAAATTAGACAAGATCTAAAGCCCGGGCAACGCTAGGTACTTAAGCTAGTATTAAATAAATGTGAGCAATTTCTAAACCAAGCTTTATATTTTAAAAGAATATCGTTATTCTCTTTATGTTAACACAAAATTGAAAAGTTATATTTTGTTCACTTTTATGCCTTTTTATTTTTTTTTATAAAAATGTAGGTTACACAGCTTTCCATTTTCACCATCAGTTTTTTTTTAGTATTGCCATTTGTACAACAGTGGCGCCCTCCTACGTTTTTTACTCTTATTTGACAAACTGTACGTCTAAGTGAGAAAAGTTTTTACTTCATTAATACGAGTATCTCGTTTGCATCGTATTCGAGGGATTTATTCGATTATTAAAATATTTTGAATAATCCAACTTCTGTGCTCAAAATGATGTAAATTATTATTGAATCAAATTAATTTTGGCATTTCAAGACATTTGGATTTTTATGTCGTCCGTCCCTCGATTATGCCTATCGCAAGTACCTACCTCCACAACTGTCTATATTTGTCTGATTACCTAGTGAATTTTGTATTCCGTCATTTCCTTCGCAAAATCTAATGTTTCCAGGAGAGCATAGATGTATAATTATTTTTAAAAAACTTTGATGAGAGAAAAAAAAAGTTAAAATATGTTTATAGTATCTACATTAGCGAGTTCCCGGCATGCGTTGCTATGCCACTTAATAAAGAAATTGTTTCTTTCTGCGTGTCCTTTCTCATTCGACCCATTTCCCTTCCGCCTCCCCTTCCTCTCCTGCTTCCCCTTCCCCTGAAGCGTTCCTACTCTGCCTTCTGCGCATTCCCTCTCCCCAATCACCTCTCCCGCTTCCCCACTCCGCGAACCCCCCTCCCGAGTTCCCCTCTCCCCTTTTGAGTTCCCCTCCCCCCTCCCGCATTCCATACATTCAGTTTTCAAACAGCTCGCGTGCCACCCATTGCAATTTTTTGTACAAATTTAATAATTCCAGAGCTCACCAATCCTCGCAATCGGAAGAACGGTTTAGCAACGCATAATTTCATGACGCCAGAGCTCACTATTATATAAAAAAACCGTCGCGGCATGCATAAATCAAATCCCCAATGTTTCATCGCAATCGGATGAACGGTCAGCTCAGCAATGCTTAATTTCATGATGCCAGAACTCACTATTATATATAGAAACCATTGCGGGCATGCGCACATCGAAGTCCCAAAGTTTCATCGCAATCGGATGAATGGTTTAGCAACGCATAGACATCTCATGTTCTCACATATATACATAGACAGAAGCAAGCCTATTTTGATTTTTTATATGTAGATTTTTATTTTCCATTTTAAAAAGAATATGCTTCTGATCTCGGTTTTGATGACATAATAAAATAAAAATTTTGGACCACGTGGCACGCAGGTTATTTTATTATGTTTCAATAGGCCACTTGCATGGATTTCATAACGACTTAGAAAAAATCGTGTGGACAGATTTTTTTACTAAGATTACGAAAACGTTATTAAAAATTTTTAGAAATGTAAAGAATTTTTTATTTTTAAATAAATAAATCCAATATTTTAGCTCGTGACGTCACTACATGAAAATGTCCCATCCCCGATTATGTTCTATTAATTTTGTAAGATTCCACACTGTTTTTTTTATTTATTTGGCAACACTGTGATTTCAGGCGAATTTTTGAATTTGACGTTTAACATTCACTAGATTTATTGTTTGTTCTCTGCGAACTTATTCTCTGATTTGGCGATTTTATAAAGATGGCGGTGTTTTGACAGATGTTACGAAGAGAGCCCCGTACAATTTATTGCCATTCGTGTGGAAAACGTTATTTTTTTAAAATGATTTTCGGCTATGTAATTATCGTTTTTTCGCACCCATAAAATTATGTCCCGTCTTTCCGGTTTATAAAAAATGGTCTGATTTTTTGGATTTTCAAAAAATCGCCAGGGTTTCAAAAATACGATTAAAAAAAAAACGGAATGTCCTAGAATATTTGCCTAAACCGGATTTTTTTTTTAAAATGTGATGCAAGTGGCCTATTCTGTTACCTGCCTATTTATAAAACATAATCTTGTTTTGAAGTTCTGAATACCTTTCCACCCACACGGGACAGGTAACTGCGTTGCATCTCAAAACCCGTCGTCTCCTTTAACCTAATAAACAAAATAAAATATTCATCGCTAAAGGTTACACGAAGCCTGAAAAACAAAATTAATATCCAGCGCTCTAAAATTAAACGGTAATTTGAATATGGCGACCTTGCGAGTTCTAAAAAAACGCCGCTACTTTGGTAGATCTCTTCATTCAATGGACGCAAATTGAATAAATGCTTGTATATTATTAAATTATCTACCAATATAATACACATAATACCACTTTTACTATTCATCTTAGTCATTCTAGAATTGAAGAGTGTAGGTACTTAAAAGTATATTCACAATCTGCTCTTTCATAGATGCTGATTAAATTATTTTAGGAAACGAACACTTTTTAAAGTCATGATTGATTTGTTTGTACCCGTACATACGCAAAATAAATATGAATAAATAGTTTTACCGTATGTAAACTCAATTCTTTCAAGAAATGCATAAAAAAATATATTGTAGTTGTATGCATTCATTGAAAGATTTTAGTTTGTATTCGTATGCTGACAAAATTATTTATTCATATTCATATTGCATATGTACGGGGTAAACAAATAATTCATATTAATATTTGCAGAAATGTGTTTTTTCCTAAAATAATTTAAATAGCGGCATCTATGAAAGAGCAGATTATGAATTATTTTAATTATACCCAAGGGGAACGTATGAGCGGCCCATTTCGGCGCGTTTCATACATATCTTAGATTAGGATTTGAGATCAAAATAAACAACCAAACTGAAAATTTATTTTTATAATCAAAAGGTATATCAAAAATCTAGTACGGATTTGAGCTCCTTTATTTATTTTTGCCTTAAATTTTAAGATATGGGCCATTAAAGATTTTAATGTTTCTGGATTTTTGAGGCGATTTGGGCAATTGTTTAGGTACGAGTAAATGAAAAACAATAAAAATTTTTTTTTACTATATTCATCATATAAAAATGATGAAATATAAAATAAAAAATTTGAATTTGTTAAATAATCATTTTAATGGGTGTAATTAAAAATACAAATTACCTATTTACGGCGGAATAAAAAAATAATGTGTTAATTATTAATATTATTTTGCAAAGATTGAAGAAGTAAAAAAATAATGGTTTATATATTAAAATTACTACCCAAAAAATGCAGTTTTTATTTTATTTTTTATTGTATTTTTTAAAAATGATTTTTTTTGTTTTTCATTTACTCAAAAATAATTGCCTAAGTTGCCTCCAAAATAATGAAAAACTAATATCTTTATTGGCCTATATCTTAAAATTTAAAGCAAAAATAAATAAAGTAGCTCACATCCGTACTAGTTATTTGATATACCTTTTGATTACAAAAAATAATTTTTCAGTTTCGTTGGGTACTTTGATCTCAAATCCAAATCTAAAATTTGTATGAAACGCGCCGAAATGGGCCGCGCATACGTTCCCCTTAAGATAGAATTAATAGGCCACTTGCATGGATTTCATAACGACTTGGAAAAAATCCTGTGGATAGATTTTTTTACTAACATTACGAAAATGTTTGTAAAAATGTTAAGAAATGTATAGTTTTTCTTATTTCTAAATAAATACATCCATTATTTGAGCTCGTGACGACACTACATGAAAATGTCCCGTCTCCGATTATGTCCTCCTAGTTTTGTAAAATTCCACACTGATTAATTTTTTTTATATGGCAAGACTTTGATTTCCGGCGAATTTTTGAATTTGCGTTTAACGTTCACTAGATTTATTGTTTGTTCTATGCGAACTTATCCTTTGGTTTAATTTTTTGATAAAGATGGCGGTGTTTTTACAGATGTTACGAAGAGAACCCCGTACAATTTATTGCTATTCTTTTGGAAAACTTTCTTTTTTTTAAATGATTTTCGGCTATGTAATTATAGTTTTTTCGCACACATAAAATTATGTCCCGTATTTCCGGTTTATAAAAAATGGTCTGATTTTTCGGATTGAAATTTTCAAAAAATCCTCAGGGTTTCAAAAATACGATTAAAAAAAATAAAAAATTCGGAATGTCTTAGAATATTTGCTTTAACCGGATTTTTTTTTATTAAATGTGATGCAAGTGGCCTATTGCGCTACCTAGATCTCAGACTGGGCGAATGTGTCCTTTATCATTTCGATACATCGATGGCAGTTGAGTATTTTTGTATTTTTACTTAACTCTGAGAGACGAACTAGTAAAAGTAGTTATATCTCATTTTGTATTTCTTTGAAATATATCATATGAGCAGTGTTAGAGAGTGGCAATGCCACGCTTTGTATTTGGATTTAAAAGTTTACCATGTACACTTCCAAATAATTGTAATATATTCCAAAAAGTCATCAACCGGCATTTCCTTCCAGTTTCCAGTTAACGAAAGATTTGTAAAAGAATGTGATTTTTTATTAATCATTTAGTTAAACCAAAAATATGAAGTGACAATAACATTTGTAATAGACACCTTTATGTTTAAATATGATTTTTCGTTTCGTATGGAGTGATATTTTTACAGTTCACAGAAAAAGACAATTGGTAAGCAACAAAACAATTATTCATTGAAGAAGAATATAACACAATCTAAACGAAAATATGAAAGAGAACAAGACCGAGTAAAAAAAGGAAAAAGACAATGGTCGCAAATAGGACTCGAATCCAGAACCTCTCGTGTAACCGGGACTGGCGCTTTCATACCTATTCAGCCATTGCCACCTTCCATCAAACCGTCTTAATTAACAATCTCACATTTTCAAATTTTAGAATTAACAATTTTCGACTTTTTTTCCATATCATAGGCAACTACCTTTTTCATAGGAAACAATCGTTCTAAGAACTGGTTTGTAACTTAGATAGCGTCTATAATCCAAAAAAAGTTGTTATACACTATTCACTATCGCTGTTACTCCCCCGAATACGGAGCGAAAGGGACAACTGCACCTGGGGTTGTTTTGGAGGGTCCTAACTTCTAATAGAAGTAACTTATCAAAAACATCAAAACGTAGCCAGTAGTCGATATCTATATTATAAAATAATATTTGAACAATTTTCCAGAGAGGAAATTGGAGAATACGTGTGTGGGGACAAAACGCCGTCCGGTTTTTTTCTTAATCATTTTAGAAACTGCTTTGTGAATATATGGTTTATTGACTAATTTTACACTAGCGATGATGTGTGACGCTGCACGCAGTATATATAAATTTGATATTTTCCAACGAATTGTGGTTTTTAATGATCTCCAAATTTACAGTGAAATATTGATAAAGGCATATTTTTTTCTTGTGAATTCTTCTTCACATATATTATATATATATCACAATATTACCCTGAATTCGTTATTTTTTTAGTAAATCGTATTTTTGGTCGTATTGTATATAATAATAATACACTCGCTATAGAATAGGATCGTCCCCAGCATTGCGGATGAAATAATACTTAGAAATTAAGGAAAGCAAACAATTTTTTTTTGCATGAATTAAAAAAAATTTTTTTTTTGCTATCCCCGTGCTTGTAGTTCAGTTTTTAGTTAGATTATAGAATATGATTTTATGCTGGTTTTTATTGTGTATAGATACAATATGCCGAGTAAACATCTTCGTCTACAAGAAATTGAAGCTATTCTTTTTGAGGATTCTTCTGATGACGGCAGTTTTCGTTGGTGCTCAGAAAACAAACAATGCGTCTGCCCACCCGCCGCACAGTTGGTAATTTTGAGTATCTAGTTCGACTTTATTATTTTAGTTTGTTTTTGGGACAATATAAATTATCATTATACGAAAAAATTGTTAAAAAAAATTAATTGTGCGATTCAACCTGATACTGCCGTTTTTAATACCTACAGCAATCTATACATATTTATAAAAATTTAGGTTCCGTATGTTTGGGTTCGCAGATTTCAGAAAGTAATCGATGAATTGACTCAAAAATTTAACAAAACGTTGCATTTTAGCAGAAGAGTGTTTATATATACAATGGCAAGTTCTGGCGTTATGAAATTTGAATAAAAAAATTACTACAGTCAAAAATCGCCTTGGTGCTAAAAAAATTAAAAAATGTTAAAGTAAACCCTGAATATATCGCAAAAAATAAAGTTGATGTGACACATTTATATCCATTAAACACAGAAAACGTAAAATTTTGCCGGATACATATTTTAAGTCTCGATTAATTCAAAACTTTTAGAAAAAATATGTTTTTGAAAAATCGTTACTTCAATATTTTTATCACACTAAAACACAAGTTAAATAGTTATGATAATCACCTGATTTCTTAGATTTCATCATAAAGATTCAGAAAAACACAGCAGTTATAGTTGAATTATCACGATGACGTGCACACGTCCATCCGCGGAGAGATCTAAACTTGATTGATATAAAATTACTAATTCAAGTTTAAAGGTAGTGCAAAAGTCAAAAGTCCAAGAACACTGCACATAGTGCACTTGGACTTTTGAATATGGATAATCCCACACCTTTAGAATTTTTCTGTAATTTTGGACTCTCTGAAAATATCTGCTTCCAGATCAAACATCGCACAGCAAGAAGGGAAACCTGCAATAGTTCAGCAAATTAAAACTTTTATCGCACTTAACTACCTCTCTATAGCGGGTGAACAAGCAGCAGAAAAAATCTAAATATAAATTTTGGTTTGAAAACCGAAGGTAATACTACCGCTATCAGCATAATCTCCTTGTATATTTGAAAGTGCTGTAAGAGAAATGATGGCAACAGGAAAAGCCACGGGATATTACTATTATTATTAACTTAGTAATCGGAATTTAGAAAAAAACATTGAGAGATTGATAAAACTCTTTAGGATACGAGTCTACATAGGACCTTTAGCTGACGAGGTGCTCAATTGCACCAAAAAGCGGAGGTTTACGTCTGACGAAGTGGAAATTCAGAGACATTAGCCCCATGTGGATTCTGAAATAAGTCTGGAAAATAGCACCCACGTACTGCTTTACGTCAAAGTACAAATTGTACATAAGTACCTACTAGCTGGTTATGTTGTTTATCATAATATGAAGAACCACTATGTGTAAAAAATGGGAGAAACTGTTTCAACATTTTATATAAGTCGTCCGATAGATAGAGCAGACCAATTTAACTCATGTTGCAATAATGTTTTTTCCGTACATTTTTGTGTCATCGGCAAAGAGTATAAATTTAACATTGTTGAATCATGATAATGCTTAACAGAGCTTAGTGTTCCAATGATGCAAAAATTGTACCTTCGTCAATGGTTATGGAACACCGTTCAAAAGTGTGTTTGTTTTGCAAACAAAAGCTGAAAAAATGGACATTTCTTTAGTTGACAAGTGAAAAACACTGAAATAAGGAACTTATCTGCTTAAAGAGGATTTTATCCTTCTACGCCAATAACTAATAACCGCTAATTACAAGTATTCAAAGATACAGTTCTTTTGGTTTCACTCTCGGAATTAACCCTCTTGTTAATTCCGATATGCGATTAAAATATTATTTTGAAAAAGTCATGCCAATTTTCCACCATAATAACAAATAATATAGGTAACTGGTAAAAAATATCATCATATTTTACTGGATCCTTGATAATATATTCCGGTCACATTCTGACAATCTATTTTAGAATATTCACAACCCATGATTTTATCGAATAGGAAATATTACCGGTTAAACGTTAAACCAAACACGACAGAAGCCTGAAACCTGTTATCGTGGCATAAATATCTTGTTTTACTCAATAATATAATATATTCCTGTTACCTAACAATAGCAGGCTACCGTGCTTACTGAAATCAATGATGCGTGATTTTTAAATCAAGTAATTAGTTCTTTTCGATTGATATGACAAGCACGCATTACCGCTGAAAACATGTAAAATAATGCTCAGGCACGTAGGTATAGGTACCCTACTAATCCTTTCAAGTGGAAAAAATCTCTAAAATTAAAACTGTTTGAATTACTTTTCTAAATACCGACAGAAAAGATTAAGAAATCTCATTCTACCGATGAAAAGTTTTTAAGTTTGGCACCTATAATTTTATTTTCATTTTATGAGATGTGTTAAGCTTTCTTTAAGTATCTATTGAATATCAGCTGGTCTCAGAAAAACAAACAAATGGGATCAACATTTTTTTTTTAATAAAGGCAATCATTCCCGCGTTACGAATAACCCTGCAATTTTCGTTATTTGTTTTTGGGGTGTTATGCCGTGTTGCGCTACCTCCTTCTTTAGCCAACGTTTCGGACAGCGTTGCAGTGTCCATCACCAGGGCAGATCTGGCAGATCCGACAATGTTTGAAAATCTCCTACTACCACCACACTAAGCGGAAAATGCTGCTTATGTCGTGATGGAGGACTTAGCCAGCCGAGGAATCGAATACGCGACGCCCGGGTGGGACCTAAACGCAGCCACTGACCGGTCAAATTCAACTCAAACAGTCAAACTAGGTAACTCATTTTAACATTTTGTGATTAATTAAAACTTTAAACTATTTCAAGGGTTTAATTGATTAATTAATAAATGTAGCTAGTTATTTTCAGAAAACATCCTGAAAAACTAATATTTCCGGCCAAATTATAAAAACTTATTTATGATCGATTGCTTTTTTCAAATGTAGATAAAGTGAAGATCATAATATTTTACCTAATATAGGTAGTACCTATGTACCTACCTCTCCGAAAATATTTATGCAATGAAATACCGAATGAAAACCAATTTACTTCAGGAAGCTATCGCTTTAACTTCCTAATCATGCTGGAAATCAGACCAAATATTAGTTCTGCAATTTAGAGCAGACTCGAGCATGTTTATGTAGTTCTTATCTTCGATGTTGTTGCATCTGTATTTGTAGATCCATTATCCATTCATTAAAAACTGACAGTCCGTTTTATCCACTTAGTTGATCGGACTCCGTCTGCCTCTTACAAAAGCGAAAGTCCTCGGCTACTGTCCGCATCCACTCCATCTCCCGAGAGAAGTAACACCGTACAATGCGGTGTGCATTCATAGGAATAAATATAATGCACGAGAGTATGAGAGCCGGCTCTGAGTACCTACCTCGTGTACGGTCCGCCGCTCAGCGCGAGGCGCAATCATCTGTCGTCCTTATATCTCTTGCAAGCATCGATCTATATCATCTCTGCTGTGTATTTTTAACTGAATGATCTATTTCTGTCTCCTCACTGACAGGAATGTCAGTCGGTATTACCGCGCCGAGTGCGAGTGAACGTAGTGGAAGGTAGGCCCAGTGGTCGGCTGCTGCGAACGCCCAACACCAACACCTTGCCGAGCTTACTTCAGTATGCTTCGGTGTACAAGCTAGGCAGCTAGGCTAGTCAGTAAAAGCAGCGAGGGGACACTGCCCGCTGCTGTGGGAGTTGTTGACGCAGCTGTACTGCGTACGATCGTCGCTGCTATCGAACTCGCTAATGCGGAAATCGAAAATATTGTTGCCGAAACGAGAACACGACTGTCACGAGCGGTGGGGGCTTGTTGGGGCACTCTGGGGCATTGTGTGGTGCGCGGTGTGTGATCTGTGCAAGGCGGGTAGTGTGGTGTGTGGCAGCCAGCCACCGAGAGTTAAGCGCCAGAGTCGCGGGAAGTGCATTGTGCAACCAACCCAGTGTCGCGATGTAGTGCAAACGGGAAAAGTGAATCAATTTGTTTATCAAATCCATCGCTCGATTTTGTATCGCGCGAAATAATCGACATAATAAAGTGAAATAATGTGTTTTTTTGTTTTTCTTAAGTAATCCATGTTGGTGTTGTCTAATCTTTGATTACTTTTTTTTTTTTAGTGTAATCAATGTCAAATTATTTCGTGTGACGTCTGAGTATGAATCCGTGACCTTGGCTTTCGTCCAATAACAGAAATATTTGCCAGTTCTATTCGAAAACAAGATTGTATAATAAACCACCGGGCATGTATATGATTATATTAGCCGTTCTTCCTAAGTTTTTAACTCTCGCGATGCGAGAAACTAATCCTAGCATAAATATTTTTTTTTGATTTTCCGAAAACATAAGACAATATGCCGGAGTCCAAAGAGGGTGGCCGGGGGTCCGAGGAAGAAGGTCCCTCGATAAACGATAACGTCATTAGGATTCAGCTAAGAAAACCGCGTAACAGGAAGTGGGAGTTAGTCACCCGTAACTGCTCCCCGGGGAGGGTATTCCCCACCATACAACTATTCGACTGCGATGGAAATCTACTCCTAGAAACTAATGACGATAACATATCTATCAATAGTACGGACGTAGAAAAAACACCCGGAAAAAGGCACAGTAAATCCCTTGGAGCATCGGATTTCGCCAAACGACAAATTAACTTCCCAGTAAAGAAAAATAATAGCGTCACTGGAGATCGTGTTTACACGAGATTCTACAAAAGAAATTCCAGCAGGGAAGAGAAATGTCTGCCAGCGCAAGAAAGTTTCGATAATCCGAGTAATGACGCGTGCATTCTAAATGATAATGATTTTGTCAATAACTTACAAATTCCGGTGTATGGAAGAAGTTTAAGCAGCCCCCTCGGCTTTTATTCCTCCGGATTAAGCGCTTTCGAAAACAGCGAGCTAGATAACAGCAGTTACAAAAGTTCTGACAACGAGAGCTGTTCCCCGCTTCCTGTGTACAAGTTCGTCTCTGGAAAAGCTGGAACATTACTCGTGTGCGATGATGAGACATATAATCCCAACCGGAGGAAACGTCCGTTACGAAGATATAGCACAAATTCACAATGTAGAACAGGGTCGCAACAATCCATAAATCTCTCGCAAGGAATCAACGATTCGCGAATTCCCAATGAAGCTCAAAGAAAACTATTCACTTACAATGGAATGCCCATTCCATCTTCCGATGTTGTTGATAACAAAACGTTTGCCAACAAGGTCGACAGCATGCCGAAAAAAATATATAAGTCGGCATCTTACCGTAAGCCAAGAAGTAAACGTACCCCGAAAGGTATAAGAAGGGCAAACACCGATCTAAATTATTCGCTCAAAACGAAATTCTATCCTGACAGTGATTATCTATCTGTGCGAAACATGTCTTTCCTAGATATATACCTCAAAAGTTTACCGACCAGAGATAAGCCAATTCCCCAGTGGTTAGAAGAAATAACAAATAATGTACGAATGAGAAAAGATGCCAAGAATAGAGTCAATGAAACCTGGAGGAGAGGAATGGTAGTCAGCGACGAATCTACATTGGATCCAGATTTCCTTTACGATGATGATGTTGATAGCACGGTGGAAAATGAAATACGGAGACGATTGAGGAGATACCAGCGAGTTACAACGTGCAGTGATTATTGGGCCTGGAAAAAGGATACAAATCGTCGAGAGCTGAAACGAAGATATTCAGAAGGAGCAGAGTCATCGTCTTCAGACAGTGTTGACGAAGCCGATAAAGTTCTGATGAGACTGCGGAGAAGGATTTTCCAAAACAAAAAGCGTGAAAGAAGAGAATCAAAGACTGGTAAGTTGAAAGCTACAACTAACGGGTATGTTACTTCTAAACTTCTAACCACAAATTGTGTTTTCTTGTTTACGTAAGAATTGGGAATCGAACATAGCCAACGAAACAAAACAGAAAACATACTGGTAAACATACGTTTTATAAATAGCGCATCGCGAATCCATGGGTTGAGATTTCTCCAACTTTATCCAATGAACTACGATTCTCCGAAAGTGAAGTTCTAATTATTCCTCTCAATCAAATTTTATTTTTATATCAGGGAATAAAGCGTAGGTTTCACGCAAATTCGAAATACAAAAGAAATTAAGTTGCTTTAATATATTATGTCAAAACTAGAGGTTAAAACATGGTACCCAACGATTGACTTCGTAATTTTAAACATATGTGTTGCGAACGTATTCCATTTTCGAATTATTCTATTATTTAAGCGGGTGTGGGTACCGCCGCCCCGGGAACCCTTTATTGGATAACCAACACCTCTGCCATAGGTGACCCCAAGTGGTTTGCTACGTTTGATGACTTAGCAGGGGTGCCCAGGTTCATGGGGTGAGGTTTGCGTCTGCCCACCAGCTGCATGGCATACCGGATCGGGAGAGAATTCTGCAGCCGTTCTCTCTCGGAACATCGTCGTGCAACGTAGTGGGAGGGATGGATTCTTATGTCCGTCACTCTTGGACACACTGACACCCAGATTCTTAGCCACCCTTAATTAATACCCATTAATACCCTTTTCCTTCCCAAAACTTCCTCTCCTTCCTTTCCTAAAAAGACCCTCCACACAGCATCCCCAAAGATGACATAGGCCCTGAGGGATATTATTTTCCTCAAGGCATCCTGTGTGGAGCTAACGTAAAAAAAAAATTTAAACTTATTTTTTAAACGAAATTGTTTAAAGAGGTATTCGGTTGTTACAATCAGTTTCACATTTTATATTAGAAATTAGTATCTGTAGGTACTTTTATCAGATTGCATATCAGTAGAATTTCTTCACACTACGTCGATTATTAGACACACTTCATTCACTTGATCACTTTTGACTACAGAACCGCAGTACCTACACAGTCGCATTTCAAAACAATTATTCTGACTCACGCGAAAATGCAATTGCCCACAGATTTCAGCTCTCTTTTCGTGCAGATTTACAATTCAGATATATAACTCGTGGCGTCACCCAAGCATATTTTTTTTAACGAGAGTGCAAATAAGTAAGTAAGTAATACTTCATATATATTGTAAATAATAAGAAAAAATAATTTTAATTTTATGAAACAACGAAACTCTCGGTACGTACATTGGAGGTTATCCACCACTTACCCGCCCTGGTATAAAAGTAACAGATGGTTACTCCTTCAATGCTCTCGCAAGGACTCTAATTTTTTTGAATGAACGAATCTACATTTAATTTTGAACGAATGTAGACCTCCAGTGTCCCTGCATACGTTGTTAGTAAGCATTATGCAAGTGCTTAGCGGGAAATCAAGATAGGTACGTACAGTACAAAACAGTGTAATTGTGTCCTCCTTTTTGGAATTACTCAGTCATTGCAACTACATTTGCCCGCCAAATAATTTCCACCGTTAGTTATGGAACTTAGAAATATATCTGACAAAAATAAGGTCATATTGTTCAGTATTTTTTAATCTAAATCTAATCATAAACATTTTTATGAATACTAAGTGAGTGGAAGAAATAGTTGACATTTAGTGAAAACGGCTGACTAATTAAGACGACAATATATACAAAAATATATTCCAAACTTAACGACGCGACGTAAAGTAAAGAAGCGGTGTATACAAATTACGACTCGCGACCCGTGTTTTGGACGGACCTACTGTCGAATTTGCCCTATCAAAGAAAAGAAGAAGAAGACAAATAATGTGGGAATCTTAACGACGCGACGTAAGTGAAGAAAGCGTTTAAACAAATATACGCCCGCGGCACGACGTATTAGACGAACGTACGGCCGAATTCACCCTAGCAGGCCTGAAGATTCGACCTTTCCGCCGCGTTAAATTGAATTAATTCTCGAAGAACGTGTTACGAATATTTAAAATGTGTCTTCATGTCTCACTCCCAAAGTTATTAATTCATCGTCTAGAAAAATAAAATCTGGTGCTTACCGCTAACTTTATAGTTGAAAAAACGGGTTTTAAAGTTTTAAAATTGTTGTACGTTAAATATATTAATGGTAAGGTATTGTTTTTATTAATCTTATATACAAAGAACTTACATCCCTTGGAATAAAAAAGTTCTTTTGCAATAAAAAAGTTATTATAGCTACGAATTCTCCGGAAATGATTAAAATGTTAGTTTTGAGGAAACAAAAATTATTTCGGTACCTACCGCCTTGCCGATAAAACGTAGAATTAGTAAATTTGTTCGATGTTCGGGTGCCATTGTGTTCTGTTGTAAAAAGTGTACTGGAATAGATGCTTATTATAATGTAGGTATATTGAGGAAACAAAAAGCAAAGCTCACATTCCAGTAGGTAACTAAATGTGCGGGAGTATC
This sequence comes from Limnephilus lunatus, assembly GCA_917563855.2. NCBI lineage: Eukaryota > Metazoa > Arthropoda > Insecta > Trichoptera > Limnephilidae > Limnephilus > Limnephilus lunatus. The sequence continues at coordinate 30,003,243 of OU830594.1, read as the reverse complement.
GCATCAGTCCCGCCCACTCTCTCCTTGGGAAATGGATTAAAAAATTATATGACTCATATTAATGAGGTGCAATTTACTTCGCCACTCATACGTAGAGATTTGTGAAGCTGAACTTAAAAATTCAACCGTTATTATACAATTTTATAAGAAAAACTTTCTTTTTTTATAAATTTTTTGAAGGTTATTCTCATCAGTGAAATATATCATAGGAGAAGAAGAAGTTAACAATAATAATCTAAACGAAAATATGAAAGAGAACAAGACACAAAACACAGAAAAAACAATGGTCACAGTCACAACTGGGACTCGAACCCAGACCTCTCGTTTAACCGGGACGTGCGCGTTAACCAATTTCGCTATTGCCACCTTCTGTCAAACCGTCATATTTGTCCCCCCCCCCCCTAACTACGCTACTGGACATATCTGCCTGATTTTACGATCGGCCTACGACTTATACATATTCCTAAATTTATATAATTTGATGCACGATGCAGTTGCATGGGGTCGTACCAAAAGTTGGCTTCTTTTTATTGAGTTCCAACTCACATGAAATGACAAATTCCTTCAACAATGATCTGCATCTAACATTTAACATCTCATGACAGGCCGTCAGACTGAACAGTATTTATAATAAAATATAACATAACATTGTATAACATTCTCGGAATCCAAATTTGGCTGGAGTTTTGGCCAATACGGAATCAAAATGCATCGATTAGAAACTGGACAAATACGTAGGGTTCCTAAAAAGGCATCGCGCGTGTCGGGATCAATTATTTTTTTCAGGAGTTCCTAGATTATAGTCTGGGATTATTGTCTTTAAAAAAAAATTACAACCACTAATTGCTCCATTATTCGTGATTGAAATTACGTTCCTAGCCATTGGTCGAAGTTCCTAGCTGAAAACAGTTGCGTTGACTTTATTACTAAACATTGCTCACCGTTCGGACAAACATATCTATGTTTTTTTTACCTATGGTTGATCGTAAAACTCAATACGTTCATTATATTAGAGCAGTGGTCGTCAACCTTTTCTGGTCAAGGGCCACATTGGACAATTTGAGACAGGGCGCGGGCCGCACAGTATTGGGGGGGGGGGGGAGAATAGTAAAGACCGAAATGGTTTTTTTTCGACGCAATTTCTTTTAATACTAGATTTTATGTATTCTTATTTTTTTTCTAATTATTTATTTTAATTTAATTTTCGTCAGTAGGTATTTGATATTTTTTGTAATACTATATTTTTTGTTTATCTGGTTGTGCTTATTATTCTTTTATTAGAGCGCACATGATATGAGGCGCGCTCCGAAGTGTACGTGTGGGGGTGCTAATGGGTATGGAATCTACATGTAAATTGAAAAAAATATATATTTTCAAGATTTTTATTATAAGAAGTACAAAATATTAATTATTTTAATTTAAACAAACGTGTATTTAGGAATTATGATTTAATATTTTTTTCATTATTTCGTCTATGTTGGCGTCCTTGGGACTGCATGCAATCCTCATTGCGTCTTCTAAGTGAGAGGAAAGGCGATTGCGATTTTTGTTTTTCAAAAAGCTCATTTTTAAACGACTTCGAAAAGGAGGAGGTTTTAAATTCGACATTTTTAATTTATTTTTTATTATGTTTGTTACCTCATACCTTTCGATTGGGTGAACCGATAATGATGATTCTTTTTTTATTAAAAAGCTGGTGCTTCCCGTGTGGTATCATTTTAATTTGGTCTAGTTCTGAGAATGGGATCCATGATAAAACCATATACCTATGTTTTAAATTTGCGATAAGTATGTGCGCTACAAATGGACGAATAACGCAATATTACTTTTACTTTTACTCATTTGTCCGTTTATCTTATTAGGTTCTTGCAACTCTAAATTTAGATTGTTGAATTTCATAGTAATATCGGCCAAAAAAGCCGTCAGTGCCCACCAGTCACCGTTATGGAGTTGGGGATATTCTTTACCACTTTGTTGTAAGAATAGAATTATTTCTGTTTTTAAATGGAAGAACCGTTCTAGAACTTTTCCTTTGCTTAACCATCTGACGGCAGTATGTAGGACAACATCACCATAATCAGCTTGTAATTCTTCAATTGGTTCCTTAAACTTTCGATGATTAAGTTCACGCGCGCGAATGAAATTTATAATGTATATAACCGTATTCATTACATCCTTCAATTTGCTATTCGAAATTTGACATGCCAAAGTTTCTTGATGCAGCAAGCAGTGAATGGGCAGCAAATTTGGTAAATTCCATTCTTTCTTCATTAAGGCAATCAAAACATTGTTTGCACCCACCATTGACGGACAACCATCAGTGCATGAAAAAGAAAAAAAGATTTTTTTAAATAGAGCGGCAGATATTTGCGCGGGCCGCACTTTGACGACCACGGATCTAGAGTATATACTTAGAACTGATTTTCGTTGTGTGCAAAAACCAACAAGTAAATGCATACGCATATGAAGTTCGATCTTTGATATGTATTGAGCCGAACTTAGCCCTAACATTTTACGGGATTTTTCCATAAATTCGCATGGCAAAATATGAGCTTTCTGCGATGCATCACCAAGTGGGATAAGAATGAATCCAACGCTAATTTTGTAACAGTGGCTGTCTTGTTTTCAAATAACATAAAGTAATTTACATTTAAAATAATGAAACATTTTCATCTTTGTTTTGGAATACGCACTTGAGAGCAAGCAGGACAACCATAATATTAAAATAAAATTATCATAATATGAACAGTTGTGCATTATTGCGCAATACTCAGTGAAGGAGTTAACACACCTTGACGACCCGCTAAGACTTGCATCAACGTGTTTTTATCCACTGACTCACTGCTGTTCTTACATGGTCCTGACCCAGTATCCTCTGTCAAGGCCAGCCGGGCTAGTCAGATCTGATCTCAGCAGCCAAATTATTATCGTGAAAATATATTTATTTATAAAACGATTCTCATTTTGAAATTAAATGTTTGCATCTTCATGGGCGGGGTAATGCAAATTTTTGGTGCTTTTAAGTATTTTTTAAGAGCCAAATTAAAATTGATTGAAATTTACTTGTCCCGGACATATTATATTATGTAGAATTTAATTGTGTATTTATCATATTGTAGCGAAGGTACGTGAAATACTTGATTTAATAATTGTAGTTGTACGGTGAATTAAGTCTGGTGTATTTTTGGTAAAGATGCGATTTGTGTTTTGATAAATTGATAAATTGAAATTAAACTTCTATAG